>JAAVTJ010000008.1:0-661233 GCA_011947355.1 Phytophthora boehmeriae
TGTTTCAGCGATCCCTGCGCGGTTTGTCCCGACTTCAACACTTTTGCAGAACAAGACGCAGTGAAACCAACTAAAAAGGCTGTTCTGGTGTCGCGCTAAGCGATTGCCAGCTCATCGCGGGACGTCCTCGAGCGAACGAGATTATCCGTACTGTATGAGTAAATGCTAGTCATCTTCTGACATATGGACGTGTGCTTTGCAGATACATGCACCAAAAACGCAACGCCCCCGCATGTTCTGGGGTGGACCATCATTGAACTCCGGCTCTCACAACAGACCAGGATAAGCATGACGCCCATCATTGTATTAACAATAATAAGCTGCTTTCATAACGATCAACTTGAGATCAAAATTTTACAACGCTTTAAGTTACTTGCTCACGGGTCGACGATCCGCGTCATTGACATTGATAGCAATCTCTGCATGCTCTTCCAACTCTCCGTCAGAATCGTCGTCAGCACAGTGTGTCGTGGTGTTGCTTGGGTATTCCTCACGCATGGCAAAATACGGAGTGTGGCCGTCAGCATAGCGAGGAGAGCCGACAGCGCCGATCCCGCCCGCTTTCAGTTCATCGTCCGACAGTCCGTCTCCAAGCTCGTTCTTCTTCTCTTGCAGCATAAGGTAGTAGCAGGTTTCCAGCTCCACATTCGAGATCTGCGGCTTGTGGAGCTCCACGTGATCACGCCAGGCCGCCAGCTCCAACGCCAGCTCGGGACGTCTCGCACGGAGCATCTCCCTCTCACGTTGGCGCTGTTGCCGCCTGGCCTCCAGTTCTCTCTGGACAAGACTCATTCGCGCCCGTGCTCGTTTCTCTGCGCATTTGCGCTGCATGTAGAGCATCAGCATGATGCTCAGCGCTCCGAACGCCACCGCCACGTACATCATACTGAAGCTCTGGGAGTTGCTGGTGCATCTCTTGGACGAGGACGTCACGACGCTGCAGAGTGACCGGCAGACGCACGAGCCGTCCTCGCCCGTACACGTTGGTTTGCTGGCGCTTACGCTGCAGGCAGCACAGACGCTGTCATCACTGCGGCAGTATGTGGTTGAGTTGGTGGCGGCAGTGCACGTAGAGTAAACTAGATTGTACTCACACCCTGTCATAGTCAGAACTTGAGTGAGTTATGATTTCTAAACACTTTCTTGTATTGTCTTTATTTACCTCTGTGGCGACGCACGAGGAGCAAATGGAGCCGAGCTGGCACTGCGAATAGGCGCTGTTGATCTCGCTGCATCTGTCTGCGAGCGCTACGGCCAGGAGCGACGGCAGGACGAGCAGCAATGCTACCATTAACCTCGTCATGTTCGTACAGACGATCTTTCGTTCCTGTCAATTGAGCAGACTGTTCAGAAGTGGCGGAGAATCGATCAGCTGGACTGAACTCCCAATGGAGAATCCCCATACAAATTCTGTCGTACGAAATGGAGATGTACGTACCACTTTGAAGATGTGCCGGTGGTGAACCCATCTCGAGCTGCATTCTGATTGGCCTGACGCGCCCGCGTAAGCATCGTTTCGTTAGAAACGAGCCAGATTGCGTATCATCAAACAGAATATTGCGTATGCTACACGAAAATCAGTCAACTTCAATGTACGTGTAGCCACAATTCTTTGGTTGCATACACTTGTCAATTACTGAATCAGCATGGGCTCACCATTGCCTTACCAGTCGTGTATTAACAAGAGCTTTGCAAATGCATATGAATCACATGATGTGGTATATTAACGTCGTACTAAACGACGTGCGATGCAGAGGACGCTTCTCGTTGCTCATCGGCTGCAGGCGACCCAGTGGACAGGTCCGTCGCCGCCACAGCACTTAATATCGTAGCTTCAACGTGCGCGTCGCCTCCAACCTGATTCAGCTGTGCTGGCTGCTCCAATTGTCTCGCACTCTCCATGGGCACGAAGCATGATCGCAATTCGAGATCTGCAGCCGCTTCCGCGGGTTCGGTCTGCTGCTTGACGTGCTGCCACCAAGTCTCGAGCTTCAAGTTACCGGGAAGATTGCGTCCATTCTGAGCTCGCTGTCGTCGGCGAAGCAACTGGAAGACATTGATACGGCATGGCCTTCCTTTGAGCACCAAGTAGAGCATCAGTGGCAAGAGGATCGCGCCTCCTATTAACAGAGTGCTTGTGCTGATGCTAACGACTCCGCCCAAGCATCTGGTGGGTCGTGGTGAAAGATGCTCGCATTTTGCCACACACACACAGGAATTGGCACCAATGCAAGATTCTGACGCGTTGGGTTTGCGGCAGGAGATGCAAGCTTCGTCGGCGGCACTGCAGTACTCGACCTCGCCACTCAGGTAGTATCCAGTGGTGGCGGCCTTGAGAGCTGCTGACACACAGTCACCCGTTGCGATCTCGATTGCACACCCTTCGCGTTGTAAACACGTTTGGCAAGTCACAGGATACCAGCAACCGTTGGTGAACTCTTGTTGGCCACACGGGTCAGTCGTATTCAAAACAGAGACTTCTGCTGCTGTCGAACTGGACGATGACCCCGACATCGCGTGTACATTTGAAAGCAGAAATCCATACACAAGCGCCATCGTCATGATGAAGACAAAAGTGTTCATGGTGCAGCAAATGATTGCTCAGACACACAGGAAGCAAATCAGCAGTGAACCTGACACACCAGTAGGTATGGACAAGAGCTTTGCAAATTCATTGAACCCGTAATAGCCTCGTGTGGCTGTTTCAACATTGCGTCGCCAATAGTTCAAGACGAAGTGAGGCAGATTTGCCAAGGCGACGTTCTTGCGGCAATGAATGGAGACTAGCAGCATGGAAAGCGTCATTAAGGAAGCGTTTTACAAACATGGTACCAGCTGACAGGAGGGCAGGAAGCAGCACGTTTCAACGGTGTTGTCCATCTACTCGTGAATCTTAGCAAGACGTTTGATGGCATCCTCGATGGCCTCGTCGGTCTTGCAATACGCGAATCGCGCCCATTTGCTGCCCTCAGCCTTGTTCTCAGCACAGAAGAACGCGCTGGTAGGAATTGCGGTCACACCCTTGGTAATGGTGAGCCAGCGGCAAAAGCCCAGTCGTAAGACATACCCGGTTCGATGAAGCTCTCGGGAACCTTGATCGCCGAGATGTCAGAGTACAGGAAAATGCCACCACCGGGCATAATCGGCTTAATGCCCACATCTACAAGCTCACGAGCAAGGCGGTCGCGTTTCTGCTTGTACTGGTCCGCCACAAATGCGTAAAAGGTTGGGAAACCCTTGTACGGTTTCTCAGCAAGCTCCAGCATATTGGCAACAGCTTCCTGGAAGGGCGTGGCGACGCTGAATTGGATCCAATTGTTGGCCAGGTAGATGCCCTTCACGAGGTTGCTAGGCCCAATCGCCCAGCCCACTTTCCAGCCAGTCACCGAGAACGTCTTCCCAGCGCTTGACACCGTGAGTGTGCGTTCCCACATGCCTTCCATGTTGGCAATCCGCACGTGTTTCTTGCCGTCAAACAAAATATGTTCATACACCTCATCCGAAACGACAATCACGCGCGGATATTTGCGCACATACTTGGCAATGAGTGCAAGTTCGTCCTCCGAGAACACTTTCCCCGTCGGGTTGTGTGGGTTGTTGAGCAGCACCGCGCGCGTCTTCGACGTGAAGGCCGCTGCCAGCGTCGGTTCGTCAATGTAGAACTCCTTCTCCCCGGACTGCACCGAGGTTCTCACATGGAGCGGCACGAAGCGGCACACACCGCCAGCCATCTGCACCTGGGCGTGGTAGATATCAAAGGCCGGTTCGAACACAACCACCTCGTCCCCCGCCTGGACGAAGGCGTTGACAGCAGCGTAGATGGTCTCAGTGGCGCCCACCCCAACCGCAATCTCGTCGTTCCAGCGGATCTCTCGGTTCAGTTCCTTGAGTATTTCTTGGCCAGTACCTCCACGAGCTTCTTGTGGCCTTGAGGGCGAGCGTATTGGTTGAAATCCGCGTCCAGCGCGTCCTTGGCCGCCTGCTTGACGAAGTCCTCGCAGCGCCAGTCCGGGAACCCCTGCCCCAAGTTGACGGCCTTGTGCTCCAGTGCCAATGGAGTGAATTCGTGCCACACAGTGGGCTGGTCGAAGCCGTCCAGACGCTTGGCAAGTTGCTCGGCCATGTTGCTACACTCTCGAATTGATACACTGAACGTGGGGCTGCGCAGATCCGAAGCAGATCCCTGTCCAAAATGACGTACAAATCGTACGGGACACGATTGGTTAAACAGTACCGATTGCCACAAAATCATTGTACGAACACACTACCGTATGATCCAAAATTGTGCGGGTGATGATGCTGGTCAGCTGATTGCGCAGGTCATCCATGAGCTTATTCTCAAAACCCGCTAGGAAGCGTGGACCGTCTCAAGCTATTGCATGCTGCTGAGGTCTCATTCTCCAATTTACTGCCTCAAAGTGACAGCACCGACCAAACAAGTGAAGATGAGCACTGTCGCCACGCACAAGATGAAGTACCGATTCCTGGGCGACTCCGGCCTGCTGGTGTCCAAGTTTGGGTTCGGCAGCTTCGTGACCTTCGACATGCAAATGGATTTCGAGAAGTCCTACGCTGTGTTCGAGCATGCCTACAAAAGCGGCATCAACTTCTTCGACAGCGCCGAGACGTATGCTGACGGCCAGGCGGAAACGTTCATCGGCAAGATCGTCAGGACGGGCATTGAGCGCAAGGTGTGGAGTCGCGAGGACCTGGTCATCACCACCAAGCTCTTCTTTGGCACCAAGTTGGGGAGTGGTGGAGGCGGCCCGAACGACACTGGGCTGAGTCGCAAACACGTCGTCGAAGGCATGAAGGGGTCGTTGAAGCGCTTCGGCTTGGACTACGTGGACGTGGTGTTCTGCCACCGCCAGGACCCGTATACGCCAATGGAGGAAGTGGTAAGGCTGGCAGTTGCTTAGTGGCTGAAATGATGCAGTTCAATTGATAGAATTGTTTGTAGGTTCGCGCAATGAACTACGTGATCGATCAAGGCTGGGCGTTCTACTGGGGCACTAGCGAGTGGACCGGCGCTGAAATTATTGAGGCTTGCGAAGTAGCAGACCGCCTCGGTCTCATTCGTCCGGTACGATGTCAAGGCGCTACGTGCCACTGGTTTTCTCGTGCTGATATCGAGTGTAACATTGCTGTGTCAATAGGTGTGCGATCAAACTCGATACAATATCCTTGATCGTTCCCGCGTGGACTACGACTTCGTGAACTTGTACAAGGTAGCTACATTCATTGTATGTCTGGGTGCATTGTGGCTAACATTGGGGTCTCCTGAAAATGAAAACTCAGAAATACAAGTACGGCGTGACAGCTTTCTCCGCGTTGTCCAGCGGCGTGCTTACCGGCAAGTATAATGAGGGAATTCCGGAGGTACGAAACAGTCTTCAGCATAGTATCCTTTATCGCATTGTTTCGGCAACTGATGTTTCTGTGACTACGATTCGCTCAATTTGCAGGGCTCTCGTATGTCGATTCCGTGGTTCAAGCAGATCCTCTCCAATGGCCTTGAAGAGAAGACTGCCAAAGCTCTTCAGCTCGCAGAAGTTGCCAAAGAAATCGGCTGTACGCTGCCGCAGTTGGCCATCGCTTGGTGCGTTGCCAACTCGAACGTCTCAACCGTTCTGCTCGGCGCCTCGAGAATCGAGCAGTTGAAGGAGAACTTGCAAGCGCTCGCGTTCGAGGACAAAATTACGCCCGAAATCCGCGCGAAAATCGACGCGATCGCCGACTTCAAATCGGAGCTGACCAAAGTCCAGGAAAACGTGCACCAGATCCGTGGCAAGTGGCTGTAAAAGTTTTACTCTTTAATCAAAGTTGAAGTTGTCACACCGTGTTTTGGAATTTCTAATGCCCATTTCTATATGCAACCGCTTTTCTATCGTCGTTTCTATCGAAGCGCTTGGTGGTCATCACTTCACTTGATACTTGGCTGCCATGCGCTTCCACGACTTCCAGCCGCCGCTCTGCGCGGAGATCCTGGCGGAGACCGATGCGTTGGGCTTCGAGCACATGACGCCAGTGCAAGCGGCCACGCTCCCGCTGTTCCTGTCCAACAAAGACGTGTGCGTGGACGCCTGTACCGGCAGCGGCAAGACTTTGTCCTTCGTGCTCCCCATTGTGCAGCTCCTCAAGGCCAAACTGGCGGACGGAAGCATCACAGCGCCGCGTCACAGCGACGTCACGAAGCTTGTAGCGATGATCATTTCGCCTACAAGAGAGCTGGCGCGTCAGATCTTCGAGTGCGCCGAGAAATTCTTCGCCAGTGCATTGCCCAGTGTCCAGTTGCTGCTGTTTGTAGGCGGCACCAGTGTGGACGAGGACTTGTCGCTGATTAGAGGAGCTGTGGGTAAATGCTCGGTAGTTATCGGCACTCCTGGAAGAACGGAGGACCTGCTGAATCGCTGTGTGGGCTCCAGTGTCGAGACGCGCGAGTTCGAGATCCTCATCCTGGACGAAGCTGATACGCTGCTGGATATGGGTTTCGAAGTGAGCTTGAACAAGATTTTGGCCCATTTGCCTAAGCAGAGACGTACAGGATTGTTTTCGGCGACACAGACACAGGAGGTGAAGGCGCTTGCACGTGCTGGCCTGCGTAACCCGGCCACGATTTCTGTGCAGGTGGCAAACAACACACAGGTGACGCCGTCGACGTTGCAGAACTTTTACTGCCTTGTTGGGCATGACCAGCGTTTGTCAGCGTTGCACCACTTTGTTCAGTCGAAGAAGGGCGAAAAGCTGATTGTGTTCTTCTCTACCTGTAGTTCAGTGGATTTCTTCGCGCGTTTGCTGGAGGACCTGTTCAATGACGACAAATCCTTCCCCGTGGTTGCGCTACACGGAAAAATGCCTCAGAAGAAGCGTACAACCAACTACGACCGCTTCTCGTCGCTCGAGTCTGGACTGTTGGTGTGTACAGACGTTGTTGCACGAGGCATTGACCTACCGGATGTGGATTGGATCGTGCAGTATGATCCGCCGCAGGACCCTAATTTCTTCGTTCATCGAGTGGGCCGCACAGCTCGTGCTGGACGTTCTGGATGTGCTTTGTCCTTCTTATCATCGAACGAGGATGCGTATGTAAATTTCCTGAAGATCCGAAAGGTTCCGTGCGAGGAGATGACGCTACCGCTGGAGACGATGGAGGATGTTTTGCCCAAGGTAAAATCGTTTATTCTGGCAGATCGCGACTTGCTAGAGAAAGGTACAAAGGCCTTCATATCGTTTGTACGCTCCTACAAAGAGCACCAATGCCAGTTCATCTTCCGTTTTAAGGAACTTGACCTCGGAGCTGTGGCACGTGGCTTTTGTTTGCTGCAACTGCCGAAAATTAACGAGCTTCGTAACGTGCGCATCGATTTTGAGAAGGCTGATGTCAAGACTACCGATATTAAGTTCAAGGACAAGGCCCGTGAAAAGGAACGGCAAAAGAAGTTGGCAGAGATTCAAAAGGAGAATGAAGCGCGTGACAAGAAGAACGCGGAAATGCGCGACAAGAAGCGCAAGCGCCCGCTGGAAGAAGAGAACACCAAGCAAGCACCACGCCGTCGTGAAAAGAAGAAGGGATTGCACCAGCAGATTGTCGAAGAATGGGACGAGTTGGCTGAGGAGGAGCAGCTCTACAAGAAGTTGAAGAAAGGAAAGATTACGGAGGAGGAGTATGAGAGTGCGTTGTTCGGCAAGGCGGGTGATTCAGACAACGATATCGACGAGGACGATGACGGTGAAAAGAAAAAGAAGACCAAGTGGCAACGTTCCGAGGAGAAGCTAAAGGACAAATTCAAGAAGAAGGAGCAGGTTGTGAAGAAGACAGCAGAGCAAAAGCGCGAGGCCGCCAAACGTGAGGAACGCATTCGTAAGCGAAAAAGAGCACAGCATGTTCAACGTGCGCAGCAGAGAGCCCAACGGCGTGCCCGGCGCTAATTGTTATCTGAAGATCCCCAAGCAGCTTTCAACTGGTTTCAGTTCCGACATAGAGAATACGTTAAATCTATTCATCGTTTTGCCTATTCGACAGTTGTCCGTGTGTGAGTGGCATTTTCATATAGCGAACCAGGGCAGTGTCCAAAACGTTGCTCCTGTGCGCGTGTTGAAGACATACGCAATGCCACTTACTGGGTCGATCGCTTGGCTGTAAACCACTTGTGCCAGCGCTCGCACTTCATCGCGAGCCTTCCGACAACGGTAGAGTTTTGAAGCATAATTGCCGCGTCATGCGAACTCATTTCTGGTACTCGGTGCTCGGTCTTCGATGGTTCTTGGAATTGTGCAATCGCCCAATTCGCACAGCGTGTGAGTTCGTGGTTATTGTCAGCTTGAATTCGACTTGCAATACTGTGCAGTACTTGCAAAAGTGAAGGGTTTGATATTGAGAGTAACGCTGCTTGCCAAGTATCTTGGTGACGCATATGGACACATAAATTGTCAGCAAGTCCAGCGAAGTCACTATTTCACGAGCACTGAACGTACGTACCACTGACTGCTGCTAGTCGTCCAAACAAGAGGCACCCTTGTTGATGGAGGTGCATGTCTCTTTTGAACTTCTGCATCGCGTTTCGAACAGCGAGAACAACTGGCAAGTCGGATGGTTTAAGTGGCCGTAACCCTTTATTTCCTCCTGCTACGTGGGCCACAGAGGACTCTACTCAAAGCAACGCACACTCGAGGCTGTTAGCAATATTGCGTCAGTCCTTAATATTGCACTGGATAGTTTTCCAACCTGCAATGGCCATGATTGCCAAATGCCTGCAGCGTATCGCTGGATAGGACCTGAATTACTGTATTTGGTCATGAGGTTCATAACACCCCGCGCTCCGTCTCGAAATGCGGTGAGCCGAATCGTTTCTCGCAGGTCCTGTGTTGAAGCTGCTGAGAGCGTTCGGTATCCTGGTGAGATTTCGGAAAATGGACCCCAGCCTCCGGTGGTGCGTGCACGAACTCGAAAGCAATACGCGGTGTCAGAAGAAAGACCGTAGGCTGTTATCGTAGTGGAAGGCATCTTTGCATTCCGCACAACGTCCTCGTAGCTTAGTACTTGTAAGGCTGCTGCCCTCTTCCAGTTGCTTGCCTCCCTGTTCCATCCGCACAAGCTGGGCCATGTCCGCGACGCTGAACGTGGTATCCGAGCACAATCGGAAGCTCAGTATTCGTGCTAGGCGCCGTGAAGTTCCAGGTTAATCTGATGCTGTTCAGTGTCGATGCGACGAACGTTGGTGGCGTTGGTGACACAGTCGGCGGTTCTACATGTGCATATCGTTACCCACGCAAGCCCTAAGGTTAGCTTTGGCCTACATGTCAAGCTGAATGACAGCAGAAAATCAACATATTTACCTGGTATTTCTCCCATCCCAAAGTCGCTTGCGTGGTCAGCACCAAGCACCCCAGTTGTGTGTGTGATATCCTGAAACTCGGCAGCATGTTCATATCTGGTTCGCACCTGACCTTTATATTCCGCGTACACGAAAGCATTGTGCTTTGCGGCGTCCTCGCGAACAGAATTACTGACATACGCCAGCACTTCCTTCACAAACAGTGGACGGCGTTGATTTGATTGCAAGGGACCGTCTTCATCCAACTTGGGAATCACGGCTGCACCTCGAAAAGCGTCGCGAAAACGAAGCAAGAAATTGCTGACACACTCATCATTTGATCGAACTGGGACCTCGTGCTTCGCGTTGCACGACTCCATCAAAATAAGATTGAGCAGCTTCGGATTTGTTCTTACAGCTTCCTCGGTGACCACTTCATTTGTAGCAAGTCGAACCCCACGATTAAGCAGCTCTCGATGACGTAACTTCACAAGCTGCTTGTATAGCTGAGAGAAGAAATGTTCGTGGATTCGATAGTGAATTGTCTCGGCATCGTCAAACTTTTTCTCTTTCGGCTCTTGAGTCTGGCAGAGTTCCAACGCGACGAACTTGTTCTTACATGGAATATCTCAAGCGATAAATCAAAGAGGACGCCTAGGCTTAGACTAAAACTTGACGACGTCATTCATACAGCGATATGGCGCATTACCGTGAATCATTTCAGCAAGCTCGCGTTCATGGATGGCAGTCAGTACCAGTTCTTCTTCCGACGATAGTCTTGTCTCGCTGAACAACACGTACGATCCTTCTTTTGCGCCGTGGGTAACGCGAGCACCGTGCGTCTGAAAGTATAATACGTTTTTTGTGATAGGCAGTCCGTTGATAATACATTGTTAGTAGTAGCCAAGCCACTTACCGACAGGCACATAAAGAACGACGAGTCTGGTTCCTCTGCACAGATCTTCTTTAGCTCTTTCATAGTATCCTGAAACTCAATGACGGACGGGTTCAATAGTAGCCGAGACCCTCTGCGCGAGAACCGATTAAAATGTTGATTGACAAGACTGTCAAACAATGAGCTTGCTACATCTTTAGTCTTCTCAGACAGGGCGGGGAGGTTTCGGAAGCTGTAGGAGGCGACTACCAAAGCAAACGATTGTCGAGGAATTGCCTTCTCTAGCTGATTAGTATCCGCCTGCGATGACGTTGTAAGGAGCGACAAAGTTGATACAGGCGTTGTGATATCTGCATCCAAATCGTTAATGAAGGAAAGCCCACCAGATTTAAATGGTGAATAAAGCGGTGGGGCATAGATGCTCACCTGTGGCTATGGAAGTCGTGTGACGAAGCTGCTGCCGTCTTTGAAGCAACAGAGCAAGCTGTTTTCTGCGCTCTTCATTTTTCTGGCTAATCGCCTTTTCAACAGCCCTGTGCGCTTCATCGTCGTTCTGCATGTCTTTAGGTAGGACGCTCACTTCAAACTGTAGCTGGTGACTTTGAGGCAGGTCGTCTGCTGCAACGGGCGCGACCTTCATTTAGGAGTTCGTCAACCGGCGCTAGATGAACATCGAAAGGTTTGGCTATTGCGACACCATCACCAACCGCCCCAGGGTAGTGCAACAGAGTCTCAACTACTCGCCCGCAAAGCTCATGTTGCTTCGCCACTGCTCGGATGAAAGTTCTAGCTCGGTTAGGTGTTCGCCTCGCAGCGTCTGTACCAACTGAGGGAAGAACTCTATCTCTTGTTGGCGGAACTTCTCCGTGAACTCCTTCTCACTTTTCTGAAGGAATTCGAGAATTACCTGAGTCCGGAATGACTCTGGCACAAACCTCATCCAGAGATCACGTGTCTTACGGGACTTCGACTTAGGCGACTTTTTCTGAGCTCCAACCTGTTCGGCCTGTTCGGATGCATGATCATTAGAAGCAATCACTGCCTCGCTGTCAACAGTAAACAAAAAGGGAATGGAAAAGGCTGCAAGTCTGACCTCCAAACGCATGTTCTCCTGGCTTTCAAAAGCAGCATCCACGTACTTGGTCTCTAGCTCAATCCACGCTTTCTCGACAACCAAGAATTTCAGGCGTCGTATGGCTAGCTTCCTGCGCCAAAGTCCTTGTACTCGTTTCACTCGACGTATGTAAGTGCGTAGCCCTCTAAAGACGCGGAATCCGACACTCTTCACGACTACACTTTTTGAAGCCACTCAATCAAAAGGTTTGCTGCGTTTAAGTTGGTACGCTTCGTTGAGCGGTGCTGGCGCCACATCCGGACAACCCGTCGGACATTATATTCCAAGCGGCAGTGATTCCAGTGTAGCACCAGTCGATCAAGCATCTTCTGCGAAAATGAGGTTAGCATTACCAAGGGCAGCATATTCTGGGCTGCAACGATCAACTGCTCGCGCATATCTCTTTGATAGCGCTGTTGTGCGCGGTACTGGGAAGAGGATTCAATCACTCTGCGCTCATAGTTGTCGTCCTCTTGCGATTTTCTAATTTTGTTGCCCTCCAAGCGATTTTCGTGGGCATTTACCCATTCCAGGTGTCGCTCTTCGAGCAGCTACGAGAAAAACGTTAATGCATCGCTCTCGATCACACAAAGCAATCCAGTGCGTTCCCACCATTTTGTTGAATGCAGCTTCCATGTTAAATCCCATCGGAGTTGCTGCGCCGTTTGTAAGTACTGAGCGATGGTAGTACGCACGCATCCGCTCGTAACCCCGGATCGTTTTCCAGAAATCAGTATGATCTTGGTCTGTAATCGGTAATAACTTGACTCTTTGCTTCATTTTTTCAGCTCAGTGTCGGCAGGTGATGCAGGAACCTGTACTACCTCCGGAGTAGTGGACCCTGCAGAGTTCCTATTGAACTCGACCGATGCCGGGACGTCGAAGAGGTTTGAACTGGACTGTTGGTTGGGTGACACCAACTGCTGTGCTGGTGTCTGAGCGCGAGCCAAGTGGCGCTCCAATGATGCCAGCATCTTCTTCTTGGTCAGTACTTCTCGTTCTTCTTCCTCCTGGCCCTGGGTATTGGTCACTGGCGCTGCCTTCAGAAGCTCCTTGTGCTTGGCGAAGTAAATCTCCTTCGAAGCTGACATGAGCGGCGCTAAGTATACTATAGACACCGCACACAGTAGTTAAGCATGATAATAAAGCGGCTAGGATGAGGTTTTGCTGCGCACCTACTCGAGTCTCTTCCCTGTCCACCACTAGAGAGCCCAAAGGGACCGACTGCTGGGGCAGAATTGGCAGCAAAGAGCGGCGCCTCGGCGTCAACGTCGTCGTTAGGGTCACGCTCTCACTCGCCGCTGATATAGCCACGCCATCTTCCGCCACTGCCTGCGTCGTCTCCATGTCCGCCCACAATGCGCGCACGATAGTGCGGAAAGACAACGTGTGACCATCACTCCTGCTTCAACTTGAAGTGCCATTTATTTTTTCAGCGAATAAGGATCCGATATTCAGAAATGGACATCTGTGAGTGGCTGAAATGACGCTCTAGCGAGTCTCACACGTCACAGATCGATATGAATAGCGTCCGTAGCCGAAACCAAGCTAGCCCAAAGATAGCGACGACGTCCTCTGGCCAAGACAAGACCAAGCGGCCATCAGGAGCTAACTGCTACTTGCGACACAGAGCCCAGATAAGCTGCTGTCTGCGCCCAGTCCTCGGTGTCAGCCAGCGAGCAGGGAAGGAGCTCCAGCAAGACGTTAGTCTGCCAGAACGGTTGATTTGTTGCTAGAGACACCACGCGCGTTCGTCAGTCTCATCCATCACCGACGCTGCAGCAGCTACACGTGTAGATCCACTGGAATTGCTGCATACTGAAGTCCAGTGAACTCGTTCCTCCTACAAAACGAAGAAACAAAGAGGCAGAAAAGGTTGCATTGAGACTGAGCAATGCCGTCGGACACACCATTACACAAGGCAGCGCACAATGGTGACAAGGGAGCGTGCTTGCAGATTCTAGAGGAGAAGTCCGTGGATGTCAATGCACCAGGAGCAGGAGACCGACGGGCGTTGCACCGAGCTGCTGGTGGCAATCATGCCGAGCTGTGCACATTGTTGCTGGACAAAGGCGCCGAAATCGATGGGGTATGTCCGAGTGAATTGAGGAATAATTTGCTATCACAACAGCAAAACCTTATACTAAACGTTTACTTGATGTTTGAGATCAACAGGCGGACAAAAGTGGTCGAACAGCGCTTCATTGGGCATCTATCAGCGGCCACAAAGAGGCCACATTGATCCTGCTGCAAAAGGGTGCAAATATTAATGCAGAAACCACGACAGGGATGACGGCACTCCACGGTGCTGCTGAGGGCGGCAAAGTGGACATAGTTAGACTCCTGATGGAACAAAAAGCTGATTCCTCCAAGAAAGATGCAAACGGGAAGTTGGCCTTTGACTATGCCATGGACGGCAAGCATAAGGCTGTAGTAAAAGTGCTCAAGGATATGGGCGACGCGGCTGCTCAGAGTGCATCCTGCGTTATTCAATAGCCGTCGAATGCTACTTTAAAACGCAGCGTTAGTTCCCATGCGCTGCAAGGAATTCTTATGTGCCCCCATAAACACGAATTTGAAGAGCTTCATGCAAAAATATTGCTCAGCGTTAATTGAAATCAACATTGACAGAATGGTCTACCATAACCGTTTGTAGCCCACTGTAAAGACGATGTGCATTGAGATCTAATCTCGAGGTTGTCTCTGAACCTACTGGGTTCGCACCACAACCCTTGTATTTACCAGTCGTTCTTGTGATAAAGCTTGCCCTTAATGCTGAGCTTTGCCGAGTTACGTGATCGCCGCTTGCCGCTCGCCTTCTGACGGGCCTGCCGATCCCTCTGCACACGCTGCTTGATGATTTCGTTTTCAACAGCGAACGAGTCTTGTTCTTCTTCGTCGTCATCTTCGCCTTCACTGTTTTCAGATCCATCAACGTGACTCTCTAGAGTCGTTGCTTCGACCCCCTTCACGATGCCATCAACTTCCTGGTCTACAGCGTCATCGTCCTTCTCCTCTTCCTCTTCGCTTTCGTCATCTTCGGCATCGTCATCTTCACTGCCGCTGTCGTCAAGATTCTGGTGAGCGGAGAAAATGGATAGCTGCAATCACAAACATCATTTGTCAGATTTTGTAGTAAATCTCCCACTCCATGGTTTAACACTTTCGGCATAGCTTACATCGTGCACATTTTCGCCGAATTCCTTGCCAAAACCGCTAGCTTCCACATCTTCATCCAAGTGAATAGTCTCGTCCTTCACGATATCCTTCAGCCTCGGGACACGCTGCAGTAGTAAAAAGCACGATTCAATTAGCATACTACGCACCACGACGCGTATTTCCAGATCTACAGTACTACTAAAGCTTACGTCTGGGGTATAGGCACCACCCTGCAGTCGCGAGAAGAACTTCACAAGTCCATGCACATCGCGATCGAATAGCCTAAGAGTTACAACATCAAACAAAGCCCATTATCAGTCTTGCAATAACAGTACTTGATCACTAGGGTAGAAATAACTCACTCAGCAGCATTTGGGTGCGACGTAGAGATCATCTGTGGGAAATCAATCATAGTGATCTTGCCGTCGTCACCGATCATGATGTTGAACTCGTTGAAGTCACAATGCACCAGCCCAAACTCCGCCAGACGTACCACAATCGACATGGCCGTGTCGTACGCATCCTACAAGCATAACACCACCAGACCATCAATCATACTTCACACCAACACCACTCTTCAGTGAATTACCCACCTTGGAGTTAGCAAGCCGACGAACTTGATTGAGTGGGTAGCCGTCCACCAGACTCATGCAAATAGCGTGACGGTTGCAATCGATTGGCGTCGGTGTCGGGAATTCTCGGTCATACAGCGCCTTCAAGAAGGCGTACTCCTTCATCGCCGAGAGGCGCGACATGTAGAACCAGCTGACCGACTTGCGGTTCTTCAGGTAGTCTCGCTTGGACTTGACCGCACGGAATGACGTGCGCCCTAGACGGTGGAATTTAATGGCGACTTCCGTGCCGTCTTCCTGTGTGGCCAAGTAGATGTCAGACTCCTTGCCGACACCGATCTGACGGCCTAATCCCGTGATGTGGCCGCGCTGCAGGAACACACGCAGCGCTAGATAGTCGTAGCCATTGTATGTGAGGCGGAAACCGTCGTACGCGTTGCCGTCGTGGGCGATGAGCTTGTTGCGCAGCAAGTGCGACAGAATCTTCTGCACACCGCCGTGGCGCAGCTTGGCGATGCTGCTGATGAGCTCCACGGGCACCACTTCGTGGTTCTTCATGCCCATTTCGATAGCAGTCAGCACGCGGAAGTGCTCCTTGGTCAGGTAGCGCATCGCTGTCACGTCGAGCTTCATGGTGCCGTCACTTGTCCGATGTCTGGGCTGCTTGCCGCTTGATGATACAGCAAGCGAATGACTCTCTTCCAGTCGCTAAACAAGTTCGATTAAGTGCGATTACGAAAAAGGTTTAAAAAAAAGCCTTTTTCGTAATTTTAAAAAAAAAAAATGGCGCTGATCCAATTCAAGCTGAAGAAGCGCCGACGGGAGGGCGATAGCAGCGTCAATGGCATCCCAGTGTCCGTATGTGACGCCTTCTCCAGTGTTGAGGCGCTGCAAGAAGAAGAGGAAGTTAACGGCGCACATCCCGACCGAGCGAAGCGTCGTGTAGAGCTGCTGGAGGACACCAAAGCCAAGATAAAGCGTCTACAAGAAGAAGGCAACACCCTCGCTGAAGCAGGAAGATTCCGTGTGGCTATGGGGAGATGGCAAGAAGCTCTGGCGGTGGAGCCGAACAATGCCACGCTGTACGAGTTGCTGGCACAAGCGTGCATGGCAGTCTACGACGACTTCCAAGCTGTCCAGTTTGCACGTAAGGCGACGCTCTTGGCGCCAACGTGGAGCGATGGGTTCCTCACACTGGCACGATGCCAATTGAACTTTGGAGAATTGACACTAGCACTGGAAGCGCTGGATCAGGTTTGCCATTGCGCTGCCTAGAAGTTGTTCGGAGATGCAGCTCTGCTCACCATGTGTGTTGTCACGTGAATGGCAGGCTACTCAGCTCAACGGTGGTGTGGAGACACAGGAGATCCAGACTGATCGCCGAGATATTCAAGTACTGCTTGCAAAGCAAAAGCAGGTTCTGCACCAGAGAGACCAAGAAGCTGCCAAGGAGGTAGAGCCGGACAAGCTGCAGGTCATTTCGTGCTTTAAGCACTTGAGTCTTCGCGCCAAAGCCATTGAAGGGAAATCAACAGTGCAGTAGAACATATATATTTAAAATGGTGGCGTTCAGCTTCTTCGTCTTGGGGTGGTGGCTGGCAGGCTGATCGCCGGCCCGACACGGAGGCGGGATCTACATACTATTATCGCGTTGACTAACTTACAAATACCGCCAGCCGTTGGCCACTCAAGCCGGCGGGTCTTCCCTACCTCCGCCTCCTGTCTTGACTCCGGGGACATTTGAAAATGACGCCATATATACATAAGATATATACACTTGAGTAAGCGTTGCAGGTGCGCGCGATCACTTCCGTCGGTGAGGAGAGGAGCTCGCGGAGCCTGCTCGACTTCGCTACCTACCAGCCCCCATGCAGTTGTGTGTCATGATGGATGCTTCTTCTTCAGTCTGAAGGCTGGCGGTTGAATGTGGCTCGCTTACATGCAGAGCTTGCTGCCTTCTATTGTGTACGACGAAGGCTCGCCGTGTGTTGCGGCGGGGTCGTATGATGACGAGTACTCGCCTTGCTGTTCCGTAAGGAAGTGCATGTATGACCGCTTGCGAGAGCCATCGCGGTCACCTGCTGGGAGCCTCGTCTGCTGAGTGTAGCAGTCGTAGGGCTCCAGGTCGCTTTTGTTGCCGTCCATGTGCGTGTCGCTCCGAGTGTCAAACAGCGAGTCGATCTTCTGGCTCATGAGGAAGCACAGCGTTGTTGCTGCTGCGGCAATATATTCCTGATCCACAGGGTCGCAGTTCCCGTGCTCCAACCGCCGGATTTTCTTCCTTGGTGTCTTGCGCGGACTGTCAGCGCCTGTATTGCGTTCTGGGGTAGACGGGGCCGTATTGCCACCGTCTCCTGACTCAATTCCCGCACTCGGGTCCGCAGCCAGTGTGGTCATTTCAGCAGTTTTGGCTCCCTGCTTTTTCTCCGCTTTGAGCTTGGCAACCTTCAGCAGATACTTCTGAGCGTGTGTGCGCACTTGGGTCACTGACCGTGTGCGTACAACTTGTTGCACGCGCTTCCACTTGTGTCCGTGGATACGGAAGCCTTCCAGGAATCGCTCGTGCTCATCTGCAGTCCAGCGTCCTCCACGGATCGGCTGAGCTGCACCGCGACTGGCGTTGGCATTAGCTGCCTCTGCTTCTTGCTCTGCATCTTCCTCGTCTGCAGGTGCCGGTGCAATGCGACGAGAATTGTCTGCAGGTGACGACGCCTGGCGCTCTGGAGAGGAGCTGGCGCTGTGCTGCTGTCTGCATGGAGACTCGTGGTCGTCGTTGAGGATCGAGCGTGTAGTGGGAGCCATCGCCATCTCAGTCTTGGTCAGCAGCGGCTTGCCGAAGCTGTGGAGCGACGGCAGACTGAACTTGGGCGGCGATGCAGAGTTGCTGGAGCTGCTGCGGTTGAGGATGTCGGCAAGTCCGAAGCGTGAAGATCCGCGCCAAGGCTCAGTCTCCTGTGGATACCATTGGGTCAGTGGAGCAAGATACGCAAAGTTCGACACAAGGATGGTGTCGTACCTGTTTCATGTTGTGACTGTAGTCGCTGCGGCGTTCACGCTTGACGGTGTCCATTGTCTAAAATTACTTTTGGTGAGTCACCGAATGGACTTGTTGGTCACGTGTAGTTTGCAGTTGAAAAGCCGCGTTGAAACGTCAAGTGCTGCAGTAGTGTAGGCAGACGAACAGTGAGGATCTTGGAGAGTCTTCGAATGGCAAGAACGAGAACCGCATCGGGATGGATGGATCCACTTGCTCCCTCGCGGCCTCTGGGCGTAACCACAACCAGCACACAACCCGCTCGTCTCCAGCCGGTGCATGTTGCAACCGGCCAGCAGAGGGAGGGGGTCGGAGCTATTTCTAACGCTGCTGTCTAAATACGCACCTGGGTGTCGCGCTCTGTGCTGCTGCACGTCTTCGGCCCTGGTGTTCTCGGCGGACTTTTGCGCGCTTGTGTCGGTTTTCCGCTATGTGGGGCAGGCGTCGCTCGATCTTGTCGGGCTTGGCTCACTTGGCTCCTTCCTTCGTGCGCTCGTCTGAGCCCCGCCATACTGAACGCAAGTCGTTCGGGTGATTCAGTTTTCTTTGGGACAAGGTAGGGGAAGGGCAGAAGCACGGGCTGCAGACAGGCCGGACAGAAGGTGTTGCAAACACCGAGTGGCTGTCGGTCGCCTGCTCGTGAGCGGAAGATCGCGATCGGGTTTCATTCGAGCCGAGTATAGTGAGCTGTGCGAGATTTTTTTCTTTCTACTTTTGCGTGGCGTGTCTTCAATGCCACTTGTCGTATCGACAAGTCGAGAATAAGCAGGAGCTGGCGGTCACGCTCAGGCCTGCGTCGTGTCGAGCGATCTTCCGAGAGGCCAATCGATGTGTTTGAAGCTCGGGCAGGGATCTGCGCGCCGCGCATAGATGATCTCCCGCGGAACTTTTATATCCGCCTGGGATTTTGGCAGGTGGCGCTCGCTGGCGTAGATGAGGCCTCGACCCAGTCGATTGGCGAGCGACTCGAGCGAGGGAGCCAGTGATGGCAAGAAGAGACACCTGATACTGTGCGGTGGCAGAGACTGGGGCCGGGTGAGGGGCCGAAGAAAAGTATCTTGGCAAGAGTCCAGTTCACCGGCGCCGCGATTTGCACTCGCGGCCTGCTGCTCGGGCCAGTTGGATCCTCGATGCTGACTGCAAGTAGGCCTGGGGGTCGCAGACAGATGCCTGCTGCGCCCATCCGGCGGATGATCCGCTATTACATGCAATCTCCACAGCTAGGCAGAAAATTTAGCCCATAGAGAAAAGCTCGATCTTTTTTCGCAGCAGCGAGGCGAGGCACGGACCGATATATTCGATCCAGCGAGCGTCAGACTGTACCTCGGCTGACTTGACGACGAAAAAGATTCAGTATCCATCTCTACAACCCCACGACCCGCTGTAGCCAATCAGCGAGCCAAAAACCGATCCTGGACGGGCGCTGAAAATACTTGCGTCGGACCACCAAGTGGTGACCGATAGTATATCGTAGGCAAAGACTCGTACTCGATTATGGACAAGTCGGAGCTCGTGGCGTTCGAGCGCGAAAAGCGTCTGTACAAGGACGCCTACGTGGAAAATTTCCGCTCGGTGCGGTACTTCCCGTCGCTAGCGACCATAGGAACCGGTCGATCCGATGGAGACAGCATCGTGCTGGTGCAAGAGCCGCAGCCCGAAGAGCAGCAGAGCTCGCCACAGCCTCGTTCCGCCAAATACGAGGATGTCGCGAGCCGCGCCATCCCGCCAGACTCGGTCTGTTAGCCCAACAATCTTGTTCGTGGTATCCTCTGCGCACTGATGCACGTCTTCGTCAACTGACAGTTAGAAGCGATCTTCAACTCCACGATGCCGCTGACGTCCTTCCGCTCCGCCATCATGTGCAAGCACGCCAAGGCTCGGCAGGAGCGACAAGTGGCCGCTGCATCCGA
Organism: Phytophthora boehmeriae; assembly: GCA_011947355.1. NCBI lineage: Eukaryota > Oomycota > Peronosporomycetes > Peronosporales > Peronosporaceae > Phytophthora > Phytophthora boehmeriae. The sequence continues at coordinate 19,999 of JAAVTJ010000008.1, forward strand.
GACACCTACCGCTACGAACAACCAAGCAACGCAACCATACGGGATCAGCTCTGTGCGTACAATCCAAAAATTCCACTATCTTTTGCCGGACTGAAGCTAAGAAATGTTGCCACAGCAGCAGCCAGGCGTGTTCAAGCCCACGAGCAGCGTGGAAGCCAAGGGATCAATCCAGCGGAAAGTCGCTTACGACGGGCAGCCGTTCGAGGACAAGCCGCGCTCCTTGCGATCGGTACGATCGGACGAGTTGCATGTGTCCCACCGGCTTACGCCAATATCTTCTCGATGGCTTACACCGTTTGTTTACCAGGTGACGCTACGCGCAGACGTGCCTCGGTGGGCGCACAATAATCCGACGCATGCCAAGAAGGACATTTCCAACAAGGTCTACTTCAACGCGCCAATCGAAGGCCCCATCAAGGCCGACCGCAAGTACACGAAGGAGTTCATCCGCCTCAACATGGAGGCCTCGTACGCCGCGCGGCGTCACGCTGCCAATAGTGCAGAGAGCGCCGTCCCTCGTAGGTAGAGTTGCAATCCCACCCTACACTTTTCACGCGACTGTCTGCTTCGCCACATCGCGCGGCTGTGCTCCCACGATTGTGATGGGGCCTCCTCTGGTCCGACCTCCACCTTGAACCTCGAGCCAGTGGGCAAGCACGAGCTCGCGAAAAAGCTCCTGTTGTTACCGCAACTATTAGTCCACGCTAGATACATATCATGTAAAGTACAGCAGTCTACCTGCTCGCTCTGCTCGATGCGATGCCGCAACTCGCTGCTGTAGCGAGTTTCGGGCCACCACGTCGGCGGACTGGACTGCTCATCGTCTGCTGCACATCGGTGCTGCCTCAACTGTCGAAGAGGCCGAAAAAGAACGATGAGGAGGGATGGATTCGGAAAAGCGTAGAACCAAAGCAGACGTACAGCGAGTCGCAATGGGTTCGTTCTAGCTGTCGTATACTGCTGGGAGAGCCGCAGCCCTCGATCCGCAGCTTTATCCAGCAGCGACAATGAGAGCATGAACGGGTTCGCGTCCAGCGGGAACTCCTCGCCGTACCACTCCACGAGCTCGCGGCAGTCCCCCAAGAAATCCAGAGACCGCACGAACTGGATCGCCAGCAAGATACATCAGCACCACGTTAACTTCAACACGACAAGATACTTGATACCTTACCGTGAGGACGAAGTCGTCTCCTTCCAAATAAAAGCCGTAGTACTGGCATTCTCGACAGCACACTGTTTCCATCGCCAAATAGCTTCAAGGGCATCCACCGATCGCTCTGCCAGCGTTACGAGGGACTCTGCTAACTCGTCGAACGCAAGAAAACGCTCTCGGTAGAGAGAGGCTGCAGCGTACCGCTGAGCACCCGTCCTGGCTGCCTCTCGCACCCGGGCGTACGCTCGGTCGTAGTGCACCAACGCAGCAGCTGCAGCCTGGAAGAGACCATCCAATTGACCGTTAGAGCCTTCGCTTTCTTGTCGACTTGGTGGTCGCCGTGCAGTCGAAGCACGCGACCGCCGACTACTTCGTTGGCTAACTGCACTAGGAGCATCCTCGTTTTGTATGCTCGTGTCTTGACTACCGGCGGGTGCTTCGTCTCCGTCTCGCCGTAGATTTTGCAACGCAAGGTGGTGTCTGGGATCCCACGCGGCCGGCTTCAACTTCACTGTGCGAGCTTCCTCTAGTCGATTTATCTCAGCCTCGCACAGGATAGGCTGGCTCCAAGAATTCGTCAATGCTGCAAAATGGGCGCTGCGGATTTCTTGGGAGCCTTCAGCCGTAGCGCGGACAAACTTAAAGGGCACCCGTCGTTCGCGCTCACAGTCGCCATCAAGGTAAGCCAACTGCAGCGAGCGGCATTTTTCATCAATGGCAATAATACGGCAGCGGTGCCAACGAGGCCCCGCAATGGAAATTGTCACTGCAGATCCTCTACTCCGGCGTCGACGACGACTTTCCACTAACTGACCGACCTGGAACGTTGTGCTACTGCCGGTTGGTTGAGACTTTGCTTTGGTTGCAGCACTCCGTGACAAAACACCATCGAGTTCATCGCCCAGTCCTGCAACAAGTAGTTTCTGCGTGGGCATCGGCAATCGTCGAGCATGGACTAAACTGAGTTTGCCGATTCGGATTTCTTCCTCACGCAGCCGTGCAATTTTCTCCTCCTCTTCGAGCTCAAGCTCCAACTTAGCGGCTGCTTCACGGGCTAATTGCTCGCGAATCGCTCGAGCTTCGTTGTCTTCGTAAGCACGAATCTGAGTTGCGGCGAAGCAAATTAGTGCAAAAGGTATTGAATTCGTCGTCCAAAGCTACGATTTACCTTGTCAAGCGAATCGAACTGGAGTACCGAGCGCACAATCCGGAGAACATTTTCGTCGGCGTGCAGCATGGCCTTTTCGTAATGTGTCTCCAGTAGTTCAAAGTACTCTGGAAATTGTCTCCAAACCGTGATGACCACCGCGGTAGCCCACAATTTGCTAGCCACACCGTTTATCGGAGGTGGGGCGACTCCATTGATCACGAACTCGAATTTATTCGAGAAAACCCAACTACCGTCCGCCTCTTGAATGTCTAGTAGCGCCCTAATGGCCCAAGGAAGTCGCCGTCGGTCAGCACTATCAAGCAATCGGCCTTTCGCATGCTGTTTTAATGGGTCAGAGGTGGCAGGTAATTCGGCCGGCTCGAGTGCTGCACGGTTGTTCCGACTGTTGATATCATTGAGCGACGAGGAAGCTTTATGCTGAACAATGTGAATCTCACCGTCAGCAAACACGACATCAGACGACACCGACTTGCCGAAGGCACGGTAGAACTCCTCGAATTTGAAAGGAACCATGCCACTCATTTTTGAGGGCTCCAGCTAGGAACAGTGCCAATGAAGTCGGTGATTCAAAAACGAGGTCGTTTCGATCTATTTTGCTTCGATGGGATAACTTGACTGAGAACCTTTGCTATTCCTCGGTGTTGGCTGCAAGCTGGCGGAACTGAGCGCGCGTGAACTTTCGCCATCGAGCATATAGGAGACCCGCAAGGGTAACACCCAGGACGATCATCGCTGGAGCAAGTGTGAAAAACACATCCACGGCAATATACACAAGCAAGCCGGTCGGGACCACGAGGCCGATAAGAAGGACGGGTATGCTCCCAGGAACTACGCACAGATGATATACAATATACGCATGTAAGATAACTGGGAGTACTGGCAACCCCGGCTTGGCGAGCACATACCTTTAAATGGGCGCTCGATATCCGCGTGCGTGTAGCGCATCTTGATAAACGCCACCAAGATCAGCAATTGATAAAAGGCCGAGAGCGCGTTGGTCATGTTTTGGATGACGTCAAAATCAAATTGGATGAGCACCAAGATGATGATAAGACTCGCATACACCGAGTTATGTGGTGTGTTGAATCGCTTGTTTCGCCTGAAAAATATCGCCAATGGCTGTCACCAGTAAACTCTTAAGTCAACAGAACAAGCAAGCAGGCCACTTACGCTTTGAAGACTGCTGGCGCCAGACCACATTCTGCCATGCCTAACAGCTGAAAAGAGTCGCAAAAGAGCTCCGCGATGTACATGCCTGCATTGCTGCAAAAAGTTGCCAACACAACCCAGTTCGAGAGAAAACCACCGCCAATATCTCTCGCAATACTAGAGAATGATCCCTCTTCCCATGTGGTCCAGTGCGGCGAGTTGTATACCGTAGCAGCAAAAAGCGGTGCCAGATACGTGAGCGTGACCAGCAGAACTGAGATCAATAGTGCACGCGGGTACGTTCGCCCCGGGTGCTGACCTCGCCTCCAAACACCGACATGTTCACGGCGCCATTAAAGTTCCAGAAGAGCGTATTAATCAGCAGTGACCAATCGATCTACACAAGTGGCAATGAAAGTAAGTCACACATGATGTTGCCAAATCATCTGAACCACAGAGGTGAATGGCAACAATCGCGAGTCACACTTACATCGACGCTGCCCGACATGCTCACGAAGTTGTCATTGACGTCGTATTCGATATCAGCTCGACGAACTTCACCTATTTCCCCCAGTTGCTCGCACGAATCAGTCCCCAAATGAAGAGGACAGTAAACGGGATCATGACGAATATGGACATCACCGCCATTCCTCGACCCACGATGCGGATCCCTAGTAAGTTGGGCAATGCCAAGAGCACCGCGATAGCTGCCTTGACGAAGTATTCAGCAACAGGCGAGTCAATGGACCCGTAGACGTCTGTAAACGTGGCCACTGCCAATGCCGGATAAATCGCGTTATCGATAACACCAGAAATCCAAGCCCAATACCCCGTTTGGAAAGCCCAAAAGGGACCCAGCGCGTTCAACACCCATACTGTGTAACCTCCTGGATAACATCAACAGGAACGTTAGTCTGGTAGACCCAACCCAGCAGCCTGAAAACTTGCCGTCTTGGGGGAATGTAGTGCTAAGCTCAGCCGTCACGTAGGCGATCGGGATACCGAAGATAAATGGGAATAGCAGCAACATGATGAACCCGACAAGCGGTCCGCCAGCTGCAATATGGAAGCAATTAAAGCAATGCACAAAGGTCAATAAAACAGCAAGCAATCATCCGCCAGCATTCTCGTGTTGCACCTGAAATGATGTACTCCGATCCAATGGGCCCACCACACACCTGGTAATCCATATGACAACACATCATATGCAGGAGTAAGCGTCCTGGCAGCACAAACATCGAGTTCTCACTACGCACCGAGAAGTAGCACAAGCCCACTATGGACATGACTTTGAGCTGTCGTCGAGGACCTTCCTTCACTGCTTCCAGCATGGATGGAGGACGCTGCACGACACCACCGTCTGCTTCCCCCAGCTCTGCAGCACTCATGGAACTGATGCCGCTGATGACCGACGGGTCTCGCAGTCTGCAGACAAAACAGCACAACATTCAGCCTCCTGTCTCAGCATTGCACCAACATTTCACATACTCCTTCAGCTGTGGCGTCAACTGCAGCGCATAAGCACCGGCTTTGGGGCTCAGCTTCGCCTCCATCTCGCGTCGAGGCTTGTGAAAATGCGCTACAGGAACTCAATCTCGCTGTCTCGCAGTCTCAGATACTGGACCTCATGCTTTGTCCACAAAGCAAAGGCCAGGATTAAAAACATTCAGAATCGTCCTTTCTTTGGTAAAGTACATCATGTCCCTACCCCCAAAGCCGTTTTTCTGTCAACCGATGTCATTTGATTGGCTGATGAGTCATACAGTAGCTTTTATGTTAGAAAATAGAAGTTGTAAAAGTATTTTAGAATTTACAGTTCCTGTTGAGAGCCTTCAATGCTGCTTTTCGCAATGCTGCCTCTGCGGCTTCTAAGCCCGTCACCTTTAGGCGATGGTCTTGCCGACAAGTAAATACTTGTAAGATCTGTGAATTTTTGCACCTGTGCTCGAAGTTCCTCGCGGAAAATGAGTGACCGAACGGCGTCATGAAGCAACACTGAGGCATTCAAATGTTTCAGATGGTATCGCTCCACCGTGCGAAACTTGCCGCCTTTCATAAGCACTCGCCACTTTTGAGTAGCTGCAATAGTGTTTGGCAATTCAGGCACAGTCGATTCGCTCACCTAAAAGAAAAACAATCTCCATCAGATCAGCATTTACACTTGTCGACCAGCGAAACGTCGACTATCGAAAGAACTTCAACTTGGAATACGTACGGCGTCCAAGACGCTTTTGCCAAGCTTGCGCGCAACGTCGTGGAAGAAAATTTGATTGCCATTGAACATCGCCACGTCCAGAGAGTCTGCATGACAGAAAACAATGAGAAACAACATGTTTTGTGTAAAAATGACTGCCACTCACGTACCGATAAATGCTGCAATTTCTTTAGCTGGGACGCCTTTAATCTTGCCATAGCCAAGCGGTTCATCAAGCTCCTGGATGAGCTTCGGGAGTAAGTGCCACTGGATGGTACCGGTTGCATCCGGGTCAAATGTCGACCACGTAGCTACAAAATTCTCGTACTGTCGAACATTCAAACCGAAAGGTGATATTTCTACGATACTATTCGACAAGTGACCTAGGTACGTACATGCTGAGGGAGCAGTACCCCGCTTGTGCGATCTTTCTCGTTGGCAAACCCTCGAGAATGACGGCCACAAAAATGTTGAGGAGAATATAAGTTATCAACATCGTGAAGCTGCAGAAGTACAGGAACGCCACAGGTGTGCCACAACCGTTCAGAGGTATACAACCTTCAAAGTTAGCAAAACCACACATATTAGGGTCATATTCGGGGTCTTGTACACAATCATCGGTAGATGCAAGCTCGTGCATGAGGTCATCCCATCGTTCCCCCGTAGCACAGCGAATCTGCATGTCATAAAACTATCAGGGCTCGAGCGAAAATACCTACAACCTATTGCAAAAATATCGTACCAGTGTCACCATGGCAACGGATATGCTCTGAAAATTCGCTAGTGGCGTGAGAATCTCACCCATCTTGACCTTCGCGAAGAGCTGTACTCCAACAGCAGCATAAATGAAAAACACGAGAAACAGAAAGCCTCCGATGTTGACGAGAGATGGCAGCGTGAAGACTAGCGTATTCACAAGCTGTCGCAGAGATGGTGCCGTTCGAATGAGTTTTACAAGACGTAGGACTCGTACGCCACGAATTGCAGCGGCACTAGAACCAACAGCATCGACAGTCGCCCAAGTATAAGTCATACCACAGCACGACCCGATCACTACGATAAAATCAAAGATATTCCAAGAATCCTTCCAGTAGTAGCGTCCCAGTCCAATGATCTTAATCACAGCCTCAAATGCGAACATCACAGTGAAAAACACGTTCGCATAATCAATGATACGCGCGTAAAGATCTTCTTCTCCGAAATAAGTGAGCCCCATTAGAAAAGTATTAAGTACAATCGCCCCCATTGTCACCGTTTCTAGAATTGAGCTCCGTGCCATGTCAAAACACAACCGGCGGAGAGGATTTCGTGGTGTGCGTATTTTGCGCATCGGTCGTAGATTGAGCACGGTCTCACTGATAAGCAACCATTCTCGCTGCGAAGTTGAAAGATGCCGCGTGCCATCCAAAGTCTCCTTCATGCGGTTAAAATTCTCAATGACAACTCCGATGAAGAGCTGAATGAAGAAAAATGAACCAAGAAAGATGAACGTGATGAAAAACAGAGTCCAAGCCTCATGGTGGTTGGCTATGGGCTGCATGTCCACATTGGTAGCATCAACGCCAGCGAGCATGAGTTTGACCCAGCCTTCGGTAGTGCTGATCTCGTAAAATGTGAGAAGTGCCAGTAGAACGTTGTCAAAACTTTGCGGAATTGTGCGATCCCAGGATGCATTAAAGTAGCTGCACACCATTCGCGAGGTAATGCCATCCACACCTGGAAGATCTTCGGTCGAGACAGAAGCCAACGATGAAGCACTAGCATATAGAACTGCGGCAGATTCATCAAACCATAATTTTTCATTTTCGGTAAGGTTCGTCCAAAGTCGCGGGGTTGAGATCAATGCTTGTTGTGCGGTGGTGAGAGCGTCGAAGACGTCGCCACCGCAGGCATAAAATCTTCCTTTCAGATTGTTCACAGCAATTATGCTGAAAATCAAGAGTAGAAGCAAACACACCATGCCAACATTCAAAATCTGTGGAATAGCAGAGACCAGGGAATTAACCACAAGTCTTAGACCAGGATTGCGATGGATCATGCGAAGCGGACGTAACGCGCGCAACGTACGCAAATTTGAGATAAATTTGAGCTTCTTCGACCCTTGAAGGCCAGGAATTGCCACGAAAGTTATGGTAAGGTCCATGATATTCCATCCATCGCGTAAGTATGCCTTATGATGAAGAAAAACCCTTGTGCTATGATCTTAAGCACTACTTCTAGCGCAAAAATTGCTGCTAGAACCGAATCCACGTAGCTCACTGCCCTCGCAAAAGTACTATCTGGGGAGGATAGTGGATTGTCTAGTGCCACGCATGCTGTGCTAGCAATCACGAGCCCGAACACAACACCATCAAATCGTGGATGAGTTACGATATTCCAAGCAAACCGACGTAGTGGATTGTAGGGTCCGAGCAAGAAGAGAGAACGACCTTGTGGTGTCTTTGGTTTCTGCAGCAGAACACCGATCTTTGACTCCGATTTCACAGTGTTCTGACTGTGGAAAGTAGATGGTCGAACAGGATCATTTCCAAGTCCGGTGGCAGATGATTGTGGAGATAAATGCGGCGATTGTTGTTGTTGTGAGCCTGTGTTTGATCCACAAGCACCATCAGTGCTATAATCGATTGCAGAGCGCCTGCGTGTACCACCGCGGCCATTCCCTACTGGAAGATTTGACACCGGCAGGACGCGCGACTTCATGCGAAGAGCGTCTTTTGCTTCTGTGTGATTGGCTTCGACGCTGGCTTCGTCAGCGTCCTCGAAATGGCTCAGTAAGATCGCCAAAAACAAGTTGAGCACGATGAAATTCCCCAAGACCACTAGTGACAAAAAGTAGATAACGCCGACAAGACCAGTGGAGCGCCAACTGTCGAACATGACGGCATTCCAGTTTTCACCCGTAAGTACTTGGAATACGGTGACACCTGACCAGAGCAAGGAATCGAAATTGGCGCGAGGTACGTATATCGGTCCAGCAATATCTGCTGCAGGTGAGAATATTGGCACACCATTGCCATCGAAACGAAACCGGTTGCCGAATATTTGCATGCCCAGAAGCGCGTACACGTACATAAAGAGTAGAAGGAACACACTGAAATTCCCGATCTCACTCATGGCACTCCCAATCAAACCAAGAAGGTTTTGCAGTGATGGCCAGGATCTACCAAAACGAACCAGGTGAATCATTCGTTAAACATTTTTGTAGCGCCACGCATATGCAGTAATTTTGCCCACCTGGCCAACTTAAAGAGGCGAAAAATACGCATGGACCGCAAGCCGGCAAACGACTGCGATTTAGCATGCGCAGACCCAGACAAAAACTGCGGCGGTGAAACAAAGGCTTCTACCACACCCAGAGCCACAACCATAGCATCAAAGAGATTGTATCGGTCCTCCGACCACTGATAAAATCCCAAGCCGAAAACCTTGATCACAGCTTCGAGTAAAAAGAGTAGCGTAAGCACGAAATTGAGCACATCCACTATGGAAGCCAGGCTTTCGTCCACGGGATATTGGTCCAACGAGAGCAGCACAGTGTTTAAAAGAATGAGAGTCGTTACAATGGTGCTAAAGATCCAATGGTTTAGAAGACGTTGGATGAAGGTTTTTGCGTACACAACAGGGCATTTTCCGGTTGCAAGAGGTGGTGCTGACTTGGACGATTTCCGTTCATGCTTTAATTTTTGCTGCTCAGCCTCCACCATCGATTCTTCCGAAAAGTTCTCCCAAATGATGGCAAGCGCCAGATTCAACATAAAGTATGAACTGATGAGAACAAACGATACCAAAAGATAGACGCAGTGGCGCCGAATCCAGCATCCTGAAGCATGTACATGACATCACTCCAGCCCTCACGTGGCATGCAGATAAAGAGCACCATGGCGGCTTGGCCCAGATTATCAAATCCAAGCAGACCGAAGCTCAGGTTGGGGTCAAATGTAGCGCCAAGTTGCAATCGAGTCCGAATTCGCTCATCTGGGTGGGTAAAGCGGAAATTTCCATACTTGTCATAGTCAGACCCACATGTCTGTCCGATAGGACAGAGACGATCATTGGTGTTGTCGAGATTGCACAGTTGCGCTGAATCACCTTCATCGGCAACTGGCCAGAAACAGTAGCGTGGTGTCTTCCATGGCGATGAATCGTGGCTCCATGCCTCATTCTCTACTTCCAATGGCAACGAATTTACATCGAGACACTGGAAAGTCTCAGGTGTAGCCAAGACTTGGTGTTCATAAGTCGGAAGTTCTTCGAGGGAGAGATTGACATCGAGCGCGAGTGGGTAGGGCGATAGGCGACAGCGTGGGTGCATGCTCCCGCTCCAAAGCTGCACACCGATGACACCGTAGAAAAAGAAGAGAAACGATAAAAACACCACAACGGTGAAAAGCTCCGGGATAGATTTGAGCAGCGACGTAGCAAGCTTCCTAATTCCAGGAACAGCGTTAAAAAACCGTAATGGACGCAACACGAGGAATGCTCGGAGTCCTGCAGTAGATGGAATACTGGGTAGCGCTCCAAGAAGACCCACGACGACAACGGTAAAATCGATCCAATTCCACGGGTTCTTGAGGTATGCTCCTCGCTCACCAATCAGTCCCATGGCCACAATTTTCATCAAACACTCGATAGTGAATAGCGCTGTAAAAATGCTGTTGGAATAGTCTGCCACGGTATTACGCATTGATCCAGTGCTGAGCGGGTTGCCCTCTTTATCTACGTGACGCACGTCCACGATTGCAAGCATCACTGAGTTGGCAGCAATCAGAAACAGCACCACACGGTCAAATAGTTTCGAGGTGATAATCCACACAACGAATTGCCGGAACACGTTGGACTCGTCGAATACACCTAGCGAACACGGTGCAAACTGTCCAAAAAGGTAAAAACACAATAGGAACCAACGACAAGTACGTCAAATGACAACGACGTACGAGAAAACGTTTGCCGTGCGCAAAAAGTTGTACCGATCCGAAATATCACTGGAGCCGTCATCGTTTGCGTACAGGCCTGGAGAGGCATTGATGATACCTTGCAGAAAGTCGGTAAGCCCGACAGGCTTTGAGAACCGATTGTTGAATATTCCCTGTGTATTCGATGCGCGGGTCGATTGCGGGGTGTTGTTGTGCCTTCTGAAGGATGCTTCCGTTGTGGAGCGTTGAGAATCGGCTACTATCACCTTAGCGTTGGCATTCTCTTGATCCCCAGTACCGAATAGTCGACAAGAGGGAGTTCTTGGACCACTGCCAATCTCTCGCAATCGGCTCCGCTCCACGCGTACTCGAAAGGCATCAAGTGCCAGCGTCGTGGCTGCGCCAGATCTGTGTATGCCGGGACGCCCGATTCCAGGCGCCATCTTTGTGTCAGAGTGTCTGCAATGTCAACAGCAGCTCCACTTCACCGACCATTCAAAAATGTCCTGAAAGGAGTTTCAGGAAGAGATTAAATGCGAAGATGCAGACATCATGTCCAACAGCATTTTGCCGGTGGGTTACCAAAAATATTGAAGTCGGTCATTGGAAGTGAATAAGAAACAAAACTGTTATTGCAGATAATTTACATCGCTGCGTACATGCAGCGGCTAATACACATTCTCCATCTATTCTACCGCATCGGCTTTGATGGGTGCGAAGCTCCCATGGTTCTCTTGTACCAGCCAGACATCGTCAACGACCTGGCCATAGAGCCCACGCGCCGCCGGGTTTTCAGGATCGGCCTCAATTTGCTGCCAGTGCAGGTGTGTGGCGTTCGTGACCTCCATGCGCGAGTATCCGAAGATGGAGTTGCGGAAGGCATCCCAAACTTCAGCCGGCCTCTCAAAGACTTTGCGCATGATCGTCGTAAGGTACTGCCCCGAAGCACCAGTTAGGATGTGAGTGGTGGCCCGCATGTTGTGCGTGCGCTTCCAAGTCTGGGACTTGTAGACATCAAAGGCTCGCTCGTAGTTGTGCTGGTGGCCGCATAGATAAAGGTCCACGCCGTGTACGAAGAACATATCCTCTAGCCGGTCGCGCAGCATTGCTGCCTTGGAGCCGCAGTTGGTGTAGTCAGATGTGCAGTACATGGGGCGATGGCCGATCACTATCAGCCATGGTGTCTGCTCGCGGTTAGCGTTAGCCTTCGCAAGATCTTGCTCCAACCAAGCTTCCTGCCGCGCAACTATATCGCCGTCAACGTCCATGGTGTCCTTGAAGTAAATCTCTGTCGAGATAACGACGAAGTGCACCAGACCCACGTCAAATGAGTAGAACCAATTGTTTGGCACTTCCACAGGGTCATCTTCTCCCGAAGGTCCGCCAACGTGCACCGTTTCCACACCTTCATTCACGTTGCTCGGCATTAGTCGGAAGCGCTGCGAGTAGTGGCTAAACATGTTGTTCGTTTCGTGGTTGCCTGGGCACACCATGAACGGCACACTAGCCGCCAAAGGTTCGATCTCCTGCATGAAGATGTCTCCAACATGACCGTTGGCAAGGTTCAAATCGTACGCGTAGTCTCCAACAGACACAACGCCGTCCACAACGCCTTCGGCAACTTCAGACTGCATCATAGGAAGAGTAGCTGCGTTCTGGTAGCCAATATCCCCCGTCACCAAGAAGCGTGTAGGCTTGGGCTTCCCTCCAGGAAGCAGTGGTGCCGGAGCAGTCTTGGTTGCAAACGGAATGGAGTACGACTCGTAGAAGGCATTGCCCACGACGTAAGTGTACCTTGTGTCGGGTTTCAGCCCCTCCAGCCTCACAACGTGCAGCCAGCTCTTGTACTTCTTGTCTCCGCTGTCTTCAAACAGCGTCGTGTTGGCCCACGCAGTCACAGGTGTCATATCCGGACCATCAATCTCAATGTGAGCATGATATCCCTCTACCAACTGCAGCTGTGCCCTTCCTCCTTTGCAGAACTCTTTCGTCATCCATTGCACAGCCAGACTGCCTGGCGTCAGTCCGTAAGCTGTATGCACATGCTTAGGACGACATCTTTCTGCTTCATCGCCACGATACGGGACGTTGACTCCCATGCGATGCACCGCCGACCAGCCGTGATAGACCGAGCCCACAATGAACTCGTAAGACGCATTTTGCTCTGCGTCCGACAGATTGATGAACGCCGTGTGGGTCGTGAATGTTGCTCCGTCCGTCGTGAAGGTGATTGCTTCTTTGCTGGCAAAGGGCTCCTCTGTCTCTTCAGTCCGCAGCATTGTGTCGTTGTCTCCTAACCGACGGTAGCGCACTTCGACGTCCGCCGCGACGTCGTGGCACGACCGCCAAGGGTTGGCAAGTCCTGGACTCTTGTCGCTGGCCTTCTGCAGCTTCACTTTTTAATGTAAGTGCGTCGTGTGGCCCACTCCACCACAGCACGAGTGCCAACGACAGACGAGCGAATGTCGTAAGGCACGCAGTTCTCCACCTCGCGCTTCTCCAAGTCGTGTGTGTCTTCAGGTTCTTGTTCACGTGCGACGACCGCAGGACGAGGTGGCGGCGGCACTACCACAGCTGACATTGTGGCTAGCAGTGTGGCAACCACCATTGCCAGCAGAAGGTATGAAGATCGGGCGGCTGCCATTGTGGTTTGCGCCTTGAGCTCTTGGCCGCAGATTCAAAAGTGATGGACACCGGTTCACACGTTAATAGTCGTCACATGGCTGCAACGGAAGGGAAGATTCGAGGATACTTGAGGTTTGTATGTGCAGAATCTGAGGTTCTGGACGTTATTGGTTTGAGTTCGGGTTCTTTTTGTGCGAGAATATGCAAATTTTGCTACAAAAATTGCAAAAGGAGAGCCTCACACTTGAGCATCACACCGGTGCTCTCAAGGCTTTGAAAAGCTCTCTCTCTTCCTCCGTTCTCTGCCTCTAGCACTCTATCCTGATTTTGGACTGTCAGCTGCGTGTTGTAATAAGGCTTCGGTTTGGCAGCCTTTCAGGTTGCTTCTGTGAAATTGTTTTGGCACGTGGCGACAAAGCGCACCACCGTTCGAAGTGGCCTGTATCACCAAGAACAGCGTGTTCAGATTATTAAAGGGGATGGTCGATGCCGCATCGACGACACGAGCTATTATCGGTAGCACGGTGGGAATGATTAGATTCGGCTGAGCCCCAGCAGGAAAGAAAAGATCGGCGTCGCGAGAAAACAAATGGTACGAGCTTAGTCCGTCCCGTGTTGAAGCTCAACGCAACTGATCCTAGGATCTTACCACATTGTCTTGCATGCAAGATTGCATGCAAGCCGTAGTCTTTGCCAAGTTGAAGATCAATGGTGATTGCCATGCCCCAGCAACTCCTGCTTTCCTGCTGCATGAAATTTCGCTCACGGAAGAGCATGAGTGGGCATGTAATTCTCGATGGTGAAGGAGCGCTGTGCAGCCGAACCGTTGCAACCGAAATGCAAGGACCGAATCGTAGCACTACGCCTCAGTATCCCCCGCGAGCTATTCGTCATGAGAAGCCTATGACCTACACAACGTATGATTCATGTTCGTTAATTCGCAGGTGTCGAAATGCTAATGCTCCGACGTTTACCAGCTGTGTGAGTCAGCTACGACGTTTGATTGCAAACGAAGTCAATGTGGGATTCACATTGACAAATTCATATATCAAAAGTAGCCCATTATCCACCAATCAGAAGTCTCCATTTTGCCAGGTCAAAAATGCAGGTCGCCCATTCATCCTTCGTACCCTCCGTAACCTGTAGGAACCCATCGCCATGGCGGAGACCGACGCCCCCGCCGTGAAGCAGCCCACGTGGTACCCTCCTCGCCCCATGGAGGGTCTGACCGAGTACTGGGACAAGCACTACCCTCTGCGTCTGTACAACAGCATGACGCGCACCAAGAACGCCTTCGTTCCGATGCAGGGCAAGCGAGTGCTCTGGTACATGTGCGGCCCCACAGTTTACGACCAGACACACTTGGGTCACGGCCGCACGTACACTTGCTTTGACTATGTGCGTCGCATTCTGGAGGACTACTTCGGCCTGGAGGTGGAGCTGGTCATGAACATCACGGACATCGACGACAAGATCATCCTCCGAGCAGCAGAGACCGGCTGGCTGGAGGCCCACGCCGGCAAGGAACTGCCCAAGGACAAGGACGAGAAGGCCAAGCTAGTGATGGAGTGGGCGGCCCAACAACCTGCAGAGGAGAACATGCGTCGCACCAGAGAGCTGTCCAAGTACTGGGAGAAGTCTTTCCTGGACGACATGGCTTCACTGAACATCAAGACGCCCACGGTTATCACCCGTGTGAGTGAATATGTGCCAGAGGTGGTGGAGTTTGTGGAGGGAATCATCAACAACGGCTTCGCGTACGAGAGCAACGGCTCGGTGTACTTTGACACGGCAGCTTTCGGCCGTTCCAAGGGCAAGGCGTACGGCAAGCTCTTGCCTGAGAATGTTGGACAGTCGGAACTGCTAGCAGAAGGTGAAGGTGCTCTGTCGGCTGGTCAGACCGACAAGCGCAATGCTAGTGATTTCGCCTTGTGGAAGAAGTCCAAGAGCGGTGAGCCGTTCTGGTCGTCGCCATGGGGAGAGGGTCGTCCTGGATGGCATATTGAGTGCTCGGCCATGGCTAGCGATGCGCTGAAGCATCTTGCTGGAGGCAAGATTGATGTTCACTCAGGTGGCATTGACCTGCGCTTCCCGCACCACGACAATGAGATCGCGCAGTCGGAGGCGTACTTTGACTTCTCGCAGTGGGTGAACTACTTCGTTCACACCGGTCACTTAAACATTGAAGGATTGAAGATGTCGAAGAGCCTGAAGAACTTCGTAAAGATCCAGGAGGCACTGATGGACAACTCAGCCCGCCAGCTGCGTTTCCTGTTCCTGTTGCACAAGTACAATGTGCCCATGGACTACAACGACAACTCTATGGATGAGGCCGTGGGCGTTGACCGTTTCTTCACAGAGTTTTTCGCTAACGTCAAGGCACGTCTCCGCGAACTGGGTGTGGAGAAGACGCAGAAATGGACTTCTGTGGAGAAGGCACTACACGGAGCCCTCCTGGATTGCAAAGACAAGGTTTTCCGTGCGCTGAGCGACGACATCAACACGCCGCTTGCTCTGCTGCACTTGCAACAGCTAGCAAAGGAAGTCAACCGCTACATGGCAGGAGACATCGAGAAACAGGCATCAATGATCATCCGCTCCATTGCAGAATACATCACGCGTATCCTGTCAGTATTCGGTCTGGTTACGTCGGCTACGGACATTGGATTTCCGCTGAACTCAAGTGCCTCTGGTGGTGCCGACCAGGAGACTGTGCTGACTCCTGTCCTCGACATTTTTGCGCAGTTCCGCGACGAAATCCGTGAGGCGGCTCGCTCTGCTGCAGCAAGTGGCGGTGATGCAAAGGAGCTGGCTAACGCCGTGCTCCGTTTGTGCGACGTGGTGCGCGACGAGAAGTTGCCGTACGCTGGCGTGCGTCTTGAGGACCGCACAGGTAGTAACGCTGTGTGGAAGCTGGCAAATAAGGATGAGTTGATTGAGGAGATGGAGAAGAAGGCTCAGGAGAAGCTCAAAAGGAGGAGCAGAAGCGTGCCCGACTGGAGGAGGAAGCCCGCAAGAAGGCAGAGCTCGCTGAAAAGGCTAAAATCTCGCCATCGGAGATGTTTTTGGGCATGAAGGACAAGTACTCCAAGTTCGATGACAATGTAAGTTACAACCCAGTATTCTCAAAAGTGTCGAGTCATGTCTAACCTATATTGCGTGTAAAATACAGGGTCTGCCGACTCACGACGCTGCCGGAGAACCGTTGAGCAAGGGCCAGATTAAGAAGCTGACCAAGGAGCAAGCCAAGCAAAAGGCGCTGTACGAAAAGCACAACTCAGCGAACTAGGCCTGGCGTGTGGTCCTCGGTCGTATTTTGTATTGCCAGTGTGTGCTTAATCGCTGCGTAGTACACACACACAGCGTTAGACGCGTCTCTATTGAGCCCTTGATCTTTGACTAAGAATGCTGTTCCTTGTATTATTATCGGTGGGTTACCAGCTATGGGTGAGGAAGAGGCCAACGCCAGTAATTGTCACTGGGAATTTCCCAGAGCTGGGTCGCTCGACGTCTCCTGCCAACTCATTCAAAATCTTTCTCGCTTCAACACACAATGGACGCTGCTACTTCCACCGTAATTCAACGCAACAGGCTGGTCTGCGCGCCTGATCTCGTGTGGCGTGTTAGCCACGCTGGGAACCAAGACTCTCTCTTTCGCGCTCGCTTGACGGGCTCTCATTTCACAGATAATTATTTCGAAGACGTCAAGAGGATACACTCGGACTGGTCAAGTTGCGTCCCGACCCCGTTCTTGTCAACGTTTTCAAGCAAGACCCATGCGGAGAACTGGGGAAGAGAGTTGCTCGACAAAGGCGACGTGAGTATCTATCCGATAGACACGAATGGCCTCACTGTTTTCGCCACACCGACCGACGAATTCTTGATTTGGGAACACATTCCGGTCGAAAACGTCGGCGAGCGAGTACAAGTTAAGCCAGTGGAAGACGACGTTGATACAAATCTCTACTATGACGAGGTCTTCTGCGGCCGTTCGAGTCCTACGCGAGGAATGGTGAAGAGCGAAAGCACTGGCCTTTACTACCAACCCGATGATGAAACAGGCGTTCAGGAGGACGAGGACTGGCTTGGATACGGCGAATACGTGATGGATCACAACTAGTCTGCCTGTCGATCAGCACTTGCATACAATGAACGTATCATACCACTTCAACTTGTACCTACTTTTCGGTACTCTTTTTCACTTATTTTTCTAAGAAGGAAAATGACCGAGCTAAAGAAGGAGTAGACGCTGATAGCTACATTGCATCAGAGGATATGGAGCTCCTTGCTGGTGTCTCCGTTGTGATCCGTGAGCGTCCTTGCGTTCAAGCGCTTAGCCACGTGACGAAACAGCTCGAGGAGCTTGTGGACTGCTCTGTTAAGTATTCGCTGTTGAAGGCTGTTAAGACTGGAAGTCTCCCGAGTCCTGCGGTCCGTCGATGTATCCTCAACAAATGACGAGATTCCAATGCGTGAATGGGGAAATGCTGTGCGCTATGCTGCAATGATGGGCCACCTGCCCATGGTGCTGCTCTTGCTGGATAAACTGCCATTACATTGCGAGAAGCAACTCGCTTTGTCAGCGGCTTTTAGCGGACATTTGCCATTGTTGCAATGGGTCAAGATCAACCATCCATACCTATTTTCTAACAGCTCCGTTGGGGTGGAGCAGGTGGCCTTCACTATTGCTGCGGAACGAGGACAACTGAAAACTGTGCAATGGCTGGTGACAGCATTCCCCGACTGTGTGTGGCCGTTGGGTCCTGCTGCATTTGGAGGACACTTGGATGTCGTGCAGTGGCTACATCTACATGCAAACCTCGATGCGACACACACGTATGACCGACCTGGTGTTTTAGGCAAACTACAGTTTACGCGCTACGATCAGGCGTTCAAGGAGTGCTGCAAGGAAATGGGTAAACCGGAGAAGTTGGACGTGGCCAATTGGCAGTTTAAGGAAGGAAAGATTCCTGCAGCTACTGATGCCATGGATTGGGCTGCACGGAATGGACATCTGGGTGTGCTGAAATAGTTGCACAGCAATCGAACTGAAGGATGTTCGGCAGCCGCAATTCACAGCGCTGCGGAGGCGGGTAATATGGAAATGCTTGTATGGCTGCACACGAACTGTCAGTGGGCGAGTACGGCGATGGATCACGCCGCACGTGGCGGGCATCTAGAAGTTGTCAAGTGGATTGATGCCAATCGTAGTGAAAGGTGCAGTACGTACGGTATGGACTGGGCGGCGAAGAATGGCCACCTTGACGTAGTTCAGTGGCTGCATACCAATCGATCAGAAGGGTGCACCACAGCAGCTATGGACTTGGCGGCAGGAAATGGCCACCTTGATGTTGTAAAGTGGCTCCACGAGAATCGCTTGGAAGGGTGCACGGCGCACGCGATCGATTTAGCGGCTGAGCGTGGCCACTTAGAAATGGTGCAGTGGTTGGATGCCAATCGTACTGAGGGCTGCACCACGGATGCAGTGGACATGGCAGCTGGATACGGGCACCTCAACGTGATAATATGGCTGTACGAAAACCGCACGGAAGGTGGAACTCTCCGAGCACTCGACTTCGCCGATCAAGGCAGGCAGCTACGTGTTTTGCGCTGGTTCGATGAGGAAGACCATGACCTTCCCATTCCGGAATAGTGAAGATCAAGCTCGTGACTCAAGGCTGTGCATTGCGCGTCAGTGGCACGCTATGGGGGTTGATTCTGATTACAGATTTCTGGATGCTTAATTTTTTTAATGGATGACGATTATGATCGAATAGTGCGTGAAGTAATGAACTGTGGAGTGAACGTCTACAATCGTCTCCAAAGCAATGAAATTGTGTCGATTAATACGTTAGAGCACTGCAACTCCTACTCGCTGTGCCCAGATTGTTCACTTTTGTACTACTACTTGTCGTTGTAGGACGAGAGCGAACTCTCCAGTATTATAAAGGAGTTTTGCCAAGGGGCATGGCCCCAAGCAAGCACCATTGTGACTGGCTATAGGAATCCATCAGCGCGAACGCCTCAGAGCTTTTCCAGTCACCATTATCTTGAGTCTTCGTTCAAAAGTTGAGTTCCTCGTTTGAATGCCTCCATCCCTCTGCCTCCCATGAAAAGCTTGCTCCACAGAAGACCCAGGATGATCCTTGCCGCGTTGACATCTCACCCTCACACATTGGCCTTGCAATCACTGTTTTGCAGCGCAAGACGTTTGTCGTGGACTTGAGGACGATCTGGTAGGTCTGCAGGTGAGGGTTCTTGAACTTGATCTCGCCCGTTGATAGCACGTCGTCCCGGCAGTGAAGTCTTGTCTTTAGGAGGCCGTCCCCTCTCGAAGAACCGCCACTTCATCTCCACTGCACGAATTCGAGAGTGAGAGTGTGTATGGCCGAGTAAAACTTGACTTAGGCTTGCAAGGAGTCTTACATGTGTTGGAGGGTGCGCCGAACATGAGAGAAGAATACATGCACCCATGTAGAACCTTTTGCTGCACTAGCGTTGTGCTATATCTAGGAAGCACTGAACGACGATAATGTCACTTGGATTCATTGAAGACCTCAATGTGGCGTCGATCACGACCAACGGCATTGTCTTTTGGCGGAAGGGTGGATGTACGGAATTTGTTCAGCAGTGTTTCGACGGAGGCAAGTCCAATTGACTTCGAGAATGGTGAGTCATGCAGCAGAGCATGGTCATTTGGCTGTCGTGAAATGGTTGCTAGAGAACGGGGGTGAAGGTTGTGAAAGATATGCACGTGGCATCGCTGTGTCGATTAACTTTATCCATGTAACTTCAGTTTGTCAATTTTGACCAATCATGTATAAGACCCTCACTATCGTCCATTCAGGAAACAGCCAAGAAAGCAAGCAGGTAAGCATGACGCCACGCGCCATTACGAGCTCTTAGACCCCCAAGCCCCTTAACCACCGCATTATACACGCCACACTCAAGCATTGCTCATAACACATCTAACAGTATCTCTATTGCAGGCAGAAATGGGCGTCCAGGAGACCAAGAAACGCACCAACTTCGAGCTGGCGAGAGGCATCAACGCCATCTCTGCCAACAGTTTGGCCAAGACCAACGGCCGCGTATTCGCACACAGTGCCCCAAATAACAAGGAGAAGCAGCAGCAGAAGGCTCCTGTGCAGTCCGCAGCTTTCTCCACTAAGAAATGGTATCCAGTGGACCACATCCCCAAGAAACTGGCGTCGGCCAAGACTTCTCGCAACAGCAAGAAGACAGCTCGTCTTCGCAAGTCTATTACGCCTGGGACGGTGCTCATTTTGCTGTCTGGGCGGTTTCGAGGCAAGCGTGTGGTGTTCCTTAAGCAACTCCCGTCAGGAACGCTGCTGGTCACAGGACCTTACGCTGTGAACGGCGTGCCGCTGCGTCGTGTGAACCAAGCTTTTGTGATTGCTACTTCCACGCGGATGGACCTGTCAGATGTGAAGCTGCCGGAGATTGACGATGCTTACTTCACCAAGGACAAGCCGGCTAAGAAGAACAGCAAGGAGGAGCGCTTTTTCGCGGATCAGCAAGCGGTAAGTTGAGTATGGAGTTTTGTGTGGGGTGATCGTGATGCATGTGTGTAGGGGTTGCAATGCGCTTGGGATCGCAATAAAGTTCCTCCCGCTGTTACACTGACAGCGGTATTTGTGTTTCTTAGGCGACTCCTGTGATCGCCGAGCAGCGGAAGAAAGACCAGAAGACGGTGGACGCGTTGTTGATGAAGAAGTTGGCCGACGAACCATACCTGCGCGCTTACCTGAACGCGAAGTTTACTCTGACTAAGAACGACCGTGTCCATGACATGCGCTTCTAATCAATGGTAGAAGCAGGAGTGATTAGCCGGCAGGATATTAGGTCGAGTCATTTGATGTTGTTGTCATTGACGTGGAATATAACGGTGATGAGGACAATACTGTGTTACGGGCTACCACTACGCACAAGCACATGGATCTGGACGCTGTTCAACTCGTCTCCTGGATTGCAGGTACTACAAACAAAAGCAGAAGAAACTGTTCAGTCAGGTGTACAGCTGGATCAAATGCCCATGCAGTAGCACTGTTTGCCTAACAACACACGCAGGCTGTGCGAGGGCTGTGAAAAATAAACCGCCACGTACCTTTCGCCGATCGTGGAGCGCTTGTCGTGCCCACTGCAGCTCCAATAGAATCTCGTCTCGTGAATGCGTTGCAAGAACTCCCTGGACGCTGGCCAGATGCTGCTCATTTTTACTGCACGTTGGTTCGTCCATACTTTCCACTTGATGGCCAAGTTGACATTCCTCTGACGTTTCTGAAGTTTCTGCTTGGTGTGCAGTGTTGCGTATCTCTATATCCGACTCACGGATTTTGGTCTCCGACTCACTCGAGCCGTCCTCGCTCCCCTGTGAATCGCTGTGCGGCGTGTTTCTTCCGCCCACGTTGCACGCGTCGACCGACTGGCAATTGTCAAATTTGTCAAGTGACGGGGCCGCTGGCGTTGGAGACGACGGGCCATCCGTTGCGTCGACTGTCACGACACTTTCATGATCAGCAGCCCCGTCAGCGTCTTCCTGCCCCTCTGGCTCTAATGGGAAGCTCATATCCACGCCGAAGAGCGAGCCCTGCATACGCGGCAGGCACAGCTTGCCGTCACCCCACTCCAGCTTGAAGGAGGACGCGCTTGGACCCAGTAGTGCCCACTCGCCGTTCAGTTCTTGTTGGATATCATCGACCAAGAGCTCCATCTCCTCACGGACCTGCCACACGACTCGTTGACGCACTCGCCAGCCACGAAAAACGCGCTACCATTGCAATGGCATAGATGACAACAATCAGCAATGTCCATATCAGAGACCACGACTTATTTTGTTTGTTATTACTCTACGAACGATTCCTTTGGAGGTCTAATTGGCATCATCAATTCTTGTCGACGCACCTGAATCTTAACGGCCTGCGCATCGCGCAGGTGAATCCGTCGCGGTGGATATTCCTGCATGGAAAGAAGTGTCGTGCCACGTCCTCCGTTTGCGATTATGCCAGTGGCTTCAACGCGTTCTCAATAAGTGAGACGGAGTGTTCATTTCAGTTTATTCAGTGCAATTCATGTCAACGTGACTATGATCCTATACATTTCTGTATCACAAAGTGTCTCTTCGCAAATCATAGCACCATTTATTCCAGACCATAGCCCACTTCGTTAAATAGCTAGATGCGTTTTTATCATTCCCAAAGACGTGCTACAGGCCCAAGAAGCCCCGACAAAGTTCAGAAAGAGTTTAACCAAGTCCAGACTGCTTGTATTACCGCATGAAGGTGACACTCCCGAGTCTTCCCAATGTAGGCGGCGGGTGGTCGGTCGCCCTAGCGTTGGCATTGGCTCTACAAGTTGTGCTGTACCGAGAGACTCTGCAGGACGCAGTGCGCGACGGTCGCAAGCGGCTGCTGGTGTTCAAGACGATGCACCGGCGCTTCGCCAATCAACGACTCAAGCGCCTCAACAGTCTGGGCGACGACCGCAAGTCCCAGTGGATGTGGAAGAAGAACGGAGGCAATGCAGTGTCTGTGGACAGCGACAGCAGCGAAGACAGCGCGGCAGGAGGCAACGGCAGCACGGACGGCCTCATGTCCTCGCAGAAGAAGCTCGTGCTGGTGATGGTGGGACTCCTGCGCGAGGCAAAAGCTTCGTGGTGCACAAGACTCTGCGGTACATTGAGTGGCTGGGATTCCCCACGCGCATGTTCAATGTGGGCAACTTGCGGCGCAAACTGGGCAAGGCTGGCGAAGACGCCAAGTTCTTTAGTGCCGACAATTCAGACGCCACGCGTCTGCGAGAGGAGATGGCGATGGATGCGTTGGATGATCTGCTGGAGTGGCTGGAGACTCAGGGTCACGTTGCAGTCTTTGATGCGACCAACACCACCAAACTACGTCGGTATGATGAATTGGTGATGATTTTGTTTTGCATAGTTTTTATTCTGGTTTTGCTGACTGAGGTTTGTGGTGATCATGTAGAAAAATATTCTGGAGAAGGTGAGCTCGCACCACAACATCCGCGTGATGTTTGTGGAGAGCATTTGCGATAACGAAGAGCTGCTGGAGGCGAACTACCGTCGGTGCGTTGCAAATCTTTCTCGAGGAAAAATGATTGATTGTAGTAATCGGCTCAGCTGACTGGTAATCGTTTGTGCATTTGCTTTGCATGTCGCTACTTGCAGAAAGCTCTCCAACGCAGACTACAAGGACAAAGACCCGGAGGAGGCGCTGGCGGATTTCCGGCAGCGTGTAGCCGAGTACACGAAGGTCTACGAGACTGTTGAAGATTCCGAAGACGGTGGCAACGCTTGTTACGTGAAGGTTTACAATGCCGGCGAGAAGATTCAGGCTCGGTACTGTCAGGGCTTCCTACAGAGCCACATTGTGTCGCTCCTGCAAAACATCCACCTTTGTCCGCGGCGGATCTGGCTGGTGCGTCCTGGCCCAAGCATTACGAGCTGCAAGGGCGTCTTAGGACTGGACACTGAGCTATCCCCGAGGGACACCGAGTGGCTCGTGCCATCGCAAATTTTGTGGAGAAGTTAAAGCTTGAGCGTCCGATGGAGGTGTGGACTAGTCCAATGAAACGTTCAAGGAAACTGCGGGTTACCTTTCGACCAGTAACATGAAGCGCTACGTTACTACGACGTTGCTTAATGAGCTGGGTGGTGGCGATTTCGAGGGCCTCACGTACGATGAGATCGAGCGGTTCTACCCGAAGCACTACGCGGCGCGACTGCAGGACAAACTCCGCTACCGTTACCCTGGTGTTGGTGGAGAAAGTTATGTGGATGTCATCTCTCGTCTTCGCTCTCTGATAGTCGAATTTGAGCGCAAGAAGCGTGACGTGTTGGTGATCTGTAGCGAGTCGATTTTACGCTGCCTGATGGGCTACTTCGCCGGTTGCGAGGCGTCCAAGGTGCCACACCTTCAATCATACGAGGACACAGTCATCGAGCTCAGCCCGCACCGCGACGGCTGCGACATCAAGCTCATTCCGCTGGAATTTGAAGAGGACTCTGTCGAGGATGTCACGAATGAGGAGTACTGATTCGATGGATACACGCCGTGATGCCATGATGCAATCACAGCCTCGCATGAAATACTTCCATTGAAATGGATGCATATAAACCCCACGTATCTAGTCGGGCATCCAGTTGAAGGCTTCGACCCGGCGCCAATGAAGGCATCTTTTATACATACAGGGTGCGAATAGCAACACAATATCACATTGCTTGGCAAATTTTGTCTGCACATTGACACTTTTACAAGTTGCATTGCGAGCAAATGATTTCACGACCAGATTCTAATGACGATTGTTATCGATTGCTATCGAAGATGTTGGTGACGACAGCACTACTTTGACTGCATGTTTGCCTCTACACCTTTCGTCACTAGAATGCCACAGGCATCTGAAGTAGTTTCCTTGTAAATTCACGCACCACCTAATTATAACAGGAATCGCGGTACATTTCTTGTGCGAGGCTGACAGCATCAGTAGTTTTTGAGTGAGCTGCACAACACAGTTCGACGTGCTTCAATAACATGGAGAAAGAGGAGAAGATTCGAGTGGTAGTTCGTGCCCGACCGTACACCCGCATCGCCGAGCGCAAAGGCAACCAGGCAACCAACAGCACGGGTAACTCTTTTGGCGATCAGGAGTGCGTGGTAGCCAACCCTGAAAACTTGAGAGAAGTTTTGATATGCACAGATGCTGCTCGCACGCGTGCAGCCACATTTCGATGTGAAACTTTTCTATCTCCGACGACGACACAAGAAAGCGTGTTCGACCAGATCCGAGCGAAAGAACTCGTTGGTGCGGCATTGGAGGGCTTTCCGGTGACCATTTTCGCCTACGGTCAAACTGGTGCTGGCAAGTCTTTTACGATTTTCGGTCAGGAAAATACCGCGGAGCGAAGGCAAACTACGCATTCACAAGATGGTCTGCTACCGCGAATTGCTCAAGAGTTAATGCACTCGATTGCAGAACGAAAGGGAAAAGTCGAATATACGCTACGCGTGACTTGTGTCGAAATTTACAATGAGCAGGTGCGCGATGTGTTCGACCCACGGAAGGAGACGCTAGCTGTGCGGTCATCAAAGACGCACGGGTTCTTCCTCGAAAATGCAACCGTGGTTGAATGCGTGTCAGCGCGCGAGATCGTGCAGGTGGTGAAGGCTGCCGCCACTCACCGCGCCAAATCCAGTCACCTTCTGAACGAGCACTCGAACAGAAGCCACTGCTTAGTCACCATTTATATCGACGCGATGCCGGTCAATCCCGAGTCACAAGATTCTCCGGTACAAGGCAAACGCTACGGAAAAATCACCGTCGTAGATTTAGCCGGAAGTGAGCGAGTGACGGATTCTGGGGCTGTCGGAGCACAACTACGTGAGACCTGTCACATCAATCGGAGCCTTCATTGCCTCAGCCAAGTGATTCAGGCAATGAATGCAGCTAAGAGCAGCAAGGTCGGAACGCGAAAGTTTATTCCGTTCCGCGACTCAAAGCTGACAATGCTGCTAGTGGACAGTTTAGGGGGAACAGCAAAACCCTCATGCTTGCATGCGTGAACTCTGCGCCACAGTTTGCAACTGAGTCGATCCGAACTCTTGAATTCGCCATGGGCGTCGCTAAAATCAAGAACCGCCCGACGGCATTGCTCAATCCTCATGTACGTTACGATCAAGCGTGTCACTGCCAGAGATGTTGCTTACTAATTGCTTTCTGTCTGTTTGTTTGTGTTTTCATGAAAGGAAAAACTTATTAATGATCTGAAAGAACAGATCAGGTTGTTGAAAGAGGAGAACATGATGCTGAGGGCACGAACACCAGGGTGTATGTTGATCAGCAACACAGTTTCATTTTTATGATGCAAAGCGCTTGCTAACGTTTGTGTGTGCCTTGCTTCGACCAGACTTCACTGAGCACCCAGAACACGAGATGGGCTTTGCCACTGCTAATAGTTGCCTAGCTGACGACTACATTAAGCGGCGGTCAGGCGAACGACGGTATCCATCAACCACAGGAAATAAAGGCAAGTGTTTAGATTTTCCAGATAGATCAACTCTGCCACGAAGCGAGCAGACTGCACGGCGAAAAAATGCTCAGCAGAAACTCCAAACACTGTAAGTATTCGCAATTATGACTGCGTCTTAGGAATAATACTAACTTGCGCGGCTTACTGTGTTCAACTTTATGTAGTCACCGTAAGCCACAACTCCGCCGGACAAAATCGCCAAAGACAAACAAGAAGATGTGAGTGCACTACATTTTCCGTCCTGATCTATTACTCACTTTTTTGCTTTGGTGTTCAGTAGTCTCAAGAGGATGCCCGCGTCGTTCAGCGACAAACGCTCTCTTCCACCCGTCGACAACCGCTTACCCCTGCATCATTCATTGCAGAATGTTAACCCTCGTGACGAAGCCTTTATTTCCAACCAAGCAACGAATCTCGTTCATCCTCGAACAGCCTCTCCGCCTCCAACGTATGACGACTTGTTTGGCATCGAAACTGTTCCAATACCACACCCTAGCCTTCTCAACAAGCATTCAAGTCCACAGCTACATGCAAAACGGCCGGCTCAAGGACAAGCTCTACCTAACAACAACAAAGTGGCAAGCAACACAATTTCGCCAGAAGATCAACTGCAGCAGCTACTGCAGCAAATGATTCCTCAGCCAAAATCGCTCCCACCATTCGCCCCCGAAATGTCTAACAATCGGCCCAAGGTTCGTTGACCTGATCACTTGAACGGATTTCACAAAGCTGACATCGAACGACTTTGTTTTTTTCCCTCACCAGGTGCAGCCCAAACCAATAAAACCTTCGACCACGTTGGCAAACTCCCGCTATCTAAAAAGCAACAACAGCAATAGGGATTCGAATGAATGGGATGACCAGCGAGCTCAAGATTTATTCATGCAGCTCTGTCAGCTGTAATCAATCGTAATCAGCTTCAAGTTTTTAGTTTTATATTTAAAAATAAAATTTAACGCAATTATGCGTCGCCTTTTCGAATTCGGCATTTATTATTTTCGGTAAAAAATTACGTTTCTCTCGAGTCAGTTGAAATGACGCCGACGGCTGCTGAGTCGGAGCCTCTGCGCTTCTGGTGTCACGTGTGCGCTGCCGCTGTGCAGACGCGTGTGGACGAGGCCAGTGAGGAAGTCTGCTGTCTGCAGTGCAACGGCAACTTCGTGGAGGAGATCGAGGAGGTCTCAACACTCAGAAATGCCGTCCATTTCTAAACCTCCTTATACATTTCTAACGTGCTTCCGCTCTGCTTTCAGGACGATTTACCGCAAGATTTCCACGCCGAACAAGTCACAGAAGACGCGCAGACTCAGACACAGACACAACAGCCTTTAGTGGGGACTCAGGCGTCGTCCAACGAGCGAGAGAGCACCCGAGACGAGATCCGCAATGAGTTTGGTGGCACGAGACCACTTCCACGGTGCGGATAGCAGCGATATAACTGAAATTATTATATGATAGATGGGCTTATGTTGCTATTGAGAGCAGATCTGGCGCTCGAGCAACGCGGTTTGGACCTGGGGGACCAAACGAAGAAGGAAATTCCGACGGATTCTCACCTTTTCCAGAGTAACTAATTATTTATCATATAGTTTTTATCATTCGTTGACGTAATAACTGTTTTGTGATGTGGGCAGTTTACTACAGCTTCTGTCGAATGCGTCCGGGCCTGGACGTAGCACACGGTTTATGAACAATGGGAACCCCGTGGAGTTTTTCGTCAGTGAGTCAGGAGAAGGAGGGGATCCGATGGGCATTTGGAACGCGTTGGGCGGTATGTTCCCCATGGTCGCGGGTAACGCTGGTGACTATGCGTTTGGCAATATGGCCAATGTGATTAATCAACTTATGCAGAATGACCCCAACCGGGTAAGAAGATCGATAAGTGCTGCTAGAAAAGTCTACTGACGTGCTTGCTTGCTTGTGTTACTGAAATTTTTACCAGCATGGAGCGCCTCCAGCTTCAAAAGAAGTCGTGGAGAAGTTGCCTAAAGTGAAGATTACGCAGAGCGAGGTGGATAACAGTGCAGAGTGCCCTGTTTGCAAGGACTCTTTTGTTGTGGACGACGAGGTTCACCGGCTTCCATGCGATCATTCGTTCCACCCAGACTGCATCTTGCCGTGGCTCAAGCAGCACAACTCGTGTCCACTCTGCCGATTTGAGCTTCCTACGGATGATTTAGACTACGAGAATCGACGACACTCTGCGACTTCGTCCTTGTAGGACTTTTTGACACCACAATTGATATCTTGGCTGGGTGAGTAATAACAGCAGCACTCTGACACTGCAGCAAGGTGTCCGTAGCATATCTTTCCGTAGCAGGCAGTACATACATGATCGTTTACTATTCTCATATAGAGTAGCGGGGCTAATGAAGGGAAGTCTTTGATGCAGTATGAAGTGTGCCATCAGTCAGTCCAAATTCAGAAGCCGCAACGGATTAAGAAAGTAAGACCCGGGATGACTGTGCAAAGGCCTGGATCGAGTGTATTGAAGCCAGGAGTACGAGAGAAGCAGCGTGAACTGGAGACGGTGATCGGCAAGTACGAGGTGAGAATGATCAGCTAAATATCACGTTGGACTCGTTACGAGACGGACTTTGTTACTCTCTCTATTGAGTTAGCTTCTACTATCGATCGGCCGGACCAAAAATCCGGACTTTGAGTCGCTGAATCTGCCACAGCTCGTCTTCAATCTAGCAGGTTTGTGTCGTACTACCATTATCATGCTGTGCTGCAATTGTTTAACACAACGTTCATTGTAAATTAGAATGCCGACTCTGTTTGATTCGCCTTCAACGGACAGCATGGCAGATTGATCTGCAAGAACGCGAGCTTATTGAGTCAGTGGCTCAGGTTGATGTTGAAGAAGATGGTGATGATGAATCGCCATCAATCGATTCAATGGAGACCATGCTCGCGACACTTCAAGATATGCTCATGAAGACCCGCCTGTTGTATCAGGTCTGTTGATGAATATTTTGGTGTGCATTGCATCGAGACGTTCACACTTGTTATACGCAGTTACCAGAGGTGGCAAATAGCTTTATGGCTGTGCAGGGAGAAATTCATGTGCTAATCGAAACAGGAGAACTGCTCACCGTTTGCAAGGTATTCCATGCCCAAACACTCGGATATAATTTTTTCACTTTCATTTTCGTGTAGGAGCACGCAAACGCCATGGACGCATATGCAGAAGCAATTCGACTGTGCTACAACATCGAGGACGAAGCTACGGAGGCAATTTTGGTACGTTGCCACAGATCGCCAACTTGATGACCTATCCGCGCTAACCCGTGCTTTAACTGTTTGCTATGTTTCCAGACATTGAAGCTGCAGAAGTTACAGCGCCATGCAGACACAACTGCTCGCTTGAAATCACCAGTGACCAAAACCTTTTTAGATGGCGACGAAAGCGACAGACGAAAGCTCCAAGCAGTCTTTGAAAATGTTGCCAACACCAACGGAATTCTGGCGAAGGATAAATTTCATACATTCTCGAAGGAGTTGGGCATGCATTATGCACTGACAAATAATGAAGTCGACGAGATATGGAGACAGATACTACAAACTAACAGAAGCGGGGGTACTGCGTCATTGCCAGAAGCAAACGGGGTATCGTTCGAGGCGTTCTGGGCATGGTGGATGTCTGAGACGCAATCCGATTCAATGCAGAACGACACTTTGTTGTAGTTGGTCAGCGGTATGAAACACCCTTTATTATCCTTCGATGTATGTATGTCGTTGAGTTTATTGCGCAGTGTTGTCTTTTCTTCGAGAATGAGCTGCAGGCGTGTCTACTAGCCAAGCGTGGCGAGCGCTCTTTTCGCGAAGAAGACAACATCAGTATCACCATCCTGCAGCAACGACGTCAAGCATGGCGTCACAGTGCTTGCACAAGCTGCAGCATCTACTTTCGGACCAAGAACCTCTAGAGTTTTCGCAACATTGAAGCGGATGTTTGGGACCGGGTCCTGCAAAAGAGTCACACAAAACACAAAGAGCCAAGTTATTGACAGGTTCTGCACACCATTTATCGCAGATAAGATCATTCAGTACCTGGGCAAGTTCCACGACCAGCGGGATCAGTAGTGTTTGAATCGCCTCTGGAGTCATTTTTCACAAAGCGCCTTCACCGCGTACAGTGATGTCAGCCGCTGAAGAAAGTTGGTGTTTGAGTGCATGGCTAAGATCTTGGGCACCACGCTCGTTCGAGCCCAATCCACACCGAAGTGCTCAGTCAGATTGCGTAGGTTGATCGTTGCTGCCTCACGGATGGAATACACGTTATCCACCAACCACGCCATGCACAATCCAGCTAGCTGCTCCTCAAAGTAATCCCTTCCCAACTGGGCGGCTAACAACGGGATGTATTCTATGATCGCCAGCCGGATGCGCCATTGTCGGTCTTCAGCCAGGTGCACGATGGCAGGAAGTAGCGACTGCGATAGCAGTTCGATTCCAACAACCTATGCCAGCAGCATTAAGAGAGAAGCAATTGTTAGATCCTCATTCGATTAAAGTACCGTAAAGTTGCGTGCTTACCTTGTTGCCCTCGTCGAGGTTGGAGATGACATTTAAACGCACTTCAGAGTTTTGGTCGTTCAGCAGCTACAGTTAAGCGCCACCATGTCAGTTCGATCTCAAATCAACTGCACATTACATAATCGTCACGTACCAGCAAAAGAGAGGAAGTAAATGCTCGATTGTGAGATCCCGTCCCAGGACTGGCGCGATCTTCATCACCACAGATGCCAGAGCAGAGCGTACGTGGTCCGACATGTCGCGAGCAAGCCGCTGAAAGCAAGGCACGATCTTCTCTACAACCCTCTGGGGCTGCAAAAGTGAAGCAACCCCAAGGATCTTCGATGTGGCCGCAGTGCGAACCTCGGCTTCGTTGTCCTCCAGCAAGGCGACAACCGCGTCACAAAGGTCGAGGTGATCGTTTCAGCGTTCAAAGCCTCACAGATCTCAGGGAAGCGGTTAGCCACAGACCATCGTACACGCCACGATCCATCACGCGCAGTCTCAAATATTGTTGGCAGAACTTGCGTTGTGAGTACATCGGTTGGGACCAGGCGAGCGAGAGCGACAGCATTGTCGATTGTGTGTATCCGGACCGAGTCTTGACGGTCCTGCGCCAGTGCGAGGAATAAGGGCAGCATCTCCGATGTAGCACTAGAGCCGTCCATAACAGAAGCAAAGCCGCCAAGTGCAGCAGACGCGGACTTGCGCACCATGGGGTGTCATCACGGCACAGCTGGCCAAACATGCCACGCATTTCTGCTTGAATATCCGCTGACAATCGCGCGTAGCCCACCTGAAACAGACTGCAGGATGCAATACGGGACGTGAACCAGTCGCGCGTCACGAGACGCCGCAGCACCGGCACAAAGTGCTCCGTCACATGTGCAGGCTCCATCACTTCCACCACGTTGCAAATCGAGCGCACCGCCATATCGCGAACTGAAGCTTCGTCCACCGTCGCTAAGGACTCTAAAGGCTTGAGCAACAGATATGCGTGTGCTGGACCGCCCAGCACTTCTACGAAGTTGCCAAGCTCCTCAGCCATCACCAGTAGTACTTCATCTTCGTCGTCCAGAGAATCTATCAGATACAGAGCGTCAGTATCAATTGCTTTTAAAAAGAAATTACTGCACAGCTTGTACCGTTGATAAAAGGCAGCAACTCGTTCTGTGTCCGCTCCGCTCCAAGAGCCTCCGCTAAATAATAATAAGAAAGCCGTCACAAAATAATCGTTAGAGCCCTCTATAATAGCACAATATAGAGAGATTCATATATTTACCGATAATGCGGATCTGGCGGATCGCGTTCAGACGTATCTGCACGTCTTCATGCTTGAGTTCGTCCACGAGGATTGCAATCGGGTACAAACTGTTGTCTTCTATATTCAATAACAAGTATCAAAGAGTCGATTATCAGCTTAGACAGATAAAATATATCCTCCTATAACTCCTCACCAGCTACAGCAGCCGCCATGGTCACGTTTTGGTCTGCAGTTAAATAAAAATAAAACAAGAAACGTCAAGACCCTGTAGACAATACGTGGTGGCATTGAAGCTAAGACGAAGACGCACCAAGCCGGAGCCTAGGGGGAAGGACGACGGGGACTCGCTCGCTTAGTTCTCGCTCTCTGCCCCTTCGACCGGTCTTTCGGGTATGAGAGGGAGCGGCGGTGCTCTTTTTCTATAATTACGAAGGATCGCTTGATCCCCCTGCAAAACCGCTATCGACATCTTAGACGAGATATCATTTGACAAGGTGATTTTACTAGTGGATACTGTTCAGTTACTGCGCAGTAATAATTAATGATGAAGTTTGGAGGGTAGTTTAAAATACTGACAAATAACGAAAAAGGCAAAAACATAAATAATCTTCATTTTAGATACGTACGTTGCGAACGTCGACGTGAAACTCCTTGCAATACTATTGCACGCTCGAGCGGCCTAGAACTCGAGCATTTGCTGGTTTTTGAAGCTGCCTTTTAAGTCCGAAGGCAATTGCTTCGATGGCAGTCGCGAAGTTTCCAAATGCAAGTTCTCAATGTGGCCAGACGTGATTCCTTGGGACACCATGCGGATGCTGCAGTAGATGACACTGGCCCACTCCATGCGTTCCTCCTCCGAGCGAGTCTGCAACACCAACTTGTCCGAGGGCGAACGCGCCACAACAATGCACATATCACGGCCTGGCACCTGCATCAGGTTTAGGTAGCAGCCGTACAAAGAGAAGGACTTGCGGTGCTTGAGCTCTGTTGGGGCCTTCTTGCCCGATGACACCTGCTTGTAGTAGTGGATCTCTCCGTTCGTGACTATGACGACCCGCTTTTTCCAGTTCTCAAAGCCAGATCGAGACTTTTTGATCAACACGCCGCGCTTGTACGGCGGCAGCAAGAACTCGAGCTTGAGCGGGAACGACGACGCACGCAAGATCTGTCTGGCCTCCGAATACGTCTCTCGAAGGATACTGCGGCCATCAACAGAGATAAGTTGGCTGCCTACGGCGACACCCTTATTCTTCGAACTGGATGCCACCACCAAGGCTTCCGTGCGCTTGTGCATCTCGATATCAATGTCTTCGGGTCGTCTGAAGAGCACCTCAATCTTGCCAAGTGGGATCTCCTCTGCACGTTTCACCACAAGGGACAAACCTGCCACGGTACCTTTCTTGCCGGCCATCCTGCCTAGTGCTGTCTGAGCCTCTTGCAGCGCCTCAATCCACAGATGCATGGAGTTCTCATTGTGTGCGTTCAGATGCATCTCGAATTTGCCATCCTTGGACGTGAGCACGAAGTAGAATTGTCGGCCATCGGGACATTGCGCCATACCGGGACTAACAATCGTATCCTTCAGTGGCACTGATCCCTTCAGCTCACTTTGATTCTCAGTGTAGTATTTAAGCTCTCCTTTTTCAATCCGGAAGAAACGGTTCTTCCAGTTCTTATTCACATGGCCACGTTTCAGCAGACAACCTTCCATGTGAATATACGATGTGGGGTCATCATAGCGCTTCCACTCGTGATTGCATTCCGTATCACGAACATAGAACTTGACTGTCTTGCGAAGCGGATCCCATGGTTGTGTAGGCACAGCACCAGCCGCATGAAGCTTAGCGATCCATTTAGTCATCATGCGCTGCGACGGCGCTGAAATCATGAGGTTTCGCTGCGGCGTGGCGATCAAGAACACAAACTGCTTGTCCAAGGAGTTGGTCTGCACCGACACATCTGCCTTGGAACCGTAACCAATATCAATAGACCCTTTCAACTTCTTAAGTGTTTCATCGCAGTAGTACGACAGCACGCCGTCATTCCGCAGCACGAAGAAGCGCCAGTTCCACGTCTTGAACTGCTGGCCGCACTTCTCCAGCCATCCCTGCATGACGACCCCCATCTCGTCATCTTGCGGCCTCACTGCCACGTCCGGGTTGTGCGTTCTCCCGGCCACATTCCGGTTCTGACGAGCATTGGGGACAACGTTTTCCGCCTCGTCTTCTTCAGCCACTTGAGCCATGGCATTTTGGCCTGTCTCCGAGCTCGAAGACTGGCCCAGCACATTAAGCCACGAGAAGCGGAACGTGTCCATGACACTGTTCCGGCGTGGGGTGGACGCCGTCGGCTCCACAGGAGAGGCAGCCGTCGTCGTTCTCGCTCTCAGTATCCGGTTGGTCACTCCTCCGGACCGCGGGTCCGCTGCAAAGTCGTCGTCAGGTCCAATGGACACATCCGAGTCTTCAAGGTCCGAGCGTCTTGGCGACTGGATGGCAGTGACCATCGTCGTCATGGTGTCGTTCTCGTTCGGCGAGTCCTGGTAGCGGTCGGTAGAGACTCGTCGCTGTGCTTGAGCGTACGGGGAGGGGTGGGGGCGCTCGTGCGTCCGTGGAGTGCCGCGTTGGCCGCCGATGGGCGAGTTTGACTCTGAGCTTCCCACGCTGTGTGGCGTCGCTGGCTGCTTGGCACTCGCTGCGGACGGAAGGCGAGTGGCTCTTCTTCCGAGTCGCCCTTGAACTCGCGTCCTGCTGGCTGCGACGCCGAGACGTCCAAGCCCAGCCACTTTTTCAATCCCATTCTGCAGCCACAATAGCGAGCTGCTATCAAGTACAATCAGGTGTCGAGCACCCTTGGAGCCGAATGAGTTGTGTCTTCTGAACGGAATTGTCCAAGTGGAGCGGTTGCATGCGTCAGGACGAGCAGAAGTGTGGCTCGACTTAACGTATTGGTTTTGGAAGGTGCAGACGATAGTGGATCTATGTTTTTGGGTTTTGGATGTGATGCGATTTTAGAGGTAAGCACCTGGCTATGACGCCATGTGAAATTTCGCGATAGATACTTCTTCGAACGTGTTACTTAGCGCTATCTGCTTGGAATTGTATGATTTACGTACTTAGATGAGATGATAGATGGACACTAAGCTCACAACTGTGCGCGCGATTCAATGATGCTCGGCGGACCAAGTGCGGGGCCTGGAATTTCGAGCAGAGCCGTGTGGCGGCGGCGGATGCGAGATATGGCTGCTGCTAATAGGACGACCAAGATGGCCACTGCGTCGTCATCTCGGCTTCAAATATAACATTTTCACACTGGAATTCTCTCGGTGATTGCAAAGCTTGACTTTGGTGTGGCACGAATCTTATGGGCACGCTTGCGGCCGCTCCTACCGCATCGAAACGATGACCGTCGTCAGCCTGGCGACTTCTACCAAGTGATGATGCGCCTATCCAAATGACAGCATTGCATGTCAATCGCTGGCTGTGAACGGTTCACACTCGGTGCGACGATACCAGTGATGTCGAGCCATCACTGGTGGCCCACCAAGACGCTTCTTGTCGCAATGGTAGCGTAGGATTCAAGGTTTTCCTAGAGTGCTGGGAGCAATGACAGGTGTCTACTGCAATCAAAGTAAGAACGCGAGCTGAATTGGTAAAATAAAAAAAATGCGGCTACGACTACTGGAAGAGCTCGGCGGGGAAGAGCTTGGGCTCCAGCTGCTCGTCCACAAGGAACTTAAGCGGGAAGTACACGATGTGGCCCCGCAGGTTGCTCAGCTCGTGCTTCGTTTGTGAGATGTGCGAACTCTCCTTCATGTTCACATTCATGGCACCGCTGAATGCAGATTTGTGGCCTCGCATGCTGCCCCGTTGTGATGCAGATCCATTGCCCATTGAGGATCGTCGGCTCAGGTCTTCGTTGTTGCTCGTAGCCTCGGTGATACCGCTCCCCTTTGCAGCGGCCACTGCCTCGTCAGCATCGCGGCCCGATGTGTCCAGGAGTTGTGCAGACTGGATGTGCTCATCGATCTGAGAGAAAGTCGTAACGCTGTCTGACGGCAAGCATCCAAACACGGAATCATAGATCTGGTGGTTTGACATCGCTTGCTCCTGCATGGAGTACCACGCATCCTTGCTCACCGGGTCTTGGTATTTGTGATACAGCGGGTCGTTGGGTGTGGTTCCAAAATGCTCCTCGAAGAGTTTCATTCGGAACGAGTGTGCGAACTTCCCCACATGGTACGACCCATCTGCGATCGCGATTTCCTCCTCCATCTCATGATCCTCCACCAGCACGGCAATTTCAGAGTCGCGATCGCCACACATACTGCGCTCGTTAATGTTTGCCGAACCGATGATGCATGAGCGGTCGTCCACAATCATCACCTTGCTGTGGATGTACACCTCCTCCGTCCGAGGCTGCCCGTCTTCGCGATTGCTGTGGTTGCGCAGTCCGTAGAATGCAATGTACTTAAATGGGTCATCGCCATCCAGTTCTTCGTATAAGCGCTGATAGATCGAGTGCTCACCCCGACAGATTGAGCGATACTGCCAGTACATCACGCCTCGCAAACTGCTAGCTTCCTTGTCATCCGGCTTACCTGGGAACGCCGGAAGCAGAGGCATCACCACAATGACGCGGAACTTTTCGTTATTGTTGGATGCCCGAACAATTCGATCTACCAATGCGTTGGCGATACGATTGGAGCAGCCACGGTCGCCCTCCAGACCAGAGACAAAGAACTGGTTCTCGATGTACACAAAATGTTGCGCCGCCCCGATGAGACGGAGGTAGGCGTTTTGGATGCTGCGCTCCGTGGCCACACCACCAGACCAAAACGACAAGCTGCGTAGAATTTGAGCGTGCACACGGTAGCCCCGCGCGGACACCTGTTGCTTGTGCTTTTCAAATGCCTCATCGGTGTCTTCATCATCTGGAAGCTCCAGTACAGGCTCGTTGTCTTCTTGCAGAATAGGCATAGCGCCCGACTCGTTATGGCTGCTAAGCATGCGTGCCATCCGACGGTCACTGTTAAATCCTCGATTGTCAGTATTTGCGCGATCCCGTGACAAACCACGCATGGCACGCACTGCGTGCACAGCCTTTGAAGGCGCTTTGTTAGCCGCTGCGATCCATCCTTTTCAATTGCCGTCACAGGGAAATCCTTCATGGGAACCAGGTGGTGCAGCTTTCGCGATTTCTTACGTGTCGACACCGAGTAATTCCAACGTTGCACGAAGTGCCGTGCCACATCGCGAGCAGGTTGGCCCTCGAGCCGACAGTGGCAGTCATGCCAGGGCATGCGAGGCACCTCATTACGGTCAATCATGTCCTCCTCTGGTTGGTCCACCTCAATGAAATCTTTCACACGAGGATTAGAGAAATCCTTCCCCACGAAGTTCGTTGGCCTTCCAGGCTCATCAAATAATTTGTGCCCATGAGTATCCCACCGACCAAAGCATAAGTCAAGTCCACCAACAAAGGTAACTTTCTGGTCGATGCTCACAATTTTTCGTGGTGTGACCACATCCCAAGTTGTTTCATCAAAAGTCCGGATCACGCAGCACATGAACATTGTCGTGTAGTTTGCTCAGCACTTGCTTCGAAAACATGCTGTTCAGTGTCAATGCCATCGATACCTCCTTGTACATGAGAACGTAGACCTGGACACCCTCTTCAGCCTTCTTCTGAAGCGCAAGATCGAGTCTTGATTCGGGATATTGCTCAGCGGGACGACGCAGGTGAATTGTCGGACAGACCCACCAACCAGCGATAAAAATCTCCTTCTGAGCTGACTGGATACCGTGGTAAATGGCCTCATAAGCGCCACTGCCATCAACATACCATTGAGCGAACGACGACACATGCATAGGGTTACGCGGAATAGCAAAAGACCCGTCACGATGAGACTGCGACCAGTTAGAAGCCTCCGCCGCCCGACGAATGTCATTCGCCCACTTCCGGATAGCTTGCTTCGACTTGGCCTCCATTTGCAGCACATATGTAGCGTTGGAAACCAGCAAAACTGTGCTAGATCCAGTGGTCGCGATACCGCGCTCAATGTTGAACTTGGAATCGAACAAGAAAGCCTTGCGGGCAATCGTGTCCTCAATGGAATCAAAGATTGCGATACTAGAAGTTTTGAGCGATACCCATCGCATGCGCTTCGCTCGGAAATTCACGCGCTTCACGACACACATGCAGTTAAAGCACTCATTGTCGCACGAAGCAGAGGCACGGTTGATGTGGACATTTTCGTTGTTTCCTTTCAGCCAAAAGCGAGTTTTCAACCAGCCTTCGCGCACAGAAGTCCGGCCCATTTCTGAGTCGAATGTAGAGTTGCTGACCTGAAACAATGCCGCCACAAACGGGGACCGGAGCAACCGTGGCACTTTCACAACTGTCTCCAGTAGTTGTTGCACTAGCGCAACCATCTCTGTACCCACAGACTTATCTGCAGAGGTCAGGAAGAGTCTGCGCAGTTGTGGCCATCTTGAATCACTGGGCGCTGGTGTTGGCGCGGGCACACCGGAGGCACCAGCACCATGTTCAGCCCGTTCGTCTGCTGCCAACTGAGCCGCAGCCGACGACGGGGCATGACGCAAATGTGGACGACTTTTGATGTAAAACCACAGACTCGAGATGGACGACTTGGGGATCTCCACCTTCCACGTAAAGTTTCTGTACTTCAACTAGAAAATGTCCACCAATCCAAAACGTCCATCTCAGTTCAACATGTTCTAAAAATAAAAAAGAATGTCCACCAGTAATGAAAGATCCAAAGACAATTCTTCTTACCTCGACGTCGTACTCGACATAACGTGAAGGCCAGGACTCTTCAAAGCGCCCACCGAGCACTTTGACCTTCGGCGGCTCTTCAAACACGTGAATGTCCTCATCAGCGTCGCGATGCAGGAACCCAAAGTAGTCCACCGAGTTGGAGGACGCTAAGCGTGGACGTCCATTGCTTGTGGCGGACGCTGGGCCGTTCGAGCGCATCGTGTCGAACGGAGAAGAGCCCTCCGGCGGACGTTGCTGTTGTTGCTGCTGTTGCGGCTGCTGTTGCGACTCTTGTTGCTGCTGCTGTTGCTGGGCGGCAGACACCACGTCCGCCACGTCGGGCGTCGCCTGCTCCGTCGGACTCATGGAGAGCAAAGCGATACACGGCGTTCGAGGGCAACGGCCAATTGAGAAGTGAACGTTAGTGACCGTCTGGCTTTTTGAGGGCGTTTTAGCCTTCGCTTGTCGCGACGAGGTCTAAACGGTGATTGGATGCTATTCCTTCTAGCCAATGGATGGAAGTTCTACTGGAAAAAACAGGGTGATAGTTTTGCACCCACATACTGCGGCAATGCAAATGTTTGCTGACGCAGTGGTGCCATGTGTACGGTGCGTTTGCAAACATGCCCGCGGTGAGGGCGTCCAGAGCTGATCGGGTGGTGCTGCTGCAGTGCGGTGTTCGTGACGAGATACAATCTTGCTACTGTGCGAAGGGATCAACATATCTGAACTCAACCGCCACGTTGGCCTTCTATGGTCGGTTGCCACGAAGAAACTGCCGTAATGATCAGGTCCAAGTCAGTGGCATCCATCATGGCATGATTCATGACTCTACGAATCGCTTAAGAGAATCCTATTTAAACGATGGCAAAGATGGTGGTGGTGAGAGTCTTGTCAAAGTGGCGAGAAGCGTGTTCACCGTCCAAAGTTACAGGGAGGACTGGGTGCAAGCAAGTCACACGCCCGGTCCAGTGCCGCTTGCAGGTCTTATTTTTAAGACTTATTTTTAAAATAAGCAAATGTGTTATCCTATTGGCGTTTTTAACTTGAAGTTAAAAATGTTTTTTACGTTCAAAATCGATGTGGTTCACTCTATTGTTTGTCTCGTCGCCAACAGATCCATCAAATAAAGTCGCGCGATGGACGAGCGGCCGATGCTGCGCGGCATCTTCGCCTTCGAGGACGAGGAGACCCCGGAATGGCGTCGCGTGGTCATGTCCGAGACGTCCAGCGGCGTCCCCAAGTTCGCCACCAAGACAGAGTGCGAGGATTTCATCCGCCGCCACTGCTGGAGAGGCTCAAACCCGGACTTCCCCAAGCTGCAGCACGTTTTCTCGATGCTCGTGGACTGGCAGCAGATCACGGAGATCCTGATCCCCAAGATCCAAGAGTACGACGACAAGTATCCACTGGAGCCAGCGCCCGAGATGAGCGAGCAGAATCGCTTCGCACAGGGCGAAGGACTCCCCATCGCCGAGGACGTCGACTACAGAGTCAACATGCCCTTCCACCGCCGCACCAACCGCGAGTCGACGTTCAACACACTGCGCTACTTGTTCTTCCACATGCGCTGCGGCATCTTCGTGATGATCCGCCGGCGTCGCGTGGTGATTTTCGCCCCGTTTGCCAATAAAGACTACGAAAACAATTGGGGGAGAACGTGACGTTCGACAGTTCGAACGGCAGTATGTTCGCGTACTACAGAGAGAAGCAGCGCTACTATCGTCGGGAAAACATCATCTCAGATGTGAAAAGTGGTGGGCCAATGGCAACATCATTTGCAATGAACACTGCAGATACCGCAACAAGGAAGACGAGACGCAGTACTGGGGAGATCAATTCCTGACCCAGTTAAGAGATATGCTGGAGGATGCATGCAAGTACCGCAACATTGCTGACTGCGAGTTTTTCATCAATAAACGCGACTATCCGCATTTGAAGGTGAGTTGAGAGGTGCACTTATTGGAAATTTATTCACTGACGGAGTTGGAGTGAATGAATCGATAGGAAAACTTGAGCGAGCCGTACGGATTCTTATTCGACAAGGATGATAAAAACCCAGACGACGACATCCCGCTTACAGATCATCTTTATGCAACGTACGCACCGATTATGAGTTTCTACGTGTCAAGGCGGTTTGCAGACATTCCTTTTCCGTGTTCAGAAGATTGGGAGGCAGCTACAGGTCTGGTCTTCCCACAGTCGTTCCGGCATACGCATTGCGACCAGTGTCCGTGCCGTAACCCCACACACTGCGAGAATGACTGGGAATGCTTCTGCGAAGTTGGAGCTAACGGCCGAAAGCGACACGGGATTGAAGGTGCGCGCGACTTGTTCACAGCGAACAACTTTCAAAAGTTTTACAAGCCGTGGGAAGACAAGGTGAACACGGCATTCTTCCGCGGTAGCGCTACTGGTGGCGGCACGACTGTCGAAACCAACCAGCGTCTTCATTTGGCTCATCTTTCGAATACGTGGAAAAATGATCCGACGATGAATGGTGAAGCAGAGTCTCAGGCAAACAGTGCTAACGGGGAGGCAGAGCTCTTTCCGTTGCTCAACGCTGAAGTAACGACTTGGAATCTCCGTGATAAGAAAATTGCCGGCAAGCCCATGACGTTCTTGCGCCATGAAGATTTTATTTTCGAGGGAGGGCGGCAGCATTTCATCCCAATCTACGAGCAGTCCAAGTTCAAGTACATTTTATACGTAGAAGGCCATTGCGCCGCCAACCGTTACGCGTTCCTGATGCGTCTAGGAAGCGTGATTCTGAAGGTTGAGTCTCGCTGCGTTGCCGACGAGATGTGGTATTACCCGGTGCTTAAACCTTTTGAGGATCACGTGCCGATTAAGGCGGATCTCTCAGACTTGGCCGAAAAGATTCGTTGGTGCCGTGAGAATGACGACAAGTGCCGGCAAATTGCTGCTCGCGCCAATGAACTGTATGAGCAGTTCGTGTCCAAAGAAGCCATCCACGACTACATGGAAGTGATCTGCAATCGAGTCGCGCAGCGCTTCCAGACGACACCGAAATGGTACAAACGTCCGGAAGGTGTTGAAGCTATGAAGAAGCCTGAGTTTGGTCGTTGCCAAGGCATGTGTTTCGGCGGTGCGAAGTCACGATACTGTAAGCGCTGCCTAGAAATGAAAGAAGATGACGAAGAACAGCGAA
The DNA here is from genome assembly GCA_011947355.1 of Phytophthora boehmeriae. Lineage (NCBI taxonomy): Eukaryota > Oomycota > Peronosporomycetes > Peronosporales > Peronosporaceae > Phytophthora > Phytophthora boehmeriae. The sequence continues at coordinate 62,004 of JAAVTJ010000008.1, forward strand.
AGCTTGATCGCGAGCGCGAATCGTCTAGAAACGGCTCTGACCGTGGACGTGGGGAATACTCATATGATCGCGACCGCGATCGCGACCGTGGCCGCTACGATAGCCGTGGAGACTACGATCGCCGCGACCGTGGCTATGGTGGTGGGTCAGATAGAGACAGATACCGCCGTGATGATAATGATCGGAGGGAGAGTAGCCCAATGCGTCCGCGAGTCCAGCAATGCCGTAAGTGCCGTCGCGCAAAGTCTGCATGTCAGTGCAGTTTTCGAGGGCGCTAGCAGCGCGAACCAGGAATCAGTGAAGCAAATGGAAATAACTTGTTGATTTGAGCGAAGAAGTATTTGCTTCTCACTGACGTACAATTGACTTCTATTAGGTCGCCCAGTATCACTCAACTGTGTGCAGGAGACAGCTATGCGCTCGATCTGCTGTTACAGCTGATGTGGTTGAGGAGATCCAGTTGTGCATGCAGTGATCAAATGTTCAAGCCGTCGCATTCAGCGCATAGAACAAAATTATGAACAAACTCGTAAATCAACAGCAATGGAAGAGGACGCACTTCGAACAGCTCACGGTGACCTTGTAGATCGATGGAAGTGCTGCGTTAGGCAAAGTAACTATAACGTTTGCCCTCGTGGCACGTGCTACACACTTCAGATGCTGCAATCTGCACAAAACATAAAGTTGAAGTGGGGTGTACAGTAGGAAGAACGGCACACATGTACCTTGTTACGCTGGACGAATGCTTGTTACCCTCCAATTGAGCCTGTCGCCAATGAGATTTTGCCAATTCTCTGGAATTGGCCGACTATTTTGTTGAGTACCAGGTCGTGAACGCTTTACCGCACTAAGCATTCACTTGTTTGACCACAGACCCCATTCATGCACAAATCTCCAGCGATGAACCAGGAGGCAAATGTACATCTACCGGTAGTGACAAAGGACCTGAAACCAAAAAGAGTCTTTCAACGCCGTTTGCACGACCAACTGTCTGAGTCGAGGATGCTGAAGGTGCTGGACAGGACTCTACAAAATGACCGCGGCAGCTTCGAAAGCAAACACCTTGCATCAGGCTTGGGGAATCAGGAAGAGGAGCTCAATCCCGAGCGGGACGAAGAAGAGGAGCTGATTTGCGTCTCGAAAATGATCAACGTGGCTGAGCTGGCACTAGCAGTTCCTGAAACTTCCCAACCAGGCGGTGTCCTCAAAACGGTGCGCTTCATTCACAATCAGCGAGCAGTTCAAGGTCGCCAACAAGAGAACCAGGTCGATCATTAAACAAACCACTCCATTGCGACGATCGCGAGGCGTATAAGTTAGTGAACACGTACGTCTATAGTTCATGTTGTGGCCCAGCGCGCTAATACGGCATCACAAATCGCTCAAAAATTTAGGAGTCTAAGACAGCATCATTCACGAATCGCTCAAAGTCGTTGGGGTAAAAGTTAGTCCCCTCAAACGTTTCATCTCGACAAAGTTTCCCCAGTTCTTCTGCTACCTAGAAACACACAGCATTATTCACATGCAGAATTAGTATCGCAATAAGAACAATACAATCTTGAACAACACACCTTCAAGTATTCCCAAGCTAATGGGAAAGATGTGTGCAGCTCTACCGAGACATCAGTAGACGTAATGTAGCCCGAGCTAGATTTCTGAGCCATGTTGGCTAGACGTTCAGCTACTTTGTCCTCGCGGTGCGAATCTGTCTGAAGCACTAGGAGCCCTCCATCAAACTTACGCACACTGTATCCAAGTTTAAGTTTCTTCTGCAGCAATGCCGCGTGGTAGAGATCGTCGGGAGAAACAAGCTCCACGCCACGTGCACGGTTAAACAAACAGTATATGTCTGATAGCGTCATAATGCCGCCATTTCGTGGCATGTGCTCGCTTAGGTACTCCGCAAGTTGCCGAGCGAGCTGTTCGTAGTACGCCGCACCGGAATTTTCGCGTGTCACTGGACTTGTAATGCCCATATCCAGCATCAGCGAGCTGAGCTTATTGATATCCTCCTCTCTGGATCCAGGTGCATCATCCGTCGTCTCCACTGTTTTCTGCGTGTCGACATAGCGTTCAATCAAGCTGACCATATCTCTCGCCTTCATCATCAAGTTTGCCAAATCTGAGAACGCTGCGGCTGCCAGTTCCGTTGTCTCCTTTTGCGCTTCTTGTTGACGGCGCATAATTCCTGCAATGCCCGCGTCTGCAGCATTGAACTGCCTCTTTACAAGTCGTCGATCGGCCAAATGACTGGGCTGTGTATCTTTCCAAGCCTTCCTCTTGAGGGACGCTTCCAACGGGCTGAAAAAGTCGTCGCGGCCTCCATCTTTGAACGACAACTTGAAGAACGAGGTCGCTACAGGCTGCGATTTGGTCGTCAGATCCACTCGAACCTTGGCTGAACGCTGCAGAAATCCCGCCTCTTTCGTGATGCGAGAGATCCACTCCAGCGGCACAAAGAGAGACAAAGGAGGAGAGCTCGTCTCGTCCATGTAGAAGAGGCGGTGGGTGGTGACCGCGCAGCGTCCACGCGTGTGCGATGTCTTGATGGTTCGGTCGTACAGTCCGATGTGCTCTTCACTGTAGATCTCCACTTCGTTGCCGAAGAGCGCTGGGCGTCCAGCAGTAGTCAGGGGCAGCGCTAATAGCAAAAGAATCAGAAATTACTGAGCTGGGAGCTTTTCGACCGGGTTTTTGAAAGGGCTTAAAGGCCTTACTCTGCAGCAAATCCAGCGCTGAGATGTTGTGGAACGTCTTGTGAGATGACGGCGCAGATTTGGGCGCTGCAGATGCTGCTGTCGGCGTGCTGGAGCCCACTGAGCGCGGAGAACAAGACGCTTCGCTCGCCATATCTGGGCTGTGCTCAAGGGGGATGTGGCATATAATTTGTGGCAGGGTTGAAAAAAATGACCCATCCAACAGCATATGCCAAACCTTCCCATGTGGCGTAATCATTTTGATGTTCATGCTGAAGCCATATCCGTTTTGAAAGGTGCGTTGCACTTGTCGGTTATTCTTAAGCCGTTATTGCCTTCAGCACTCGATGCAACTCCGTCGATTGTACTTGCGGTACTTCCCACCAGCGCTGCGGCTCGAGTTCGTCCACTCCAATGGCCAGCCAGGATGCAAGACGATCGACCTGCCACACGTCAGCGCCGAGTCCAACATTGCGCTCGTGACCCAGCAGCTCATTGACCAGGAGAGGTTGCTCACGAAAGCCACAGCCCCTAAAATTAAGGAGCTGCTACACCGCTTGGTGGACAAACATCTCGTGTTTGCCAGCCAGCAGCAGAATAATCTTTGCGGCTGCACTCTACCATGCGACCGCATCAGCAGCCGATGACCAACATGGTTTGCAGCAAGAATGCACAGCTAGTAGCGACCTGCAGCTACGACAAAACAATTCGATTGCTGAAGCCGTTCGACTTGGGGAATGCGTCCACCACAACGTCTCTTCACAGCAAGCACTGTGACAGGGAGATTGCAACGTTGGCTGGCCACGAAGGCGTCGTGTTCAGCTTGGCATTAAACAAGCCTCATGCCACGAGACTACTTTCAGGGTCATTCGACAAAACTTGTCGACTTTGGGACGTTCAGACAAACTCCGCCATCGGTGTGTATCGTGGGCACTCAAGGGAAGTCGTAGGTGCCGTCTTTGCTTCTGGAGGCGACAAGAACCATTGTTTTGGCAGCTTCTCGGTGGACAGTACTGCTATCCTGTGGGACGTTGAAACAGAGACTTCGAGGCTCATACTCTCCGGTCATTCTGCCGAGGTTTCGTGTCTAGCGTTCGAGTCTGCCGAGAACAAACTTATTGCCACGGGCTCCTGTGACTCAACGATTCGATTATGGGATATGCGGTATGGCGCCTGCTTCCGCTGCATCGAGCACCACGACGCTGATATCTCAAGCATCACATTCGACCCCAAGGCGAACACATTGCTGTCGTCTTCTGTCGACGGGACGTGCAAGTTATGGGATGCACGCACGGGAAAGTGCCTCTACGATTGGGACGACCATCAGCACAGCGAGGTAGCTCACGCCACTTTCAATGCTTCGGGTGCTCTCGTCGTGTCGAGTGGTGCTGATGGCAATGCCTTTATCTATGACACGCTGACCGGCACAAAGCGTTGTGCATTGACTGGCCATCGCAACGCAGTCAACAAGGCCTGCTTTAGCATGCAGGGACTGCAGGTGCTCACCGCTAGTGACGACGGCACTGCTCGTGTGTGGAACGCTTTCTCCGGAAAGTGTGTGCAAGTGCTGCAAGGTCACGAAGCTGAGGTTTTCGACTGCTGCTTTAGTTACGACGGCTGCGTAGCATTCACAGCATCTATCGACAATTCCGTATGCGTGTGGGAGCGCGAGGCAGAGTAGAGAGTATAACTGGCCTCCCTGACGTCACAAACAATAGCAGTCTAACTGCGCAAAGACGGCGGGGGTGTTTGCGTGGGTGAAAAAGTAGTTGAGTAGTAGAAGTAGTAGCTATAGTAAACAGCATGCATATGTGGAACAGCAAGTAAGTCCATTGGGACTCCCCACTGCCAAGCCCAAGCAAACTGTCTGCGCAACTTAGCAACAGCCCTTCTTCACAGGCGCCGGTTTTGCGTTGAGGTTGACGTTGTCCTTCTTGTGCGGGCCACCCTCCTCCATGAGTCTGTTCTTCACTTCACGCGCAATCTCAATGAAGCCACCTTCCACGTTGATATTGTTCTTCGCACTCGTCTCAAAGAACTTGACGCCATACTCGTCTGCTAATGCCTGACCCTCCTCCGTGCTGACGACCTTGTCGTCCGTCATATCGCACTTGTTACCGATGAGGATCTTGTTCACGTGCACGTCCGCGTGCTGCTGAATCTGCCCGACCCAGTTGCGAATACTCTGGAATGATGCGCGGTCCGTGACATCATACACCAATAAAATACCCTGCGCGCCACGGAAGTACGACGTCGTGATGGTGCGGAAACGTTCCTGGCCGGCTGTGTCCCAGATCTGCAGTTTCACCTTCTTGTTGTCCAGCTCTATGTTCTTGATCTTGAAGTCGATGCCGATGGTCGTAATAAACGTCGGCGAGAAGGAATCGTTGGCATAACGCAGCAGCAAACATGTCTTGCCCACGCCTTCAGCATGAAACACACAAGAAAAAGTTAAAAATTCCACACGAAATCTCAAAAAGCTGTTAAAAAAATTGCAGCAGCTGCGCACCACTGTCTCCGATCATCAGCAGCTTGATCTGCATGTCGAAGGGGTTCTCATGGCGAGCCATTGTGAGGCGTTACGAAATCTGCAACAAAGACCCAAGCAGCAATGAGTTCTCTGCCCAAGTGTTACAGTGCTCGACTCCAGGCTGCACTTCAACCAGTCTTTTACGCTTCAACTCCACCCTTCCAGCAGCTAAAACTCCGTTTAAAATGACGTTTTAAAAACGCTTCAAAGCTGAAGCTGCTGGAGTTGGGAGGTATCCACATAACGGAGGAAGCAGAGGCAGCGAAGACGAGGCAATGCGAAAAACAAGATGCGGCTGCATAGTACCTAAACAAACGGAGGCTTGGCACGTGTCTGCAGCTTCCTGGCGACGACAAGAAGCGGGAGATGGCAGGGTGGCGACTCGGGGCGTTCTCCTTCTCTTCGTCGGTTGTCGGTTTATATCCGTCGTCTCCCCATGCAAAAACGTAAAAAAGACCTATTTTTAGAGCAGAAGGGCGGCGATTGGTCAATAACTTCCACTGGTACATTCGTGTACGTCACATAGAAGTACCGGTCAAGTTGCACTTTGTGTTATTCGTCTACAGTAGCATTGCTCTTTTATCCTCGTCCTGAATAGTTTTCAATCGTGCCTTGTATCGTTCCAACTCGAAGCGAATGGTCTGCTCGAGTTCCGATCCTGGATCCAATGATCGAATTTGTGCCAACGTCTGGCAACTCTGTTTGATAGACACCAGCAACTGCACCCGCTCTTCATCTTTGCTTGGCAGGCTGCCTCCTGCCGCAGACTGGAATGCATTAAGCAACTTTCTCGTCTCACTACTGCTGCGTCGCCCAGGACGGTCATCGTCAGAGTCTTCACTGTTGCTGGAATCTTGATGTGATTCGACTGTTCTCAGCTGGATGCTCGGCGGAAGCTTTCCTCCTGTAGTCGCCCATTGGAGCTCTGGTTTGGCTCTCAATCGGCAGTGCAAGTAATACACATCTGGTCGATTCAAGCAGCACTCCAAGAACCCTTCATTCTCGTTGACTAAGCTCTCGAACCTGGCAGTTGCGCCGGAAAACGCTGCACAGAGCTCTCCCCACATCTCGCGAAGTTTCTTGCTTGAATGCGGCACCGAGTTGCCCAGTTCGAACGCTTTAAAACAGTCGTCATCAACCAGAACCTTAGCATACTCCGCTTGTTTGCTGACAAACTCCGTCTGCAGCTTCGTCCAGAATGGATTATTGCCGCCAACAGCTCCAGCGTTTCGTTCCTCTCGTGTCGGGCGAGCGTTCATACTCGCTATAAACGGCGCCATACTGTCCGAGAACATCACATTTACGAGTCTTAAGTTGCAGTTCTTGGTCTTCCTGGTGCGTGGAATGCGCGTCGTAGCAATTGGCGGAGCGGTGACGAGCCCTTTGCTCGCAGTTTTCACTGCCAACAGTTGCGTGAGCAATTCGCTATATGACGCTTTCGTGTGGTACGCGGCATACTCTTTACTGCGCACACGCACGCCCAGATCTCTGAAGAACGAGCGAATGAGCTTGCTAGGACACCATTTAATGGCTTGTTGGAGCTCCGCCGTCTTCCCTTCGTCGCTTAGTCGCTCCAGCAGCTCCAGCGTCACGCCAGTCCTAGCGCTCATACTAGTCGATATGATGCGTTTATAATAATATAACAATTATATATGATACTATAAATGTGATTGGCATTGGCATTTTCGATTAGACGCCGTTTAGTGAAATCAGTATCATTTCTGAAGTCGGATAATCGAAAATGGCAACATTTTATCGTTATATGCATTTTGCAAATATCGAAGTGATCTTTGCCAGGAAGTCGCCGCCGCTATGAGCATCAGCCGTATGTAGATCGTTCTGCTTGTCCTTTGCCTGCATGTGCTATCAACGAATCCTTTACTATAAAAATATTTTGTTAATTGCAATGTTTTCAGCCAAAGACGCAACGGAGAAGCCGCAGATCGAGGAGTTCGTGCAGCGCAAAGCTCTGGGCGAAGGCAATTTCTCTCGCATCGTGGAGGCCAAGCACAAGGCCACAGGAGAGAGGTTTGCGCTGAAGGTGATCGAGAAGCAGCGCATCAAACGCCTGAAATTGCGCCACCAGAACATTTTTAATGAGATCAACATGGAGAAGGAGGTGCTCAATCGGCTGCGTCATCCGAACATCATCCGGCTGTACCAGACGTTCCAGGATGAAAGCAATTTATACTTCTTGCTGGAGTTCCTGGATGGCGGGGAGCTGCTCACCCACCTTCTGCATGAAGGACGACAACTCGGTCTTGACGAAGATCTGGCGAGATTTTACCTCGCTGACATCGCGAATGCAGTCGAGTACATGCACGCCAACAAGGTCCTCCATCGAGACTTGAAGCCCGAGAATATGGTCGTGTGCAGTGAAGCTGGCGGCCACCTGAAGCTTATTGACTTCGGTACATCCAAGAACTTGGCTGATACGGCACTTAATGGACCTAATTTTGTTGGCACGCCCGAGTACATGCCGCCAGAGACGATTGACAACAAGGATCCGACGTATGCTAGCGACGTCTGGGCTTTCGGTTGTATTATACATCAACTGCTGACGGGGAAACTCCTTTCAGCGGCGGTAGCGCTTATCTCACCTTCTTACGCGTGCAAGAAGGAAATTACTATAGTCCGGACCACCTTTCAGACGAAGCTAAGGACTTGATCAGTAAGCTACTGAGAAAAGACCCCGAGACACGACTTGGAGGCACAGGTGCTGATGCCATGAGCGCTGTCAAAGGTACGAATCGACGTGTGGCAGAGCTTGATGGATACGTTGACATTTACAGTTTACGTCCTTATACTTTTAGCGCATCCATTCTTCAAAGGTATCGATTTTGCTAACCACATGCAAGCAAAGCCACCAGCCACGAAATTTTGCGGATCAGAGCTGTTACCACTTGTAAAAAGCTTAGACTCCATGGAAAAGGCTCGAGACTCTCATCGATCACTTGACTTCGATGGCGAAGCACTCCAGAATCAAATCGCGTCGCTGTCGGATCGTGAAAGAAGTATGCTGATGCATATCCTCAGACGCAAGCGACTATTGCATCTGCCAGGTCGGTCCATTCTGCTGCAACAAATTTGGGGTGAAAAGGTGGTAGTTTTTCTGACTAAACCACCCGTTATCAGGAATCTACCCTCGCTTCTTTAGTTCACCAAGCCGTGGTCGGTGCCTTTACGCCAGCAATCGAGGTTACATTGGTCTCACTCACGACCTGCAGAACCAGTGGAATGACAACTTTGTCTTCATGCAGGTTCGCTCGGCTGAATGTAGTTCTGTCGCCTAATTATCTCATTCACGTCCTGATTGCAATGCGTTTGTTAGTTATCTGGCCCCAAACTCGGGTTCACTGCAGCTTTGACTGAAGCCGATGGCAAGGGAGGTTCCACCTGGAAAAAGGAAGCAACCGCTTTTGCTGAGGCCATTAAAATGCTCAACTCCAAGCTACCTGCATTTGTTGCACTGTGTGGAGATTTCGTCAATGCTAAGCCTGGTCAAGAATTTTACGAGGCGCAAGTTGCTGCATTTCAAGACTTACTTAACCAAATCAGTCCCAGTGTTCGTCTGGTGCGATTTCCAGAAAGCTTGATTATTTGTTTCGTGGTACATTTCGCTAACTAGCCTTTTGGTTGTAGATGTTTGTTCCAGGATCAAGTGAATTCGACACTGCGGAAGGTTTAGGGACGTATCAAGAACATTTCGGCGACGCCCAATACAGCTTCTGGTACGAACTGCATTTTGTGAGTATGGAGATACGATAAGTAGTGCGTGATTAACACTACCATCGTCGTACAGGTTTGGTGGAATCAAATGTATTGTAATCAATGCAGCAATTTTGTGCCGTGAAAGCAATTTTCCAGACAAGGTCGCAGAGCAAGAAGGTAAAAGCACTGATAGTTGCCTGCCAAGTACCGTAACGGTAATTTGACTGATCTCAAACCTTTGCATGCAGAATGGATGAAAAAGGAGTTGGAAAATGGAAAGCTATGTTCACGTGGGACTGTAGTGCTCACTGCTCACCCACTCCAATCCACCCCGAGTGCTACTTCTGGATCTGAGGCAACAGTAAACAACAATGATGAACAAGTCCCGGAGAAGGTTGGTGATTATCTCATGCTTCGCCCCCAAGATGGTCTAACGTGATACTAATACTTCCTTTATATTTACCAAAGCTGCGTGCAAAGTATTGGAGTATGATTTGCAATGGCCAAGCATGTCTTGTGGTGAACGGACACGCGCCTATCGACAACGTATCCAGCATTGTGACAAAAGCGTCCGACGAAAACGCAGACGAATACAAGTGCGAGCTAGTGTCATGCAAGACACCGTGGGGAGAATCGTCGAGTATAATTCACCACACTGAAGTTTCACAAGGCGGTATCGTTACTAAAGCACTTCAAGTGGAAATCGCCATCTCGAGCTCCACCACTACCGGTGCAGCGGACATAGCGACTAAGCACGGTGATCTTACCCCGAAGAAGAAGATCACGAAGATGTCTTGGCTACTGAGATGGTGTCGATCGATGTCAAATCTGCACGTAGCGCGGAATGAATCATGTAAAGTGCGCACTGTAATGGGGGAATTCTGAAACATCATCTTCAATGACGATTTCCATAGTGATAGCACAACAATGCAGATATTGATCGACATCGTTGTATTGTCTTTTGTGTCCGACATGAATAAACTCGTCACTTCATCTTTGGAGCAGCTCATAAAACTTGTGGCTACTTGTGTCCCGCAACCTTACCCCAGCTCTGCGTTGGTGACGCAAACTATTGGAAATATATTGCACGCTTCCACACAACTGTCTCTGCTCACAGTAGACTGTCTTCCTCGCCATGGTCGTCAACGTCCTGGTCGTACTGGCTCATGCGAATGGAAACACGGCGAATCTGCGCCGCACGACTCGCCCGGTCATAACGCTCCCGGCTGCACTGATCATTACGCTTCTTCTGGATCACAACGCCCATCATCATAACTAGCAGCATCCCGACCAGAGCGAAGATACCCAAAGCTTCCTCGTACGTTGGTGCGTTGAAAGTCAGATTGTTTGTTTCAACCCCGGCTTCACAGCCAAAATTTGAGTCTTCGTCTCCGTCTCGTGTCCCTGTGCTGCAACTTGTAGCTGCACATTGACACTCGCAAGGGTGGTGCTCTCTTGCTCCGTAAAGAACGCGGTCATCTTCTCATCAACTGCTTTCAGCAGTTGGAAAACTTCAGCATCCTCCTCAAGACTTGGCGCCAAGGCAGCCACCTCTAGATCCACCACGCAATCCGCGTTTTCATCAGCATCTTGCGTCTTGGCCACATCTAGAGCACTTGTCTCCACTTGTCTCGGCAGCAAAGCGTCAGCATCCTGTCCAGTCTTCAGAGCTGCCAGGAGCTCCGTACACGCTCCTTGCTGCACTGTCAGCACGCTTTCGGGGGCCAAAGTCTGGTCAGAAGACTGCAAAGACACAGACATCAGTTTGCCACCGTCCAGAGCCACAGCAGCGCGAGTAAACGCGACGTTCTCCAGTCCGTTGGAGCTCAGCAGCTCCGTCACTTGGCGGTGCACAGCTCGAGTCACATCGAAGACGTCCTTGAAGTCGGTGGTAGTAGACGCCACTGCCCCTTTCACAGTCAGATACAAAGCGCAGCCGTCGCCACTGGCGGCTTTCGACAGCTGCATATTGCCACGGAACGCTGCGCTCTCAGGCAGCAGCCGAGCTGCTAAGGCGTCGCTGGCGCTCGGGAGACCGCGGGCGTCGCTGCATGAAGAGCTGGTAGTGTACACCAGGTCGAACGCTGCGTGCAAGGGCGTCGATCCCTGAGAATTAACGTCCACACTTCCACGGAGAAGACTCGCCATCTTGCGTAGGGGGCGGTTGAAGCTGAAATGGACACGAGAATCACTAATCCATCAAATAGTGCGTTTCGATTGGTAAAAAGAAGATATGCGCTTCTGTGATTGGTCAGATCCTGCACGCTTCAAGTCGAACTTACTAGAAAACTAATAGTACGTTAATGACGGCGTTGATGGCGATGATATCGTTAGGAGAGACTTGTGAGCATGTGGGCGAGTTGGTGCGGTTCACTGCGGCAGTGCAGCAGATTACAAAGGGCAAGCGAGCGTTGATAGGGCGACAGCAAGTGCGACCTTATCACGTGTTGCATGTGGGGACGCCACTCGCCAGTTCTTTAAAGTCACGTGTTGGGGCGAAGTGCCGCCAATGTTGATACATTCCACGTCCCATTCCGGATCGGACGGATATTCCGATCCCATGCAACTTTCAGCGAATGACGCAGCACTTCGAGTGGGAGATATCGTTTTGTTCTCCTCCTGTCGCGTTAAATCGTATCGAGGCAATGTGGAAGCGCAGTTTATTCAGCGGAACGACGAGACGGCGACGTCGTCGACGGTGCAATTGCTGTACCGGAAGGACAGATATTTCAGTACTCAAGATGTGCGGTTGAAGGACTTGTACCCGATGATCGAGTGGTACAAACAGCATTGTCGGGAGTTCCTGGTGGAGGAAGACGGGTCGACGCTAACGTCGACGGGGCCCGCAAAGAGAAGAAACAGGTCCAAGATCAAGGATCTACGGGAGAATATGGTCACGTCGATCATTTGCAAGTTGAAACGTCCGCAAGAAAGTGGTGGAAAAACTAGTGGAAGTGGTGGCGCCTCGGAGTTGGATGGAGTGTTGCTGTGCGAGCTTCTCATGTACGACACCACTCGAGATGTAATGACTGTGAACCTTTGGGACCAACACGCTGAGAAGCGATTTGTAGCAAGACTACTGCAGCATCCCGCAGGCATTGAAATTGACGGAATTGTCATTGGTGTGCAGGCGCTGTCCAATCGTCTGGTGGCTAACACTACACCGCACACTACTTTTCGTTTGATCGAGGCAAGCGATCCTGAGGCAATCCAGTTGGAAAAGAATATTACTGGTATCATAAGTGCTCAAGGCGTGGCAGCGAGCTGTGGTGAACCTTCAAGATGCGGCACAATCGAAGACATTGATGCCTCAACTACTGAGGGACCGATTATCTTGGAGAATGTTCGTGTCGAGCAAATCTGCCTAGGGCGCCATTTTGGAAGCGCCTCGAAAATGCTGCCAAAGTTTGCACCACTACTTGCAGAAAGCTACTGTACTGGTTGTGGCCGGACATTGCCCGAGTTACCTCGACAGAGTAACAATGTCAAGCTATCGTATGGAGCTTGTGAGAACCAGTGCAAGACTCGCCGAAGCAGTACGACAGATGCTCCTCATGGTTGGAGATACCGTCCAATCTCAATGATTTTACGTGATGCTCGGAATGATCGACGGCAGGTCCAGGTGGAAGACAAAGCAATTGTAGACATGGTGGGGAACATCGAAGCTCAGCTTTTGGTAGAATCGCCAGACAACAACGTATTTGATGTGCCATCGGCAGTAACTTCACTGCTTAATGCCTTCGTCGAAGACGCTGATCAGATTTTTGATGCACAGCTATTGTGTTCTCCAGTACAATTGAAACCCCAATCGTTGAGCTTCAGTCAAACAAGTGATCACTTCCAAGATGGAAATGAAAGCCAGCAGCGCGTTGATCAGCGCACATTCACACTGATATCCCTACTCCCGGCTTCAGGCGACACATTTCCGATCTGAGAAACAAGTTTCATATATTAGTGCGCGTTGTGGTGCTTACCCTCAATAGCATGAACTACGAAGACTTGTCAATCGGAACGAGAGGAGCGCGCACTTGACGTCGAAGCCTCCACGACTTAATTGAGAGTACCCGACACAGCGCCGATCTTCGTGCTGGCAGTTCCCACAGCGCTCTTCAGGTAGCACACCGGCTGACCAGGATTGTTGTTGATGTACGTGTACGCCTTGCATCCAGCCGTACTGGCACAGGCATCACAGCAAAGAGATGGAAGACTCACGTAGACGGTCTGGAGATCGTTGCCATAGTAGTCTGTGTCCGTCTGCTGCTTGGTGCACTGTGATGGTGGTTGAATGCACTGGTAAAAGGTATCGTTCCATGGCTGGCAGTAGTATCCGCTTGGACAGCATGTCGTCCCAGTACTGGAACCACACGTTCCGTAAGCTGGAGTCGAGCAAGTCGGCGATGAGGACGTAGGCGTGGGAGTTGGCGCCGTAGTCGGTGCCGGTGTCGTTGTTGGAGTCGGCGTAGGAGTTGGCGAGTTGGTCGTCACAATGCCAGAGACTGCTCCTGTCGAAGGAGTTCGCGTTCCGGTGCCGCTCTTCAAGTAACAGGCGGGTTGCCCTGGGTTGCTGTTCACGAACGTGTAAGCCTTGCACCCGGAGGTCTGGGCGCATCTGGTGCAGCACTCGCCGGGCTGCACACCGTAGACGGTCTGGAGGTCGTCGCCATTGAAGTCAATTCCTGGGAATTGTTGCGTGCACTGGGCAGGTAGGTCAAGGCACTGGTAGTAGTTGGCGTTCCAAGGTTGGCAGTACTGACTGGAGGGGCAGCAGCTCACGCCAGCAGAATCGGAGCCGCAATTGCCGAACGAAGGAGTCGAGCAGTCTTGTGCAGCGACGGCAGCAAAACTTGCGATGGCGACGGTAATGCGAGCGAGCATTGTCTTGAACAACTCTTTGGTGGGAAAGAGTGGGGCGAGTAGTGAGGAAGCACTGCTTGCGGAGAAGGCAAATGAAAAAGTGAGAGAGCAGCTCGATCGGGGCGAGGTTGATGAAGTTTGGGCCGTTCGTAGCAACAAACTTCAACGAGAGAGATTTTTGAGCAGGTCGGGCGTATCATTCCGCTGTTCGAGTTGCGTAGCACCAGCATCGGGATGTAGAGGTCGCTTGGCTTACAATCGAACAGCATCGCTTTACGAAAGATACGCAACTCGCATTTGTAGAGGGTTTCACTGTTCGTGCTGAGCCAGGTGCGCACCCGTCGCCACGGGTACCGATATCCAGGTCAAAGGTACTTTGAGGCTTGATCAAACTCACAATGGCCAGCCCTGACTCAGACTCAAATGACTGCCAGCGCACTTGATTCTTGACGAAGTGTGTGCTGACGCCTTGGGGAAAATCCACGCGAGTGCGGTTGCGGCCAAAATTTGGCCAAGGCCTTCGTCTGCCTTCGTACCGTGGGCGTCAGGTGAACTGAGTCAGCAAGCAGACTGCGGTCTTACTCCGCGCCGTACTGTTTCCACCATTCGTGTTGATCTTTGGGCAAAACGACGCAAACGAGGCAGGGCTTGTTGGTGACCCATTGGGGGCTTGGAGCATGCATCGTATGCAGTCCAGCCGGCACTTCACAGGCTGCAATGCTCTGCAACCACGACTGACTTGTGACTAGGCTCACATTGGCTTGAGTGCGTGCCACCCGTATCGCATAAGTATCTTCGTACCGAACTGTGCTACAGGTTGCACTTGTTGCAGTCAGTTGACAAACAGCAAGCAGTATATGGTGGATACTTAATTGTTTTGCATTTATTTCGTCATGATGCAGTCACCACATGCATGAAGAGTTTCCATTTGAAACAGATAACTCCAGCTTCTCTTAGTCAAGACGGCCCGAGACAGCACCGACCGATGGCTGTGATACGTTGCTGCCGCTCTTCAGGTAGCAAGCGGGCTGGCCCGGGTTGTTGTTAACGTAAGTGTACGCGGTGCAGCCTTCGGTGGCGGCACACGCGTCGCAGCACAGCGATGGCTGCGTGACGTAGACGGTCTTGATGTCGTTACCGACGTAGTCGACGTCTGTCTCCTGGTGTGAGCAACGAGACGGTGGAGTGATGCATTGGTAGTAGTCTGGGCTCCACGGCTGGCAGTAGTAGCCGTCGGGGCAGCACGTCGTGCCTTGGCTGCTTCCACACTGCTGGTTGGCACCCACCAAGCAGTTGTTTGCCGGTGAAGGCGGCGGAGTAGGCTCGGTATTGTTGGTCGTGGGCGTTGCTGTAGTGGCGACTGGAGTGGCCGTGGTGACGGCTGGCGGCGCAGTTGTGCTTGCGCTTGAGCCGACGATACCGGAGACTGCTCCGGTGAATGCGCGAGGTTCCCCGTCGCACTCTTGAGGTAGCAAGCCGGAGATCCAGGGTTGCTATTCACGAAAGTGTAGGCCATGCATCCTGTAGTCTCAGCACATTGTGTGCAGCAATCGCTCGGCTGGATCCCGTAGATCGTCTTAATGTCGTTGCCGTAGAAGTCGATATTCGTGAGTTGCTGCGAGCATTGACTTGGTGGCGGGACGCACTGGTAGAAGCCGGAGTCCCATGGCTGGCAGTAGTAGCCGTCCGGACAACATGTAGTGCCGCTGTTCGACCCGCACGATGCAAATGCCGCGGTATCACACGCTGCAGAGATAGTGGTGGCCGATACGGCAAAGATCAGCGTTGTGGCGAAGACTTTCATAGCGTGAGGATCGTATATGTGCTTGTTTTGAGGACAAGGAGAATTGGAGAATGAGCACATCCTAAGCTGCAACAACACCGCTATCGGATATGATCGGGACGCCAAACACGCTGACCATCCTGGAAAGGCTAGCATGCGCTTCAAGGTGCGTGCTGCATTTTGATCCAAGTACGCTTGTGTGGCGGACGTGAGACGTGTCCTTTTCGTGCTGGATCTGGATTTCTCAAGGCATCAGGTGTTACGACGGTCTCCCCTAGCGACTGTATTCGAATAGCAAATGTAGTTACCGGTACATGTAGCTGTTATTGGTGTACGAGTATGGAGAGTGCGAGTGCCTCTAGCTTTGTGGTATATGCAGTGCAAACCAACACGTAGAGGCTTCAACCATGCCTGCTGGCGGATGTCACGTATCTCAGCCTGAGTTTCAGGGATGATCGCTTACTTCAGTCGCGAATGATATAGCGCGATGGCTTCGGAACCATGAACACGACCGGCATCTGATGTTGATTCAAGGTAATTTACAGCTGAAGCCTCCTTTGTCAAGCATCTGCACTTTTCACCAACTGTCCTGCGTAGCGAGTACGCAGCTTGGAAAGCCCCACCACAGCGCTGAGACGTGCCCCACGACTAAGCCTTTCAGATACGGTGTCATGCTAAGGAAATATCCAGGCGCACGCAACGATGCAACGCAACGTTGGCAAGACTTACGTTGACGTCCCAAAGGCAAACGATTTGCTTCCTGCTTCATGACCCGGAGCTTTTGACACTTGTTACAGCAAAGTTTATTTTCACATGACCTATTGTTTCAGCTGGAGGCTGCAAGTATCGACAGTGTGACGGTAGTCCACTTTGTCTATGGAAGCTGCCTCCAATTGAGGTCGTCGACATCATCTCCGTGTTTGTTCTTGCCCCCTAGACGGCGCTTTGGGGTGTGGTCTTGTTCGCTCGTGTAGCTGTCAAGCACTGCAGACATGGCGCCAACGACCTTCCTCGGGGCACCCATGCCCGCCTTCAGGAAACACGCGGTTTTGCCGCCAGGGTACTCGTTGATGAAAGTGTACGCCAAACATCCGCTGGTTGCGATGCAGGTGGAGCAGCATTCACCGGGCTGCAGTCCGTACACAGTCTTGATGTCGCCACCGTAGAAATCGTAGCCCGTGAATTGACGAGCACATTGCGATGGCAATGGCAGGCACTGGTAGTAGTTCGCAGTCCACGGCATGCAGTAAGCCGAATCGGGGCAACACTGTGGAACGGAAGCATCGCCACATGTGCCAAAGAGAGTGTTGGGGCACTGAGCGTTGGTGAGACTAGCAAACATTGCGATGGTGGCGACAGCAACGGTAAGGTTGCGATTCATGGTAGACTAATACCGACGAGGTTGTTAGTACTCTTTGGAACTTGGAGACCAACGAAAAAGTGGAAGTGTGTGGAACGGAGACCATGTCGTGAAGGCGTTGGGGCACTACATTTGGGAGAGCATGGTGAAGCCATCTGGGGTGAGATATCCGATATTGAAGGTCGGTTGTGGTTCAAATGCTCGACATCGATTCTTATGTTTCGAGCGAGAATCACATCGTAGAGGTAGTTTTAGTGGCGTGCGAAACCAAATGGCATTGGAAATCGTGGACCCGCGAAGAAATTGGCCATCGCCCAAGAAATTCCTACGCATCTGGCCACGACAACGGATTCTCTCTCTCCAACTGGCAAAATCTCTATGGCGAATTGACTATATTCGCGTGCAAGTCATTGAGGTAAAAGCTTGGTGCAATTTCCGCAAGTGGTCACAGCAGCGTAATGTCGTCGTCCTGCATCAAGGCGCACCACTTGCACCTTACCAATTGCTCAAGACAACCTCTTGATTGGCCACATGACTGTGCGCAGCTGATCGACAAGCGGTTGTTCTCATCGACAATTATTCATTATGCACTAACATTTTCACGACGGATTTCAGACGAGCGCCGTCGATGGCGTACATTCAAACTCTATTTCTCTTGCGCAAGGGTTTCGATCATGTACTTGATCGGGTCCGGCTGTGAGTCGGTGTCATTTGTCTCCGCCAAGAACCGGCGGAGCTTTGGGGTCTTGTCTTGGTCGCTGGTATAGCTGTCAATGACAGCTGAGATCAGTCCTGGAGTCACTCTTGGGCTGCCCATTCCTGCCTTCAGGAAACACGCGGTCGTTCCAGAATACTCGTTGTTGAAAGTGTAGGCCAGACAACCTTCTGTTGCAAGGCAGGTCGCACAGCAATCTCCCGGTTGGAGCCCATAGATAGTCTTGATGTCACCGCCGTAGAAATCGTAGTTGGTGAATTGTCGAGCGCATTGAGCTGGCAGGGCAACGCACTGGTAGTAACCCAGGTTCCAGGGCATGCAGTAGAGGTTGTCCTGGCAGCAATAGGCGGTGGTGGAGTCACCGCAACTGACACCTACAGAGTTATTGCAGGCATCGCCGGCGACGACTGTCAGGAACGCAGACACCGCAGCGAGGATCACAGCCTTGGCCATCTGGACTGGATGGTGATGCGGATGACTATCGTGCCGTGCCCTTGACGGTCTCTGTCGTATCCAGAGAATTTCGGAAAGTGAACAGCGTTGTCGTTTGGTATCCGTTCTGCTAACTTCACGCTGTGGGTGCACATGCATCATATTGCCTTTACTGGCACGTGATTTCGACAAGACGAAGGAATTCGTTTACCGATTCGCAGCAACGAGCGGATGAAAGCGTTCGCTTCCACCAAAAGTTTGACCATCAGCTGGAATTGAGGAGTGCCTTCTCCTGGCTACCTCTGACACGACTTCGCGAAAATGGAAACTCGCTGCATTAATAGCTCAGCTTGCTTCCAACGTTACAACACTTGGAGCTTATCTCCCACGAGAACCACGACGAGAATTCAAGGCGACAATGTCCCAGCAGATATCTCTCACTCCGCTTCAGTACCAAAAAAGTATACTTTGAATTAGGTAAAAATCTCATCGATGGCTACAGTATCTTGCCACAGTATCTTCGTCACCTGCCCGCTCATTCCTCATTTGTTTTCTTCACGCGCAACTAGCGCAAGATAACGATGAGCACAGGAGCAAGGGTATCGAGGTGGTGGAGGCACCTCGTTGACCCGTATTGTGACGAAGGCAGTCGGTGGCTGTCCTCAAGCGTCAATGCTCAAACACCCGATTGTATCGGAGACTGGTTCGTATCGAAGCTAAAGGAAGAGTCGAATCGTGTGAAGTATTCCAAAGTGATTGCAGGCTATAGTCGAAAAGTATTGGATAGTCTTGATGACTATGAGAACGAAACTCGATTACTAGTGAAGCTTGCTGATACGGGGCGTGTAATTCAGGTCCTGGAGAGAGGTATTGAAACAACGCTGCATATCCTTGGGGAATTCAATGCTGAATTGGAGAGAGAATGGCGTGAGCGTTTGATGGAGGAGCGTAAAAAGCGAGCGGAGGTTTACGAAATGTTATTGACGAATGATGACGAGTTTACAATCGAGGTTGGTGGAGATGATCAGGCGTTGGAATTGTTGACTTTGATGAAGTATGATATTGAAAAGTATGGTGCTGTCTTGACTCCTCGTGAAATGGATTTGATTTCCACGGTGTTTGATAAGATCGTTGGCCTGAGTGATATGGTAGTTTCCACATTACCAAGTTGGTTCTCGCCAATACTATCTGATAATGCCCAGAGATCACGTGTTTTTGAAGGCGAAGAAGCTTGTCTTCGTCAGGCAGCCATTTGGGATCAGCTGCATCACCCAAATATCCGCAAGTTTTATGGTGCTTGTCATGTGGGTTCTCCGTTCACGATTCATGAAAATGACCAACCTGGCCTGTCGACGTGGTCGTTTTTCCATGATTGTGCACTTGGTCTAGAATATGTCCACAGACGCGGACTTGCTCATAAAGGTTTATCGGATGCCACGTTTCGATATAATCAAACTAAAAAGCGGGGAGTATTGAGTGGATTGGGATTGGTGAGCTTGCAAAATGGAAAAGGCGTGCCGAATCCCGAAAAATACGATGGGTGTCTTGGATATTCCATGAACAGACTAGGTGAAAGTCTTCACCAGAAGGTTTCTGAGGACGTTGAGGCATTTGGCCTCGTTATCGTTTTGGCCATTACACGAGAAAGGGTAACGAATGAGTTAGATCTTTCGGAATACAACAAAGGATTTCCTTCCACTCGACCTGATTTCTTAAACGCGCGCGAATGGGATTTACTGCAGGGGTTATGTACTGCCAACCCTGCTGTCAGATTAAGCATTGGTGAGGCAATTCCGAAGATTGAGGAGCTAGCCAAATTTCAAAAGAAGGACAATCGTCAAGGGCAATTTTACGCCGAAGAAAAAATACCCATAACATCAAGTTCGCCTGTGGAAGACATCACGACTTATGTCATTCAGGCTGGAAGCATGACAATTGCAGAGGTATTGCAAGAAATTGATGAACTGTGTGGCGAGGAAGATTTCGTTCAACTGAGTCGGTCTGTGTACGATCGACTAATCGACCTATATCACCAGCTTGTGAATGCTTCAAGCAGTCCATTGGCCGTGGAACTAGTGGAGAAATACGCCGGTCTTGTCTGGAGCTTTTTCACAAAGTTGGAACGCTGATTCGATCCCGTCTGCTCTGTATCGTCGTTGTGTCCGTCGCTCACTATTGCCAACCGCAATTACAGCCTGCACTACGAAATTGACGAATTGATTGCAACAAATTCAGACAGGTTAAGCTCTTCTAAAGTGCATCGTTGGAACCGCCTTCAAAACACTAAAATTCTATCAAATCGTTTGGAAAGCATGAATAAACAGCATCCTAACATCAAACAAAGCGAAAAAGAAATACATAGGATTGGTGGCACTGGGACTACTCAACTGAAATGGTTCATACCTCTTGAGGAAATCAAGTGCGGGTATGAGATCGCGAGCGGAGCGTTCGGAGCAGTGCATCATGCGAAATGGCTCGGCGCAAATGTCGCCGTTAAAAAAGTTTTTGCAGATCAAACATTGTCGGCAAACCGGATTCAGTTTTACCAAGAAACCAACTTGTGGTTTATGCTGAACCATAAACACTTGACCGAGTTGTACGGAGCTAACCACGCAGAACGTCCGTTTTTCGTGAGCGAATTTGCAGCAGGAGGGACGCTTACCGAGTTCCTGAAACTGGAGCGAGGCTTAAGGCTGTGGAAATGTTTGCTTCAAGCTGCCTTGGGACTAGAAAACCTTCACCAGCGTGGTATAGTTCACGGTGATCTGAAGGGAAATAACATCCTCGTCTGGATGAGCCATGTTACTGACTTTGAAAGTGCAACGACCAAGCTTACAGACTTTGGCTTAAGCACGTATGTTGGTGGCTCTCCTCCGATCGATAATCAAGTTGCATTAGGTGCAGTCCGCTGGAGAGCACCTGAGTGCTTACTGGGGCAACTTCCAACGTTAGCATCAGACATTTATTCATTCGGCATGTGCATCATTGAAGCGGCGACTGGTAGTTACCCTTGGGGTAAGGAGATGCCCGATTCTGCTGTAAAATGCAACGTAATGGAGAAAAAATGCTTCCACCATATCCAAAAGAGCTCAGCGAAGCCCAATGGAATTTGGTTAGTCGCATGTGCTGTTATGATCCTCACAACAGAATAAGTGCAAGCGCAGTCGTTAATATTATAAGTCACGGATTCGAAATAGGTCCAGACAATGACAACGAAGAAGATGTAGATGCCGTCCAAAAACATGACTATGATGGAGATGCAGATGCAGTAAGTCAACGCGCAGCAACATATCCTGTATCCTATGTGAGAGTTAATCGCTGGCTAAGGAGTAACTGTCCGGCTAAAGTGCGCAAAACAGAGGACCGAGTGGGGGATTATTTGGTGGCTCTCTACTTCGACTTCATCGCGAAGCATAAAGACTGCAAGCGTGGACTAAACATCCGTGGAGATCTAAGTGCCTACGAAACTGAGAGACGCGAATTGGTGAAATTGGCAGCAACGGGGAAAGTTGTGAGTATTTTGCTACGCTTTGGTCGTGTACTGGAGTCTTATCTGGAAGTGCTCAACGTCTCGAAAAGTGAAGATGTCAAGCAATGGAGAAACCAATTGGAACTGGAACGACAAGAGCGGGTGGAGTTTTTCCAAGCAGTTCTCTCTGATGAAAGTCGTTTAGTGAAAGCAATGGGCGACGAGTGTCAGCAAGTGGAGATTCTCACTCTGTTGAAGCGTGATTTGGAGCGATACGAAGATATCCTTACACCAGGGGAGCTTGATGTGATGTCGGAGGTGTACGACCGGGTGGTGTATCACTCTGGTATCGTGACGGTCGGTCCGTCGCCGAGTTGGTTCCTGTCCCCTAATGAGGTGATCTCACATGCATCAGGGTACTTCCTGGATGACGTTCGTGTTAGCAAGTGCTTGGTGGGGGAGCTTTAGATGCACAGAGTTGCTGGGAATACAAGGAGGAGACATGTCTTCGAGAAGCGGCGACGTGGGCTGATCTGAACCACCCGCACGTGGCGAAGTTGCTGGGAGGGTGCCACATCGGCAAGCACCCGTTCCTTATCCACGAAGCGGCAGAACCTATGATAAAGAACCGAGCGAACGCGCCCACCTGGAAGCCTTTGCTTGGATGGGCACTTGGGCTGCAGTATCTACATGAGCGCGGACTGGGCTAGAAGAATTTCGCGAATGACAAGCTTTTAATTCGTCACTCGGCCGCATCCAGCGGCATTTTGAAGGAGTGGGGCTCGTTCCTGTGAAAAGACAATTGGAGGCCCCATTAGAGCGTGGAGTGTCGGACGTCTTTCGTTTGGAGTCGTTGGCTGCTTCATTGCAGATGAACAATGATGAGGACATTGCTACCCGCCAGACTACGTGGAGTGTACCGGATGATGTATATGCTTTCGGAATGGCTATATACAGCACGCGGCAATGGGCCACCATGAACGGCGATAACGAAGTGCATGAATTACCATGGGAATGTCCACGGTTCCTAGCTGAACATGAATGGGATTTGATTAAAAGATGTGTGCGAGTTCTCCACACGAGCGAGTTAACATATGGTACGTCGTGCATCAACTACAAGCTTTTGTCACAGCGACTGAAGCTACCAAAACCAAGGCACCAGTGGATGTCGGCGCGAGTTTAAGCACACAAAATGATTCGTTGGACACTGAAGATTTGGATGAACCGGAGAAGATCGATGACTTCATTGTTGAGGAAATGCATGTCAAGGTTCTGGAGGCAATGCCGCGTTTAGAAGCAATGTTACGGACATTTCCAGAGTCTAACGACATGCTTGGGCATGTACTTGATCGTCTATCCACTGTGCGAACGCAGCTACAAGCAGCTGAGTATATCGATGATGCCACGGCCGTGATGCAAGGGTTTGCGGATCTCCTTAGCCAGTTCTACGCACTTATTGAACGGCGACGCAATCAGCCGTGCACTAGTGTAGACGTAGACACACATTTCTGGGAAGAACGGGTAACGGAGGGTGTGAAAAAGAAGCCAAGCAGTAGTGTAGTCACAGATTTCTGTGAAGCACGGGTAGTGGCTCAAGACATTAGGAGCTTTCATCACGAGATCGATCAATTTCTGGCAATGGCGGGTCGTGGTGCCATCCCTGCATCAACGCATGACCATCCGATGCCGTCACTTCCGAGCTCCCGTGGAATCTCTTCCGACTCCATTTCTAGTGTCCTCGACGATGTGCATGACTGGAAGAAGGTATGGAATAAAAAACGCAGACAGCAACTCCGAGACTTTCAAAAGTGCCTCGAAAACATACCAGCATTGAAGCAGACGCTGAGCAACCCAGAAGCTCGAGAAGAGGCGCAGATGCTACTTCAATTTGAGGCAAACAAGCGCCGAGGTTCTTACCCGGATTCAGTTCTCAAGGCCATCGAGAACGCGCTGGAAGTGTTGGAAGATCTTGATGGAGGCGAGCCTTCTGAGGCGGTTCCGAATTGGTTTATCCCTCCGTATGAAGTGGAGCTGGGCAACTACATTAGCGCGGGTGGCTTTGCTGATGTCTACTACGGCAAATGGTTTGATACAGACGTCGTGGTGAAGATTCTTTATCTGCCAAGTGAGTCATCGCCGACTTACAACGATGAAGACTCAGTGGATGTTTTCCGGCGTGAGGCCGACCACTGGTTTATGCTGAGTCACCAGAATGTGGTTCATCTTTACGGGGCATGTCACGTTGGTAGACGACCATTCTTCGTCTGCGAACCAGCCAAAACGACCTCAGTGAGCGCTCACATGGAATCGCTTGCTCACCAAAATGCAAGCTACGATCCGGAGCAGAGAGGTGGCAATTCGTCGGATATCATGCGATGTCTCTATCTGATGGGACTCGGTCTGAAGTATGTGCATGAGCGTGGAATTATCCACAGTGACCTGAAGATGAACAACGTTATGGTGGGCACGGACGAGAAAAATATCAAGCTGGGAGACTTCGGGTCGAGCATTGTGAAGCGTCGTGGAGGAGGCAGCAACAAAAACTACGTCGGATCCGGTGCACTTCGTTGGAAGGCTCCTGAGTGTTTGCTTGGTGCCGAGCCGTCAGTGGAGTCGGACATCTATAGCTTTGGAATGTGCATCCTCGAGATTTTCAGCGGAGCAATTCCATGGGGAAACAACTTGGATGTAGCTGTGAAGTATTACGTGACCAAGAAGAGACGGCT
This sequence comes from Phytophthora boehmeriae, assembly GCA_011947355.1. NCBI lineage: Eukaryota > Oomycota > Peronosporomycetes > Peronosporales > Peronosporaceae > Phytophthora > Phytophthora boehmeriae. The sequence continues at coordinate 86,280 of JAAVTJ010000008.1, forward strand.
CCCTCCTCGCCCCCGAGGACTGAATGACATTCAGTGGAGCATGGTACAACGGATGTGTTGCTTTGAGCCCACCGAGCGCATCAGTCTGGCGGCAGTCGTGGATATGCTAAACGCCTTCCGCTTTGAAGAGCCTACGATGGGGGTAGCTAACAAGAGGTTACCAGGTGATACAATTCTTGGTGCCTATAGCAAAATGCTAACGGAACTAGTGTTGCATTAGCCACGCGTTAATGGCCTCTGTCTTTTTAGCGATGATGCGAGTGCATCGCAACACTGAGCGTTGCACTCACAAAGGCACTGCCAAATACACTAGCCCAAGGCGGTAGCCGTTGTCACCCAGTTGCTCCTTGCCACCGGTGTCTGTTGAACCTGCAGTAAATTGGCACTGAACGACCACTTGGCTTGACTCCTCAAGTGACCCGATCTGCTTCCACAGTTTCTGTGGAGCTGAGCGACCGGCGCTGCTGGTATTCACTTTTCCAGCCACGGTCTTATCTAGGACGGGCAGTTGAAGATCATTGCACTCCAATTGTAAGTCATGTTCACGCTGATTGTTCGTCCCTGAAAACCACACGCGCGCCTGTACTGACGCATGACTCTGGATTGATGGTACATTATCGGACTTGCCATCTTGATGCAGTCGGTAGCGAACGTAGCGATGCGATTGACTCTCCACCAATTTTCGGCTGTCTGTATCCGCAGTGAAATTGAATTCCATACGAGCTTCTTGAGTTGGGTCTTCGCCATTGTTGTCCAGTTCCACGATCAATGCCTTCTTACTTGAGCTTGTCTTCTTAGAGGTCGAGAACTGAAGTGTCACCCGCGTTGGTACTAGATCGACTATGCCATCCTGTCCCTTTGTTCCCTCATCTTCATCATTCTTTTCACTCGCATTGTTGTCAATTGGTCGATTGCTGCCCTCGAGAAGTTCCTCCACACCTTCCATCTGATACAGTTCTGCCAAAGCTTTTAAATCATCGCCACGACTGAATGTCGTACTAAGCTCGTCGAATTCTCTTGCTAGCTCCGTGTACTTCTTGTGGAAGGCACGCATGATTCGATCGCGCAAGTAAGGCACAGCCTCCATGACGAGACCGTTCTTGCCCATTACGGATGAACTACCAACTTGTACGATGGACAATTCATCCAGATAGCGCTGGACGTCTGTAAGCAACGGCAATTGATCCACGAGCAGCTCATTCAAGTACTTGCGAATACGGAGGAGCTGATCTTTCCGATACTGTGTGACTTCGTAGTGCTCGCGAGCTGACTTAGTGCAGAGCAGGTAGTAGATTGCCAACCAAACCTGCGCTTCGGTTGTCGTGAGTGCAAGTAAATCTCCAGGTTCCACGAACACCCACTTCTGGTCCACGAACTTCTTCCACTTGACTTCAGTCCTTGTCTCCTGTTCACTGCCATCCTTCGGTTTAGATTCCCTGACGATCACCTTGTGAGTCCATGGCGGATTCTCCACGAGCGCCACAAGAGTGAGCAGCGCATCGTGTTTATCTAGAATTCGAGAGACTACACTCAACGGTAGGACATGAAGCCTCTCAGCAACATACCGCAGTATGGTAACACACTGCACAGCAACGCGAAACTCAATTTCCATTCTCTGGCGCTCGAGTTCCTCACGAGGACTCTGAGCTTGCACCATCTGCACTAACTCCAATCCCGTTTTGTGAAAACTCGTGACTTGAGCAATGCGATCCCGAGGGAATCCAACGAGCCACGAAAGCTTGCGCATGCAATAGTCGATCAGCTCCAACAACAGATCGTCCGTCAAACTCTCCACCACGTGCTCGTGGTAGAACGCAACTTCCAATAAATTCGTGAGTGTCGCTTCATGATACACCACAAAGTAGAGTCGCAAAGACGCAGCTTCTTGGTCCTGACACCGCAGCAACGGTAGAACATTTGCCTTCCAAAGCTCAAGAGACAACAAACTGCTGATGACAGTAGGGAACTTGTCAAACGTGAGCAAACTCTCCACCACAAAATTGTCTTGTTTGCGTTGCGCCGACTGATGCGCTTGCAGGTTCAATTTCTCCATGGCGTGATGATATTCCAGCCACGTTGTCGACCGCCCGATTTGCTCAGGAGTTTGCTCTTTCAGTCGCTCCACGATCTGCTCTGCCTCGTTGGGCAGCACCAAATACTGCGCTCCGAAAACATCACTAGGAAAATAAACTCATCGACCAACAATTAGTTGCAATCGTTTGAACGTTCATAGTCACTCTGGTCCGTACCTCATTCTTCTGGTGTGTCGATAGTCACCGCTGTGATTGCAATGAAGATTGAGCCTCAAATCGAGAAATGTCTTCGATTGATGGCGTCGGTTGGTGTGGATTCTGGAAGATATTCCATGCGTCACCTTGAGCGGACGTTATTCCCGACGCATTTAGGGTCGACCTCAAGGTGTTGTAGCAAACATGGATGAGGAAGAGCAGCTTGCGTTCTTCTTAGAATGGTATGACTCACAGTCGGGCCAGAAGAAAGAGTACATTATGCACTACCACGGAGACAACACTGTTGAACTCGTACGTGAATTTCAACTGTACGTGTCAAAGTGTCTATCTAAACATGCTTTTGTTTATTGTTTCGTTGCTTTGCTGCTTGTAGGTGGAACGGAAGACCAGAAAGCTCTTCTTGAAGCGTATTCACATCCCGACCGTCACTCTTGACGATCTCTACATCGGTGGTTCCGTCAACGTGTAAGCCAAGAATGCGGGATTATACCCTTCATAAAATCTCTCACACCATTCCTTTTGCTGTAGATACTCTCGACAACTCACTATAATGGAAGCTGCCAACGAGTTTACTCGTCAAATGTTACAACGCAGAGAAGCCAAGGCGGTGTTTGTCATAACTCCAAAAGGGTACAAGCGCATTGGTCGAGTGATTCAAATGATTGAAGCGAGTGCTTTATCTGTGCGCGATCTGCGCATGGTCGAGTTCAGCAGGGCCCACCTTGCAACTTTGCAAGCCTTTGAAAGTGTCGTCGACCATAACGACCTACTAGGTGACGCATCGGTACTTGTTGAAGTCAGACAACCAAACTCCGAAACTTTTCAAGACGCGAAGATGAAGCTGAAAACGGGAGGTTTTGAGGAGTGGTGTTATGCGCTGAACGTGGGCTTGAGATGTTTAGGAATGGCCTGAATCAGGGCGACCCATTCCCGACGACAGCCATACTCGATAACTGCACACTGTGCTTGATTCGTCCACGAATTCTCCGTGAAGCTCGCGCCGGCGAAATAGTGGATGCCATTCTAGCCGCAGGTTTTGAAGTCTCTGCATTGAAGCTTGTGCACCTGCAGATGAATGAGGCTGATGAACTCTTTCAGATATACAAAGGGGTTGTTCGCCAATACCATGTACGTATCCGCGGTATTGGAAAGTGATAGGAATGAGCACGCACTTACAAAACATTGTTTGTATAACAGGAAATGCTCAAATACATGACCTCATCGGCGTGTCTAGCACTCGAAATCCGCGGTGAAGACGTGGTGAATCGTTTTCGAGAGTTTTGCGGACCATTTAATGCTCAAGTGGCGAATGCATTGCGCCCAGAAAGTCTTCGTGCGAAATTTGGTCGCTCCAACATCTACAATGCAGTGCACTGCACTGACTGTGCTGAAGATGGGGTGCTCGAATGCCAGTTCGTCTTTCAATCGCTCTCTTCGTAGCAGATAGATTTTGCGCGATACCATCAGAAGCAAATAAAGATGAACACGGTGAATGATCAAACTGTATTTGGCCAGCATTACCTCTAACTCTTTTTCCTGTTCTGTTTTTCTGGTTAACCACAACCTGACTCGGTGGACTGATACTGGAACTCAACGACCTTGCCATCCTTCGTACGACGGAATCGGGTTTCCACCGGATCGAAGCCCTGTTCCTCGGAGTCGTACACTGCCCACGACGGCGTAGGTGCGGTATAATCATCGGCTGTGAATGTTGTTCCATCTTCGTAAAACTTGGCAACTAGTTCGTGGAACCGCTCGTAGTCGATCCAAGTATGCCAAACACCTTCACGGCAGAATTTCTTCTTTGCAATGAGCACGCAGTTGGAGTGCGCATGCTCAGACGCCAGTGCGTAGTCTCCGCTCACGCGGTCGCAGAGCGCTGAGCAAAAGCCGCGTACTTCCTCGTGCCAAGGCACATTTTTCATCGTCAAATCAGAACCATCTGACTTTCCGCAATACGTCACAGCCTTCACCTCAATGAAGTCAGGCTGGCCGATGTTGATTAGCTCTGCGTAGTTGTCTAACTCCTCCATATTGTACGACTTCACCAGCGTCAAGCGGTACACTGTACGCTGACCCTTGTGCTTAAGCTCCTCAAGACAGGCAAGAAATCGCTCCCAGAAGTCCTTGAACAGCGGCCGGTCCACAGCACGCAGCGACTCCTTGGTGGCGGCATCTACACTGACGTAAAGCTGAGTAATGGGATCAAGAGCAGCAATCTTTTCGGGGAACTGGGCGTTGGTAACGAGGAAGGACGAGATGTGGCGCTGGTGCAGCTGCTTGCAAAACTCGTTGATCTGCGGGTACATAATTGCCTCACCCACGAGTGACAGCGCACAGTGACGCACCGTGAAAGCTTCGTCCCATCGTGCTGGGATCAGTCCCGGAAGACCCTTGAGCTCCTTAATCATGCCCTGGTGGCGCTCAATAGACCCCTTAACGAGTGTCTCAGCGTCATCGGTCTTCCAGCGCCAAACACGACCAACGGGGTTCTTGTGGTGACGCCAGCAGAATACGCACTTGTTCGCGCACGCTAGACTAGGAGTGGTCTCCATGCACTGGTAGCTAGTGATGCCGTAGAAGGCATGCTTGTAGCAACCACCGCGCCCACGCAGCTGGTGCTTCGTCCAACGGCAGAGCTTAACTGCGCTGTGGGTACCAATAATCTTGTATCCTTCCTTTGTCAGAGCCTTACGCTGCATAGGTGTTACCATCTCACGCGACTTACTGGCCGCCTCCGATTCCTTCATGGATTTCCCGATATCCTCCACGTCAACCATGCCACTGTCATCGTTCGCATTTTGCGTGTTTTGCTCCTCGTCGTCAGAAAATTCGTCGACCAGGAACGTCTCGTTCATCAAGTCCTCCTCATTGAGCTCCACAGTCTCGCCATTAGCAGCAGCCTCTTTCGCCTTCTTCGCTCTCTTTTGGCGACGGAACTCCTTCTGAGACAGCCACTCTTTCTTGTCTGGTTGCGCAGATTTCACAGGGCTATCACTTTTTTCAAAGCAGCTACTGCCTTCTCCGAGCTGTATTCGCACATCGCTGCAACCAAGTTGTCCATCCAAGTATCAAACTGCTTAAACTGGTCGACATTATCATCACCCAAGCCCAATGCCACAAGCGCTGGAGATCCCAAGTCGTTCAAGTCATTCTCCAAGTTCTTGGCAGCAGTTCCATAGTCCTCGTCATACTCTGCATTGCCCAGTCCAAACACGGCGTGCTGAACACCTGAAAGCCACGACTTGGACACACGGAAGTCCTGCGTCATGTCCTGGATCCACTTGCAGAACATCCGCGCATCTTCTGGAGGTTCTCCATGCGTCCAGGTCGACAGTATAGCCACCACAATGGTTTCCTGCTCCAGATTGTCCTGATCGTAGTCCTTCATGCTCACCACACTCGTCTGGAAGTGAAAACCAGAGATATTCAAAGCAAAAAGCGTTTTCTGCAGCGTCTCCGCCATTGCTACATCATAAATAAACAAAAAAAAACAATAAACAACAATAAGTAAAATCACACTACTACCGCAATTTCATAATACTAATAACGTACTCCTAGAGGCACCAGTTTGTGTGCCGTATAAGATACGAACAGCCATTGGCTTGGGTTCCTTCGAGTCTTTCGTGTCGACTTTAGTCTTCTTGGGTTGCGCTTTGATCCTCCGTTTGGGCGACGTAACTCTAGCAGCTGCATTGCCAGACGTCGACGCTTGAGTTGACAGATAGTAGAGCACTCCGACGGTGACTGTAGCCACGAGCAGAAGGCTCACGCCCGCGCTGGCGGCAGGCGACAGCGGCATCTTGGCCCAAAGTCGGAAGAACGGCCAATGAATTTTAGACCACCGAATTGCTCACGTAAAGTACGTTTAACACTTGGCGAACTTAACAAAAACTAGCAAATCAATGAATTGGTGCATCGATTCAATGAATTGATGACACCTGTGGCTCTGCGGCCCCCTCCACCGCACAGATCCGCCTTCTCCACAGCAACAAGCAGAGACCATGGCCAGCAAGGGAACGTCGTTGTGGCGCGCCGCGGGTGTGTCGTACCTGCAGTACATCAACAAGTCGGCCGGCGTGGTGCGCGCGGCCCTCAAGGAGCCGGTCAAGTCCACGGTGGAGGCCCGTTCCAACGTCGAGTTCGCCGGCTTCAAGTGGGCCAACGGCGAGCGTGGCGAGCGCGGTACGTCCAATCTTATACTTGATGTTTGTATGGATGATTATTAATTTTGTATTTATGTTTTGTGGCAATAGTGAACATTGACTCGATCAAGACCATCGCCGACGCTTTCAAGAAGGCTTAAGCTTAATTCTCAAGGGGGTCTGCATTAATGCAACATCGCGTTGGACAGAGCAGGTCGAGATATACAGACAAGAAAGAACATATAGCGTCAATGGAATCAGAAGGAGAGAGGGCGTCGTCATCTCTTCGGCTTTGTTTTTTGACGTAACGAAGTGCTTTATCTGTGTGTGTGTTTGAAGCTTGTGGAATTGAAGATATATTTCGCTTAACTTAAGGCAATACTACGCAGATATCTAAGGATGTCGTGGGTGGTGGTGGGGCGACAACAAGTTGAAGCACAACGGATCAAGACGCACTGGACGACACAACAAACCCGTAGCGAGACGTAGTGGCTGTTCAACGGAGATATGCATCTGTATGCACGACGCGCAGATAGGACGCACGTGCATATCTGTGCCGGCGGTACGCGTCCTTGGCGTACTGGTATCCGAGCACAGGAGGCAGAACGACGACGGCAAGCCCAGCACCAGCGACGACCACCACCGCGGCCACGCCTACGATCGCTGTTTTGGTGACAGCGCGCATAGGCGCCCAACAGCCGTACTTGCGGCTCTTGGAGCGCAGGAAACTCAGCGGCAGACAAAGCGTTTCATCGTGATTGTCCCACGGACGCAGACAAGACCAGCAAAACTCTTGGTCGCACTGGAAGCACTTCATGTGCGAGCAGCCGCCCTGCTTTTCGATGGCAGCAGTGCAGCTCGGACATGCGCGTACATTGTGTCGCTTCTTCCAGCGTCCAAAGCGCTTCTCCACGCGGCGACATGTTGGGATCTTGTGGAAGTCTCCGCCGCAGCGCATACACGACTCCTGCTTGCAGGTCTGGCACTTGACTCTGCGGGCTGACGAGTTCAGCGGTTCGTCCAGAACGGCGCAGCATCCTGCACGAGGGCAAAAGCGGATGCCCACCTTCTGGTTCTTGAGGAACTTCTTGTACTTGGTGAACGTTTCAGGGGACACCAACGCTTCAATGAGCTCCTCGGACAATGGGTGGGTGCACTGCGGCGACGGACACACCATCTTCTTCTGCGAGACTTCTCCCTCCAGCACCTTGTACTCGATGTACCACCGCGTGCAGCTCGAGCAGAAAGATCCACAGCACGCAACGCACACATGTTGCTGCAGCGCCTCCAGTTTGTCGAAGCAGATCTGGCACTCTCGTTGCCTCGACAGGTCGAAGCCGTCCACAGATTCCATGAGCGCGGCATTGTTGTGCCCGACCAAAGACACGTCTCGACGACTCTCCGGTTCGTAGCCGCCTCTCTCCGAGTCCGGGCCTTGCACGATGCTGCTGGTAATACTCGCTCTGAGCAGCGACGAAGCGGCGGAGAACGCTGCCACGCGGGCGTTCAGTTCGTCCATCTGTGCCGCATCGGCAGTGCCCTCTTCAGCCACCGCCAGAGCTCGAGCAAGCTGCTCCTCCGACTCCTCCAGCAGTCGACGGAGCGAGGCAGTCGACGACTCGGAAGAGTACGACGACGACGACGAGGACGGAGGCTGGTGCTGCTCCTGGAAGAGCTCCGTCATGGCGCTCTCGTGCAGCAGGCGAATGGGGTACGAGCTCTTGGTCGTGGCGCTCTGCCGCGACGTACCGACGTCGTCCTCGAGCTTGGAGAGACTGCTGCGCTCCGTCTTGAGGCGATGCAGATGCGACTTGCCGCAGAACGTTCGGCGGCGCATGGCGAGCTCCATCAGCTTTTCTACGCTTGAAACTGTCGCCGCTGCGGCGCTGGATGGAGGAATCGGAACTGAGCCGAGAGAGCAATTTTCAGCCCGAGCGGAGCTTTCTATGGAAGAGCGCCAGCGACTGGCGGCCGCAACGGAACTCGACGAGAATTTGAACCTGAGTTTAGCTCTTCGCCGGATCGCTTTCCTTCTTTTTCGGTCTTTGCCGCAGAAGTTTCGGCACTCCACGCATCAGTCGAGTTTTATTTAGCCAAATGTATACGTTCGGGTTGAAGCTGCAGCATCAGATGGCTATTTTATGGAGAACGGTACTTGTTCCACCCTTTATGTACTACTACGCGAAACCGACTACGATTGGGATCGCTGGCTGAACCTCTATGCCACTAATTTGCTCGTTGCCCTCCCTCCGCAGCTGCATTCTCCGGTTGCAACCCGGTGGAAGAGAGACTCGTGGGCTTCGATAGTGATGGAGGAGGCACTGCATTTGTAGTAGCTGTAGTGATCCCATCCACAGAGTTGCGTCTGCGGCTGAGCAGCATCTTGACCGGTGGGTTGGTCGCTGCTAACGAAATGTCCTTCCTCTTGGTCATCTTCTTGTCAATTGGAGATGCCGATGATCCTGTTTTTGAAGGGCTACGTCGGATGGGTGTCGGTGAAGAAGTTTGGCTGGCTGATGTCTATACGGATGAGGAATCAGATCAAGAGTCCATCGACGACGTCAAGAACAACACAGTTCGTGGCATGAACGTACCGCGTTCACCATAGGCTTTATCTTGACTGGGGAGAGGGCTGAGATCGCACTCCCACTACGGGGGATATGTGTCTTTAAGGGAGATACGATCCCCGACTCGGCTTCGGCAGCTATCCTCACTCTACAATCGCAAGAACGAGAACCATGACGATGCAGAAATCCTTTGAGTATGATCAGCCCCCCTCAACAACGCAAAATGGACGGTGAGTGCACTCACTTTTCAGCTTTCTCAGCTTTCGCTGCTAGGATGTTGCGTCTCTTCTTTTCATTCTACCCACAGTTCAGAAACAGCGTGAGATTTATCAGCAAAGGATGCTATGTGGCAAGGCATACCTTCTCCACCATCTCTTCGAAACTCGTGCTGGTGCCATACACTTCCGGACCGAGGAGAGCTTCCAACACTAACGATGCACCGCGGCGGTGGTAGATTGTCACCCCGTCGACTCGAGTCTCGGACCCCATTTCATCCACAGATGAACGTAGACTGTAGCCAAGTCCAACGCCTAGAACACTTGGGCTCTTGCCTTGACGATCGCCTAGCAGCTGCAGTCTAGCCTTGTTGTCAAGTTTAATCACCCCGCTGTCTTGGAGGAACTCCAGCGATTTTCCAGCTTCATCAAATCCAGGAGCACATTTGTTTTGTAGCCAGCGCCCCAAACAATGGCACTGGCAGTCGCATAAGCTTTATCGATGATCGCCTGCGACCCATTTTGCTTTACTTGGAGCAGTCTTATTCGAAGTTCGCGTCCAGCGATCACATTCTTGAAAAGTTTCTTCGCGTCTTCGCGTAGTCCGGTAAAAGTATTCACGCACCCGGCGCGGTCTGCACGACTGCCGTCTACGCCGTCCGCCTCAGCTTCTTTCTTCGTTGCGTAGTAACAACGAATCGGTGAACGATGCAAGATTATGATGTCTTTCGGCTTGAAAATTGTCGAACCGGAGACCGGGGTTCTATGGTGGCTTTCGTTACTGAAGCACGCTTCACCTTCACGCTAGGGGTCTCACACTTCGTAACAATCAGCGGCGACATTGACGTACTTGGTGCCACAGGAGCTATCGGCGCACTAGGAGGCACTACCGGTGTGGCCTCACTTCCCTCTGTGAACTTGGTCTGATCTTCAACTGAAGCAGGATTCGCGGAGCTATCCAGCGTTATTAACGATTGCGCTTTAGCGGCACCTTTTACATCCGCAAACTTGGTCAGAAGCAGCCACGCTACGGAAAAGGAACTATGTGAACCTCCCACGATGCACACTTTCCGTTCACCAACCGGCTGCGCAAGCAGATGCTCCTTAAGTTTCATGAATCCGTCCTCACGTAAGCATGCATCCGCGGTGAACAACTTGGAATGATAGGCTTGATTATCCAGCGATGGGAGCTCTTGCACACCTCCCATTGCCAACACAAGATGCTCGGTGTGGAACACTGTCGTTTCACCGCTCCCATCAGTCGACTTAGCCTCCACGCGAATGAGACCATTTTCCAAAGCCTCAAACTTTGTCGCTGCCGTGCTCAACAAGCATTTGCTGGTATCAGAGGCATTGTCTTCAATCTCTTTAATTATACAAGCTCCAACGTAATTGAGGAAGCTTCCGATTTTCGTGAGATTTGCCGTAGCCGTGCCAATTCCACTCAAGCACTTTGCACTCTCGTGTGCACGCGCGTTCTCCAAAAATGTGTTCTTGATGCTTTCGGGTGGGTCTAACTCGGGCCTTTCATCCAAGACGCTCGCCACAAGACTGCACGCAAAAGTGTTCGAGTTGTTGATGTATTCACCTAAATTGCCGCTGCCAAAGGTTTTAGCGTCACCAGCGTGTAGTATCGCTACTCCTTTCTGTGTCATCCCCAGTCGCGTGGTGAGCTCATTATCCTTTGCAGTACCATGGGTTTCCGGATCCAACAATCGAGGGAGGTAGCCTGTCCGTGCTGCCCGGATAAACACACCAATTCCCCAGGTCCTCCACCAACAATTATTGTCTTGTACACTCCATCATTAATGGCCATCCGTCTGTGCTTTTCGTTGGACTGCTACTAATTGCAGCCTCTGTGTTGAAGTATGTGAAAACTAGAGGCTCAATCCATCGCCATCAGAGTTGACACGCTATAACGGGCTCTGTACGTGCACGTCAATTTTAGATCATGTCATCTTGGCCTTGGTTGACGAATGGCGCGGTGGTCTAGAGGGTGTAGAATAGCTTGCTCGCAACTGTGCGTCCGACCCTAGCGGGGTACGAAGTACTGACCTCGCACTAGACAAACGGGCTCGAACACTTCTGGAAACAGGAGTTTGTTCAATAGTCCCTATTTTCCGTGATGGAGTTCTTCTACCAGGAGTCCTTGATTTTGAACTCCGATGACGCTGATCAAACATGATGCACGAAACGAAAGGTGCACAAACCATTAGTCTTCTCCGTCGTATCATGCAACCACCAAGATGCCAGTACTTACAGCCTCTGTCTCCAAACGGTGGGCCAACTTTTCTCTCCTAGAAGTATCCTTGACTTCGAAAGTCGGTGTATTCAATATCCGTTCTGCAAAGAGAAGAATAAAAAAGCAACCGTCAACATTACGCGCAGTCGTGCATCAAGTGGTTACAAAATACCTGGTGTAGCTCGCGACCCAAGAATCATTGGAGTACCCTCAATGTCTCCCCATGTCATCAGTGGACTCGCATCGATACCAGGGGCAATGAGTGGCGTCATGGGGACCAAAGAGTAGTCCTTTAGAGGCGTGGAATTGCCATGTCCTGCATCAGCTCCACTTGGCTGGACATTCAAGTTAATCCAAAAAGAAAGTTTCAGACGCGTCAGCCGTGATCGCTCCTCGCGCAGTTCTCTATGATGGGCCTACCAGCTTCTCTTCGGCTGGGAATCTCGAATTAGCGTAAACCGTCTTCTTCTTCGCCTTTGGAGGCCTTCCCAATCGAGACTTGGGACCATTCTCGAGCAATAACTGGTTTCCTCTTGCCTCGACCTAGCAATACAAAATCGAAAGCAATTGTTAGCATCTGCCACTCTCAGGATTCGTGTTGTACTGAACCGTACCCTGCAGATATCCCTTGTCGCTTCCAGCTCAGGAGGAAAAAGCAGCGGATTTCTTGCTCGATATCTCCAAGATTCGGGTACAACTGGTCTGCTGTCCTTCAGTCCTAATCCATAAAGTGTTTCACCTGAGTAAGCCCAATGCTCTCATCAACACAGTGTAAGACACCTCACAAACCTTTCGGTGCGCACGCGTCATCTGCAATTTGCCTCCGCTCCTTGGAGATCCACGTTCCATCCGTCAGCAAGTGCAGTTTCGGATCTCCTTTCTCCTTGTCATCGTCGAATGCCCAATGATAACGTCGTTGATGCTCCTTGACCGTCTTCTTTTGCAACTCGTTGAACGACTCATTGTCCTCGGAAGTGTGTGTCGCCACAAAGGCGTTCAGCGTCATCGCTCCAGTTGCTTCGCTCTTCGTTTCTTCCTCTTCTTCGTCTCCAGCGGCTGGTTCGGGGTTTGGAGTCGGGTCGTCCCACCCCATTCCACTGGCATTGCTACGAACTGAAGCACTGCCCCGACGGCTGACAGCTCGCAGCGTCATGTCCGCCAATGGAGTTTCTCCTTCATCTCCTCGTAGCAACTGGAAAAATAAATAAAAACGAAATTGCGAACAATTAATTGGTTGGTGAGCTTCATTGGGCAGTCAGTGGGCGGCAGATAACGTACTGCTGTCTGGCGTTTGAGGTCGGGCAGGTCTGGGAAGAAGTCGCGCTCGATGATCTGCCCCAGCGCCTCCACATACTCCTCCTCTTCCAGCACCACCTTGGTCTTCTTCCCCATAATTGAAATACTTAAAATATTTAATTAGCGATTTTGGCCATATCATTTTTACGATTAATTTTACAGCAACAAAATGATTATCACTCCTCGTATGCATCTCGTGCTTCTTCGAGTGCTGCAGCGAAGTCTTCGGACATTGTTTGGTTCGATGTCGGTGCAGAGATTTCATCGAAATGCAGTTCTGTTGACGTACTGGACACGATGATTGCATGTGGAATGATACAGGACATCGATTCGCACGGTTCTGGTGATATTCCTGGACTGCACTCGCACACAGCCAGTCGAGGATCACCTCGATGTACGTGAATATTGTCACGACCTCCTCGTGATGATGCAGGAGTGAGCGCCTGAAACGAATCGGTTGGAGACGGAGAACGCACATTTCGGACTTGAAACTCTCGATGCGACTGCAGAATACGCAGCAATTCGCTTGACGACAATTGGGTCTTCAACTCGTCGACCACATACCGATGCAACCGATAGAGCGATGCTGACGGGTCGCAAACACTGAGGAGCTTGCTGGCCATTGCACGCGTATCAAAGCTTCGGGACCGCTTTCTGCTAGAGATCTTTGCCTCTTTCGTCTCATCTTCACCTTCCTCGCCCTTGATCGACACATCGCTGTCGCTATCGTCGCCATCGTCGGGTAAACGTGGGAACTGTCGGCGAAGTACTTTAACGGGAAGCGCGTTGAATGGAATCAACGAGTCCATGTCATGTTCTGGTAAAATAGCGTCGACTGGAAGTGGTAATGTTCTTGATAGAGACGCATCCAACGGGGCATCCTGTCCTGTAACACCACATGGCAAACTGCATATTCAAAGTCAGTAAACAACGACACTGAACGGTAACCGTAATACAGGGCGTACTTCGGCTGAACGGCAGCATGATAAGACTTTCTTGAAGAGCGCGAATATGTCACTCGGTGGGAAAATAGGTCACCCACGCTATTGAGCTGATAAACGCTAGCAGAGAGTGACACCTCGTCTCGTAGCGCGCAAATGCCCATCAAACTGGTCCATTCTCCTCCATCCACCATGTGCAGATCTAACGGCGAGTCCGAAGCCACGATTTGCTCGGTATTCGACCGCTTTACTTCGGAATATTCGTCGTCGGCGTTAGAGCGCAGCGACGACAGCTTTAGCACGTTATTGCGCTGTCGCTTCCGATTTCGTTCAAAGGGGAACAGTGTTGTAACCTTGCGCCTCTGTGAGCATGATACAATGTATCCTTTACAGAACCATAACCACAAAATATGATTATCGTCGGACAAACTGATCAGCTCAAGTAGACTCCAGTCAACTTCACATACCTCGGTTATCATTAGCATTGCGAGACAAGTCAACTTCGTCGATTGCTCCAAGCATGGATTCGTGCTTGCCGGAAAAACTTTGCGGTTGAGTCCAAGAGATCAACGACTGCTTCGCCATCCGACTATCTAATAACTCGACAGAAACACCAGAGCCAACGACGCATTGAAACGGATAACTAGACAAACACCACGCAAATTAAACTGTTAGTTGCAACGAATACACTGTGAGCGAGGCGTATGGCTTACCGTGCTCTGCGCTTCATATCGTAGATGGTACCGGCAGTACCCGCGCTTGATAAATCAAACAGCGTATTCGTCTGCGAAGGTGGTTGTCGAAGATCGACTGTAGTGATTGTCGTCTTATTTACTGCCCACAGAACACGCGGATGGCTGTGGTCGTGCACGGCATTACAAGGAGAGGTTAGAATACTACAGATCTCAACCGCGAACAACCTTCCTTTCGCACCCCGTACCTCGAGTATTCGCAGCGATGAAAGTGTTCAGCGTGTGTATTCGTTTGACTCAATAATTTTTGAACACCACTTTCCGGCTCCCACCAACGAATTATTCCGTCAGTCGTGATGAACGCCAACTCTGCTTCTGCGTGGGGGCTACCAGCGATATGTGTCAGTATCGTCGGAAAAGAAAATTTCGCTTTCGCTTGCATCGTAAGCAGCTTTCCTGGCGTAACTTGTGCTGGGGTGGCGACAATTGTACAGTTCGTGATACCACGCGCTGCTGCATATAGTTGTCCGGATCCTCCAGAATAACATGCCTCACTGCTTCCCATCACTGCAAACTGACGGATGGGAGTGCCAGTCTCAATTACAGTGCTCTTGCACCCTGCCTTACCCTCCGACCCCCTCCACTATACCAAGCGCAAGCTTGCTGCAGCACTTGTCCCGTCGGGTAGAACACGATGTGACCATTCTGCCCGCAGTCAACCCCAGCGATCCCATTGCCCTGCCACTCCGAAAGCCTTCCATCTTCACCAGACAGACTGCATAACACCACAACAGCATTAAACTCAATAAATCAACGCAAGTTAAAAACAATTTTGAACGTACGGCGATTCATGTTGCAAGTAGTCCGTGAGCAGCTCGTGCGGCACATAATGGCGATAATTATGTCGGTAGTACGACGTTTGCTCTGCCAATTTAGCCCAAATCCGTCTTTGGTGTCTATCAGATCTTGGCAACAGCTTCTGCGGCTGATGCGGTCGCAAATAGGCATACCCTTGAGCATTGCGCACATGCAGACGCATCACACCAATAGCGTCCACTGCTCCGCCGCGTTGGGAGTATCTTTTGCGCGGGTCATTGGTCAAGTCAGGGTCGAAGGTGATGTGGTCCGGGTCTGTGCCTGCCAACGAACCGCCCAGTCCTGTAGCAGTAAGCACAGGAGGCCAATTGGGGTAGACACTAGTCGCCTCCATGACCCGATGGCTCCTAGTCTCTATTATTGAGTCGATATTAATAATGATTGGTGGAAAAGGAGTGCTGAAAGGTCACAACAGTTGAGTTTCATGGAAAGGGCACAAGATACTCTTTTTCGTCTACCGTACGACGGTAGCCGTTTTTAGTTTATCGTTTGGCGGTTGCAAAATGTATGGATGGGAGTTTCCTGATGTCAGGGTTCTTTTTCTTGTTTGTGAGCATTCTGGTCACTTTCATTTCCGAATTCGCTAAGCAGAGAGCAAGCAGACTTCCCTTAGTTGATCAAGATGCGAATCCCTGCCATTCTCGCTGCTTTCGCTTCGTTAGCGTTGCTCATGACCGCCGACGCTGCTGCAGCTAACGATTCCGAGCTGGTATTCTTGATTTCATTGTCGCGCCACGGCAGTCGTGCGCCGAACCCGACGGTCAAGGCTCACTGTCCCAATAACCTACCCAATGTTCGGTCGTACTCGGTGCCGCTAGAGCAGCTAACAGAGCGTGGCATGGAGCAGATGGAAGCGGTGGGAGACCACATCCGGGAGGTATACGTGACCGAGAAAGGCTTCCTTTCTCCGTCGTTCAACGGCCCAGAAGACGATCCTCACTTCGAGGGCTACTTCCGAGCTGACGCGGCGAATCGGTGCGGTCAGAGTGCAGTTTCCATGGGATACGGACTGTATCCGGAAGGTACGGGCCCCCACGGTTTCCCAAAGCAGCCGATTCCAGTGTATATGCAGCTCTTTGAGAACGAGCACGATTTTACTGCCAATGGTCCATGCTGGCCAGTAATGTCGGCGAACAACAAGGTTTACTTAGCTGGAGGTGCAGCGGTGGCGATTGAGAAGCACAATAAAACACTGGAAGCAGTTGCTGGTATCTGCGGAAAAACGTTTTACAATGGCAGTGATCCCGTTACAGCGATTAAGGATGTTGCCGACATGTTCCTCTTTGACCAGGACGAAGGTCTTGATCCGACACCGGGTTTAACGCCTGAGCTAACCTTCGACATTTCACAGCTTGCTTTCCAGCACCTCATCGAGCGCCTATACTCGACGCCAGAAAAGATCACTGTGTCGATTGGAGGCTTCCCGCAATTACTCGTCCGTAACTTGAGGGAAGGAGCTGCCCCGAACCGGAACCCTGAGAGTCCGAAGTACTTGTCCTACCACGGCCATCGCGAACTGATGCACGGCCTTGGTTTCATGATGGGCATGAAGTACAACTTTGAAGGTCTTCCCGAAGTTCACGGCTCGACGCCTCTGCACCCAGGGACAACGATGTTCTTTGAGCTTCACCGCCAGGGTGACGAGTACTTCGTACAGCTTTTCGTGTGGTCACCGATGAGCCCCCGCACTGCAATCAAGCTGGACAACTGCGCTCTGAACTGCCCCCTAAACGAATTTACTGCTTTCATTGAGAACCACATCCAGTCGACTGGTCCATGGCAAGATCTCTGCGACTACCATCCGGTCAACATTCCCACTATCAAGGCCACGAAACCTGCTACGAAGACCATGAACGTTGTAGCGAATGACGCAACGATCGTGGAGCCGAAAAAGACCGTGACTGTCAAAGCGCAAGCACCGCCTCCGGTCGACTCAGTTCACCCTTTGTGGTTGCTATTGTCGGCTTTTGGTTTGGTTGCAGTTGGTGCAGTGGGTGCCACTACGTTCCAGCGATACATGCATCGTCGAGGATACTTGCAGCTGTAGAAAAAGCGATATGGCGAGCAGATCGATCTGATAATACACGCCATTCTCGGTCTCACCTTCGGATTGGATAAAATCCAAATAGCGTGTTTTCATTCGCCAAAACAAATTTGTCGCTTTTTTCGCGTCATCTTTTCTTCAGTTGAGAACAGAAGTGACATATTGGACGGGAAGCGTTGTGCTCATGGCAACTACTGCCGCTTCCTTTCTGCTACAGGCGGCTCCTTGGGTATCGTTGGATGTGCGACGAGGAAGTGTAGCTGACGTCCAAATCCCGATTAAATCTGACCAAGAACAAGACAGTGACGACCCGCAGGAGTGTTTGGTATGGCAATTTGTGCTACAAGAATATGACATCGGCTTTCAACTGCTGGAAAACGACGTTGTTGTGCAAGATTTAGGTCGATTCAAGGCTAAAGATGAACCTACTACCGGATCCAACACCAGCGCAATGGGATCTTTAAACCAAATGCAGTTGGATGCACTCGAACCAACTGTGGAAGGGAGTTTTGACGACGTTAAACGCGGTGCAGTTTACACTCTTCGATGGGATAATTCGTACTCTTTGGTGCGGCACAAGCAGGTGCAATATCGGCTCCTTGTGGCTTCAAAACGTGTGGTTGCAGCAGCAGAATTGGCAGTGCAAGAGTCGCAGTCACGGTCTCAACGACGAGCAAGGAGAGCTGCTGCAGGACTGCCATTGCCGTATTTAAGCCAGAGACTGGCATCCGAGCGCGCAATGACTGATGAGGAGAGGCAGGTAGAGAATGGCCGCTTGACTCATCAGTTCGAGCAGGCGGTAGTGGACATTGTCTCGATTTTTACCTCTGAACCTGACAGTCCGCTGCACGAAGGTGCCGCTCGACCGTTTATCTTGGCGATGGAAGCGGTGTTGCTGAATGGAATTAAAGAGGAATTTTTGGATGTTTGGCCTGAAGCACCATACTACGAGTTCTTGCTAGATACGCCGCATGTGCTGCGTGACGATTTGGGAATTGTGGCGGAAGTGCTTGCTGGAGAACCACCTCTGAACCTGCAATATTTGGGTTGGAATCGATCGCGTTCATTCCTTTTCCTGGCCATGAGCAAGGGCATTTTGCATCGTGCATTTGAGGTACAGTGCACAGTTATGTGGATTGATTGCTGAAATGAAGACCAATGTTGTATGTTATCGTATTACCAGAATTTGACCAAACGGAGAGCATTAGTAGAAAAATACTACGATTCTAGGGCACTACTGTACAAGTACGAAGATGCCAGGAAACTTGCCTCGTTTCTTAGCGCTCTGAACGGAGTCAAGTTTTTATTTTCTGTCTACCCCAAAGATGAGTGCGATGCTGAGGACCGAGAACAGTTTCCGAGGAATCTCATACAGTGTGCTCCGCAAGCCCCGCTTCACGGTAACGAGATATTATTTCAAGAGAGTGTCGTTGGTGACAGCTCCGTCGTAAGATATGCTGAAGGTGATCCTGATGATATAAAATTCCTTGAGAATTGTACCGTACCCCGATATATGCTTCATGGACAATCGTTTGAAGACGTCATGATTGGGTATGTAGCCCATCTTTGTTTAACTGCTGTACTTCACAACAATTGATTAGTTTTTTTACTATGCTTGTCGCTGCATGCAGCCGTTCATCAACTGAATTGTTCTCGTTCCCAGCTCCTCGTGATCCCAATCTCATCTTACTTGGCCAGCTCCGAGTTTACACCCAAGACATTCTTGTATCAATTACAACTTCAGACGACCACGATCTGACGGAGCCGCTTCGATTGTCAGCTACCGATGGTTGGGTTGAATTGATTGTCCGCGTTTCAGTCACTCCCACGAAAAGCTTGGCAGTGAAATTGGACAATTCATATTCCATGGTTCGCACCAAACAGGTACAACTGCGTTGCATGGCTGTCGATGCGGCAGTGTATAGCACAGCATGGGCAGGATGCTTGGACATGGCCAAGTCTATCTCGTGGAAGCATGTATCGATGGCCGGGAGTGAGCGATGTGCCAAATACATGGAATCGGTGCACGAACAGGAGGAGCATGAAGTAACGCTTCAACGAAAACAAGACGATGCCGAAGGTCGAAATTTAGGTGAAGACAGCATCTTGGGGCTGAGATCATCACTCCTTGCCAAGCCTGTTTCGTATTTTGTCGGGGGTTTGCTGCCAAATGATGACGGAGTGGAAGCGTGTAACCAGTGCCTGACCCCGTTCTCTTTTTCAGTCGGCAACATGAATGCCCTAGTTGCAAGCGGATCGTGTGTGTGCAATGTTCGCGTCATTACACTCAAATCAACGGCAAAGGTCCGCAGCTGAAGGTGTGCGATGGATGTTTTATTAAAGAGAAAGACAAAGAGGTAAGACCATGATGGCCAGTTTAAGAAGTAAATCACTAATGTTTATTCTCTAATGTTTGATGTAGCGAAATCGAGCTGCCAGCATGAAGGGAAAGGGAATGGAGAAGGAAGAGAGCGACCAGAATATACCGCACTTCGCCGGGATCCAGCGATGGAGAAGTACTTTAAAATGCTCAGCTTCGGAGTTATGCCCAGTGGTGTGGCTCAGAAAATGACTCAAGATGAAATGCCCCTGAAACGATTGCAATCTTTGAGGCAGGTCCCGAAGGACGGAGTATGAGCCCCACTGCTAATGCAAAGTACGTAGTAGATAACCGTCAGGTATTCTGCAGGCGAATTGTTGAGTTAACGTCACCATTGGTTTTTGTAGAAGAGAGCGCGCTGGTAATCATAAGCTGAATCGGCGTGATAGTACATTTCGAAAAGTATACTGGACCAGTCTAGAGACGGAGAAAGCCAACCAGACTATTTGGGCTCGCGTGACTGCAAGGCGCAAGGCCGCTCCTATTACACTGTCAACACACGATTTCCAAGAATTAAAGTATCTTTTTGGCAACCCAACTGATGGATCGCCTTCAGCAAAGTCCAAGGATAAGAACGCGTCGAAGAAACACAAGTTTTCCGCTTTGGACTCGCGGAGATCAAATAGCATTTCGATTGGACTAAACCAATTCAAAGCAATTGGTGGCGCAGAAGCCATCTTGGAAGCGTTGAGAAACTGCGATTTCGAGTTTCTCACAGCCGATCGACTGACGAATCTATTAGATATTGCGCCGAATAGTGTCGAGGTCAAGCGCTACACGAATTTTAGGGGCTCTCGTTCGCGACTAGATCCGCCGGAAAAGTTTTTGGTGGATATGTGCGAGATTTCGCGTGTGACGGAAAAGGTCAGTATTTGAGGTACCGCACCATTTCGCGAACATGTTGTGCAGTGTTGAAGTTACTAACTGCAACGTTGCTCTTCATATCAAGATCAATGCGATGCTTTTTACTTCGCAGTTTGAGCACCAAGTGCAGGAGTTGTGCAGCCGAATTCAAGTAATCACCCAGGCCTGTTACGAGGTTTTGCACAGTGAACGTCTTGCACGATGCTTTGAGTTGGTTCTAGCCATTGGGAACCTTTTGAACACTGGTACGGATCTGGAAGGCGCTCAAGGTGTGACTCTCTTCTCTTTTAAAGGTATGTATGGATGATTGCACGAAAACTTGTTTCAATTACCACGAGTCAACTAACATGCTACTAATACGGTTATGCTTACAGCTTTCAGAGACAAAAGCTGTCGATCAAAGTATGACTCTGCTGCAGTTTATCATTAAGTTGATTCACGTACGTTCACAATTCGTATAATACATATTGAACAAATGTAATGATGCAACAATTTTGGTATGCTGCAGGACCGAGGAGAAGGCGATGTGTTGCTTTTCATCAATGACCTCGGTACGCTAAGCGAAGCCAAGCGATTTTCAAATGTGATTTGCGACTCCCAAACGCGAGCATTGCAGCATGAAATCACGAAGCTTGAGCAGGAGATTAAAGAGGACATGGTGGAAGATCTGAAAGTATTCAACAAGGCTGAAGCCCTCCGAAAGCGTCGATATGAAGAAGAAAGTGCCCGGGGTCGTCGTGCAATAGCTAATCAGCCACCGAAGGTCCTGACGCACAATGAGATTGCAAACGGAATGGCCAATAGGACCTCAGAGCCTCACCGCGCTTTGCTCAATGCCATTCAGCAACGTAGCATGAACATGACTGCCGGTGCAGAAGGGCAAGATGATTCGACTGGACCTGTATCGATCAATCCTCATGCTGCGATGCTCGCAGCTATCCGCAACCGTGGGAAAAACACGAAGAAAAAGCATTCGAATGACACAGAGGAAAGCCCGCGTGCTCCACTGTTATCAGCAATTCGCGCCTGGTCAACTGCAGATGGACCCGAAAAACTAGTCATGGTTCGATCTCGAACGACACAGAATGCGGAGTGGCGGTGAATGGTAAAAAGCTCAGCACAACCCAGTGTCAAACACAGACAATGCCGACTGAAATGAACGGAGCCAAAGGTGAATCACCGTCTGCCGAAATTGAAAAGCATCAAAATGGCGAAGTAGGCGGAGGATTTGACGCGAGGCCGTCGCTATTAGCGGCAATTAAGCAGCGCCATCTGCCACTAGGTAGTCCGGAACATGTCAGCCCCTCCGTAAACGGGCTTGCAGCCCATCGATCGTCTTTACTGGCATCCATTCAGCAACGCGGGTCTCTTACCACAGATGAGAATGGGTCGGCGATCCAAAAAGAGCAGAAGACAGTAAGCAAAACAACTGACCAGCCTCAAGCTGCTTTGCTCGCTGCAATCCGACAAAGAGCAAGGAAATCTCCATCGCAGGAATCGATGTCCGATATTGTCCACGACAGTGCAAAAGAGGAGTTTGTGCCACGCCAATACAAGATGAAAAGCAAATTCATATCAATTATGCGAGAACGACTTATGACTATCAAGGCCTCATTCGAAGACATCGAGATAGAAATGGAGATCCTGCAATCTGCCTGGGAAGGAACGGCTCGGTATTTGGCTGAAGATCCTGTGGGATCATCGTCAGAATATGTTTTCGGTCTCCTCAACCGCTTCCTGTTGGACGTGAAAGTGGCTAAGACATTGTTGTTTCGACAAGGACTGAGCTTTGCTAACGATGCCAACTCATTGCTCCCACACGCTCGTAAGTAGTACACTTTATCGTGTGTACTTGCAGCTTTCCTAACTCATGACACGTCTTGATTGGTTTGTCGTAGATGTCGGAAGTACTGTTGCTACAAAGTTTGGCCCCGGAGTGATCACAGCTCTTCGAGTTACCGACAAGCGCATCGAAATCAAATTTCCCTGGTGTCGAGACGCGTCTCTAGTGCCCTCGTGCATTCTGTCTGTAGGCAGTCTGGTGCGCTGTCGGAGATGGGGTGTTGGCATTATCCGTGAGACTTGCTATGATGCAGGCTTCTGTGACGTGCGTTTTTCGTTCGGTTTTGGTAAAATTCGCGTGGAGGACCTGAACGTGGAGACTTCATCCAACCAAGACCAATTGCGGCTCGATGTACTGCGCAATGGCTTTCTCTTGGGAGATCCTGTTGTCACGCCATTCGGATGTGGCCATGTCCAATCCATTCGAGCGAAAACTCAAAGCCCATATGATGTGCTGTCGGTGGGGTTGCTTTCATCAGAGTCCGACGCCCAAACAAATGTTAGCGTCTGCATGGCAGTGGCATATGTGAGTGCTAATCGTCTTAAACGAAAGTACTGACAAGAAAAGCTCGTGTGGAATTATCACGATTGACTAGCCGCATGTGAAAGCGACACCAAGAAAGAGAGAGAGCGGCTAACGATGCGCGTATGCAATGGAATACTGACCTTTTCGACTGCCAAACGACCCTGATGGTGGACTACGCCTTGAGATACCAGGCGAATGGCTTGTCAGCGACGTACGTACAGATTTGTTTAGGTTCCAGGTAGCCGTTCAAGCCGAACGGCCCGAGTTCACGACCGATGCCGCTCTTCTTGACGCCTCCCCATGGAAGTTGCACAAAACATGGTTGCGAACAGTTATTCCAGACGATCCCGGCGCGTAGATTCTTGGTCACACGCTTGAGTTGCGTGTCATCCGAAGTAAACACTGCAGCTGCAAGCCCAAACTCCGAGTCGTTGGCTAGCGCCACAGCTTCCTCTTCCGTCTTGAACGTCATCACTGACAACACGGGACCAAAAATTTCCTCCTTCCACACGCGCATGTTCGGCTTAACTTTGGTGATAATCGTGGGCGGTACGAAGTAACCTTTGCTACCATTTGGAGGTGTTCCTTGAGTCACGGTTGCCCCCTCTTCTTTGGCGCTGTTGATGTGGCCAAGCACCTTCTGCTGTTGCTGCTTGCTTACAAGCGGGCCCATCTGCACCTTTTTGTCCAGAGGATCGCCTAGAATCAGCTTCTGCGTCTCAGTCACCAGTTTCGAGATGAACTCTTCGGCAATATCTTCCTGCACAAGCAGTCTCGACGTAGCACTGCAGATCTGGCCATTAGTCCAAAAGCAGCCGAACATGACCCACTCGACGGTGCGTTCGATGTTGATCTTGTCAAACACAATAGCAGGGGACTTTCCACCCAGCTCAAGCGAAATCTTCTTGATGTCCTTAGCTGCAGTCTCCATGATGCCGCGTCCAGTCGGCACACTACCCGTGAAGGCCACCTTGTGCACCTCTGGGTGCGCCACTAAGGCGGCTCCAGCTTCGGCTCCCAGGCCATTGAGCACGTTCAGCACGCCAGGAGGTAGGCCCACATCCGCCGCAATCTGTGCCAACTGCAGTGCACTCAACGGTGTAAGCTCCGAAGGTTTTAGCACTACCGTGCATCCTGCCGCAAGGGCAGGGGCGAGCTTCCACAGTGCCATGAGGGCCGGATAGTTCCACGGAATGATGGCTCCTACCACACCCACAGGCTCGTAGCGTAGAGCCCCTTGGAAATCCTCCAGTGGCAGGTCCACCTTCTCGTACTGTCGCTTGTCCAGGGCCTCCGCGGCGTCTGCGTAGTACTGGAAGCAGCCAGCAACGTCCTCCATATCCCACGCGGACTCCGCCAAGGGTTTGCCGTTGTCGATGGTCTCCAAGCGACTCAACGCTTCCGTGCGCTTCTCCACCAACGCAGCCATCGCTCGAAGGTAACTGGCTCGCTCTGCGCCACTTGTCGCTCCCCAAGTGGCGAACGCCCGCTTTGCAGCTTGAACTGCGAGATCCACGTCTTCTGCTGTGGCTATGGCCACCTGCTGCACCACAGCTTCCGTCGCAGGGTTCAGCACGTCCACGTACTTCTTCTGGACAGGAGCCACCCACTTGCCGTCGATAAACAGCTCCTTAAGATTAGGAATCGGGTCGCTCATGGCGTGTCAAGAGTTTGATGTGCTTGACTGGAGGAAGAAGACGAAATGAGTCGAAGTACGAGCGATCTTTGTATGCGAACTTAACAACTTCAACATGTTCTGTCTATATCATTTGATGATTGATTGGTGTGTAGAACATAATTAAAAAAGCTATTTTGGCGCTAAAACTTCGTAGTTACCATTGATCAGAGCGACGCCATGGGCATTAAAGGGTTGATGAAGCTGCTGCAGGAGGAGGCTCCGTCCTGCATCAAGGAGGTGGAGAAGATGTCTGCTTTGGCGGGGCACGCCGTGGCCATCGACGCCAGTATGGCGCTGTACCAGTTCCTCATCGCCATCCGCTCAGGAGACGGCGGCGGACCTTCCCAAGCTTTGACCAACGCCGACGGAGAAGTGACGTCTCACCTCCAAGGAATGTTCTCTCGGACCATCCGAATGATGGAGAACGGCCTCAAGCCTGTGTACGTGTTCGACGGCAAGCCGCCGACAATGAAGAGCGGGGAGCTGGCCAAGCGAAGCGACCGACGAGCGGAAGCGCAGAAGGCACTGGAGGAAGCCACGGAGAAGGGAGTTGCCGAAGATATCGACCGCTTCAACAAGCGCCTGGTGCGGGCTACGCCTCAGCACAATGAAGACTGCAAGGAGCTGCTGCGACTCATGGGAGTGCCGCACATTACTGCCCCCTGTGAAGCTGAAGCTTCGTGTGCTGCTCTGGCCAAAGGAGGACGAGTGTACGCTGCTGGTACGGAAGATATGGACGCTCTGACGTTCGGTGTGCCTGTGCTGTACCGTCGTCTGACAGTGTCACCTGCGAAGAAGATCCCGATCCTGGAGATCCGTCTGCAGCGCGCGTTGGAAGAGCTGGAGCTGACTCATGAACAGTTCGTGGACTTGTGCATTTTGTGCGGCTGTGACTACTGCGACTCGATTCGTGGCGTGGGTCCGAAGAAAGCGTATGCTGGTATTAAGGAGCACAAGACCATTGAGAACTTCATTGCTGCGCTGCAGCAGAACAAGAGCAAGGGTGTGATTATCCCGGACGAGTGGTTGGGAGAAAACCCCATTTATAAAGGAGCGCGTGAGATGTTCGTGCAAGCGGAGGTTGTGGATTCCAAGGAGGCGGAGATTAAGTGGCGCGACCCACAGGAGACCGAGCTGGTGGACTTCTTGTGCAAGAAGCACGGCTTCCAGGAGGACCGCGTGCTCTCGGCCATCACGCGCCTGAAAAAGTCCAAGAGCACGCAGTCGCAGAAGCGATTAGACAGCTTTTTACGGTGCTGTCAGGGGCAGGTGCTGCGAAGAAGCGCAAAGCGCCTGCAGCTAAAGGCGGCAAGAAGGGCGCCGCGCCGAAGAAGGGCAAGAAATGAGGAGGACACGCTCACTAGTCGATAGTACTATTAGGCAGGCAAAGAGAGAGAGAGCTGCACTGCCGTGAACATGATCATTACAGTTGATATGCATTTATTTTTCAACACCTCTCGATGGATACTTGTCGACGCACCAGTGTGCAAAACGAGGTCTGATGAACAATAGATGCTTTGCCTTATCGCACATTAAGGTCGGGTTGCCATGGTGTGGCAGCCCGCTCACTACTAAACACTACCAGCAATTAAATAGATATTGGCAACAGCATGAACAAACGCCGCACAAGCTCGGGTTCTCGATCCTCGGCTTCAACGGCTCCAACGCTTAGAGTGCTCAGCGAACCACACAAGACCGTGGCAGAGCATCGTCAAAACGAAGGCCACATCTGATCGTGAGGATACCTCCGCTTCCTCGTGGAAAAAGCGCAACAGACCTGCAGCATAGTTGGAAAAAGCTGGGATCTCGTATACGATGGCGAGCTGCTGATTGAACGCGCGGGCACGTTCAGCCCGCTGCATCTCGTTACGAACGGAGCCACGTTGCTCGTCACGTAGCTTCTGAATTCGAGAGGGTGATATGTGTTCGGCCTCCTTGCAAACTGCATCCATGAACAAATCTCCATCAATGCAGGCATTTTCTGCGTCTTTGATCGAGGATAACACTCCATGGAACTCATTTAAATCCAACAGTGTCGGTTCCAGTCTGCGCAAGTGCGCCATGATGACAGGAAATACAAAAGCCGAGCCTTCCGTAAAGATGCAGTCAAAAATACGGAACACAGTCTCACTGGGGAACGTCGTTGTAAATAAACACAACAGCCACTGCGAACCCAGCAACTCCAACGGAAGACCCACATCAGATGTAAACTCGTCAAGCCGAGGAAGTTCTTCGGCGATCAAGTGCTTCAGCACCAGCATGTCCGTCTGGATGTCTGCCATAGTTGGTGTATAATAGCCCGGATATAGGTCTTCACAGAAAACACTCAGAAGCCAGAAAACAACTTCTTCGTCAGCTATAAGCATCAAGAAGGCCACGATAAAATTCAGTCCCTGGCAGTAGCCGACCGACGGGTTCCGAAGGGAGTACGCTCGGAGAATTCGTCGAAGCTGAGAGCGCCCTGAGTCTGTGCAAACTGTCGTTCCAGAGTGCCCGAATGTGCGGTCAATATCGAGTTCAATTTGACGGAAAGTATCTGTCTCCATGGTCTCGGCTTCTTTCACGAGGTTTGCATAATATCCCGGCCCTGCGTTTTCTTGTTTTTCACTCGAACCAGACAAGCTCATATACGCTCGTTCTCGTAGGTGTCGTGGAATGCCAGCTCGTACTAACTCAACGAGAAGCTCTTTCTCTTCTGTGTCTTTTTCCTTGTAGGAACAGCGCCGTAGACGCTCTGCCATTTGAGCGTCGTAGAATCTAGTCCAGTCCTCAACTCGCCGTTCTTCTCGACAATCCTGGTATGAACGGAGGTGAACCCACGTCTCTCTGCATGATTCTGGAATGGTGAACCCATAATAGTCACTCATTTGCTTCTCTGCAGACCGAGTCCAATGTTCTTGGAATAGAGTCTCACGATCCTGCGCAGTCAGCATTCCTTTCGCCCGTTCATACCAAATAGTGCGAATCCTCACCTCCCCGAATCTTGTGCCACTCAAACTGTACCAAGAGTCGGTCACAGCTCGTGACGACTTGCAGAGCAAGCTGGTGTTAATCTCCACCACCCCGAGCACTTCATCTTTAATCGTGTCAGCTGCTACAGTCTCCATCGTCGAGTTCTCCTCGATAATGGGCCAATCCTGCTCCTCTCCAATCAACTCGTCATCTTCTTCGTCTTCTTCTTCTGAAAGCGTGACGACATCGTCACTGTCACTGTCATGAACTCCTTTGGTGCTCATCGGTTTGCCCAGCACTGCCTTCACAAGGTTCGACTTGATCTCATTCTTCACAGAGCCTGCAGCTCTCGCCGGTTCACTCTTGGCACGCTCCTCCTCCTCCCAACTACCGGAACTGCTGGGCGGGAACATGTCGAAGAAGAAGTTCTTCTCACTGAACAGCTGCACTCTCAGTCTCACAGTCGCAGGTCGTGACGGTGCCACGAACTCCGTCACATGGCCCCACGTCGGATTGACCGACGCCGTGACTGTCGCGGACCGGAAGCAGGGCGACGCAGCCGTCCGTCTGCCCTGAGCTTGTCTGGGCTTGACGTCGCAGAGACCCACGACGCAGTAGGCATCTACAGACTCTGGACTCTCGAGGTTCCTTGCGCCGACGACCTCCACACACAGCCGCTTCCTAGCATCAGTAGAATTAGGATACAGTGCCTATGTTAAAGGGATGGAGGTCATAAGATTAGGCACGAGGTGAGATTGATGGACGGACGTACTGGTTCCTCATAGATTGAAAGAAAGGAAATGACAGACGCCAAAGGACCGGAAGCCGTCGGTCCTGATTGCCAAAGGGCTAAGACTTAGACTGGCGCTACGTTCGTCTTTGATCAGCGGATCGAAATAACGGCCAAGAAGCTTCTTCAAGCAGGCAGTTCTCACACTTGTCTGGCGTCTGGTCGGTACGACCCCTGTCTATGCCATGAAAAAGATGGTGTAGGCCACATAACTGCTGTCCCACTGCATGTCGAGTGTTGACATTACAACCGTCTTACACGATGAAGGAGGAAGTGCTGCGAGCGCTGCAGCGTGTGGCCGATCTTCTCGTCGGCAACTTCACAGTTTCTTTCCAGAACGAACTGCGCTTTATGGTGAGTTGCTGCTGGCTATCTGCCTCACTGATTTGGTCGCTGACTCGTTGCGTCTACAGGCTGAAGCAGCAGGATCTTCGTGCGCGACGGCCATGAAGGCCCAGGGCGTGCCCATGGCACAAGCAATCAAGCACACAGCGGGAGCAGTAGCACGACTGTGAAGAACGCTCGAAACAGCATCGTGACGACCACTACGACTGCCAGCGAGGCTCGGAATTGTTGAACGATAAAGAATCAAAACGGCGCTGTGGGATGCTCCTCACTACGGTACTGGATACCATTCATCGAATCTGCCAATGGCCAATTGCCTTATCCACGCAAGGGTGTCGATGTCTTCGCTCGCTCTTCCTTGCTGTTGCTAGTCTTGTTGCTGCCGGCGGTCCACCGCAGTAGCACAGCGGTCGTGGACTGCTCGTTCTGCGCTGCTGCAATGCGGCGACGCAGCACCGCCAGTTTCTTCTCGTACTTGGCTGCGATATTCGCTTGCGCCTGCACTAGCCCCTTGCTGCTGTAAACCTCGAAAATACTGGCTAACACGCGCGTCTGTAACAGCACATTCTTGCTGTGCAGTGACATGCGCAGGCCGTTCGTCAGCGTCTCCTCGCCATGCTCTACCTTGCCGAAGCGGATGAGCTGCGGCCCGAACAGCGCCATGATTTCGGACGTTGTCTCGCAGCAGTTCGTACTTGCATTCCGCTGGAGAGACTCGTGCAGGAGTGTGAACAATTTCGGACGGATCTCCTCTAACGCTGCATGCTGGGTGAAATGCTGGTTTGGAACAACAGCGGCGCTCGACAATCCTTCTGTCGCCCACAGCCACTTGGCTAGGGCAAGATCATACTACATCAAACACGAAGCACACAAGGGTTAGCGTGGTTACTAGATAGGAATTCACTTAGAGGTTATCGTGAGCGCACCTTTGTTCGTAACTCAGCACTGCAACAATGGTTGAAATGGTGCCTTAGGCCGTCCATGGTCAGCACACGCACTGCCCAGTCCAGTAGGACTCGGCTTGGATATATCTGCTTGATCTCCACGGATTCATTACCATTGCTGTTTGAACTCTCAGTCGATAATGGCAACGCGGTAGCAACCCCACAGCAATACGTAGCAGCTTCAAGCACTTCCACCCAAACGGGTAGATATGCGTCCGGGCAACTAGATCCTTCAGCGCTAGGATGAGGGAGCAGTTTGTCCACGACATAGTTTAGGTGCGCACAGGCATCTTTTACCTTTCCAATTGCAGCGGTGTACTGTACAACAAGTATAATTCGAGTGAGTTTCAGGGTAGTGTGTACGGATATCATTCATATATGGGCAGTGCCGGCATGCATATCCTTCGAACTCACCTTCGCGATCGACGTATGGCAACGTGCAAGAAAGAAGCGGTAAAATATGGTCCGCTCGAGTTCGCTTTTGTAAGACACGAAAAGTGTGATCATTTGTGCGATGCTGGCCCCCATGTCGGAATATCGGCATTGTAAACCCAGTAATCGGCAATACAGGTGAAGTGCATCGAACAAAGTAGCAAGAAGCATGAGTCGCACTGCCTGATGTCCGGTGTATGTCTGCAGGCCGGCTTGTGCGGCGTGGGTAATCTCCATCGCAAGCGTGAGAGCCTGGGCCGGGTCAGAGCTAGCAACAACGCACAACCGCAGTGAATCTACGATCGTTTTCATGTATGCTTCCTTGAATCTGGCTGCAGGTTTTCGATCACCGCCACCCTCTGCTCCATGAACCAGAGTGTTGATATTCTCTAGCAAAGGAGCCACTTTCGTCAGCTTCCCTGTCCTGATGTTTACGACGAAACAATTAACCTTAGAATGAGTACACGGATGAATTACCACTACAGCAACTCCAAGAATGCCGCACCTGAGGTAGTAAAACCCGGTAATTATCAGGTGGTAAACGTGGAAATCAGGCGAGACTGTTTGATCCGAAGCAACCTTGTCAAAGAAGTCCTGGCCAAAGAGAACCAACTGCCGCATATCTCCAGTATTGCCTGGTTGGAAAGATGAAATAGCTGAGTGGCAAGACACCTCCACAAGCCATAACTGTAAAGGGACAGCAAATGCAACAGTTAGTACTCCAAACGATGATATCATGCACGCAGTGCAGCACGACCCACTAGAAAGCTCTTGTCCACATAATTGGGTAGAGCAGTCCTCAGAAATGTAATATTATCAGCAAAGCTATTGGTGCCAGTATTGTCTTGAGCATATCTCGCCATCACCGTCGCGGCGTGCATCTTCACCAGACACGCCTTCAGTTTGACCCCAAAGTACTTGCGAAACTCGGCAACAAACTCGGCATCTTCACCATCTGCAGACTCCCCGCAGCACTTCAGTGCCTCACATAAAATTTCCAGCAATCTTTTGTTCTTCACAGCTCGTTCGGCCTTTAACTGCTGCTGCAGCAAGAACTTTGCCTTCAATAATCTCAGCTTAAACTCTTGCTGCACGTCACATAGCAATAATAAGCTTATATAAAGCAATAATTCAATCGTAAAACCATAATACAACGACTGACGTTGCAAGGAACTCCTCGGTTAGTCGCTCCATCAGCGGCATAAACGCACTTCTCAGCTTGAATGACTCGCCGTTGCCATAAATCTCGGTCGTCCGCCTTCCTGCTGTTGCTGCACGCCACAGTACAAATCTCAGCGAGAAGTATATGGGCTTGTAGCAGTATCTCTTGTTCTTCTGCGCTGCGAGAGCTGCAATCAATTGCACACAGAGGCTGCAAGGTAAAAGGTCAACAATAACTTCTGTGAGCTCTAGCAGTCTATACAGAACGAATAAGAGCTCATTAGCCACCTCTAGACACTGCGCTATCTGTGTTGTTAGTTGCTGCCGAGATAGAAGCCTCGCGAGGCTCCAGAGTTGCCGCACGTCCTCGGCGCGCAGCTCCGTCGTTGTTGCCGCCATCGTTTTTGACTTTGTACGGCAACTTGGCAATTTTTTAAAGTTATGGATTTTTAAATTAAAATTGCACGCGCGAAAAATAGTTTTTGTTGAAGAATTATTGAAGAAAAGGTTGCGCTCGATGCTGAAGGGGAGCGGCAATGGCAGCGGCCCAGATGAGGAGCTGGGCGTGGGCTCGGCTTTCCTAGTGGATGGCATGGTGTACGCAGTTGTAGGCGTTATAGCAGCCGTGCAGTTCACGCGGAATTGCTGTCGCTATCGCCCTTGGACCGTGCAGAAAATGATTCACTTGCTCATGTTCTTCGCCACAGTTGGTAACGTCCTTCGTTTTTAACTATCGGACCCAATTGTGCTACTGTTCGCTGCTCTAATGTATGGCAATTGCTGTTGCAGTTCGCTCTGTGTTCTTAGTGCTCGTGGGTTCGGACTGGTGCGACGTTCTGTCTGGGGAAGTGAACGAGTCCAAGTGCTCCACGGGAGAGCGAGATCTCTTTTACATTCTGGACCAAATGCCCATCTTGGCATTCTTTGCCATCTACGCTCTGCTAATGCAGTTCTGGGCGGAGGTATACTACAATGCAGTGGATAGCTTGTCCACTTTGACAGACGTTGTCAAACCTACGATCCGGTGGTTCATTGCGGTACTCCCGAGAGTTCAATTACACTGGATAAAGGATGACAGTTTTAATGATAGCTGTATTTCTGTGCAGATTGTATTGCTGGTTCAAGGGCTCTTCTGGGTCTTTTACGCGTCGGTTTGGCGGAACGAGCGTATGTGACAATGTCTGATTGATTTTCCTCCTTCAGCTGTGATTGATGCGGGTGCTTGGTATGAAAATAGGTGCATTCTTTACGAGATCACAAGCCATTTTGAACATGGAACTCTTCCTGATTATCGCCACAGGTTTTATCTACTTTGGACGGAAGGCCTACATCGAGTTGAGGTACGTTGCTGACTGCAGAAGGTCATCGTTATGTACTTACGAGGACACGTGCGTGCGCTGATCGATTCGCAGATCGGTGCCAGTAGAGCTCGGAATTCGGTCGAGAAAACTGAAGGAGCTTGCGATCATGACTTCGGTCGGTACGTCATGTTTCATGACACGCTGTGCGCTGCAGATCTATTTGTCGACAGAGGAGAGACAACTGCACGACCGCACCACGTGGTTTGTCGTTGTCGTGTATTACGTCCTCTTGGAGATTATACCGGCACTGTCGGTGCTATACTTTAACCGCCGTCTTCCTCCACGTCGAAGAACTGGTGGACTTGCGGCGACTTCAAGTCCAATTCGAGGCGGCAGACTTTTCTTCGGCAGGGCCATGGGCACAGACAACACATCTGACGGGGTGATCCTCTAAGGAAGAGCTTGCTCCACGGTTAAACGTGTGAGCTTGTCAAAACAAGTGCCCAATGGACGCTGCCATCTCGATTGTAGTAAGTACTGGTATGAATAACATTAGCATTTTTGTGCCTATGTATTGGACGCTTACCCCAACGATAAGATCATGCTACCCGTAGCTAGCTAGAACCTTTTATTGCTCACCCGACACTTCCACGAGCAGCTCAAGCATGCGGTCATTTTCCTCATGTGATCCAATCGTCGCACGTAGGCAGTCCGTAAGTAAATGCTGGTTGCCTCGGTAGCGAATGACCACGCCACGGCCAGCCATTTGTCGGTAGACAGTCAGAGCATGCGGAATCTGTTTACATTAATATAGAAGTGAGCCACAAAACCAAATTGCGACTGCGGCTGACGCGTACCTCAAACAGCACGAAGTTGGAGTCCGAAGCGTAAATG
The DNA here is from genome assembly GCA_011947355.1 of Phytophthora boehmeriae. Lineage (NCBI taxonomy): Eukaryota > Oomycota > Peronosporomycetes > Peronosporales > Peronosporaceae > Phytophthora > Phytophthora boehmeriae. The sequence continues at coordinate 119,656 of JAAVTJ010000008.1, forward strand.
CGACGCACGAAAGACAGCTTCTGGAGCTCTGCAATCACTCGATGTTTTTCCTGTATTGTTTACACAGCCCAGATGAGTATGTATCTTCCACAAGTTTGATCAATGAAGTATCGTACCTCTTTGATCGAATCCACTTTCGTGCGTAACTCGCCTAGATTGGAGAAGGCCTTACGTGCGACGTCTGACGTTAGCTTGCTAATGTTATACGGTGCTTTTACATTGTTCAGCACTTGAATCAGCTTCGGGTCGCCAAATGCAATCCCCAAGCGGATTCCAGCAAGCCCAAAGCCCTTGGAAAGTGTTTGAAGCACAATAAGCCGCTTGTGCTTGTTCACGAGAGTGCATAGACTAGGGGTATCGGCAAAGTCGATGTAGGCCTCGTCGACCACAACGAAACCCTTGTACTTCTACACAAGCAAAGAAAAGCAACATCATAAGAATGTGTTCCAGACATCCGCATTTGAAACAAGGTCACGAACCGGTGAGTTTAGAATCGTCTCGACGTCCTTCAAGCGCAATACGTTTGCCGTAGGGTTGCCCGGGCTGCACAAGAAGATCACTTTTGTGGTTGAAGTTACTCCATTCAGAATCTAGTTTCCATCCAAAAAGATTCAAAGGTCATGTGAGATGAACACATCCATGTCACTTCACGGTCAATTTCAGAAGAACGCACCTCCTGCGGGTCAATATGGAAAGATGGCAATGGGAGGCCAGGCTTCAGTCCCTTGAGATTGTCGGCAGGTGCCTCGATCTGGAGCGGCACGGAAACAATCCCCACGTCGTGAATGTTGGCACAAACACTGTACATGCCGTATGTCGGCGGGGTGATCAGGATGTTGTCGACACGAGGCGTGCATGCCACTCGGATGATCAGATCAATCGCTTCATCACTTCCAACGCCCAAGAATGTATTGGCCTGTCCAATCTTCTCCGTCGATGTCGAGTTTCTACAATCAATGAAGCAAGCCTCGTAAACACCACGCTAACACAATCTCTTTCCGCAGAAACGAATTAGCAAACCTAAAGTCAGTAATGGCTCGTTTCAGGTCAGGCTGGTATGGGCACGGATAGCGCTCCAGCTCCATCGCTTGAAGCTTCTCGTGGCCCTGAAGCGGAGGTCCCAAACTGTTCTCATTGGCATCCAGCAAGATACCTGCAATGCAATTGCACCAATACATTAGATCCAGTTATTGCACACTCCAGCGATATTGCATACAGCTTTACCTTGATCGTAGTCATCGCGAGCGCAGCGATACGGCGTGAGCCAGAATATTAGGGCGGATGAGTCGCTCTACCTCGTCCAGGTCCGCTGTCTCCTCCGTTCTCTTCGTGCTGGTGCTCTCTGTGCGCAATGCCGCTGGCTGAGTCTTGCCCAGTAGGTAGCCAACGCCCAGGCCGGCGGTGACACCCAACACCACAGCGCTCTGCTTGTCCATCGTGTCACAACGTGAGGAGTGGAGCTGCTTGGTTCAGCCCGATGTTGATGTTTGCGAAATCGAGATTTTGACCAATCAATTGGCGTCCGGAAAAATCCCATGGTGAAGATCAAGATGTAGCCATGTGCAATCGTGTTACAGTATCTGTGCATTACTCGTAAGCAAACGTGTTGGGAAAGACGAAAAAGGCTCTTATTTTGTGGTGCAGTGCATGGATTCCTTGTGCAACGTTTGGGTTGAATGGCACTCCAGAGAAAAATGGTCAGATGAAAGTCATGGTAAATTATGAGGAGCTGATCAAGAGATTAAAGTACGTGTGTGTGTGCCTTGTTAGTATCCAGATGACACCGAGCTAATTAGTACAGTAACCAAGAAGAAGCAACATGAGCGTTTGGCTGACAGGCTTTCATTTCCCAATTTGTCTTAGTTCACACAAGTTTCGATTTGACAGCAACGTCCAAGCATGCGGTTCATGGCCACCACTATCGTCATTATGACGCTTTTGGCTACTGGCGCCATGGGCGCCACGCCGTTCTGCACACAAGCTGAGAAGCAACTGGCGAACAAGCTGCACGAGCAGAATACGGAGCCGGCCAAATCATGTTATCGAGCAGCAAACGGAGATATCACGACACTGGCCACGAGTCGTCTGTGTCCACTCCCGGAGTGCGCGACTTGGCTTGCCTACATGGCGCAAAATTCGCCCAACTGCTTCTACGACAGCACCAACTATGCAGACGAATATGCTCTTAAGAACGCAGATTGCACAGGTGACACGAATGGCAGCGGCAGCGAAGGCTCCAGTACAACTTCGCGTGAGAGCGGAAGCTCTGCGAACGGTAGCGACAGCAGCAATTCTAGCGCAAATGCAACCTCTGAAGACCGAACGGCTAGCATGACACACTCGGTGGTTGGATCAGTGGAGGGCTCTGTAGCAGGAGAGATAACAAGCTTCGTCGGTAGTGGCGACATGGCGTCTACATCCGGCAACGTTGATGAGGCGAATACACCAACACCGACTCCCACAGATGACCTGACAACTAAAGACTCGCCGCCACCAGAGCTCGACTCTTCCAGCGGTTCAACCTCAACGCCAACACCGACAAATAGTGCATCGGTCGTGTTACCTGCGCTTTCAGGGCTCGCTACCTTGTTTGTCTTGGCAGCTATTCCATTCATCTAGCTGTTCGGCCAGGCCAATCTTGAGTTGTTGCAATTGATTTCAGTTTTATAAAACGTCATCTTACTCTTCCTCCGCCTTATTGCACAGATACAGCACCCAACTGCTCTTTCCAGATCTGGGCGCACTTGTCAAGGAAGCTCTTCATACTTTCTCGCTCCACTTTCGCTTGTTCACGCTGTTCCGAAAAGTCTACTACGGTGCCGTCATCCAGCTCCAGGTCGCGGAACTGAGGCAGCTCATCCGGAGACTGCGCTGTTTTCTTTTGGAAGCCCGGGTCTTAGAGGTCGTTGACTTAGATGCAGAGGACAATTGCGCTGCCTCCTGTTTCTGACGTTTCTTGTCTCGAGGCTGCTCTGCCTGCTGTTCATTTTTGTCGTTCGTCTTGGCTACTACCGCAGCACTGCGCTCGACAGTCTCTTCATTAGCGGTTTTTCTCTTCGAAGTTGCTTTCTTTGGTGGAATGGTAGACTTTGTAGTGGTGATTTTCTTTTGCCAACACGACTTTTGGCTACAGCCTTCTCTTTTGGTGTGGATTCTGCAGGAGTCGGAACTGGCGTAAAGTTTGGCTCCTCGATCGTCCCCAGCATGTCTTCGAACAGGTGCATGTCTCCATCCCAGCTTTTCACTCCAGAGCCCTTCATCGTGATAGCTATACAAAAGACATCACAACATAAGTTATACACTTGGTCACACTAACAGCAACTACCTTCGCCAACTTACGAGTATAACGGCCATGCGCCGTAATGGACATGGGATCCGTCCAAAGGTCGTACGTCTTGCTCCAGCCCACAAAGTGCACCTTGATCTTCTGCGTGGATAGATTGCACTGGATGATCCTGGCTTCTCCCCACAGCATCTTCTTGTCTAGAGCGTCCACAAAGTACCCCACGCATTGTGCGGTCTCCTTGACTTTCTTCTTCTTCTTGGGTTTAGCGTTGCGTGATCGTCTTGCGCTCGTCGTTGGTTTCTTAGCGTCAGCAATTGTCTCTGTCATTTCCTCCACATCTAGATCAGGTACAGACCCAGGTTTAGACGCTGCTGGCGCCTCATCCTTCGATTGAGCAGAAGCTGCAGCTGGAGACGGCGTCATGGTGTTGGACTTGGCTTGGGACTCGAGTTTGGAGCCTCTGCTCGTCAGAAAGAAGGCAGATTAGCAATCAGTGAGCGGTCGATGTGTATGTATTGAGACGTACCCTGCTGGAGCGGGCACTGAGGAGGTAGAGGGCGGGACGCTCGCTGCCATGCCAAGCTTGGTCTCTCCTTAGCGCGAAAATGTTGGTTTGAGCCAAATTTGGTGATACCCATCGTACAGAATATAGAATGCAGCGAAAATGCACCAGCAAAGGGCGTGTTGAAGTTAACGTGATAGGGCAGCTTTGTGGCAACAAGAGAGCTCGTTGGTCAAGAAGTAGTTATTGATTAAGCTTAGCCGAGCTGAAGAAAGACATGCAGGAGCAACGATACTGGACGCCATCGAAGTGTGAGTATTACTGTTGTAGCGCAGCAACTTCGACGCCACCGACGGTCTGATCCGTCTAGCTCGAGTAGATTGGGAACAGCTCGTTGATCTCCATCTCTGGAACGCCTCCATCACGAAGGCGCTTCCTGCTCGTTGCCACGTCAAGCTTCAACAGCACTTGCTCTCGCTGGGCTTGAACGGCCTCCTTCTGGGCTTGTGCTTGCAGCAGCTGCACCGACAAAGTGCCTCTTGCTCCATGACCGCGACTCGTCGCTCCTCCAACAGCAGCTTTTTCTCCTTCAACCGAACCTGTCTTTCATCTAGAGCCATCGTTTGGGCAAAGCGTTCTTTGTCCCATTGGAGCGTCTCCATATGCGCGCGATTGCTATCTTCACGATCTGTTACCTTGGCTCTGGCCAAGGTGGCGTTAATGTCGCTCCAGCCAGCAGCCACTTGGTCCGTCACACTGGAATTCTGCGTGAGGATCACGCTGCCATTTACAGTTCTGTTGTCACTAACTTTGCGTCTCTTGGTGATTGTCGGCACTTCCTCCTCCTCGTCCGACGAAGGCTCCTCCACTGGTTGCTTAACGTCCTTCCTGGAGCGCGTTTCCTTCTGCTTCGTTGGTCGCGCTGGTTGCTTGACAGCTCTTGGCTTCTTAGCAGGCGTCTTAGCCTTCGGCGAAGCCTTTGGGGTGATCTTTGGGGTGGTAGTTTTAGCAGTGGGCGTCTTGGCTGCAGGTGTCTTGGGAGCGGGCGTCTTGGAAACAGGAGTGCTAGGTGTATCCAATACATCGTTGAAGAGCGTCAAGTCTCCGTCCCAACTCTTGGCGTCGGTTCCTTTTCCTGTCGGGGCTTTGAGCACAGAATTGTTTCATTAGAACCACTCATACGACAGATCTAACGCTGCACTACGTAGCAATCAATCAATGACGCACAAGAGTGGCGGCCGTGAGGCGCCATGGTATTTGGATCCACCCAGAGGTCGAAGTTCTTGCTCCAGCCGATAAAGTGCACCTTGACTTTGTGCGTCTTGGGGTTGCTCTGGATGATTTTGGCTGCAGCCCAGAGCTTCTTCTTGTCGCGAGCGTCCACGAGGTAGCCCACGCATTGCGTCGATGAGGTTGAGCCCGCCTTGGCCATGGAGCGACTGGGAACTTGCCGTTTCGAACTGGGTTGGCGATTGCTGAAGAACGCGGGAAGTGCGGAATTGGAAGAAGCTCGCAAAATGATTCATTTCAAAAGGAAAGCCTTTTCTATAGAATGGAAGTATGCGTTTCGAGAGGTTCGAACAAGTTGAAGTTGCCTTTTTCACTGGCCAGCATTCGCTCTAGTGTTTGCAGCAGAAATGTAGCGAAAGTCTATGTATTGAGCTTATTCGCAATCGAAGCTATGATGTCTAGTCATGTATGTAGCATTTAGTCTTCCTCCTCTGAATTGGCAGAAGCAGATACTTGTGAGGACACCTTCTCGACAGCAGAAATCTCAATGCGCGCAGTGTCAATGCTGCTGCCGCTATCCGATGCTGTTTCTGATGACGCTGATGGAATTAGGGCAAAGCGGTACTGGACGCGCACGTTGTCGAGGATTTGGTAGTTGATGTAGTCCGGGGAGGTCCACCGCTTCGTCTGGTATTTGCTACGGACATCGACTTGCAGTACTTCCTCGATGGCCGACACGAACATTTCCGGTGCGCTACGGTAGTGTACAGAAGATTCGGCAAGCTTATGGAGTGTTGGGATCAAGTCGTCTGAGCCCCATTGGATTCTGGAAAGCAGTTGCCGTTAGATTAAAGCAAGAAGTCGAGAGTTCTAGTTTGGACGTACTCGATAGGTGGTTGCGGAGCGGCCACCCAGTCCGCTGCTTGTGCATCAGGAAGACTATCGTATGCTGGAAACAACTGTCAGCTGCAAATACTATAATACAAGACAGCATGGCAATGACATCTTTGTCGACTTACTGGCGATATAGGGCTTGATGTCCAACACAGGCGTCTCATCCAGCAGGTCGACCCCGGAAAGGAATACTGTACGCTTGCGCATATCCACATGCTCAATCTTGGCCAGCGTGATGCCAATTGGGTTTGGTCGGTGCGGTGACCGCGTGCAGAAGATGCCCACCCTTTCCTTCAGCAAAGGTGGCGAGATCTTGGCCTGGTATGAAGTTCAACGCAACAGTGACAATGTGTTAGTTAGTGTAGGTAATGACTGCATTTTGTCAGGTTTATCTGCCATCATACACACCCGGAAAGTGTGGCGATGGCTGTCTGACCGGAGTCCTTCATGTGCTCGAGTATTTTTGCCGTTTGTGTTTTGATGGAATACGAATACGATCCAGACGTGGCTGAACGCGTCCAAACCGACCAGAGTATCCGGCGAAATGTTGCGTTGAAAGGTAATTTTGGCTCTAGTCGAAGGTGCCAGCGAGCCTTGACGAGGTGTGCCTTCAATCAGCAAGACATCAGTTTCAGTCTAGAATTGCAACGTCACTATGGAAACCTTGAGCAGTGTCATACCTAAACAAACCTTGAAGCAAGAACGCACAATCCCCACAGGCTGTACGAAGCAGCCCTTGGTTGTGTCCAGCTTCTCCTCCATCACACGTCGCAGTTCCTGAAGTGATCAAAAACTCGTCAATTCCTTCATTTCTACAAAAACAATTGCAGAAATGCTACAACCTTTTCTGCTGCGACGCGACCTCGTCGCTCATCAACGCGCGCTTTTTCCTTCTTGGCTGCATCCGCCTCAAGGTCCTAAATCGATTTCAAACATGAGCATTACTTGACGCTCATCACTTTGTGACTGTTGCATTTACCTGAATCCGTTGATACTGCAACTTTGCATCAGCAGCATCGGGTTGAGACACTGCGTGTCGCCACGAGAGCCATAACAATGCTGTCGTTTGCAACACCAGGGCCAGCGTCTCCACCTTCAGCATCGCTGCTGTGCCACGCACGCGAATCAACTGAAGTAATGGCGCGCCGTCTGCAGTACATTCTGATTGGCTATTAAGTTTAAACTCTGCATCCGATCCACTCACTTTCGATCTTTCAGAGTCGCCGTCAAAGCCATGAGGAAGAATTCTGGAGACCGTACGATGTCTGCAGCCTTGCAACACCGCAAGGTGCGCTTGAACAGTTAACATCATGTAGAATAGCTTTAAATTCTCAGTGGCTCTTGCGCCTACAGGTGTCTGGCTCGTTCGAGAAATATCAAGCGGAGAAACTGCACTCGAATGTGGCCAACGGTCGCAGTCCGACGATGAATCGCCGTGCTAATGAGCTCCGGCCGGCTAAAGCCGATGCTCCGGATCACAGTCGCGGCATTGGACTGTTGCCATCGCTGGGAGTTGGTGTCGCTCTCGCTGGCTCCATGTTTGTCGTGGCGTACGCCGCCGTGCTAACTGCCATGACTGATGGAGCCTAAAAGGCAGCGCAGCCAACCGAAGCAACTTGCTTCCTTGCTTCAAGCAAGCAATGAAAAACGTCGATACGACTTTCTTTACGTTAGTGAATGCAGTTGCTCTACACTTACGTGCTGTCTTGGATTTGTCACTGAAGCTTTTTCTTCCTGCTCTTTTTCCTGGAAGCCTTGTTGAAAGCAATGTACTCGCGTACAAGCTGCAATGATATTAATTGGACGTAGGTGCAACAGACACCAGTAGCCACTGCAACCATCAGCAACCACTCGAATGATTTGCGTTCGAGGGTGTGTAAGGTGTAAAAGAGCAGCACGAGACACGCTGCCAAAGGAGCGACACGGAACATCCAAGAGCCACCGCGAAGAATGAAGAGCGTCGCAATGGAGCCGAGAGCATAACCGACGAGCGTCGGGTAAACACCGCCGGCCTCGTATGACAGCGCGAAAACGTTGCTCCATGAAACCTGCAGGCCACCCACAATTAATGTGATAAGCTCCTGTTCATAATGTCACGCACTCCAAACTCACCTGCTCCAGGAGATCATTGTTTCCCAACCGCACCAGTCTGGCCAGATCGTCCATGGTAAACGACATTGGGCCTTCCTGTCCACGATTTATCTGTTGTTGCGGGCTTGGTGCGACCAGTGGAGTGAGTCAAGGTCGTTTCGCTGCTATTTTCCGCAGCAGAACGGGTTACCTCGTGAAAATGTAGGTAGCTGTTCCGAGGAACGTTTTCTACTGCAAAACTTTTTCGATTCCAGGCCGACAACGACGACGCTTAAGCATGGACGCGACAAAAGAAGCTCCGACACAGCAGCACCCGCATGGGCCTGACACGGGAAGTCTACAACGACGATATTCATTCTCAAAAGCTTCTCTGGAGGCAATTGAACTGGTGCGCAGCCTTCGTTCCTCCAGTTACTTTTGTCTTCGTGGACACTAAACTCCTTATGCGTTCTTGCAGGGGAAGCGTGGGCCAACTGGCGATAGATCTTCTCCACGAAAGACGTTTTCTTTGGCGACAATGACTGAGCACAAAGAAATCGATAAGTCTCCGCGAAAGGCGTATTCGTTGGCATCAATGACCGAACGCAAACTCTTAATGGACGATGAAAATGACTTTAAACCACGACAGAAGAAGGAAAAGTTGACCGATAGCACCGCGATAGACGATCAAGCCGATGCTCAGCCAAGTGTCAAGTCGCCGCGTGATATGTCGTTGTTGATTGACATCAAAGGGCGTGGTGGACGCTTTAGTGACGATGACAGTGACGGCGAATCGGCTTATTCGCCGGCCTGCTCTGATGGCGAGAATTCACCAACCCCATCTGTAGCGTCAGTAGCATCATCCTCGTGCAACTCGGTCCCTCCCTTGTTGCGCCGTCCACCTGAGACAGAGTATGAAATGAAGCAAACAGAGGAAAGTGGAAATTCGTCACTGGAGAAAACGAGCCAGGAACGGGTTCTGGAAACGAAGACACTGGCCGAAAATGATAAATCGCATGAGGAGGAGCCACGACTTCCCGTGGAGACGATGCGAGAGAAGGCAGGGGCAGGCACGACAGAAACCCCAAGTCGACAGCAGCAACAAGTCAAAGAAAACGCCATAAACGTCGGGGGCCATTACGACGATCTTCCTGACTGGTTGCATGAACGCATAGTGCTATCTCCCCTGCTTCAATGCCCAAAATGTCAATGCGCTCACCGCAGCAGATCGAGGACGAAATTCGACTCGCTGTTAACTCAGCAGCAGCACGAGTGCAGCAGGAAATTAATCGCCGCGAGCAATTCCAAAACGCTCTGCAAACAGCAGCAGCGTATACACCACAATCGCCAACGATTGAAGACCACTTAACTGCTCCGAAGCTGGCGCCTACTGTCCCGAACGATTCTGGTCAATTCGTAAACGATGTTAGAGATATACCTGACGTTATGCCCGATGAAAAACAGGTCGCGCCACCAAACAACTATGATTCCGCCGCAATTGATGCTGAAGACCGCGATCTTTTACTAGTGATGGAGGTCGTCATAGGTGACGGGCGCGCGGAGTCCATTGAGGTTCGTGAAGGTGATAATCCAACTACTTTGGCGAAAACTTTTGCTCAAAAATACGCGCTAAAGCCCGACGCAGTCCCGAAGCTAATTACCCTCCTCCAGCAGCAGCTCAGCGCGATAGCTGAAACAGAGCCCGAAGAAGCAATGCAAGAAGATCTCGAGGAAATCACACAAGAAGAATTAGCTGATCCTAATGACTGGATTCATGGCACTGCTTTGAACGATTTCGTGCAATCGACTTTAGCTTCTGTAGCTGATGCAGAGATCGCGGAAGGTATCTATGACAGCAATTCCGCGGATCATTTGCACATACCCCATCCCGATGAAGTCGCTCCCCAACAGCGAGAATACGTACGTGACAATCATCGCGAGTACAACTACAATAACCTCGTGGCAAAATATGGTCACTATACACAGCACAGCGGCAAGATAGATCCCGACGGCAGAGGTGCAAGGCAGGCAGCTCCCTGCGATACGCTTGAAGTAGGCGATATGCAATTCGAGCAGCAAGCACGAGCAGCAAGCACGACCGCGGGAGGCTCCGAGCGCTTTTCTACGTCAGCGACAGTGCCAGCTTTTACAACAATGGTGTCAGCAACTCGAAGCAACAGCTCAAAGAAAAAGACAATAATTGCGGTTCACCTGCGTACGAGCGTCTCTATGCTCTGGCCGAGTCAAAGCAAAAGTGGATTCAGCGGGCACAGAAGGCCAAGGAGATAGAACAGGCTCGCGACCAGGAACGAATGCACAACGTCGAGATAATGGCGGCAAAATCTCGAGAGCTTATTGCACATCGCACAAACGGCGGCTACGCTCACATCGGTGACCGTTTTCACGGCGAAGCATTGTCGGACCTTGCTAAAAAGACGCAGCGTCATGAGCAGCGAAATATGGAGCGGGAGCGCCAGCAAGACTGGATGTGCCCCAAATGCGCTTTTGCGAACCGGTATAATGACAATCAGTGCCAGAATGCAGTAGCACGTGCCGGACAGTCACCCGTTGCTCGTACACATCAATCGGGCCGCCAAGGAAAAAGTCAACCTGTTCGCGCGAAGGTTCTGTGCGGGCAGCCTAAGCCTGAACGGCTTTTAAGCCCACCCTGCTAACAACTTCGGCCAACGTCATGAAAGCCGTTTGTGCCAACAAAGAGAAGACAGCACGCGTAGCTGATCTACGGCGCCAGCGTCACCAGCTTGCCTTGGAGGAACAGTTCCAACAAACATGTCCATTTCGCCCGAAAATCAATGCCGTATCGGAGGAGATTGTGCGCGAAAAATTGGAGACGGCGGCAGCAGCAGCGGCTGTACACGACGAATCACCACGACAGCAGCGAAACCCGCACCACGAACTCTACGAGAATGCGTTTCATGCACGAGCACAGCGCGAGGAGCAAGAGCAGGCTTATTTCAGTCAGTTTTCGTTTAAGCCGGATATTGGAGTGAATGCTCTTTGGGTGGCTCCGGACAAGTCCCAGAACGATTTTGTTGAGCGACTAGCGGTTGACAAGTATCGGGAACTAGAGCGTAAACGTGCTGCACTGTATGACAAGTATGCGCCGAATCGCGACCCACACACAGGCAAAGAGCTATTCAAACCCGAGATTGGTCGTGCACCTGCATTCGGACGCAACAAACAGGGGCTACCAATCGGAGATTTCCTTTATGCTGCTCACCAGGAGCAACAAGAATATCACCGCCAACTACGAGAGAAGGACCAACGCGAAGTCAAGCAAAAGCTCAGCAAAACTTCGTCTCAGAGGCTTCACGTCAGGCGCTTCAGAGACGAAAAGCGGACACGTGTTCTCGAATCTTCAAAGCTTTACTAGAGCTTTCACGGCAGGAATTGTCGTCAACATCGACTCCGGGTGATACAAACGGGTCTATTAGCCTTGAGCAAACGCCGACAGATACCCAAACGCACGAAATAAAACAAGACCAAGTGAAAGTGAGCAATGAAGGCGAGGTAGTGACCCCATCTCAGGTGGACCTGACAGCATTACCAGCGGAAATTTCACGTGTGGTAGCTATTGTGTTCGAGTTTGCGGACCACGCACCGATCTCACGTCTTGAATTCTCGGAGTATATGGATCGTCTAGTGGGAGAGGTTCCAGGTCTCACGTACACTCAAATCCTCTTCTTGGCTGAACATCTTCACGACGGCAAGGGCAGTCGTCACCGCCACCAACAGCACCGCTCAGATCCAGAAAGAGAAGCGGTTCTTGCAGCTGCAGAGCAACAAGAGCTGACTTTCCACCCGGTTATCGATAAGAATTCGCGTGAAATTGCCACCAAGCATGGCCGAGTTGCAAGTTCGAAGGTCTTCGAGACATTAAACCAGTATTTCGACCACTACAAGGAGCGCAAGGAGCAATTGCACAAGCAGCACCAGCGTGAGTTCAAGAAAGCTCACCCATTCCAACCCACACTCATGACAAAAGCGCACAAGCGCGAGCCGGCAGCCACCGCTTTCTACGACAAAATCCACTTGGGTAACGCCAAGGACATCGGGAATGCTGCACCTTGGGAAGCGACAACTTCAGAATCGTTTGTCCCTACAATGTACGGAAACTCAGGGACGCCGCTACCACCCCCTGCACCGCTACAAACCGTACCCTCCAACGCGCGCCCATCAGTCCGCCCAATTGAGTCAGTGCGTCCTGTTGAGGCTGAACGTACCAGGTTCTACACCGCAGCAGATCCAGAAGAAGCTCTGCTTGACGAGCTATCAGGAGACATCTCTAGGAGCTCTTCGAGCTCGCAGCTTTGGAGGACGCCGACCTCACATCGCGAGTGCTCGCCGCCTTGGATGATAAGCCTACTACCAAGCTGTCTTCTCCGTCGTGCTCTTACCACTTCTTCAGTCCAGAGAAAGCTGACCCAGCCAAAGACGACGGCGACTGCACTGGGAAACATGGCGCGGTGCGACCACCAGAGGGGCGACGCCAGACCCTGCGCTTTTCGACGACAGTACGGATATGTAGTAGGGCGCAGCCTACAATGCGGAATGCGGAATGAATGTCACTTCAACCTCTTTATAAGAAAAGGCAACTTCAACCTTCTCTTTATGAGAACCTTGGTATCAGCATGCCATTCGTTTTGATGGGATGTCGGTCGTTTTCTGTGCGTAAAAGCTAAAATCGCAAAGCGAATGCGCGAGACGGAAGTTGTGCATCCGGTGAGCGGGACGACGATGACGGCGCCGCCACACAAAAGTATGCTTGTGCTGTATGCGCTGGTGGGGGAGGAGCTGGAGCCTGTGGACGAGAAGAAGCCCCAGCGCGGACCTGACACGAATTGGAATGCCTTCAAGCTCGCTTTGCCGTCTGCTGGAGGTCGAGTGCGGCTCGTTGATGTTCAGAAGGCGTTCCCATTGGGCGACAACTTCCACTTCGCCTTCCGTTGCGAGGACGGCGCGTATCTGGATCTGACCAATCCGGAGGCTGCAGTGCCATTCTGTGGCCGCAAGATCCTGGCGCGTGTTACGCCTCTCGGTACAGCAATTAGCGGAGGAGGAATGAATGGGAGAGGAGAATGACACTGGAAATGTTTTATGTGATGCTATGCTATGCAGATGAAACGCCTAATGTGGAGTATCTAACGTACGAAGAAGGTCGTGAGGCTGAGGCGCTTCCTACAAGAGCTGTACAAATCCCTGCCGCGACAAAAGCTCGAACGGAGAGTTATGGAAGCAGCACAATGGAACAACGCAGCCACCGCTCTGACGACTACGAGGAATTTGAGTCGACAACGTATGAATCGCAAGGTACGCTAGAAATGGAATTGATCCTTTTAGTAATTTCACTTGTAACTTTATATGCTGTGCTCGCACGTCTGACTTAGATGAAGAAGCCCCAGCAACACCAATTGCTCGCTCACCTTCTCGCGAGAAGATGCGGAAAGAGAAGCAAGGAGACAACGAATGGGGTCGCAACAGCTACCAGAGTAGCGGAAGTGGTTACCAGAGTGGAGGTGATGGTAATCGTGGCTTACGTCACGACCGTGATGAGCGATATGACTCCAGTGACTCCGTAGGTGCAGGTGCGCGATCAAGCTCGGAATGGTCTGAGGCTGGCAAAGACGCGCAAGCATATCTACGGAAGCAAACAGAGCAGGCTTACGACTTCGCTAAGAAGATATCTATTGAGGATGCTAAAAAAGGAGCATCAGAGACGGCCAAGAAGGCCAAGAAATGGGGTGGTTCATTGCTTTCGTCTATCAGTGCTACCATCTCCAACGCCAGTGCGAATGTATCAAAGGTGGGGCAAGTTCTGTTAATGGTATGTTTTAAAACATATATTTATCGTAATGGCTGCATCCGTAGACTGAAATCATCCAAGTTGGCGGTGTCAGCGTGCAAGTTGTGCGGTTGCTTGCTGAGGGCGCATATGCGCAAGTCCTTCTCGTCCGGTCTTCGGCGACAAATGAGACGTTTGCGCTCAAGAGAATCCTTTGCCAATCACAAGAGGTTGAAAATGACGTGCAAATGGAACTGCAAGTGTTCAAGGTACGTGGGTTACGCAATGGCGCGCTACTGTGTCTGTTTGGTAGCCGCTAATGGTCCTATTCATGTGGATCTTACTTTCCGCTTGTGCTTTCAGTCTGTCAAGCACCTGAACATTATGCCACTTGTAGAATTTTCGGAGGCCCAGCACCAGCAAGGGATGGAGGTACGGCTTTTCCTTTTGAGCTACAATATTTGTGGAAATCATAACCGGCTTTGGTGTATATGCTATGCTGCCATGTTTGCTCTGGCCACCGCCTCAGTTTTTCTTTTTGGTCCCGTACTTTGAGCGGGGAAGTTTATGGGATGCGATCAATGCTGCGTGCCAATCATCATCACCGTTGTGGCCATTTACCCAACGAACGGCACTGCACCTTTTCCATGGCATTTGCTCGGGCGTGCTCGCGTTGCATCGTGGAGGTTTCTGCCATCGCGATATCAAGCCGCATAATATCATGCTGTCCTCGTCATCCACTGGCGAGGATTTCCTGGCGTATATTCCTGTCGTTACGGACTTTGGCAGCTGTGCACCGATCCACGTAGAGGTGCGCTCTCGTAGAAACTCACTCGAGCTGCAAGAAGAGGCTGAACGGAAAAGCTCAGCTCCATACCGGGCCCCCGAACTGTTCGAGCCAACCATTGATGTAGCCCTGGACGGCCAGTCGGATGTCTGGTCTCTTGGTTGCGTGCTGTGAGTATTGCTTGTTTAATTATGTGGTTGGCGTATTAGTTTCGTCACTTACGGTTTGTGATTGTGAATGAAGATACGCAATGGCGTTTGGAGCGAGCCCATTCGAGCACCCACGAGAGGTTTTTTTACGTATTATTGATGGCTGCGGTTAGCTTCGTTAGCCGTCATCTAATGCTGTACTTGTTGTTTCCGTCGTTCAGGGCTTCATGAAACTAGCATGCATGAACGGTCGTGTGTCCTTCCCACCAGGTAAGCGCACACAGTGATTGCCATTCACGTTAACAGTGCCTTGACTCGTTCATTGTGTTTCCGTGTTCATAGAACAAGGGGTATGGTGCATCATAGAGGCACCCAGTTCACAGTCGAGTTCTGTGACTTCATTCGGGATATGCTTCATACAAACCCAGAGGAACGTCCTTCAGTCCTGGACGCTCTCGAGTTTACTGTAGAGCTGCTGAATGATGAAGTGCAGCGGTAAGCATTTGCATTATCATGTTTCCTTCCTACATCATCAGCCATGACACAACTTCACCAGGATACCACATTGAAATCCAATAACATGATTGAAAAGAGGTGAAATTCAAAAATTAAGGAGTATGCTTCAGGCAAGCATGAACAAACTGGAGGAGAGCGCAATGGTCACGATACCCTAATTTCTCTGCTATACTGGAGAGCTTAGGCAAAGAACGCAGCAATGACACTGGCAGTTGCCGCCAGCGCAACTGAAGCAGTCGTCATGGTGCCTGCATTGTTACCGGACGCTGAAGCGGCCGAGCTGTCCGACGCCGCGCTGGAAGGGGTTTCCCCTGCAGACGCGAACGAGGCGGAGTTCGAGTCCAAGACGCTCCAACCAACAGAGCCACTGCCTAAATCAGATCTGGTGGAGTTACTGGGCGTAATACCGCAGTACTCTAGCAGTTTCATGGCCGAGTATTGCAATCCCCAGAGTTGGTAGCGGCAGTTCGGCAGCGCGTTGTACAGCTCCTGGAGCGCGGCCTTGCAGGACGCTACATCGCACATTTCGCTCGCTTCTTCTGTCGTGACTTGCAGCATTGATCCGGAAGTGAAGGTGATGGCAGACTGGCACTGTGCAGCACGCTGGTTCGACGTCAACGTCTCCTCGGCGGCATTCAGCTGCGCGGTGGTGCAGTTCGCGATGGCGGCCAGATCTGCCGACATAGCGACCGAACCGGAGCCGGACGCGGATGCTAGCGAAGAGGAAGCTGCGGAGGTCGTGCTCGACTGCGCAGTGGCAACGGCAGCAGCGGACGCAAGGAGCAACAGAGGAGTGAAGGTCCGCATTTCGGCGACTTGGGATCTCTTGGACAGCGGGAAGTTTTGTGAATGCCTTTCGGTAGAGCAGCATCGCTTTTACGTGTACTGATAGAAGTGAGAAACATGCCAGATGGCGTTGCATAGTGAAACCAAGTGATCATTGTTGAGACGAGGAGGTACATGGGACTGCTAAAAGTTTGTCATGTTGTCCTGGACATGCTGAACTACATCAAGCTCGTGGTGTTCGTTGCGATGCCGCAGTGGTTGAGGAACTTTGACGCCGAATACTTCAGTCCCCACAGCTCGTAGCGGCAATTAGGAAGCGTGTGGAACAACATCCTCAGCGCGTTCAGACAGCTTTGTTCCCCACAAAGTGCATCGGCGAGGTCGGCTGACTGCAGCAGCATGCCTGATTTGATGTTGAAGAGGCGCTCGCATTTCAGGGTGTTGGACTCTGTTGTTAGCACTGTTTCGGCGGCATTGAGCTGGGTGGTTGTGCACTCTGGGATCTCGTACAGCGTTACCCTTGCCTCCGACGAGCTATTGGACGTGTCAAGCACTTGCCCACGTACTGTAGCAGACACTACTGCGGCGAAGACAGCGAGTTCAAGCAGAGCATAGACCTGCATTTCACCAAGAAAAACGGCAAATGCATCCGACTCGCCGTTACGAATAGATCCGAACAGATGCGGTACATCCTTGTCACACCAAAATCCTGTCTAACGTTCCGGTGGCCGTTTCCCCAGGATTGTGTTCCGTGTTCACGCAGCATGATCGTTCTCTACAATATTACGTGATGCTACAAGACGTACAGCGCTACGTGAAGACAGTCGCCAAAGTTGCCACTTGGCTCTTATCGAAGATCGCCTCCACTGGCGCTCGAGCGATTTCTAAAAGCCGGGCCTCGCTCAGCCCAAACGCTGCTGCTGCACGCACGTATTCGGTCGACAGAGTCGTGGCCAGCACGCCATAATCGTCCGTACACAAACACATCGGGTACCGCTCTCCCTGCTCTTGGCCGCGCTCTCCCGTGAGCAGTTTGCCGTGCGGATGCGAAGTGAAGCCGCATGCACACAGCCCCGAGGCGGCGTGTTTCTCTTGAGTTGAGCACTTGCAGTCGTCACCATTGCGATATCTAGCAAGAGTGTGTACGTTGGAAGTCAAACAGATCTCGACAGGGATGCGCATCGCCACCATCTTTGCGTACAATGACTTGGACAAACAACAAGCATGGCCCAGTCGGTCTGGCTTGAAGTGCAAGATCCGCATAGCCTCCTCGTCATCGAAATGCTCGGCGAAATGCACTGCAAGCTTGAGGCCACCCTTGCGAGCACGTTCTAGCACCTGCTCGAATCGGTAGAACTCTGAATCCGGGCGTTCCGAATTGCCACTGAGATCGATGCCCACGATAAAGGGACAGTTCTGCCGACTTCGCCGCTCCAATGCCATGGTGACTGTATCCTCTGCCAACGACACGGGCTGGTTTCGGTTGATACTCAGCAAGAGCCTTACTTCGATGTCCAGATCTTGTCGTGCACGACACTCTTTAAGCGCCGACACCACCTCATCCACATACTCGGCACGCGTGGCTCCATCCCGCGGCAAGTCCCTTGAGTGGATCGAAGCTCCAGATACTTGACATTCTCTGCAGCAAAGTCCTCCACGGCTTCGATGACAATCCGTCGGAGTACTCGACGACTGACCACCACTTGGTGAATGAGGCCGAACATCTCGAAGCACTCGTCCAGACTTCTATTCTTTGGAAGCCGCAGCGGCTCCGTCCCATTCAATTGAGCTTCCTCTTGCAAAATCTCCTCCAGAGTTGACGGTCGGATAGAGCCGTGAATATGCGCATGCAATTCCACTTTGGGGAGCGCCTTGCAATACGCAGCAAGGCGGTCATCAACCAGTCCGAACATCTCCATTCTGGCTCAGAAGTGTGGGTTACTTAACTGACAAAATGTTCCATATGGTGTCCCAGACCTCCCTTTGGAGCGCCTGATGTGGTATCACCAAGACAGGTCAGTTGCGAGGTCAGTTTGCAAAGAAACCGTCAAGGGGACAACGTACGCGTTCGCCTTCTGAAGCCAAGACTAACGCCGACACTACCGTAGAAGTCTCTCTGACACCATGATCGACCACTTCGTGATCTTCTCCAAGACTGGGACCGTACTCTGGTCCCGCACTCTGTGCAAATTGGGTGGAGATCCCGTGGACAATTTGATCAATCGGGTGCTCATGGAGGACCGTGCAGGAGAGAAGAAGTTCATCGACGACGCCTATGCTATGCAGTGGGTGTTCGAGAACAAACTGGACTTGGTGTTCGTGGTGGTGTACCAGAAGATCCTGCAGCTTTTGTACATTGAAGAGCTGCTGGAGATCGTCAAGAAGGACTTTATCGCCATGTTCCCGCAGCAGATCGCCAACAAGACGCCCGTCAAGTACGAAGACAAGTTCACCAAAATCCTGAAGACTACTGAGCTGAAATTTGCGGAAAAGCAGACGCGCAAAGGACCAAGAGCCTTTAACTCGTCCAAAAAGGCCAAAGCCAAGGGCGTGTCGTCCAATACTTCGGGCAAAACGGGGTCTTCCGCTCGCTCCAATGCGACTGCAGATGTAAGGTTATGGAAGCATTGTTTGCAAAGCAATTGATTGCATTTACTAATGGATGCGTTTATGTGTGCCCGCTGATCTGAGCAGTCGAGTGAAGACGGAAGCGATAGCCCAAGCTCGGATGGGAAGGATGCTTTCGCGGAGCTGGAGAACGAGGCCGCCCTGCGCTCTTCGAAGGTGAAGACGATGCGTACTGGTCCGCGTCGCAAGCCTGGAAAGGACAAGACCAAGGAACCCAAGAAGAGCGGCAAGAAGATGACGAAATGGGACGATACGAAGGTCTCTAAGAAAGAAGCGGAGGCGTTGGACCGCTCTAAAGCGGTACGGACGATGCTGGTTCACGTGTGCTATGTGATAAGGATACTGTACTAAGGAATGCCGTGCTTTGCATATCTTCTGTGCTTAGGCCACTGCTGACGAGGAAGAAGCCCAACTTCGCGAAATGCGCGAAGCCTACATCGGAGTGCGTTTTCAACAATTGTTTCACGCTACATTACGTCTATACTCATGCCATCATGTATTTATTTTTTGAAGGAAATCGAGGATAGCGACTCGGATGCGTACTCAGATACCGACGATGAGTCTGCTGTGTCGTCTGGAACGGAATCGGACGCCAGCCAAGGTGGCTGGAGCTTCTCCAAGACACGTCTGGGTAATTTCCTCAGCACCGTGTCCGGCAATAAGGTATATGTTCTCTCCTCTATTGCTCGTACACTGTGTTTCTTTTAGGTAATAACTAATAAGCATTCTCCTTGCGCTGTGACGGAATAGATTCTAGGGAGAGAAGACTTGGAATCTGTGATCACTCCTATGCACCAAATGGTATGCATATGTATGTCGAATCGTGCCTTAATGCTTCTGACATCAATGTGTGCTTGCTTACTGCAGCTGATTAGCAAGAACGTGGCTTCAGAGGTCGCTGATGAGCTCTGTGAGTCTGTCATCACTACTGTGGTGGGTCAGCGACTTGAAAGCTTTACACGTATTTCTACGGTCGTTCGCAAGGCTCTGGAGGCGGCATTGTTGCGTATCTTGACGCCTAAGAAGTCCACCGACGTACTGCGCGAGATTTTGCAGGCTAAGGCAGAGGGTCGCGCGTACAGCATCGTCTTCGTAGGCGTTAATGGTGTTGGCAAGTCCACCAGTCTGTCCAAGGTGTGCTACTACCTGAAATCGAAGGGTATCAACGTCATGCTTGCTGCCTGCGACACCTTTCGCTCCGGGGCTGTGGAGCAGCTGAATCAACACGCCAAGGTGCTGGACGTTCCGCTGTTCCAGAAAGGCTACGCTAAAGACCCAGCTTCGGTAGCCAAGGAGGCAATCAAGTATGGCAACGACAATGGCTTCGACTGCGTGCTAATCGACACTGCTGGACGGATGCAAAACAACGAGCCGCTGATGCGCGCCCTTGCTAAGCTTGTTTCCAACAACGAGCCCGACCTCGTGCTCTTCGTTGGAGAAGCGCTGGTGGGCAACGATGGTATCGACCAGCTGTCCATGTTTGATCGGGTATGTATTAGCAGGCAATCAAGGATTGTCTATGACGTCCTGATCTCCAGTTCCTGAGCAAACTTCTTTCGTTTTTGTAGGCTCTTGCTGACTACTCGGACCGTCGTGAACCACATCGCGTTGACGGCATTGTCATCACAAAATTCGACACGATTGATGACAAAGGTGCGCTTGTGTTGATAATCTGTGCTGTGCTTGTCGTTCAGATGACAAACTATATGTTCATTCTTCTGTTTTCCGTAGTTGGAGCCGCGGTGTCGATGGTGTACAAGACGGGTCAGCCGATTATGTTCGTCGGTACGGGCCAGAAGTACACACACTTGAGGAAGCTCAACGTGCGCACCGTGATGCGTCACCTCCTGCAGTAGGAGCCGCAGTGCACCAAGCATTCAGCTGTACCGATCTGTTCTTTTCACTGCAGCGATATCTCCATTAACGGACGGTTTACATACTCTCTCTTCAGCATTAACACTGCGAATAACACTCTTGTTTTCACGGCTACAGCTGCCTACTGTTCCCTTGTGCTGTATCCGAATCCAAGCTCCGGGTATTGAAGTGGGGGTGCTGGTAGCTCCTCGCGCAGCACGTCCACGTCAACAACCCACGGCGTCCCCAGCCACATGGCGTGCGTCGTATGATCCTCTCGTTCGTAACGCGTAAGCGGATGCACCAAAATGCTCAGCGACCCACGGTGTAGCGTAAACCAAGACAGCACTTGCGCGAAGGACTCGGCTGGCGCCCACGTCTCGAAACTGCCGCTGAGATGTGGGCCCACAGGACCAAGGTTGAATGGAGGAGGCTTGCCTACCAGTCCCGGCAATTCCGCGCCCGTCACACCATTGCATACCGCAATGAAGTTCTTGGGATCAGCTTTGACCTGACGAACGAGCTCGTCCCGCAGTGCTTGAGCCTCCTGTTTGCTGCGTTCGTTGTTAGCGTAGAAGCAGGTGTGGAAATGCCACTCCTTGATGGCAGATTGTGGAGCACTGGGCGCCATGATAGCAACGCTTTCTGTTGACTTGTGCACGGGAAGTCGAAGAGTGAGGTCTTCCAGCGAGGAGCTCCGATAACGCAGATAGATTACGTTTTAAGACCTCTCTTTACGCCAATCAAAAGCGGATCAATTGGTGACGCGAATTGACTTGATAGAGGTGCATAGAAACGCCGAGATGGCTACATTTGACGCGAAGTGGCTTCATTTGGCTGCTGCACATGAACGAAAATGCTCAAGTGTGCGTCGTTCACTTTCATGTTGCAGTCCGCAACAAGAAGGCTATTTCCATTTTAAAAGTCAGAACACCATTTTGCGACGGGACCGGGCCGAAACGATGTGCAAGCTAAACGTGGCCGTCAGTGGTTTCTGCTCCATGGAAGGAGGAAGCAAAGACCTTTTTGCTTTTGGCTCTGCCTCCACCTTCACCTCGGTCTCTTGACGCTCAGACAATTAGGCTTTGGCCAATTGGACCTGGACGTTGCAGCGTATTAATAGCGCGGTGTGCGACCACGAGGCCTGTCGTTGCGTATTTGTAGGGGATGCAGGCTATTTCCGTGCGGAAGAAGGCGATGCCAAGCCCTGACATGCAGCATATGGGGGCAAAAGGTGGCGAGGTTTCATTTTTAAACTTCCGTGCCAATTTGGCGAAACGTGTGCAGCTTCCCACTCCGACAGTAGAGCCCTCTCGCGCAGCAGAAACAGACCCGCGCGCTTGTGCCCCACACCGTTCGCGACCGTCGAAGCAGCAAGCCTCTCGACAGCTAGAACACACCACAGGAGTCAACATGGGACTCTGTGCCTCTCAGATGAGCGAGTCCGATAAAGTGGCAATGGCCAAGTCACGAGAGATTGAGGCAAAGAACGAGGAGGCCCATCGTGTCGAGCAGGAGAAGGTCAAGTTATTGCTCCTTGGAGCAGGCGAGTCCGGAAAAAGCACAGTGTTCAAGCAGATGAAGGTGCGTCAACAGTAGTCTTTTTGAATAGTTTACAGCTAGCGCAGGTACTAAGCAATATTTTTATTTCATGGTGCAGATTCTGTTTGGCGCCCCACTGACAGAAGAAGAGAAGCGGCACTGCACGCCGATTATCTATAACAACGTGGTGACATCCATGAAGATGTTGATCGAGCAGTGCCAGGAACTCAAACTCAAGGGTGAAATAGTGTGTGCACAGGACTTTGAGGACATTCGCACAATCAGTGATGAGGCAGAAGTGAACCCCGTCATAGGTCAGAAGATCAAGAACTTGTGGACTGACCCCGGTATCGTAGCCACCTGGAACCGACGAGCAGAGTTCCAGATCATCGAGTCGGTCAAGTACTACTTCAACGACCTGGATCGTATTATGCGCGATGACTACGCAGCGACGCAGCAGGATATGCTTTACGCACGTGTACGCACATCGGGTATCGTCGAAGAACGATACCAGATTGATGGGGCGACCTTCGTCATGTACGATGTCGGTGGACAGCGAAATGAGCGCAAGAAGTGGATCCACTGCTTCGAAGATGTGACAGCCGTGATTTTTGTGGCGGCGTTGAGCGAGTACGATCAGTCTCTATACGAGGACGCATCGACGAACCGTATGATCGAGGCCATCACATTGTTCGACGAGATCATTAACAACAAGTTCTTTTTGAACTCGGCGATGATCCTGTTCCTGAACAAGAAGGATCTGTTTCAGGACAAGATCAAAAAGGTGGATCCAAAGACAGTGGAAGTATTCAAGGACTTCCCAGGCGGGATAGGCGATTACGAGCTAGGCGTGCAGTACTTCCTAGGCAAGTTCATGGAGATGAACCGTCAGCCGGAGAAGGAGATCTACCACCACGTGACGTGCGCGACAGACTCGCAGAATGTCCAAGTCGTGTTCAACGCCTGCAAAGACATTATTTTAAAGCAGAATATCAAGGGCTCCGGCTTCATGTAGACGCTGACAGAGATAAGGAAGATGCAGCCGACCAGAACTAAGACGAGCGATGTATGGAAATGGAAGCGCACGTCGAAAACCAGAAGTCCGACGGACGACACGCCAACAGAAAGAGAATCGAGAGAAGCAGGGCGAGATAATTGTGTATGAGCTCAGCTTTCTCCCATTGTTGACGACACGTTAGTAGGATAGACGGGCAAGGAAGGGAGTGCGTAGAACATTAATATACATTGGCTATTCATTTCCAAGCGCATTGCTTCGTACGTATCATCAGCACCAACTTCGACGTTGCCACCTGACAACGAGCTTTTGTCTTTTCGCGCCAAAATAGCCCTACCCACATATATTATTCCGCCAATCATAGACGGTAATAACTTTTCTCCACCAATGAAATCGTCTGAGATTTTATGGGACCAATCACAGCAGCCCGTGCGAGTCGCTGAGGGAAAACTGCGGGATGGACAGAGTACTGCCGACTTTTGGGTCTACCCCAGACAGCTCATTCCTCAATTTCCCGAGTAATTCCAACAGCAGCAATGGCGAAGACTCCCAGCAAGAAGGCCGCGAAGACGGTGGCGAAGTCCGGCAAGGGCAAGGGCCGTGGCAAGAAGCGTGTCGAGTCGTACTCGACCTACATCTACAAGGTGCTGCGTCAGGTGCACCCGGAGACGGGTATCAGCAAGCGCGGCATGTCCATCATGAACTCGTTCATCAACGACATCTTCGAGCGCATCGCGTCGGAGGCCGGCAAGCTGTCGCGCTACAACAAGAAGTCGACGCTGTCCAGCCGCGAGATCCAGACCGCCGTGCGTCTCATGCTCCCGGGTGAGCTGGCCAAGCACGCCGTGTCGGAAGGCACGAAGGCCGTGACCAAGTTCACGTCGGCTTAAGCGCGTCCACTCTTTAGCTGGCTTTAGTGCGTCGTCAATGGCGTCTAAGCAACTCGTTCGCGCCCAGCGGATGAATCCAAGTCGACTCCTTTTCGTCGCTTCTAGTGGGGGAAGGAGTCGCACTTTTCTATCTGGTGTTTTTTAACACCACCCTTTGTGAAAGATATTTTGAAGATTGTGTTGTCATCGTCGGAGTCGTATTGCTGAGCTTGGGCAGCCAAAGTTGGGCTTGATCGATTTATTTAGGCGATGAATCCCGTGAATGTGGCTCCAAGAGTCAGTCTTCTGTTTCATCACTTGTAAGCAACACCTAATCGGCCACAAGCATCATGAGTAAGTATCAACACTTTGATCGAAAAACAAGACGCCATTACCAATTGTGTAGGACATTCTCCAGTGCCGGGATAGCGCGAATGGCACCATCAATTGCACTCTGGCACCCTCGCACTAATGTACTGTAGTACGATGCAGGTTGAGCCGGTGCAGCAAAGACGTCCGTGGATGCCAATCAGTGGCGCGCACGCCGTAGCTTCCCCGAAACTTCGAGGCGCGTTATTACCATGATGGTCCCACCGAGATCTACTTCCGAGGCCTCTCGTGCGTTAGCACGCATGGGGGTGCTCAACGCGCTCGTCCCTAATGGGAGAATGGCGTGCGGATGCCCACCATCATGGTGGTCGTGGTCTCCGCAAAGTGTTGCCCACGCACTTGAATCGAATCAGCCAGCTGGTGCGGCTGGGGTGCGCAAGCAGGGTTTGCCTGGTAAGCTTTCTCACGGCTCGAGCGATCCACGAGTGGGCTCATAATCGATGGGTTTTCTGCTCGTCAAATTTGAGCCCGTGATGAGCGTTTCCTGCGTCGCAGCTCCTGTCCCAAAGATGGGTTCAGCTTCTTTATTCGTGTTGAGAGGTGATCTATCGAGAGCGATAAATACATCCCCAAGAATGAGTTCATGGGTTTGAACGTCTTCACTGTCATTCTATCTTGCCACTACACAGTGGAGACTACAGCAAACGATTACCCGGCAGCAAGTTGCACTGATGCACAATGATCCGCAATTAAAATCTGCTGACAAACCCTCTCAACAGTAATAAACATATGCCCAACCGTCCCCACTCTCCCACCAAAATGCGTATCACCTGACGAAACGACACAAAAAGTCCCCATACTTGGCCTCAGTATGCCGGTGCTGACTCTCATTTTTTGAGTGCGTTTCGTCGCCATCACGAGTGAGCGTCGTCCGTCTCCCCACTTGGCATCGCACGCGCCTCTGCGGCACAGCAGAGCGAGACTTTTCCTCCGGCCAGCAGCAGCTCTGGGTCGACCATGACGCCGCCCGATTTTCTATTGCGCGTGCCGCCGCTCAAGCTGCACGTGCGCAACGCGACGCAGACCAATGGGGAACCGCCAGTGGTACGTCTTAGTCGAAAGTTTAACGTAAAGAGGCTGCAGATTTGACGCCGCTGTTTTGTATAGTACGAACTGTTCTGCCGCCTCAACAAGACGCAGGAGAAGCAGGAGAACCCTGCGGAAGTGATGCAGTGGAGTCTCTGGAAGACGTACGAGGAGTTCCAGGCCTTTGACAACCAGATGCGAGCGGCTCGCAAGTCGACATTCGCCAAGATGATGGTCACAGTGGCCTTCGCCCCTGGCCACCGGGTGCGAGCTTTCTTCCACCAGGACCAGACTGCTGGGTTTCTCGAGAAACGGCGCGCTGAACTGGACTTTTACATCCAGAGAGTCATGCTGTTCCCTGATGTAGCTGATTTCTCGAAAGGGGATGCAAAGTCTTGGCGGATTTTATCGGGGCGGAGCTGTACATGGACTGCAGTGGACTGGCACACCCGACGTCACCAACGATGCACATGTCGGGCGTCTTTGCGTCGTCGGGAGGAATGCAGCGCGGCTCGTACGAGTCGGATGCTCGTGTTTCAGTATGAGCGCCGCCGGTGCAGGGGATAAAACGAGCTCTCGCCGTAAATTGTGTCGGCTTGAAATTGAAGAGGAGATTACTTTGCGTGGCGGGGCACATGAACTCAAGCGGTTCAAGAAACGTGCACGTGCCTTCCGCAAAGAAAATGACCCTGTGGCGGCTGTGGACCCATTTGTGGAGTTTGTGCAAAAGGAGTATGACCCGGATTTCTCGTCGTGGATTCTACAACGCTTTGTGCGTTCACTCAAGAGTGGTGAGAAGCGTGACGCACTCTGTGCTGCTAGCGGAGTTTCCATGTCGTCTGTTGATGACGAAGATGACCTCGAAAACAGGTCTCAGCGCCAGAATCGTCGCCTAAGTGTGCAAGACGATGAGATGGAACGCCAGTCTAAGCGATTTGGTACGTGCATTTGGAAAGCTCAGTCGTTGTGGTGTGCTGTTCGTTGAATCTGACTATGATATTTGAAACTTCGTGTTGAATAATTCCTGCCAGCAGAGCAGAAATTGCAGAGCTTTTCCAGCAGTCAAACGAGCATGGGCAGTCGAGGAAGCGACCCTGCTGTCCCGGTGAAGGTGTCCCGAAAAAAGCAAACCGCCAGATCCTCGAACATGTCAACTCGCTATCAAATGGCAACATGCACGTTGTGGACGAATTCAAGCAGGCAGCCAAGGCACTCGGCAATCAAGAGATGAGTGGTGAAGCATTTGTCAGCTATCTACGGTCCACTTTTGGCAAAAAGGCTGCAGAGGAGTTGCTGGTTTTAGTTGTTGAAGTGATTCCGCAGCCACAAGTTCAACAGGAGCTGCGTATTGCCTTGGCACGATAAGGGCCCAGCCACAATTTTGCAGTGCAGACCGGTACATAGTTCGATTGCTTTTCACCCGAACTGCGTGCCTGGCACCACTTGTGAGCGCAAGAGTAGGCCTCACGAAATCAGCGTTAACACTGACGGTGGCGATAGAAGCTGCCGCTGAATTTACTTAAAGTGTACAAATATTCATAGCTCAGCTGAGTATTGCGTCGATGTTTAAGACGAGTTCGCGAAGATTTTTGATCTCGAGCGCCGAGCCAATGCCGTTCTTGAGTAGATTTGCAAATTGAACTCTCGAGTATTGCGTCTGTAACACACAAACCATGCTTAGTGAACAATGAATGTAGCGAACGGTATACCCAGAGCTGCTTACCTTGTTTGCTCGAACCCATTCCAGGAGCTCGTCTTGGTCGTAGTAAAACGCCTTAATGTAATTCCCGACATACTCACGTCCGCGGGGCACTGTTCGAGAGCTGATGTGATTGATCAGATCAAGGCCATTTTGCAGAGCATGCAAGTCGAGCAGCATTAGCGCTCGGCCTTGAGGGGTGGGCTTAGGCACCGTTGAAAATCCTTGTAACAGCGTATCCATGATTGTCTGCACCATCGCTGCCCAGATATCCTCCCGAGCGTCCATTGGAATGGAACCGTCGGCCATAATTTCAAGTCCACCCCACGCTTCTCCACATTTTTGCACCAAGTGCACGACATACTCGTTATGTTGGTCACTAATGTAGGGGATATTCCATGATACCGCTGCAATCGACTCAAGGAGCGCTGGTACGTCCACAAGACTCGTTGCGATGGTGGTGTACATGAAACTGCGGAGTTCTCGCGCCATTGTGCGATTGCGCTCGAAAACCTCATCCATGAGACAGAGATATCGGTCAGGAAGATACGATCGTGCTAACTCCTCGATTGCATTCAGTAGTCTACATTGACCAACAATTGCTTCGCAGGCGATCAATCGTTCAGCCGATGCGTACAGGTTATTCTCATCGGCGTCTTCCACGGCCGCAGGATTTCGGGACACCCTACGGAGAGTGACTTTTCTCGACATTGGCGCGTTCTGCGGCTGTTCTGGTTTCTCACTCTCCACAGCGGAAGGATATATCAGTACAGTTGACTGAAGCAAGATTTCGCCGGCATTGATTTCGTCAGCTATACGACAAATTCCAGTGCGGAGTCCATTCCACCGCATTGCATCACCCTTGACCCAACTTCTGCATCTACCGCGAAAAAGTTGCGCGATATCGTCCGCGGGGACAAAATTTGTAAAAACAGCATACAAGTTAAACTCAAATAAGTTGTTTAGCGAACGAAACGCATCCCAACCAATGTGAGGTAGGTGTTCCATCATTTTCAAGTAGACCCCGCAGAGCCTACTCATGAAAGGACGTCGTTAGCGGGTCACTATCAACAAGCACCATAAATCAACGTAAATCGTACCGAACAAAACCTGCGAGGCCAGACGAGGTCAGTACAAATTCTGACTCATTCGGATCCATAACAGGGAGTTCTTGGTCCTCGCTATCTTGTAAAGATGTTTTGTCGTGCGTGTTTAAAGCACCTTTAGCTTCATGCTGAAACCGGATTCCTTGTTTCATCGAGAGCCACTCCGTCGAATTGGCGGCATTAAAAGGGTTTCCATCGGTGCAGAAGGAAGGGAACACTCGTCTCGAATAAATTGGGTTGGCCACAAGGTCTTCGCGTACCTTACGCTCAAAGAAATACCCGCTCCGTTTCTCGATCAATCGAAGAAGGCCAGCATTATCGTCACCGTCTGTCGTTGAGGCCGTGACACGCTGCCAGTTCTCTGTGTCCAACAGCATCCGTGCCAATTCAATGTTATCATCATGAAATGCGTGCAGATATTGCTCGCATTTGACTCGAAGTACCGATCGTATCCTGTACATCACACAACGTTGCAAGATGATTATTTTCTAGTCCCACTCATCCTGCGCACATGATTCTATAAGACTTACTTCGATGATGGTGTTCCCGTAAACTCTTCCCCAATTTCGGTGATTGTTGTTGTCGCTAGCGAAAGGGCAATAACATGCTCCATCTTGTAACCTGATCGATGGCATCACATCAGGCCCACACAAAATCGTTACACATGGCAGATAGTCACTTCAAGGACAACCAAGTAGCGTTCGTACCGTAGGTCATATCTACTTTTTCGAGCATCTCCAGTATGTTGTGTTGAATGTTTTCCCAAACAATCTTTCGATACCTCAGCAATGTCATGCCTGTCTCGCAGAGAACTTGATCGTAGAGCGATCTTTTAGCGCCACTAGATTGGCGACGTGTAGGAGACACTGGGCCACTGGATCGCCCATTCCCGTGTCCATGCTTAGAGTAAGCATGATGAAATGAATGGTCGTTGTCTTCATCCTCATCGTCATCGTCGTCATCATCATCGTCGTCAATGCCACAGCGATGGAGGTATGTAAAATTATCGTTGAGTGGATTAAACGGATCTCGATGCCACTGGACCAAAAGATAGTATGTGTGCATGGCTTCTGTAAGGCTTTCATAGCATCGCTTGATTTTCTCGATTGTCTGTGATGCTGGTGTATTCGTCGCATCCGCCAGTTCTCCATCGTGGTTAGCGTTGTTGTCTTTAGGTAGATTTTTCTTAGAGACCTCACCGAATTTCTTTGGCGAGCCAGATTCAAAAACGTGACGCACAAAATCCTTCGTCATATCATCGATGGATCGTACAATAATTTCCGGAATGTTGGAAAGCACTTCGTTCAAAGTGTAGGACGAGAACTCGAATCCAAGATTCTCGGAATGATCAGCCAAAGCAATGTATGCTTGAAGTAGTTCCTTGTACCCAAGAGGGTCAAAACGTTCTGCTACCTTCCGTAAAGACTGCATGGAATACGACCTGCATGTAAGTAAGCCGTGTAGACGACCAAACAGGATGGACCGCATCATATACAAAAAACAGTTCTTACCTGGTCAAATTGCTTTCGAAGTTTTGGAATGAAGTCTTGCATCCGAAGCCTAATTTCCTCCAAGATAGTAAGCCCTTCAAATTCCTTCCGTGATAGCCCTTTTCGCAGACCAACGCAAATATCCACCTGTTGTTCGCAGCATTAATATCAGCATCTCGATAAACATCAATGGATAACAACATCTAAACCTGCAAAGGGCAACACCTACTGCAGTGATAAAGCGGTGTTCCTGGAGGGCCGCGTTCATTTTTTCTTCTTCCTCAAAGAAATGGACAATTTCAGATCCAAAGTCGACGATCTACGGTAGTGGATGTCATTTCAAAAGGAACAAAAGACGTGAGAATCCATGGGTTATCCACCGTAAGCACACGAGCATACCTCGCCAACTCGGTCGCGGTTTCGTTTGGTTTTCACAATTTCCAGCGAGCTTCATAAAAAGACATGCCAGTGATGAGTTTCTAGAATAATAAAGAATTATACCACTTCCACTGCGCAGGACGTTACCTGAGGACTATATCCTGTTTCGCCGTTGCTAGAAGCCGTCGACCATTTTTTACGTGAATCTGCGCACGAACCAGGTCTAGATCCACATCTTGGACCACTTTCATGCCTTGAATCAGTGAATTATAATTGGCTCGCACTTCGTCCTTCAACTTGGTCAGAATCACGTCCTTTGCCACGTCCACTGCACTGATCTCCGTGCGCAGAAAGCGATTCAATTCATCTGAAACATCTGGGATGTTGTCCAGCATGTAGGCGGTAGGATCGAAGCTCTCCGTGAAGAAGCGAGGGTCCAACGCGTCCAGAATCTCGTCGTCCGTCTTCGGGACCAGCACCGACATCGCTCTCGCCGACTAAAACACAATGAAGATCAGCAGTGTTACGACACAAACATACATACAGAATTATATTACTCGTGGTGTAGGCAGAAAGTCAGGAGACAGCAGCGTCCCGTCCGTATCGGAGCTGTCATTGGGCGACACGTCGCCATTGTTGCGCGGACTCTTCTTGGCCTTGGGAACATACTGCGCGGCAGACGCGCCATCCACTTCTGGTCCTTCAAAGTGGCCAGCATCGGCAGCTCGTCCATCATGTCCCTGAGGTCCAGCGACCGCTTGGGCGCAGCCACCGACACCTTCAGAGGCGCCTCCATGCTGTGCGTCCGTCACCCAGCGGATTTTCGATTGATCGATTGGATTCTGATTCGAATTCGTTTTTAAACTATTTAACTATTTTTTTAAATAACGAAATTCAAGGCATGTGATTGGCTGGAAAGTCGTTGTATGGGTCTGCCGGTTCATCCACAAGTCTATTGGGAAGCAACCGATGGCCAACGTGATGGTGACGGAGGGCGCGACGCACGCGGTCTCGGAGGAGACGCGCGCGCGCCGACGAGCTCAAGGTGCAGGGCAACGAGGCGCTGGCGCACTTCAAGTTCACGACGGCCGTGGAGTTCTACACGCGCGCCATCGAGCTCGCTCCCACCGCGATCTTTTACGCCAACCGGGCGGCGGCACATGTCAAGAGCGAGAGCTACGGACTGGCGATCGACGACGCGTCAGCCGCCATTGAATTAGAGCCCAGCTACATTAAAGGTGCTGGCTGCTTGTGTAGCCATGTGTGGTGACAGGAAGAGACTGACGCTTTGCTATGTGTCACAACAGCGTACTACCGACGTGGCTCGGCCCAGTTGGCGCTCGGACACCACAAGAAGGCGGTGAAAGACTTCCGTCTGGTGGTGCGCATGAAGCCGCAGGACCGAGACGCGCGTGCCAAGCTCAAGCTGTGCGAGAAGATCATCAAGGAGGCGGCGTTTGCGGCGGCGATCCAGTCGGAGCGCAACTTGCCGCTCTCAGAGACCATCGACGTGAACTCTCTCGGTGTGTGTTGGCTGTAAAGGGATATTGAGTGCGCTACCAGTACTGATAGTGTTGTTGTTGTAGTGGTGGACCCGGCGTACGACGGCCCGACTCTTCCAGATGACATGACGCAGATCAAGCCGGACTTCATTGTGGCACTCATGGACCGCTTCAAGCGCGGCAAATTGCTACACCGCAAGTTTGTGATCCAGATCTTGCTGAAGCTGAAGGAGATGTTTTCCGCTATGCCGTCGTTGCTGCGGATTGGACTGGCTGATGACCCGGACGCTCACTTTACGGTGTGTGGTGACACCCACGGCCAGTTCTACGATGTGTGCAACATCTTTTCCTTGAACGGACTGCCGAGCGAGTCAAACCCGTATTTATTCAACGGTGATTTCGTGGACCGAGGCTCATTCTCTTTTGAAGTGGTGATGACGCTCTTCGCGATGAAGCTCGTGTACCCGCAGCACGTACACTTGCTCCGTGGAAACCATGAGTCCAAGAACATGAACAAGATCTATGGCTTTGAAGGTGAAGTGAAGCACAAGTATGATGAGACAGTCATGCAGCTCTTTACGGAAGTGTTCAACTGGCTGCCTCTGGCAGCCGTGATCGAAAACCGGGTGTTGGTTGTTCACGGCGGCCTTTTCAGTGAGGAAAATGTGACTCTTGCTGATATTGAAAAGATCGATCGCAACCACGAGCCACCTGAGAGCGGCCTCATGAGCGACTTGATGTGGAGCGACCCGCAACCATTCCAGGGTCGTGGACCTAGTAAGCGTGGAATCGGTCTTTCGTTTGGCCCTGATGTCACCAAGGCCTTCTTGGAGCACAACAAACTTGGTACGTTTCTCGCATTGCTATCTGTAACCATCACGTGGGGGTACTGATTGACGGCCGTTCTTGTTGAATTCAGATTTGTTGGTGCGCTCACACGAAGTTAAGGACGAGGGCTATCTAGTAGAGCACGATGGCAAGTGCATCACGGTCTTTAGTGCACCCAACTATTGCGACCAGATGGGCAATAAGGGTGCGTTCATTCGATTCGAAAAGGATATGCAGCCCAGATTCACGCAGTTCGCGGCGGTGGTACGTATTCTTGTCTTACTTTCTCTACCCGAGAGGAGAATCATGCTCTTTGGTGTGGCGTGTTTCATGTGCTCACGATGTGTTGCTGATTTCAGGAGCACCCTCCAATCCGACCGATGGCATACGCCGGTAACATGGGCGGCATGTTTGGCTAGACTTCTGTGAGTGTAGACGATGTTCAGATAGGAGAGAGACCGAACAAGCAAACAGTCTAGCAAGTGTGTCTCACTCAATAAAACAGTAGTGCAGGTTTACCTCTATAGCTCTCTCAGATAACATCAGAACAAGCGCTTCATCAAGATGATCGCATTGTCCCGGCAAAATTGGCCTCGTCCACTTAAGCTAGCCAAGTGACCTCGGTAGAACCGTCGAACAGCGTCAGGTTCATACTGGGAGAAGCGCGCACTCGGTGGTGTAGGGGGACCCAATCTGCAAGTGCGGCTACAGTGCAGAACACTTCATCACCATTTAGATGCACTAATGCACCAAAAGCTCTGACGCGTGCTCTACGACCTCCTGAGGTGCGTTGTGGCTTAAATATTTGCTGCAGATGCGAGTGATTTCAGGCACAAGCTGAGTCACGGACTCGGAACGCTGGCACACCATAGTAAGGCATGCTAACGCCGCCAGTAATTGACGAATCTCTTGCGACTTCCGTGTGCCACTCACGGCGCTAAGCTCATTGCCATCGTGCACTTCGGTTTGTTCGTCTGCTTCAGGCGGCCGCGTATCGACGATATCGGTAACACCAGTTGTTTGCTTCGAGAGAAGCAGCATAGAACGTGTAAGTTGAGATGACTTGGCGTCTGCATCAACATTGATGGCTTGAAGCTGTGTGCGAAGAATCGGCCACACCGTCTCCACAAAACGATCTCCAACAAAATCACCTGCAACTTCTGCAAGAGTGGTGATAACTTGGACTGCACCAGTCACGATAGCGCGATTGTCTATACGCAGTCTGGGAAGTAGCTCAGGCCACATACGAGCAACGAGAGGTAATAACTGCTTCTTGTGTCTTGCAAGGAAGCGCACGCCCTCATCGATCAAGGATAATACCAAACAGCACGCAATAGGATCAGACTCTGCGAGGAAGTAGCCACAACGATCGAGAACGTCAATGACCAGCGCTCGATAACCTGAATCGCCATCTTCTTTGTCCTCCTGATCACCCTCAGGTTGAATTTCATCGTATTCCAGGGGCATCGCACCCTTTACCGTTGGCGGTGCGCCACTTTCTGCTACTTCGTGTTCCCCTGTTTTGTCTTCTTCTGTTTCATTTTCGAGAGCGTCAGCACCATCATTCGCAAGCATCTTCATCTCATCAATAAAATCTGCCAAAAGTGAACGAGAAGGTGATAGGTCGGTGCTGGTACTTGATACCGTTGCCGGTGCTACGGCTTCCGCTTCTTCAGCATCACGTGCTATACTCCCGAGAAGGGACTTTAAAGCGCGCAAAAGACCGTCGACATGGGGCGAATCCTGGTATAAGTCAACACTTCGCAGCAGTGAAGTTGCTACTTCGTCCACTAGTGGCAAGGATGCCAGCCGAGTGTGGCGAAGCAATGCTTCAACTACGAAGGCTGTCATTGGATACGCATCTAATTGCTCAAGCCGTGCACACAGCGAGTCCACAAAATAATCCATGTTAGCCTGGAAAAGGCCTTCCAGTGATTCGTAGTTCGTAAGAAAGTAAACCTTCTCCAGCGCAGCCAGTGCTGCACGTTCCACTTCCACGTTGCGTGAACCCAATTGCTCAACTAATGGATATAGCACGTGAAGCAGAAACAGCTTAAAATCTTCCCCCATTATCTCCGCGCAAACTCCAACACACTCCACCATGAGCGCACGTTGCGACACAAGCGCTTTGCTGTTGCCAGAAGATGAGCTGCGCTCCTCCCATGCCTCTAGAGCCAGAAGGTCCTCTAGTACACGCCCAATAAGGTGCACGCCAACCGATTGATGTTCGTGTGCACCAGGTGCCTTGTTGTCTGGTTGAGGGCAATAAGCACGCAAAAACTCGTTAAGAATCAACACAACTTCGGCACCTCCAGTCTCCCCTGTCATTAAATTTTCACCCGCTAACAGCGTGAAAGCGCAGTCAATAAATCCAGCAGGCGTCGAGACAGACCCAATGTCATGCAGCAACAACAACACCTCATGCACCGAGGCCTCTTCATGAAAGAATCGCAATCGTTTCTGGAACTGCGAAACCAAGACACTAGCATTTGTGCCATCACTCTCTTCTTCTGTTGTTTCTGCACCTGGAAGTGCATGATGGACGACCAGTTCGATATCAAGTGCAGCAAATGCCACCACACGACAAAGCGCACTGTAAATACTCTCGATGGATGCGTCCAGGTACGGGGTGAGAGTTGTTCCTAGAAAAGTCACATATCCACGCAATGTGCGAACCAGATGCACCTTAGTGGCTTCGTGTTCAGTGGCAACTTTGAGCACCAGGGTCGAGAGCAGCATCTGAAAACGATCCGCCATTTCTGGCAACAAACGCAAGCGCTCCTCCACCGATAAAGTCGACACCTGCAACTTCTGAAGGATCTCACCCGCCTTCTGCGAAACCTCTGTAGTGGAGTCAACACGAAGAACTAAAAGTTCATCGAAGCACCGGAAAAATGATACACGAAGAGCTTGCCGGCATTGAAGCATCACAGTACCACACAGTTCAGCAATTGCACAGCGAACTCTCCACGACGATCGCGGCAGTCCTGTACTAGTTCCGGCTGCAATTGCAGTAGCATTAGCAGCAAACGTTCGCGAAAGCAGGAGATCTACGTTGAAAGCAGTAGCCTCCATCCACTTGTCATCGGCATTGGATACCGCTTTATCACTCTCATTCGTCTCTTCCTTAGCAGAATCCTTGGATAAAACAGCTTCAGCTGAATGCCGAATTGCTTCAAGCGTATATCGCTGTTCTTTTTGATCTAATCTCGCAGCTGCCCCTCCTTCCAATTGATCGTCACCGACACACAATTGCAAAGCCACTGCTAGACATTGCAATGCGGCTACAATCACCTTAGAGATCTGCTGCGGCGCATTCGCACATTTCCACAAACCAGCAGACACTCCTGGCAAGTACTGGCGCAGTGTGTTCGGGTCTCGAATGAAAACCAATACGCATTCCAGCACTTCAACTGCTCGTAGAGCCGCCTCTCGACACCGATCACGCTGTGCCACATGCAGCAGCGATGCCACCAAGTACGCGAAAAGTGTTGCTGGTCCGCTTGGAGCTGCAGCGACTTCTTCTCGGCCGTATCCTCCTCCAACAGCTCGCGTAGGCTTTGTAGAATAGCAAGACGCAGCTCCTCTGGCTGTGACGTAAATGTAGCACTTTCGGCAGTTTCCTCCGAGTCTTCCTTGGCTTCAGGAGGCTGTGGCAGGTACAACACGCAGCTCTGGACGAACGCTAAGCGTCTCTGCAGGTGCGCAGCGTTCCCTTCGCTCATCCGAGGCTTGCAGCGCTGCAACACGCGAGAAAACACTGCAAAAGCACGCTCCTGAAGCTTCGGAGAAGAAGAATTAAGTACGAACCCGCCTAGCAGTCTGTGCATTGAGAGCAGCACGAGGTCGTCCATCGCTGCGAAGGTAACGAGAGGAGAGTCAACTGCAGGCCTCACAGAGTCATCACAGCTCTCCACGCGGTCGTACAGCGCCAAGACGTCGCCCAGCACATGAGTTAGCTCCTTGACTGTTGTATCTGCAGGCTGGAGCTGCACGAACCGCGACAGACGCGTACAGAGCTCGACGTACGACGCCACCTCCATCTGCATCTCAGTCATTGACATCATGTAAACTTTACGTAGTAGTTTACATAGTAGTTTACCACATCGTAGATAGTCCTAAAATAGTACTTTGGAGTACTATTTCTTCGAAAATGGGAGCTCCATCGCGACGGAAGCAGCGGCTGAGGCAGCACGAGGCGCTCGTAGCGCGTCTTGCGGCCGTCAAGCTCGAGCAGCAGACGCTTCGCAGCGACGCGCTGGCGTTCGCGGAAGACCCCGCGGCGTCTGAGAAGGCAGCGGCGCAGCGTTGTTTACGCTCTCTCCGCCAGCTGACCCCGAGGTCACCGTGCTTTGTGCGCAGACTGGAGCGGTGGTGGAGCGCGTAGCGAACGCCAATGACGTGGCGGAGAAGATGACGCGGGAGGTTCGGCGGCTGGACGTGATTCAGTCGCGCTTGGGCGTGGCGTTAGCGCAATCGGCGCAGCTGCTGACGCTGCGCAACGCTCTGGCAGGGATCCGACGCGCGATGCAGCAGCAGCGGTACCCTGAGGCCGCCACGTTCCTCCAGACTCTCAAGACCATCGAGCAGCAGATGCCGCTGGATGTGGCGGACAAATTGCGCGTTGATACGATCGAGAACGACCTGAAAGCAGTGATTGAAGGCGCGTTCGAAGAAGGTTTACGTGCTGGAGATACTCGTCAAGTGCAGACTTACGCGCCGCTGTTTCAGGCCGTTGGGAAGGACTACGAAGAGCACGGATTGGTGATGCTGCTGGAGCATACACAGAAGACGCTGGACGAGACTTTGAAACGCGAGGGAGACCCACGAGTTGGTGTGTTCAGCTCTCAAGAACTGATCACACATCTTGCAGGAGTGTTTAATACTGTGGCACAGGAGGCTCAACTACATGCAGAACTGCTCTCACAATGCTTTCAGCGTGTTCGCGGACCGAACCGCTTCGTGGCAAAGCTGTACAAGTTGGGAGAACAGTCGTCTTGTGCTGTGCTGACTGCCTACATGGCCCAACGCAAGTTTCATGAGCGTATTGCCAATGGAATAGAACCAAGATCTCCGACTGCTGCAACCCCGCTGTCTCCTTCGAATCGGAGTGGTAGCACTCGTTCGATGCAGGGTGATCCTGGAAGCCCCAAGGATGATGGTGTGGCGGTCATGAATGAACAGCTAAATGAAATGGCACTTGTAATCCAGCACACTCAAACCTATGAGCGTTTTATGAGATCGCGGGTACTACCAGAAACATATATTGAGGAAGGAAGCGACGAGGGGAAGAAGCTAGAGATGACGAGGACGTCGTTAAGCCTGATGACGAGAAAATTGTGATTGGCCCCGTACTTCCACCTATTCAAGAGAGTGAGCTCGGAAAGACCGTCCAGGAACTTGCTGGGTTTTATTGCTTCTTCGAGAACGCTCTACTAAATCAGGCTGCGCGCAAAGCCTTTCAATGGGAGGAGTTACACTACTCATCTGGTGATGGAAACAGTGGTAGCGATAGCACTATCGATAGTGGAGCTGATGGAGACGATGGACTCGTATGCTTCCCGATCTCATCGGCTATCGATGAGATTTTCTACGTTGCACGCAATTCAGGTCTCCGTGCACTAGCAACGGGTCATGTGGACTGCGCGGCTGGTGTCCTAAACATGATCAATACTGTGTTGCGCGACGTTGTCGGTGACTCGATGCGAAGCCGCATCCGGCATATGACCACGTCCGCCAGGTTAGACAATGCAGGAGCTTCAAGCTTGTTAGCAGCTTCGTCCGCTCAACTGCGTGACCAAATGCAACAACAGTTTGCAAAGCTGAGCAAGACTGTTGGTCCAGTGGGCGGTGTCAATGCTGGCGAAGCTGGCGGAATGGCACCGGAACAGCGCAAAGAACACGCCCCCGACGTCGTGCTGAACAGCTTAGAAGTTACATCCGGGTATATTGCTCAACTGAAGGGTGAATTTGAGCACGAACTTCCCGAAGCCTTCCCGGAGGTGCCGCAGCACATTCTGACATGCTTGAACGCACTCGAAGATGCATCCGCTGAGCTCAAGCAACTTCTTCTCGCTTCACGCAAGAAGCTCCTCAAACTGTTTGAACCCAAAATCACCAGTTTTCTCACGACGTTACTTTCGGGGTCATCTTCTTCCTCGGCAGCGTCAGCTTTGGCTGCATCTGCAACTGCGCTGTCATCGTCAGGCTCGGTATCCTCAAGACGCAGTGCTGTTCAGTACGAACTAACAGAAGCCATGTTCACGTTCAACGAGGCCAACGATCCGTTTGCCCATGCGTTTGTTAGTGGTCTGCGCTCGTTGCTCGGGTTCTACCGCGGGAGTCTTTCGCGTTGCAACTACCGTGCTATCGTGCAGGGGTAGCTGAGTGCTCGGCCTCGCAGCTCGAGTCCTGGTTCCTCTCTCGCGCTACCCGTGTGAATCAACTGGGTGCACTCCAATTCGACAAAGACGTCCGTGTGCTGAGCACGTTCCTCGGTGGTGAAGGCGGTGCCGGTGATGAAGTGCGCGAGGCGTTTGCATCATTGACTCAAATCTCCGAGGTGCTGAATGTGGACACCCCTGAAGACGTGGTGGACATCTTCGGTCGACGTCGTCGTGGAGTGGCGTGGACACTCCCAGCCGCTCGCGTCAAGGAAGTGCTTTCGCGTCGCGTCGAATTTGGTGACGCCGCCATCAACAAACTCGTGTTGAAGTGAAGATAAAAGGAATGTAGTCCGATGATACTTTTTGCTGCTTGGTTTGCCTGTCTGATAACGTACGACCATCGAAATAGTCGGTTCTCTTTTCCCCGTTTGCAAATCAAAGCTTTGGTCCAAAAATGGACGTGATTCTGTCTCGCGCTGGCATCAGTGGCGACCAGCAGCGCGCGCTCTGCTTCGGCGCCGTCCGTGACGAGGTCCAACGGGCGGAAGCGAAGCTCGCTGACGCCCTCGCAGCACTGAGGCAGGCGCTGGAGGTCGCGCGTGTCGCGCAGAATGTCAACAAGTCGTCCAGCCCACTCTCTGTCGTAGCTCCTGAGGTGAAGACCCCGTCATGAAAATGCAAAGCGCTGGGAAAGAGATCCACCGACTGCTTCAGAAGCTCCACTCAGGCCTTCATGCTACAAATACAGTCGTGGCGTTGGACTCGGAGTCCTCTACCGACGAAGAGGAGCGTACAACGACGTCGGATCAAGCTCCAGCTCCAGCTTTTCCGGCTCAAGGGATCAAGACGGAACGCCCCGCGGGATTGGCCTCTATGCTCGCGTTTAGATCCCGCTCAAGTGCAGAGATGGCTTCACGCAATGGTGTGGATGCTGTGACACCTTCAAGAGCAAGTCGGGAGAACACGTCCAACGGGTTCGTTGCCATAAAACCACGGGAAACTCCTCACCCCCGGCCGGAGGAAACTCTTTTACGTCCGAGTCCTTACGGACCATGTCCGGACGTTTATTCTTTATCTGAAAGCGAGTTCTCGGATGCTGATGAAGTGGATGTATGGGGACGAGAAAGGAAACGCCAGGCGATTGAACAAGAAGGACTGCGAGTCGCAGCACAACCTGTGGAACGAGTCACGAAAGCGAATGCTGCAACTGAACTGGGGAAACGATTGGCGCTGCTTCCTCCTGGACACTTAGGGCTCTTGTTTACTGCCACTTTGAAAGCAGCAGTGGAGGTTGCTCAGCTGGAAATTGTAACAGGTGGAGAGCCATGCATCCAGCGCGCTGTGGATACTACTCGAGAGGCGATTTCAACCCTGATTTTGCAGTGCCGTAGCCTCCCTGATAGAGGCATGCAACGGTTTGAAGACATACGGCAAGTGCTGATGGTCGTCGTACGTGCTGTCCAGAAAACTAAGGGCCATCTTGAGGCATCAGAGCTGCGTGACCTGCTTTCGCTCATTTCACGACTGCAAGAAAAGTTCCCGGCGTCCGCTGCGCGCACTCGTTGGTACGTGGACCTAGTAATATGCTGTCTCATAATACTCAGTCTACTTTTGTCGGTCTTTTTGCAGGTGCAACACCACGCTTCGCAACTTTATAACGGCAACTTACAAGAAACCTGCGAAGGTAGCTACCGCTGATCAAGACATTTTGACGTCGACTTTGGCAGAAGTTCGAGGGTGGAAATATCGAGATTCGTACAGTGTTTCCAAATTCGAGCATGTCATGAGCACCATACGAATGCTGCTCGAAAGTACTTATGAAGGCTGGGAGCCCCGAGAGGATACTAGGCTCGCCGAGCTTATAGGACTCATGAATATCCGGGTTGGTGCCTTTGGGGTGAGTGCGGTGCAGGAAGGTCGCCAGCGTGAGGTAAAGAGTTGGCGTTCAAAAATGTCCGGATCCTCCTTCGCATTGACGCTGGATCTAGAGTCAATTCCGCCGCGCGAACTAACAGAAGTGTACACCGAGGCAAATGGCGGGTTTCATTCTGTCGACGACATTGAAGCGAACTTCAAGCGAATTGCTCATTTGAAAAGCACTAAACACTTTGGGTTGACGACGACTGCTCTATTTACTCTGCTGGCCACCATGATCCTTACTCGGGATCAGTCACTTATTCCGCTCCGCACACTCCGTCGTTTTAATGAGAACGTCCAAGAATTGAAGTACTGCGATCCCGCGTACGACGAGTTGATTCTCCAGGTGAACCAGGAGCTTGAAAAATGCTTTACTTGATGCGCGTGGTCATGCACAAGCGGCCGGAGTACAAGGAATACTCCACAAGGTATGGGCTTGTCGAGATTATCGGTTGCTTTAGCGTTCTCACGAAACTCGTTTTTGCTCTTGTCGTGTTCGTTGATATTCTTGCTCTCAAGTACTATCGAAACCCTCTTGTCGTTCTTCCCTTCATCATGTCGGCCGACTTTTGTTTTCCCTCAAAGCATTTCGACGTCGGACTCCTCAGCTGTCACGCCCATTGACACCAAACTCAATGACACCAAGCCAATCGAAGATAAGTCCAGCTCCGACTAAGTGCTCATCTGGCCTGAGGTTCGAGCAAAGTAATTTGTCAGTTGGGACCGAGCAACTGAATAGGCAAAGCATCATCAGTGTGCTAGCCCATGACCTGTGGGTACGTGATCTCGTTCTGCCGAAAACCCACGTGGTCTCTTTGTACAAGTGAACACTGTTTCTTTGAATGAGTACACTGTTTTCGTGTTCATCTGAGTTGGTCTACGGCGATACAGCACACTTAGTATATCAATTCTTACGATGCTGGTTGTCGCGGAAAATGCGGATTCGTTCAGCCCATTCGTGCACGTCGTTCTTCACTTGTATCTCATTTATGGTCATGAGTTCACGGTTGCACAGAAGTTGTTTGCCGTTGATCCAAACATCAGAAACATGATTGCGGCTAGCAGTGTACACCACATGACTCACAGCATTGTACATGGGAAGCATTTCGATGCTGTTACATTCCACAGCTATGATATCTGCGCGTTTGCCCGGCTCAATAGAGCCGATCTCGTGTTCAAGTCCAAGAGCTCGTGCACCGTTGAGCGTGGCCATCTGCAACGCTTGGGCTACAGGAACACTGGTGCTTTGTCGCGACTCGGCTTTAGCAAGCAAAGCCGCAAGCTTCATCTCTGCAAACATGTCAAGCGAGTTGTTACTGGCAGCGCCGTCCGTACCTAGACCCACATTCACCCCACGACGGAGCATTTCGGTCACTCGCGCGATGCCCGACGCCAGTTTGAGGTTGGAAGTCGGGCAGTGAACGACGTGGGCTCCAGCTCTAGCGACATCGTCAATCTCTTCGTCTGTAAGTTGTGTCATATGAGCGCACACAAGGCGCTCAGAGAGCAGGCCCAAACGCTTGAAATTGGCGAGCGGACGGAGCTTCTGGTCGCTCTTGTGGCAGCACATGGACGAGCGGTTCTGCATCTCACTATCTCTGCATTCCGCCTCCGTCTCGTGCAGATGCGTGTGCACTCTTGCATCATACTTCTTGGCTAGAGCATCCAGTCGAAGAAAAGTATCATCACCTACTGTATAAGGTGAGTGCGGCGCCATCGTGACTGTAATGAGGTCATGATACCCAGGCGCATATTTCTTGAGATTAGGCTCAGCCTTGGCTAGAAAGTCATCTGGTCCTGTCCCGTAGGGCGTTGCCATGTCGGTGATACCTTGGCCCACTGCTCCACGCATCCCTGTTCTCTCTAAGACAGTGCAAATGACATCAGGGAAGAAGTACATGTTGTTAAAGCACGTCGTGCCGCCTCGGATCATCTCTGCGACAGCGTGCGTCATGCCCTTCTCAATGAACTCTGGACTCACAAACTGCTTCTCCGTAGGCCACATGTCCTCTGCCAGCCAGTCGTGAAGAGCTTTGTCGTCCGAGAGGCCTCGGAGCAGCGTCATTGGGGCGTGAGTGTGCAGATTCACGAGTCCAGGGAGCAGAATGTGACGCTCCAGACGCTTCTCCTCAGCACCAACGAAGTCCTGCTGGGCTTCGGCTGCTGGGAGCAACGCCACGATGCGACTGTCATGAATCACCACTGCATAGTCCTCCAATACTGCGTCGTCAGGCACCACTGGCACCACATAAGCAGCATACAGCACCAAGTCCACTATCTGCTTGGTCATCGCTCGAAATCCC
This sequence comes from Phytophthora boehmeriae, assembly GCA_011947355.1. Classification (NCBI taxonomy): domain Eukaryota; phylum Oomycota; class Peronosporomycetes; order Peronosporales; family Peronosporaceae; genus Phytophthora; species Phytophthora boehmeriae. The sequence goes on from JAAVTJ010000008.1 coordinate 162,612, forward strand.
TGCCTAATTTATTTATTTATCACCAAAATGGGCGCGTAACGTGAAGTTTCAAATTCAAACCTGACTTCAACTGGATCAAATATTACTTATTCTTCCAGCCCTGACAACGATGGAGAACTGCATTCCCATCAATGGAAATCTAGAAGTGCTTAAACTGCAACTTCTCGATACTATGCACGGTCTACTTGGTCTCTACTGTGATCTCTGCCCTCAGGTACATACATATTCGATGTGTTTGGCAGCTTGACTGTACCATTGGTGCCATCGATGCTGTTGAAGACCTCCAATGCGGGAGCTCCGCCAACTTCTGCAGCCAAGGTGCTTTCATCTTCTGCAAGAGATCAAGTCTTCCACTCGCATAAATTTCTCTCTGCGTCCAAGGCATCATTGAAATTTCAACTCGCTGGGGATGTCTAGCTCGGTTCACAGGTTGAGTCAAACACTCGGCGCTAGTCGTCACGCTTCGATGTGAAGGCATGTCGATAAAGTATAGCCTATGACAGCAAACTTCTTGTCGGCAAGCGCGGCGCCAGGTGTATCTAGCGCATACAATTCGCGCTCAACTGACGATTAGGACAAGTCTTGAGCGATTCCAACATCGAACTGCTGGAAGACGCTGTCGGGTCGCTGAAAGGCACGATGTAAAGCATCGTACGCTTCAACGCGCTGAAAGACAAGGAATAGACATCGGCTGTCACGAAAAAGGAGCTTGGCAGAAGAAAATTGCAGTTTCTGCTCTTGAGATCACTTCTGCAGTGGAAATGCTCGAGACCGTGCTCGCCACAAAAGCCGTCAACGATGCATGGGATCGTATAACGCACCAGGTCTTGTACAACAACTACCGCGGAAGGGCTCTACTAACGCTGAAATACACTGATCGGCATTGCATGGTCAGTGTGATTAGCTATCGCATAGATTGCTGAAACACGTACAGTCTAGATGTAGCGTGGTTGAATTTGGCGAATAATTCAAGTGAAGGCAACGTGAATCACGTCGTGATCATTTCCAACGCCATTGTGACTCACAATGTGAGTGCATTGAGGAGTTGCGGGCTTTCCCTTATTTGGTATGCAAAAGCTGTCTCCAGCTTCAAACTGGGCGAAACATGCAATTATTCTTTAGTCAAAATGAATTAATATGCTATCGATCTGGTATTTTATACGAAATTTGTATAAAACAGCGGGTGATAGCATTTAACCAGTATAATCGAGACCGAGCTGTCGTTTTGCAAAAGACGCCGTTAGCGTCACGAACACCAAGTAGACCGTGCATAGCACAGTGAAGTTGAAGTTTAACGATGTGTTTGGCAGCTTGACTGCACCATTGGTGCCATCGATGCTGTTGAAGACCTCCAATGCGGGAGCTCCGCCAACTTTTCCAGCCCAGGCGCCACCTGGGAGCTCCGCTATTTTCTGCAGCCCAGGCAAGAAGTACTTGCCTTCAAGAGTTCACTTTCAAACTTGCAATTCAAGACACAAAGCAAAGTATGCTCAAGAAGTGGCTCTTTGCAGTGTGTTGCGCTGCCATCGGTCTCGCAACGAAGACCACAGCCGACGAATTCGACGCCCGGGCGGATGCCATTGTCGAGAACTTTACCGCTGAACAAGTTCTCGGGCAGCTGGCGCAGATCGCCATCTTCGCTTTGCTGAATGAAGACTACTCCCTGAACGAAGAGTTAGTGCGACACTATGCCAAACTTGGGTCGTTCTTGTTGACCCCTTTCACGAACGGACCCAATGGGATCACCGGCGTGTACGGATGGAATGTCGCTGAATGGCGCGATATTATCACGCGCATCCAAGAGATCGTGATGGAGGAGAACGATGGAGTCCCGATGATCTACGGGATCGACTCGGTGCACGGCGCTGGCTTCGTGCTCAACACGACAATGTTCGGTGCACAGCTCAACGGAGCTGCTACGTTCAACCCCGACTTGGTGTATGAAATGGGGCGCGTCACTGGCCAAGACACCCAGGCTGCTGGTATTCCGTGGGTGTTCGGCCCCATTTTGGAGATCTCGAGCAATCCGCTGTGGCCGCGCACGTACGAGACTTTCGGTGAAGACCCACACCTCGTGTCGGTCATGGGTGACGCCGTTATTCGTGGGCTTCAGAGCAACAATCAAACGGCTGCGTGCATGAAGCACTTCGTTGGCTACTCGAAGACCCCGAGTGGCCATGACAAGGACAGCGTTCAGATCTCCGACTTCGACTTGCTGAACTACTTCGTGCCGCCGTTCAAGGCTGCGATGGCGGCGGGCGCCGTGACAACCATGGAGAACTACGTCTCGATCAATGGTGTCCCTGTGATCGGTAACCACAAGATTCTGCAGCAACTACTACGTGAAGACATGGGGTTCGATGGATTGGCGGTGAGCGATTTTGGTGAGGTTGGCTCCTTGAACAGCTTCCATCGTGTGGCTCGTGACGCCAACGAGGCTGTCCGCTTTTCGTACACGCGCACTGGTATCGACATGAGCATGGGTTTCGACACGACATACCTGAACGGCACCAAAGTCCTGCTGCAAGAAAGCCCCGACCACTTCGACCGTCTAAAGGAGTCAGCGAAGCGCATTATCAAAACCAAGCTGAAGTTGGGTTTGTTCGACACCCCAGTGCCCGGAGCCAATGATGTCGCTAAGGTCCGTAACGAAGTGGACATCGAAAAATCCTTGAAATGGCCCGTGAATCGATTGTGTTGCTGCAAAATAACGACAGCACACTGCCGATCTCACCTACGTCGACTGTTTTCCTGACCGGCCACTCTGCTCATGATATCGGCAATCAGTGTGGTGGGTGGAGTGTTAGTTGGCCTGGTTATTCAGGCAATGAACTCTTCCCGAATGGCATTTCGGTCAAGGAAGGCATGGAAGCGATCGCGGGTGACAAAGTCACGTACTTCAACGGCTTAGACAGTGACGGCAGCTACTCAGACGCCAACATGACCTCCGCCAAACAACTCGCCAGTCAATCCGACTACACGATTGCTGTCATCGGTGAACACCCGTACGCAGAGAAGACCGGCGACCTGGACGATTTGGCCCTACCAACAGGCCAGATCGAGTACGTCAAGGAACTCGCATCCACCGGCTCCAAAGTTATCGTCGTGCTCTTCGAAGGCCGCCCACGTCTACTCGGAGACCTCCCTGAGAATGTCCACGCCGTCGTCAATGGTCTACTCGCATGTGAACAGGGTGGCAAGGCCATGGCGGAGATCATCTACGGACAGGTGAACCCGAGTGGCCGCATGCCGATCACGTACCCCAAGGACGCCGGGAACATCTTGATGCCGTACAACCACCGCGTGTCCACCCAATGCGCCGACTCCAACTACTGCGTGATGCAATGGGACTTCGGCACGGGTCTCAGCTACACCGATTTCACGTACTCTGACCTGACACTGAGCAAGACCAACGTGACGTCCAGTGCCGACTCCATCGACGTGTCGGTGGTGGTGACAAACTCTGGCAGCGTGTCCGGAAAGGAGACGGTGATGCTGTTCCTGACGCAGCCGTACCGCTCCATCTCGGTCCCCGAGGTGAAGCAGCTGAAGAAGTTTTCCAAGATCAGTTTGGAGGCGGGCCAGTCGCAGACCGTGTCGTTCACGCTGACGGCGGACGACTGGAGCGTGTACTACCCTCAGATCGGCAGCGGGTTCAAACAGGTGGCGGAGGACACGGACTACGTGATCGCGATCAAGCCGGAGACGGACTGCGATGTGTACAATGAGACTGCGGTGGCGAATCCGTTGTGCGCGACTTTCACGATCCAGACGGGTGAATACCCGTATGGATCGTTCCTGTAGGTAGCATCTGAGCTTCTAATTCGTGATCGAATTACTCTTGCAATAATAGTGCTCTTCTAAAGAACACGCCCGCTTTTCTAAATATGCGATTACAAATCTAAATCTGAAACTTCTAAAAAGATTTCTACACATTGGCGAGTGCACTGCCAATTTGACTGAGGTGCCTTGGAACCAACCTGGCTGCAAGACAATAAGTTCGAGCCCGCTTTTACGCCGAAATTGGCAACACATAAAAATGAACTACACTTAAAATTTGTATTGAATCCAAATACAAGCCCGCTTTCGTGCTGCCTATCATGCGTACTTCTTGTAAACTGGCTCATTTCGCAATCTGCCAAGTACTACCAAGCCCCCTTCCCCTCTCTCTCCCGCCCTCACCCGATGTCCACTCCTTCGAGTACCATGTCGATGACCCCGAGGTTTGGTACTGGAAGTCATCTGCGACGAGGCGAAATGCGTGGATTGGTGTATGGGGGTGGGTCTAATCGACAAGAAAAAATGTGTAATCTTTGCGGAGGGCCTATGCGTTTGTCTATGGCGCGCAAGATGTGGCGGTGCTGTCGTCGCAAGAAGCACGCTAATGGAAAAGAAAATTCTCGTGGGATGCTGACTAACTCTTTTTCAACGAAGCCAAGGTCAAGTTGTGCAGTGCAGTGAGGTTAAGCTGGCCTGGAGCTTACGCCTGCCGCATGGCCCTGCATCTGAGCTGACAGGCGTTTCCGAGGCGACCGTACACGAGTGGTACGCATACTTCCGGGCCGTATGCTCCAAGCAACTACTCAAGGCGGATTTCAAGGTAATGTTGCTGTAATGTTGTGATTAAGTGACTTAAGTTAACTTATGTTGCGATGTGGTGCACACTAGATTGGAGGTGAAGGGAAGATCGTCGAGATCGATGAGACGAGCCTAGCGAAGAAGAGGAAACACGGTCGAGGTAAACACTACGAAGAGTTCTGGCTGTTTGGTGGTGTAGAGAGAGACTGGGCGCTGGTTTGGGCGAGTCGTGTACGACAAGCGCACGACGCCGATGTTGTTACCTATTATCAAGAAGTTTATCAAACCTGGGTACGTCATATACTATATTTGACTGCTACCTATATCTAATTTTAGTGCTATGGTAGAACACGTATCCTGTCTGATATGTTCGCGACGTACGTCTGTGAGAGAGCTGGGAAGCAGTATACCCTGGAGAATTGCCGAACCCTTGCGAGTATGCACTACTCGCATAGCTGGGTCAACCATACGCTACATTTTGTTGATCCTATTACTGGTACACATACTAACACCATTGAGGGAATGTGGGAAATCAGGATTAAGCGCCACATTAAGTCCATGCGCGGTATGCGCAAGGACTTGCTGGACTCGTATTTGGACGAGTATATGTGGCGCTCCTGGTTTTCCCGGTGAAGGCTACTATTGGTCAATACTTCGGGGTCTAGTAGTAATTATCAGAAACGAATAAAGAATTTTGTGACTCTACTAAAAGTTTCTAAATTTAGCTCTCGTTTCTAAAACACGGGCGTGTTCTTTAGGAGAGCCAATAATAGTATTCGTGCATAGTCCTCCAGGACTTCGTCTTCAGCTTCACATAAGCATACAGCACTAACTCCACTGCCTGCTTGGTCACCTTTTAAAAGTTCCAGCTAATTTAAAAAAATACCGTTGCGTGTGTTATACTTCAGTGTTTAGAAGCTACTTCCGATGTAATAGCTTCACGTCTAGCGCAGGAATAGCAACATTACTTCTCGCCCACTCAGCAGATTCGGGATTGCGGGAGAAGAGCACTGAGCTGCTACTCCGTTTACAGTAGGCTAAGATATACCATCCTACATACTAGCAATGGATCATATCCATCGCATTCCTCCGTTAAGTTGCTTCGGGGGCCGACAGTCTCCAGAGGCGTTCGCTCTGCATTCTGACGCCCCCACAGTGATAAACATCCTGGGCACTTACGAGGCAACAAGACCGAGTAACTGGTTTGAAGATTAATTATGGGGTGGCATGTATTACTCAGGAAATATAATAAACAATGTGTTGCTACGAGGAGGAATGGCAATAAGGAGAATGCAGTCATTAAGTATGTCCTGCGTCATAAAAAATGTCCTACAGAGCTGACCTATTGATGCATGATGTCCTGTGCCCTGCAACAGCGGAATTGCTTTGCAAAAGCAATTCCGTGCAAAAATAATGATACATCTTAGGTTACTCAAAAACGTTATGGGTTGCCATTTGGGTACATCGAAGTATACTTCAGTTTTGCAAGCTAAAGGTCATTGCTTCGCTAAGCATTTGAAGGCTTGCTGTCCAGTCATATAAATGCACTCTCTGCCACTCCTCACACTCGTATGCATTAGAATAGCTGCGTAGTTCAGTTTTCAATCTTCTGCTGCATGCAAATGCTATTCAACGGTCACAAGTACCTGCTCAACATGAAGCGCGGAACTACCAGCTATTAGCAATGTTCTGCATATGGCACGTCCAAGTGCAAGGGCAAATTGATTACCAAAGACGACGGAAGAGACGTGCGCGAGACCGGCAAGCATTCGTGCAAGCGCGGTACTCCCACGTCTGTGCGAGATTGCTCTGAAGAAATGCGGCAAATCCTCGAGGACGAAGCCATCATCTCGTTAGCCATAGTTCCAGGCCAGCTCTGGGACTAGGTTTCGCGTCAGCTTGAGGCTAAGTATCCCATTGAGCCAATTGAACACATGAAACGGGAGGAAGCAATCAACTTTATTAATCCCTTGGACGCGGAGGGGTGACGGGAACGGTATAAAAAACGCGGTCAGGTTTGTCGCACTGGATACTAGGTACATGGGGATCAGCCATGTCCGTTCGGACGGAAACTTGGACACACTTGATCCTTGTATAGTCTTGACTTGATAACAGTGGAAAATATACATTTAGTGTTCCAACTGTGTCGGTCTTGATCTGTCGAAACGATGTCTTGCGCCTTGACGTTGGGTGTGACGTACAACTTGAACTGCTTGTGTTCTTGCGCTCTTGGACTCCTTGGTAATACTGTGGCGTTGGGACCGTACAAAATTTCGGTTACCCTTCCCAAAGTACACTGCCCTCTGATTGGACCGATCGCTAAAGAGACAGCTGCGACGTACGTGTGTGACAGAGGTGTACAGCTGCGAGAATGTGGAAGCTCTGGACTTGGACGTCAAGGTGGAAGTGGGCATCACAGGACCGGAAGCACGTCCGTCCGAACGGACCTGCGGTACGTCCGGTCCGCCGACCTCCCGACGGTGGGTTAGCCTCACAGGAAGGCACAAAATGCCTCGGGAACGTATCCCGAGAGACATCCCATCCCTGGCTACACCTATTGACGCCTACCAAGAAGTCCAAGAGCGCAAGTACACAAGCAGCCCAAGTTATACGTCACACCGGACATCAAGACGCAGGACTTCGTTTCGACGGACCAAGGCCGATACAGTTGGAGCCCAAAAGCGTTTTCTCCACTGTTGTCAAGCCAAGACTATACAAGAACCAAGTGTGTCCAAGTGTCCGTCCGAACGGAGTGGGTGCCCATCCGAACGGACGGCCCCTCCGAACGGACATGGCTGATTCCCATGCACCCAGTATCCAGTACGACAAACCAGACCATACAAAGTCCAAGATACTTCCGACCGACCAAGACGACCGACCAAGATCTGTTGGGCACGAAGAGTCGGACGATGGTTGGACTCTGTACCAAGTGACTGAATGCGAAGGATCTGCTGCACGACGACTGGACGGAATTAACCCACAACATACTGAGACCAAGTCAAGATGACACATTCAACCATGATAAGATTAGCATACGTTTAGATTACAGATAACTTTAACAGAGTTCGTTTTGACCGGAAAGCAACAAGTCCCTGGAAGAAACCTGTCGGCAAGAGCGTTATTAATACCCCCGAAGGACCAAGTGGCTGCGCTGGAATCTGGGCACGTCGGAATGCGAAGGACGCCGTGTGGACTCTCACTAAGTTAAGCTCAAGTTAGACAGGGACCATGCGACGCGCGCTCTGGATTGAACCGTTCTATTTCATATTCCAGTTAGTGATTTCGTCCAACGGGACTTCTATTTCATATTACCCTGCGGTTATAGGAGGTTGTTAGTAGTCGCCCCTATAATTATATTGATTGATTACTGTGTGAAAGGACCGATCTCGTTTGAAGGTAGTTCCTCCATTTGGAGGTGGTGCGCGTATACTTGATTGAGGAAAGGCATATCCGGAAGTTGACCCATACTTCCGGACGGACGTGCCCGTGAGACTGGAGGTGTGACCCACCACTCGAGGGTCCTTAAGAATAAGAGTGGCTGTATATTTGTATATAACTCTGTGTATTGATTGGTTATCTGTGGAAGAACTTTGCTAGTGTTCTCTCCCTCAGTTTGTGTGAGTACGATTCGGAAGGTTCTGGAAGTACGTCATATACCCTACATATTTGTATTGATTGGCGTTATATTAACAACTCACTAGGTGGAACTCCCGGTCAACCGAAGACAAACGGGCCCATAGGGATTACACAAGGTCACACGCCAACTCCGTTCGGACACCAGTTGTCCGTCCGGAGACTGACCCCCAGAAAGCGAAGGCCCCTCCGTTTGGAAGGACCCCAGCCTTCTCCGTTCTTTCTGGGCCACGCAAGGACTATACTCCCTGGGCGATAAAAGGCGTTCACCCGCCTTGCGTCAAATGAGTGCCCCAGGGTAAAGAGAGGGCTCTTGCTCCAAACTCTGCTAATTACCAACTGATTTTTGCCAGGGGGCACCGTGACTATTAACTTAAGTCAAGCACAAACTTAGTACGTCTAGAGTTGGTACCGCAGAGATTTTACGAACTTTTACCAAAAGGCGGCGCATCTCAGGAGTCTGATTTGCGAGCAATTACCGATTATATCAGACTGATACAGACGTTAACGTGGATACACTTCCAGGGAACGCATGGTGGGCGCTGTAAATAGCTGATCGTAAATCGTACTTAAAACCGTGAATCACTCACTACCTGATATGTATGATTCGATTCCCTGTTCCGATCTTGCGGTATAATTGCTGATAACTTTGTCCTCAGTGTTGCATTCTTCAAACTTCTTCATGCCCTTGATTTTCTCCATGAAACCTATTTAGAGGCCAGATATTCTCGCTCTTCAACCTTCGCCTGCTCCTCCCAGCGGGTCATAGCTCTGTTGAATGCCGTCTTCGTATACTGGAGGTAGTCCTTAAGAACCTTCCCTCCCTCTTGCATCAGCTCAGGTGTAGCTTTCACATCCGTCTCAAATTGCTTGTCAATTGAGGGTTTTCAGCACTTTTACTTCGTGCCACTCCGTCATTCTTGTAGATATCAGGGACAGATGAAGCATAAAAACAAACTGTATGGCCTTAAACCAAGCTGGCGTGAGCATGTCCGGTAGATTTACTGCAACTATCTTTTCTTCTTCCCCGCAGGTACTTTTCCTCTGGTTGGAGACTTTTCCTGTTTTCCCCGCACCTGTTAATCTAATATATAGCTCACGCTATTTTAACTATAATTTCTAGGAGACATTTGCAGATAAGCTCAAAAGCGATGCATGAGTACTGATTGGGAAAGCGGATGTATGGTCGGCAGTACCTTCGGTTCTGGTCTGGGAGTAATAACACCTGGAGCTGGCGCTAGCTGGGCGAGTTCTGATCGGGTGTATTTACAGTAAAAACGCCAGTTAGAAGCAACAATGACGTAGAAAGAAAGCAAAAACAAAACACCTCGGCCAGTTTATTATAAATTTCTGTAGCTCTCTTGTTGCGCTGTTTGCCAACAACAGCGTACTGGCGCTTGGCTCAGTACCACTTGTTTTCGGCTGTCTTTGTTTGTCGCACCTTGCGGGGTTTATTGCAACCGTACTCAAAGAAGTTGGAGCGAGAATTGTCCCCGCCACACCTCTTACCTCGACTGGTTAGCGCCGAGCCGTAGGGCGCGCGTTGTCCCCTTTTCGAGAATGCAGAGCCAAATGCGATGGGTACGAACCGACACGAGCACATGATTGGCTAAAATGGGCTGTTACACGGTGGTGCATGGGGAAAGAAGTTGACTTTCAACTTCCATTTTGTATGATGAAGGAACTCACAAAAACTTACAGGCTCAACTTTGGTCGTACCATAGCGAATGATTTGCAGTCTAGGCTGCGGCTGAAAAGAGAGCAAGACGCAAGTGGCGTAGTGGCGTAGGGTTTATGCATACGTCCTATCTGCTTTCTTTTACCGGATTAGACTCACCTACAGCAGCAGAAACCTCTTCTCTGAGCAATTAGAACGCCAACGTAGAGCAGTGTACATGCGTGAATTTTGATCTAACACAAGCAGAAAGTCTGTATAAGTGCAACACTATGAAATCACTTAACTCTTGTTACCGTGCCTATGTGTGTACTAGTATGTATAGACAATACTAAATGCCGTGTACAAGCGCGATTATAGCGCCCGATGCTAGCAGGGTAACAATGCGACCCACGCAGAAACTACTTTTACATCTACAGTCGTGATTTGGTGACGACTGGGGACCGCCGCAGATGGTATCGTACGAATAATACTCGATGGTGTTAATCACGTGTAATTCCGATGTGTAGTTACCAAAACCGATGAAAGAGATGCAACTAGAGTACTTTACGCCGTAGACACCTTAACATTGCCCACACAATGCATTCCTCTTTAGATGTTCCCTCTTAAAGAGTTGAGCAAAAACATAGTATTCCCAGCGTAAGTCGTCAGACGCTCTAGTTTACGAGTGTCTGGAATATGAACACGACAGCGAACTGGTCAAGCCCACGTTTTGGATGGATTACGCTACGAGGTGGAGATGCACGAATTGTTGACTGGTGGAATAGCATCCAACAACAGATTGATCGGTTATCACTGGCGGTATACGCCACCCCTACAGGTTGGAGACGCTCGTCGTCATTCTTATCAGAGTTTAATCGTAGGAGATCCGAAGGTAACGAAAACATCGACTCTACCCTCGTCCTCTTACCGGTACAGCTTGCTCCAATTCATCCTTGGGGGCTTGTTCCGTTCCACGCATGCTGTCATCCTCCATGTTCACGTGTCCGTATACAATTTCATGTGTAAAATCTTCCTTCCCTAAAGGGGTCGGCCTGTTTGACGAAGCCTCTTCCCCGCAACCCTCAAGCTTGCGCGCCGCAAGGATAAAACCGGAATATAAGCATACCAAGTAGTACTGACATATATGACTCATATTAAAATTTACACAACGAGAAGGGTACCGCAAGGCAGTTGTGATGCACCATTGTTTTTCAATCGACTGTGGAAAGGTTCCTACAAGAGCTAATGTACAAACATTTGCTGGTATAGATCGATGACTTATTGTTGTACGTGGTCAACGTCGTAGATGCCTACTTAACGAAGTTAGAAAGATTGTTCGAGCTTCTAGACTACTTTGGCTTTAAGATGACTGCAACAAAGTCAAGTCTGTTCTAACCAACAGTAAAATGGTGTGGCAAGATATTCGCTGACGAAGGTGTGAGCCACGACCCAGAGCAAATCAAAGACTCACTGCTCTACCCTATCCGACAACTGCTGGTAAATTACAGCAATTCCTCTGCGCTGCGAACTGGATCGAGAGAGCGTAGTAGATGTTGCGAGATGGGCAAAACCACTTCAAGCAAGATTAGATTCGGTGCTTGCACAGGCGTTGAAGTGGACAAATAGGGTGGCGTTAGGAATTGGCTTGGAGCTAACGACAGAAGAACGACAAGTTTTCGATGGATTGAAGAAAAAGTTGTCAAGCTCTACAAGCCTGGCTTTCAATTAACCAGAAGCGATTATGTGTTTGATTACTGATGCTTCAGACGACGGTTGGGGCATAATCGTTAGTCAAGTGCGATCATGACAAGCAGGCAAATCGGTCGCTGAACAACACCACGATTTGTTAATATGTGTTAGTGGCACATTCACGGGGTCAAAATGCAACTGGAGCGTTATTGAAAAAGAGCATACCCAATAATTTGTGCCTGCGACCAGCTTGACTACTTACTACTACGACCGCAAGGCTTCAGATTATTTTGCGACCACCATAATCTAATCTATGTCTTTGCACCTGGTAAAGAAGTGAAGAAGCATATAAGGGGTAAACTACTGCGCTGGGCTGTGAAATTGATGGAATATCGCTACCACACCGAGCGCGTTGAAGTACCGACAATGTTTGGGCCGACATGGCGTCTCAGTGAGCAGGCAATCACAAGTGTGGTGTGGTACTTCGTGGTGTAGTGTTGCGGATTCGGGGCAAAAGGGAGGAGGATAGGAGGTGTCCTCCGTGGCGCATGAAGCGTTAGTGGAATGATTGAAATTGAGGAAAGAGTACGAAGAATACACCAAGGATCGCTGCAAGGACGGGTAGGAAGATGTCACTGCGGTGATGAAGAGTGTGAAGAGTTCATTCGACGCAACGTGCTGGAAACTTTATGTGAGATTTTGTGAGCGACCAGTGCGTCGCCGCGGTATAAGGACGTCACAGATCCAGCCGACGACCGAGGTCATTTATCTGACACACTGACCACAAAGTAGTTTGGTGGTAGGAGAGTACCGCTCAATCGGCACGGAACTACTGTCGCCGACAGAGAGGGAACGATCGTTGCTGGATGAAGGGAAGATTGTCTGTTTGAGGGAGGGAGCCGAAGGAGGGCAGACGTGCCATGGGCAATATATCGAGGCAGCAGTAGTGCGGAGAGGCGACATCAGAGGGAACAACAGGAGGTCACGGAAGTGAGAGGATCAGTAGTCGTTCGGCAGTTCTATTTTAGACACCAATCCAGCTAAGGGAACTAATCTACTTAAGAAGTATCGTATACTCCAATTGACATTGCAAGAGGAAAGGGTAATCGGAACGGTGAGTTGAGAAGGAGAGCAGTAGAGTAGGAGGGCTGACGGGTTGGGTCAGAGTGCGAGGGATAGTGGCTTGAAACCGCTGGGGACTGGGGAGGACGGTGTGTCGTCCTCCCTGTCCGTGAGTCGCTGGTGGACGGAGCTCCGAGGCTAATGGAGGAGGAGCAGTGACGTCTACGTGTGGCGGATGTATGTGCATGTGTGTGACTCGGTACAGAAGTTGTCCGCGGGTGAGCAACAGCCGTCCGAGCGGTGAGGTTCCGCCCGCACCCGGACGTCTCTGAGGAAACCCACTGCTGGCCATCCGGGCCAGGGGTAGTACGCCGGGCTTGGCCGGCCACCGACCGTTGAAGCGCTCTGCATGCAGCTCCTACAACTACACCTCTTAGTGACGCGTGTCGCGCTGACAGTTTGTTGAGGCATGGATTAGAGCAGCGTGACCGATGATTTTCTCTTAAAAGAAGGTCCTCGAGATTACTAACCGCTTCCAGAATCAGGTGCTGCCTGATGTGAAGGAATTGTATCGTGAATATCTGCGTATGGGCATGGCCAACACAGACATTGACGCGAGAGTGATTGATTTTTTCCATTGCGTAACTCGCTGCTATAAATAACATGGATTTACAAGTTTCTTTGAGGAGAAGCGTGGTGCTACGGTGAAGTGCAAGCGTATAGTGAGTTCGCTTCCAAAAGGACTAAAGAACAAGGTCCAGAATGAATTGGATTTCGAGTTCCAGAGGCCAAGTACAACATTCGAAAATTGTACGAACTTGTTAGTGTGTCGGCCAAGGAGCAAGCAATTGAGGAGCGTGAATTAAAGAAGACAAATATCTCGCATCACAAAAACAAAACAAAAAATCACAAATCGAGTCCCAAACACAGCAAACGGCATAGTGAACAGCAAGATCGCCGCGCAGAACAAAGGGTGAAGCAGGTCAAGGACAACGATGAACTGCAAGCGAAAGGTGGTCGACCTAGGTGTGCAGGGCCCAAAGAAGCGTCTAAAGAGGGGTGCTTTCATTGTGGCGGAGCAAACTACTTGTCTAAGTGCCCATCAGCAACCCCAGCCGAACGCGAAACCTGCTCGCCGACCGCAAGCAAGACAAAAATCAAAACCGCCGGGCAAGGGGAGGCAACGCTAAGCTGATCAGAAGTCGTGCGTGTTTTCCTAAAAAGGGCCGAGCGGTGATACTGGAGGACGAAGGGGAAGTACCACTTTGTATCTACAGTGCAGCGGGTCAGTACTGCTTAGATGAAAGCTGTTTTGAACGATTTTGGAAGTAAATTCGGATATTGTACGAATCAAGTTAGCTAAACCTTAGGAGTGTACAATGGCTGACGGAACATCGATTTTGTGGACTGGACTGTAAAACTGAATGTAAGGTTGCAACCTATCGCCGGTATTGTGCACGTTGTCGAACCGGTTGAGTGTTTAATCATTCCTGGTGACTCCGGAGAGGTTTTACTAAGTAACGACTTGTTACTCATGTTAGGAATCGACGTTGAGCGGCAGCTTGACTTGCTAGCGGTATCATCGCCCGTAGCAGACGTGAACGACGACGAGTTTGACGATGCAGACAAACCCACAGTGGGGGTGCTGCGGGATGAAAAATGGAGGGCCAGAATTTTGGATCTGGTCGATATGGCAATTGTGGAGGGATTTCCGCGTGAGAATAAAGGTAATTTAATTTGTATTGCGTTGAAGTTTGACTTATGAAGGTTAAGCCTTGGTGCTGATCATTCTGCCAAAGTTCCGCCGATGCGAGATCGCTTGAAACCTGAGACAAACTCTGTACAGGTGTAATGCCTGCTAGTACCCTCCAGAAGTTTGCTGCTTTGTGGAGGACTTCAACAACAAACTAGTGGAACTGGGGTGGGTGTATGAGAACCGGGAGAGCAAGTGGGCGTGTCCAGCGCTTCCAGTTCAAAAGGGAGGTGGTGAATTTCGACAAACAGCGGACTACAAACCTTTCAATGTGTCAGTTGAAGCCATCGTTGGAATAATGCTGACCTATAAACAGTCTTGGAAAAAGTGCAGCTTTCTTTAGACTCTTTGACTTCATTAAGGTGTGCTGGCAGCTCGCACTAGCCGAACGGTATCAAGAAATGTTGTCCTACATGACTCACGAAAAACCTACATACCACGGCGTGTACCGCAGGGCTGCACGGATGCTGTGTTGTTTTTCCAAGGAACGATACAGAAATGTTGAGAAGAACTTATGCATCAGCGTCTGCTAGTATGGATCGACGACCTACTTGTTTTCGCTAACGACGTGGAGACCTACTTGGCCAAGATGGAACGGCTATTCAAATTTCTTTCGATTTTAGTTGAGTGTTAAGAACTCTAGATTGTTTAAGCATGAGGTTCGATGGTGTGGTAAAATAATTACGGGCTCTGGTGTTCATCACGCCCCTGAATGTGTTCGTACGCTCCAGGAGCTGCCATACCCGACCAACGCGGGCAAGTTGCAACAATTCCTGTGTGCAACCAATTGGAGAGGGATAGTTTGATCGACTACGCTAGAGCAACACGGCCGTTGCAAGACGCTTTGGACAATGCTTTGACTCGTGCTTCCATACGCACTAAGCGGGTATGCAGCTGGGATTGCATTTGAACTGGCAACTAGACAGCGAACAGCGTATCGTAATGTTAAGGAGCTTGTGACCAGCAGCGTAAACCTAGCTTTCCCTCGAGAACAAGCAAAGATGTGTTTGATGTCGGAAGCGAGCGATGTTGGTTGGTCTCTTGTGGTGAGTTAAGTCGCCAGTTGGAAGGCTGGAGTTCCCGTCAATTTGGAGCAGCATGAGCTACTCACTTGCTTGAGAGGGACGTTCAATGGTGCTCAATGTCACTGGAACATAATTGAAAAAAAAGCTTATCCTATTGTGTGCGCCTATGATAAACTAAGTTACTTGCTATTGCGTCCAAAAGGTTTTCGTTTGCTTTGTCATGAAAACCTCATATACGGTTTTGCTCCTGGGGCCGAAGTAAAAAGCAAATCAGGGGAAGTTGCTACGGTGGGCTACGAAAATAGCGGAGTACACTTACGAAATTGAACACATCAAAGAAAATGCGAGTGTGTGGAGTGACAGGGTTTTGAGGTGGGCGGGGAATCACGTACAGGAGATCCATCTGCGCCAGATAATCCTGCGCAAACGAACGCCGCCAGCACAAGGAAGATCGGTAGCAGCCCTACGGAAACGGCAACACCGACGAAGTAAAAACAAGCATCCCGACCACCAGCACCTACAGAAACACCATCAACGCTGCAACAACGAATCCGCCCTCTTGCTGATCCAGAGTTCGAATGGCCCAGGCGAGATGCTATCATTGAGGCCCAGGGTAGACACAAGAAGATCCGACCGCCAAGCGCGACTGGCAGTGATAAAGAGGGATAGTTCATGAAAAATAAATTATGGATTCCTGACCACGACGAAAATCTTATTCAGCAAATATTGGTTGTTGCGCACTGCGGTCCGCAGGGACACCGTGGCAGAGAGACTACAACTGAATCGATTAGGAGATCCGTCTACTTGGTCCGGCTGACAGCACGTGTATACAGTTTTCTGTCGTCGCGCCTGTTATGTCATCACGTAAAAGGAAGCAAGATAATTCAGCGACCAAGGGAGAGACATATTGATCAAATGAGCGGAATGGAGCACTCCATTGGGATTTCTTAAGCTTGGGTGATAGTTTTGCTGGTGACCGATATCTACTTGTATTAAAACACGAAGCTACACATTTCTGTGAACTGACACCATGCTCCAGCCCGACCAGCACGGTAGCTGGCGAAGCGATCCCCACCTGGCCTACCCGTGGTATACCGCCAGTTTGCATTAGCGATCGTGAATCGCATTTTAAAAATACAGTCGTGCACGAAGTGTGTCGACGGCTGAAGTGGCGGCAAGACTTCACAGTGTCGTATTGTCCATGGATTAATGGCAGCATTAAACGTGTCAACCGTGATATTATACAAGTTTTACGAGCATTTTGTCTTGATTACGGAGTGGACACCCACGATTGGACATTATTTGTACCTGCACTTCAAAGAAATTTAAACTGCACCCCAGTTCCGTCACTTGGAAATAAAGCACCGGTCGAGCTTTACTGTGGTCTACCGCTACTGTGGTGTAGGGATTTGACTTGACTCCTCGGTAGTTGCCTTATAAACCCAATCCCACAACAATACGTCCATTGAGACGGCGAACGATGTTTTAGGCTTAATCCGAAAACTCAGATTCAGCCCTGCACCGGGACAGATAGGTCCTTGCTATCTCGTTTATATGAAACCACCCGATGTAAATTAACACCGTACTAGCACGAGCAAACGCTAACAGATGCATCCAACCACGTAATCCCAGCAGAGGAAGGATATTACGTGGGCACCGAGGACTCGGCTCGGTTGGAAGGCAATTGGAGTCCGCACAGGCTCTCACACAGGCGATATAGGCAATTCAGCCGTCACGCAATCTCCCCATATATATCGGCTAATCAAATCACTTACCTTGCGAATGGATGAACCCTCGCTAGTAAGCTTCGAGTTCCCCGACAGGCATAGTCCACACAAGCACGCTAATCCAGACGCTTACCTAGAAGGGTGAAGCCGGACGTCACGCTTGTTGCTTGAGAGAAAGATTCTGTTCTGTTATTTTCCTTGCGGGATTACGTCCTAATTATGTAATTAATAATGCATGTACACAAATATCAAATAATACGTGATCCGTTATGGACCTTCTACACCTGATCAGTCATCGACCAATGGCTCTTCCATATGTAGTCCATCTATTAGAGTAACCGAGGACTCGGTCCGCTGACAGCCGAGACTCGGAGCCGTTCATACCTTGGATAGGTTCTGTGGAACTTGTGAAGGGTCGCCGAGGGCTCATAAGTGCGCAAATCAGCACTTAGAATAGCCACCGAGGGCTCGCTAAGACCGATTCCTCCCATAGATAATGTTGGGTACCTTCGGTCGTTAAACCCAGTATAACCAATTTTGGGCAAATCGCGAGGCTTAGGTTGGGTTTGAATTCGTATTCAGCCCAATAGTAACCCCGCTACTATAGTGACTCGAGGTTGTAAATGGGGTCAACGAAGCCTCGGTAGTGACATATTTCCACCAATCACAGGCTGATATTACCCCACAGCCATTCACCGAGCTTCCTATGAGACCTATGTGACGGCCTCCGATGTACAAGCAACTACCGCATCAAAAAGCACAGCCATATCACAGCCAAATTGCAACACCACACTACTATCACCTCTAGATGTCTGTGTATATCCTAATCAACGGAAAATTCTCGCATTACCTGAACAACCTGCGTTGGTCGCAGCTATGAAGGCTAGTATCAGGGCTTTGCACAAACAGATGGTTGCTGCGCGCGGCAGCAGACTGAGCGAAATCAGCGACGCCACCAACACGCGAAGCAGCCAAGCTTTGACGTGGGTGACTACGTGTTAAGGTCAAGGGTGGACAGAAGACACCAGGACAGATTGTTGAATACATGGATAGGACCCTATCACATCACAATCTATGACTCACACTCATTTGTGGTGAAACGTCTCGATACGGGGAGGGTACAGACGTCCACCCGTCACGGTTGAAGTTCTTTGCGGACAGTTCTTTGCAAATTGCGAAGAAATTAGGAACCTGTGGCGGCCCGGAGCAAACTTCTAGCGGTCGAAACTTTGCTGGATTAGACATGAAATGCGCAAAATAAAGACTGTGACACACTAATTAGCTGGAAGGGCCTAGAGCCTATCGATGATTCCCTGGAATCTGCCAAGTCTTTAGCGAAGGATATAGTGTTGCTAAAACAGTTTGCGGCAGCGTGTGGGGACTCGCGCTTCGAGCGTTATGTCCTAGCGCTTGCTAGACAACGTACGACAACTGAGTGACCAATGTGGTGTCATATTTGGATATGTAGCCATTTTCGACGGTGTACCAACATCGGGAAAAATCGGAAAAACTTTTCAGCGGCTTTCAACATTTTCGATAAATTCGACGTTTATTTTTGAACAAATTCGACAAATTCGACAAATCCGACATTTACATTTTGAGCCAGGCTTGGAAGACCGTGTTCGCCACAAAAGCCGCCAACGATGCATGGGATCGTATAACGCACCAGGTCTTGTACAACAACTACCGCGGAAGGGCTCTACTAACGCTGAAATACACTGATCGGCATTGCATGGTCAGTGTGATTAGCTATCGCATAGATTGCTGAAACACGTACAGTCTAGATGTAGCGTGGTTGAATTTGGCGAATAATTCAAGTGGAGGCAACGTGAATCACGTCGTGATCATTTCCAACGCCATTGTGACTTGCAAGTGCATTGAGGAATTGCGAGCGTTCCCCATCTGGTACGTATGCATAAGCGGTCTTCAGCTTCAACATTGGCGAAACATGGTGCATTTTTCTTTAGTCGAAATTAATATTCCATATGTATAGACTATCATGTTGATAGTACAGCAGTTCTTGCATCACTTGCCTGGGCTGCCGTCTTGAAAGTACATTACTTAGGGGAGAGAGATCAAGAGACGGTAGTAGAGACCGTGGACACTTACTTTCCGCCGTTGGCATCAACGTGATTTTAGCCACGAATCCAAGCAGACCGTGCATAGCACAGTGAAGTTGAAGTTTATCGATGTGTGGTCACCGTCGTGGACGCGATCAGCTTGACTGCACCGTGCACGTTAAAGAACGGCACCGATGCTGTTGAAGACCTCCTATGCGGGAGCCCCGCCAACTTTTGCAGCCCAGGAACTGCTTCCCTTCAAGAGTTCACTTTCAAACTTGCAATTCAAGACACAAAGCAAAGTATGCTCAAGAAGTGGCTCTTTGCAGTGTGTTGCGCTGCTATCGGTCTCGCAACGAAGACCACAGCCGACGAATTCGACGCCCGGGCGGATGCCATTGTCGAGAACTTTACCGCTGAACAAGTTCTCGGGCAGCTGGCGCAGATCGCCATCTTCGCTTTGCTGAATGAAGACTACTCGCTGAACGAAGAGTTAGTGCGATACTATGCAAAACTCCACATCGGGTCGTTCTTGACGACTCCTTTCACGAACGGACCCAATGGGATCACCGGCGTGTACGGATGGAATGTCGCTGAATGGCGCGATATTATCACGCGCATCCAAGAGATCGTGATGGAGGAGAACGATGGAGTCCCGATGATCTACGGGATCGACTCGGTGCACGGCGCTGGCTTCGTGCTCAACACGACAATGTTCGGTGCACAGCTCAACGGAGCTGCTACGTTCAACCCCGACTTGGTGTATGAAATGGGGCGCGTCACTGGCCAAGACACCCAGGCTGCTGGTATTCCGTGGGTGTTCGGCCCCATTTTGGAGATCTCGAGCAATCCGCTGTGGCCGCGCACGTACGAGACTTTCGGTGAAGACCCACACCTCGTGTCGGTCATGGGTGACGCCGTTATTCGTGGGCTTCAGAGCAACAATCAAACGGCTGCGTGCATGAAGCACTTCGTTGGCTACTCGAAGACCCCGAGTGGCCATGACAAGGACAGCGTTCAGATCTCCGACTTCGACTTGCTGAACTACTTCGTGCCGCCGTTCAAGGCTGCGATGGCGGCGGGCGCCGTGACAACCATGGAGAACTACGTCTCGATCAATGGTGTCCCTGTGATCGGTAACCACAAGATTCTGCAGCAACTACTACGTGAAGACATGGGGTTCGATGGATTGGCGGTGAGCGATTTTGGTGAGGTTGGCTCCTTGAACAGCTTCCATCGTGTGGCTCGTGACGCCAACGAGGCTGTCCGCTTTTCGTACACGCGCACTGGTATCGACATGAGCATGGGTTTCGACACGACATACCTGAACGGCACCAAAGTCCTGCTGCAAGAAAGCCCCGACCACTTCGACCGTCTAAAGGAGTCAGCGAAGCGCATTATCAAAACCAAGCTGAAGTTGGGTTTGTTCGACACCCCAGTGCCCGGAGCCAATGATGTCGCTAAGGTCCGTAACGAAGTGGACATCGAAAAATCCTTGGAAATGGCCCGTGAATCGATTGTGTTGCTGCAAAATAACGACAGCACACTGCCGATCTCACCTACGTCGACTGTTTTCCTGACCGGCCACTCTGCTCATGATATCGGCAATCAGTGTGGTGGGTGGAGTGTTAGTTGGCCTGGTTATTCAGGCAATGAACTCTTCCCGAATGGCATTTCGGTCAAGGAAGGCATGGAAGCGATCGCGGGTGACAAAGTCACGTACTTCAACGGCTTAGACAGTGACGGCAGCTACTCAGACGCCAACATGACCTCCGCCAAACAACTCGCCAGTCAATCCGACTACACGATTGCTGTCATTGGTGAACACCCGTACGCAGAGAAGACCGGCGACCTGGACGATTTGGCCCTACCAACAGGCCAGATCGAGTACGTCAAGGAACTCGCATCCACCGGCTCCAAAGTTATCGTCGTGCTCTTCGAAGGCCGCCCACGTCTACTCGGAGACCTCCTGAGAATGTCCACGCCGTCGTCAATGGTCTACTCGCATGTGAACAGGGTGGCAAGGCCATGGCGGAGATCATCTACGGACAGGTGAACCCGAGTGGCCGCATGCCGATCACGTACCCCAAGGACGCCGGGAACATCTTGATGCCGTACAACCACCGCGTGTCCACCCAATGCGCCGACTCCAACTACTGCGTGATGCAATGGGACTTCGGCACGGGTCTCAGCTACACCGATTTCACGTACTCTGACCTGACACTGAGCAAGACCAACGTGACGTCCAGTGCCGACTCCATCGACGTGTCGGTGGTGGTGACAAACTCTGGCAGCGTGTCCGGAAAGGAGACGGTGATGCTGTTCCTGACGCAGCCGTACCGCTCCATCTCGGTCCCCGAGGTGAAGCAGCTGAAGAAGTTTTCCAAGATCAGTTTGGAGGCGGGCCAGTCGCAGACCGTGTCGTTCACGCTGACGGCGGACGACTGGAGCGTGTACTACCCTCAGATCGGCAGCGGGTTCAAACAGGTGGCGGAGGACACGGACTACGTGATCGCGATCAAGCCGGAGACGGACTGCGATGTGTACAATGAGACTGCGGTGGCGAATCCGTTGTGCGCGACTTTCACGATCCAGACGGGTGAATACCCGTATGGATCGTTCCTGTAGGTAGATGCTAGCTGAGCCAGCAGCGCTTCTAATTCATGTACTTAGTGCTTATTAAAGACCGAAGGTGAGATTGTGTTCCATGTAATTGCTATGGCGTTTTTAAGTCCCCGCCAAATTTAAACTATCACCTTCACCTGGGCGCGTAACGTGGTTTTTCAAATTCAAATTTGACTACACGATAGTCGAAATGATTCCAACCGATGACTACCAGGAACATCTTATGCGCGCCATACCGAAATTTGACTCGAGAAGGTCCCCAACCGTAATGAGGCAGCGCTCTCTCTACGCTGCGCTGCGCTGTGTGGTGCACCCGGCCGAGCTGGAGATGGCGGAGCTGCTAGCACTGGAGCTCTGTCTTCGCGACGGCGGCGCCACTTTACTGGACGACGTGAGGGCAGCTGGAGGCAACGCTGTGACTCACATTGTGTGCCACCCAAAAGCCTACAAAACCTTCTCCGAGCAGCGCAACGAGAGGTTTGTGGCGCTCGTTCGGCCTGAATGGGTCTTTCGGACCTTCCTGCTACAGAAACTGCTGCCTGTGGACCGCTTCACCCCCAACCCGGCGATGTTTTTCTCCACGTTAGCGATCTCTGCAGGTCCCATCGCGAAAGACCCGCGGAAGGTCATTAATGGACTAATTACCCATTTTGGAGGCCAAATTGTGGACCAGAAGGAGGTCTACGGAGGCGCGACCCATATTCTATCGCCGGACGAGGCCAGTGAAGACGCTGAGACGATAGAGAAGCAGGAGTTCCGAGAGATGTTGCAGTTGAGCTTTACAAAAGGAGACGTCGCTCGCAGTGTGGAAGCTTGGCGTGTTCATTTGACTGAACAGCCGAATGGGTCGACCTTCACTCTGCCTAGCTGTTTGGGTGCCTATATGGGCCAACGTGCAGGATTATCGACGCAGCACCATGTGAAATATGCATGGATTGAGGAGTGTGTGAGGAGGCAGAGTCGAGTCCCGGAAGGACCTTTTGTATGCAATGGTAGCGGGAAGTCTACGACCAAAACAAGGAGCTGGAAGACTCAGCCGGAATTTCACCTGGAAGATATGAATATCAGCAAATGTGCACAAGTGTATCAACTTGGAAGATCAGAACTCAGTACGGAACTCTCAGTCGTGCGCACGCTGTCGGATGAGGTAGGGTGGTTACAAGATTCTTCTTGTATTGTGTATGCTGTGACGCCTGGGCATTCATAATGATCTGGCTTGCTGTGTTCAGAAACTGACTGCGATGAAGGAGACCATGACGGGGGCCATTGTACTCCTTGCACAACACATTGCCCCGTTGTTGCGAGAGACTGTGTCGGACGTGTTGAAGTCTGTAGATGCTAAAGTGGCGAACGTACCATTTGGTGAATCGTATCAGGATATTGTGGGCAAGGTGGTCACTAATGCGGCGTTTGTTGTATGCCGATATCGCGGTGGATTTGAGTACGATGAGGCAGTGCGCCAGAAAAAGCGTGTCGTCAGTATCTATTGGGTGCTAGCGGGCCTTACACTCGTAAAGAAGCCATCACTATTTAACGAGGCAATACAACGGCCTGTCAAGTCGTTTGGAGGAGTCCCCGAGATGCAGTATTTCGTTATCACGCTGTCTGGAT
Organism: Phytophthora boehmeriae; assembly: GCA_011947355.1. NCBI lineage: Eukaryota > Oomycota > Peronosporomycetes > Peronosporales > Peronosporaceae > Phytophthora > Phytophthora boehmeriae. The sequence continues at coordinate 186,032 of JAAVTJ010000008.1, forward strand.
ACACGAGCCGAACCAGCCCGACTCGCGAAGAACTTCAGATCGCTATTCATGCTACAGGTGCATGCATGCTTCCTGTGCTCTCGCGAACGCATTCAACACACTTGCTTTGCCATGAAGCGTCCGGAGAGAAATACAAGAAAGCACTGAGCTGGAGATTTGAGAACATCCTGAGTCATGAGGTACGTCGTCATTTCTGACACTGAGACCCAACTTAATTCATCCACTCATTTTATGGATTCTTATGCTGTAGTGGATATTTGAGTGTCTATCGAAATGGGACCATGTTGCAGAAAATGCGTTCCGATATAATTCTCCGAAAGGAAAGCATGCGGAAGATGAGAGCACAACATCCAAGGGAAGTGCGAAAAAGTCAAGTCTGGTGAGGAAGTAATAAATAAAACTGAGGCGGCGATAACACCCAGCTCGAAAAGTGCGAAGAAAGCGGCAAAGAGTACTCAGGGGCGGTTCGACGTTGATGACATTCTCACTGAAATCGACAAGGTCCCTACTCCCTCGGACAAGAAGAGCCCGGGCAATCTGAAGGCGACAACGCCGGCGGCTAGTGTGGGCAAATCAACAAGTACACCAGATCGCGCCAAGGATGTTACGTGCACTTTATTCGATACACCGACAAACGATAGCGCATCGACAACCTCTTCCAAGCGCCGTTCTCGCTCTCGGAAGACTCAAAAGGACGAGCCCATGCCTCTTGAAGAAGCTTCTGCTGAGGAAGTGGAAATTGAGCCTGCCGCCGAAGACAGCAAAGCGGTGAAGGTACCTGTAGAAGAGCCTCCGCTTGTTATAAGCATCAGCAGCGATAGCAATGCGAATGAGTCAGGGACATTGGAGGAAGCAAGTACTAGCCCAGTTAGCAGGGCGTCAGTAAGAGAGACGAAACCTGCCAAGAAAGTTGCTGCCAATAAGCGCAAAGGTACCGACTCAAAAGAAGAAGAAGATGCTGCTGTCCAATCAACCAGCAAGCCCTCAAAAAGGCAAAGAAAGCAGCTGCTGCCAGTGAAACCTCACCCGAGCCTTCCCCGCCAAAGAGTGAGCCTTTGTTTCTTTTAACCGGGACTCGAGAGCAAGCAGAAGTGTACGGCCCGATAATTACTTCATTGGGTGGACGCGTCAGTCAGATCGGACGCAAGTTCGATACCGAATGCACACACATCATCTGCTTCGAACTCAAGCGAACAGAAAAGTTTATTGCTGGGTGTGCAGCGGGCAAGGTTCGTTGCGGCGTCTTCTATAATTCTTTGCATCATATCCATGTGCTAACATTTTCCTTATGTCATTTATTGCGCATCGCAGTGGATTTTAAAGCCTTCATATCTGGAAGCATGCTCCGTTGCCGGGAAGTTTGTCGAGGAGGCTGATTACGAATGGGGAACTGATGCTTCAGACAAAGAACTTATGGATCCCCGGATCTGGCCGGAGGCGCCGGCTTACTGGAGGAAAGAGCTCTCAGCCGGAAAGCCTGGTGCTTTTTCAGGCTGGCGCTTTTTCATTCACTCGAAATGCGTTCCTCCGCGAGATATGTGCGAGCGTATTGCTGTCGCCGGCGGAGGCTCGGTGGTTCCGCTAATCAAATCCACGGACATGGCTACTCTATCGAAAGAGTCCACCGCTGAGGCACCTGTGGTGGCATTACTTCCACCTGATCTATCAGCACGAGATACGTGGTTAAAAAGCTCAAGACGCACAACATCGAGTGTATCAAGGCAAATTTCATCATTGACTACATCACGAAAGAGCAGAAGCCGCCGGTTGAACGTGCCGATTATCAAATCTAGATCTTGTAGCAGCAGGAGGCGACACTTAATCCATCTCGATGAGGTCGGTGTCGTCCTTGTAGAGCTGTGAAGCAACAAAAGTAGATGCAGACAAATATTTAGCGCAGTGTGTCGATGAAAGTGTCAAAACTTTTGGGTCCTCACCCTTCCGAATTGTTGGTAGCCGCCAGCAAGAACCAACACACGAGGCTTGTGCTTGGCACCTTCCAGTGCAATTTCCATCCTGGATGCAAAGCGCTTGGCACAGGAAGGGCCGCGGACCTGGCTCATCATGCAGTGGAAGACGATGGAGTCTTCGTCCTTGTACTTGTCCACCAGAGCGTCCACGTCATCATCGTCCATGAACTCGTCCTCTGGGATGTTGATACAGCCGCGAATGTGTCCACCCTTGAAGTCCGAGTCACGCACGTCGATGATCAGTGGACGCTGGATGGACGGAGTACGCAGCGTCTCCGCCAGCGCAGGGGCAGTGATGTACCGCGGAGGCGAAGCCATGACTGTGTTTTGATATAACATTCGACAAAATACATGTCTGATAAGACAAATATGTTGCTGTAATTTGCCGCTATATCATTGTACGATTCTAAATACAGTGACATACATTTTATTCATCACAACATATTCGAGCTGTTTTAATGGGCATCTGAGAGCTTTAGGACAATGGACACGTTACATTTCATTGTAACGAGAGTTTACTGCTCCGATGGCTTGACGAGGTGCGTCTTGAGTGCTTCCAGGGCCTTGTAACGGTGCGAGATCTGGTTCTTCGTGGCCTTCTCCATCTCAGCGTACGTTTGGTCGAACCCATCCGGCTGGAAGACCGGGTCCCATCCAAAGGCGTTGGGGCCACGAGCAGGCACGATCTTTCCTGGTGTCTGGCCAATGAACACTTGGGGCTCAGCTCCTGCGGGGGCGTAAGCAAAGATGCACTGTGCATAGGCAGATTTGTCTTCATAGGCAGCCAGCATGTTGTTCAGGCCAGAGTGGCCAGTCTTCTCCAGGAACCACTTGATGTACGGCCCAGGAAGCCCTTGAAGGGCGTTGAAGCAGAGCGAAGTGTCCTCCACCAGCACTGCGCCCTGCACCTGCTTGGCAGCGAGACGACATTTCTCCCTGGCGATGTCCGCTGGCTCTCCCTGCAGCTCTGGGAGGTCCACAGCCTGATTACGCAATTCAAAAGGGAAGTCTGCACCGAGGATGGCCACCACCTCCTTAAGCTTGTTGCTATTGCCGGTCACGAACGTCAGGACGGGCTTCGTACTCGCCATGGTTCGGTCTTGATGATCACTGGCGCTAACAATTTGTATCGGATAATTGAATGTGCGACGAATGTATGGATGATGTTGTGCGAAGGTCGTGTATCTTGAAACGACGCATACCTTGGCTCAGCAGCTACTGTTGCCATGCTGCCAGCCTTCCACGTGCATCTGCGCCAGCCTATTCTCGAGCGGGTGGCTCAAGTTGGCAAGTTTGATGGGCGTCACCCGGCGCTGGCTTGTGGAACGACAGCAGGCAAAGTGTTCATCCATTCACCGAACGAGAATACGTTCCGAGACAATGGAGAGGCAGACGACAGTGAGCAGAATAGTGTGCGATTCCTCAAGATCAATCGGCGGGTTACGGCCCTAGCTGCAGGGAGATTCGGAGCTGCAGACACTGGCGATACACTAGTGGTTGGGACGCAGTCCAGTTTATTGGCGTACGACGTCGAGAAGAACTCGGATATCTTCTACAAAGATATCCCTGATGGGGTCAGCGCAATGCTCTTTGCACCAGCACCACGAGGTGTCTCGACAACAGCTAATGCCCCATCGCAGATGGTTGTGGTGGGCGGCAATTGCTCCCTGCAGGGCTTCGGACGTGACGGTGGAGAGCTCTTTTGGACTGTTACAGGCGACAACGTGCGTGCTTTAGCTGTGAGCGACGTCACTGGTCATGGCCGTGAAGAGCTGGTGGCTGGGTCGGACGACTTTGAAATCCGCGCTTTTCAGAATGAAGAGGTTGTCTTCGAATGCACTGAGACGAGTCGGGTGCTGGCACTTACTCCGATCAAGAAACAAATGTTCGGCTACGCGCTGCAGAACGGAACTGTTGGGGTTTACAAAGGAAAGCACCGCGCTTGGCGTGTTAAATCCAAAAATGTCCCTACAGCCATCCACAGTTTCGATATTGACGGTGACGGTGAAAAAGAGATCGTCATGGGTTGGAGCAACGGCAAGTTTGAGTCGCGGAGACTGACGAACGGAGAAACCGTGCATAAAGAAGTACTCCCGTCGGCTGTAGCAGCACTTGTGACTGCAGACTATCGCATGGACGGCAAAGACGAGATCATTTGCTGCTCTGCAGATGGAGAGATTCGCGGCTATTTCACAGCCACAGGAGACACGCCGACAACGTTTGATACTGCCGCCAACGATAAAACCAACTTGGAGGAGAAGGAAGTGTCAAAACTTTCCAAACATCGTGCAGCACTCCAGCTTGAACTCAAAGCGATGGAAGCTAACCAAAGTGGCTCAAGTGCAGCAACCGGAGGAAAAGGACTCCGTATTCGAGCTGATACGAATATTAAAGTACGCTCTCTAGCCAGCAAAACAGCTACGAACTTTGAGCTCGAGGTTTCTACCGAGAACGATGCAGTTATCAAGATGGTGGTGATTTTTGAATCGGAGGCGGGCATTTTCGAGGGTGAGTCGCTGGTAGTGCGACCCCGACGATGAGTTCTTCCGTTCGAATCCCGCTCAATTTGACTAAGCACGCTGCAGCACGACTCGACTTCCGGGTACTTGTCGGCTCTCGTGGCCATCACACGTCATTCCATGTATTTGAGTCTACATTCAAGCTGCCAAAGTTTGCAGCATTCCATCACATTGTTGGCGGAAGCGACACACCGTCGGTCACTCCAGAAGGGTCGGTGCGGTTTACCACACCCGTGAAGCCTCAGCAATTGTATTCATGGCTGGGCCACGCCTTTGTGCTGGCTGAAGCCATCTCGGAGAATTCGCAGGGCCAGCTGAGCTTCCGTTCACTGCGTGATAACTCGAGATTAAACATTTCTGTTACACCGCAGGAAACTGTGTTTCGAACGGACAATATGGACCTGGCTGCTGAACTTGTACAGCACATGTGTGCTTTTCTCGAGTGGCGGGAATTAGAATCTGTGGCCGATTTCCCTCGACAAATGGAGGACTTCCGAAGTCTACTCGTTCGCGTAGACGAGAGTAATGCTATTCGTCTTAAGCTCACTGGGGAGATGGCTGACGATTCCAACCAAGTGAAGAACCTCATCATTCGCGTTGAAGACTCGCGGATTCTCAATGACATGTAAGTGTTGTGTAGCGCTCTGTCCGTAGGTCATTGTGTTTACCCACTCTTGTCTGCATAGGCCACGCATGCGACGCTTCTACTCGGAATTGTTTTCCTTGAACAACCAACTTCTTGGTGAGTACACCAAGCGAAGCACAAACCATCAGGCACTACTTGATGCATTGAAGGAGGTAAACAATATGATTCAGCTTGCAGCTCGTTTGCGCTACGGCAATGCCAAATCTACAGTCATCGCAGCTTGCCGCAAGGCCATCAAGAACAACAACATCCACGCACTATTCTACATCGTTAAGACCGGCAAAGAAGAGCATCAGTGAGGTATCTGATTTGACAATACAAAGCCAGTAAGGTGCTAATATGATCGCCACCCACCTTAGTTAAAAAGTCAATAGGTCAACCGAGCTGTTGAGGGCGAAACGCAAGAGAGCTCCGCCATTCTGCGTCGTCGTCATCCTCTATTTCTTCTATCATACCGAATGCTTGTTGGTGCTTGCGTTTTCCATTAGATTGCGCGATTGGAGGGTCTTTAACAGGTGAAGCCGCCAAGGCTTCTACCTCATCACTAAACGAAATCCGCCTTACAATCCGAGGTGTCCTACAAACAAATATCAGTCAGTTCTTTCGCATGCATTCATCGCGAATGTAATACAGCGTACGCCGTACTTTTCACGGGGTTGTTCTTCGTCTGTTTCAAAAGCTTGATGATACTTGCGCTTTTCACTGATCTGACGAGCTGCAGCAGCACCACCCGTGGCAAATGAAGCGCAAAATGCTGCGAAATCGCTAGGTTTTTCTGTGTCTTCCTCTTCATCCTCTCTTCCTTCGCCCTCTCTCATTTCCACGGATTCGTTAATATACTCCAAGGGTGCTGAAGTCTGCTGTTGCTCAATAGGTTCCTCTTTTTCTTTCTTCTCTTCCATCTCCACGGATTTATCTATTTGTTCCAGAGATGGTGGGGACTGTTGCTGCGTGTGCGTTCCTTTCAAAATAGGAAGATTCATGTTTGGAACCGGGCTCGAAGCTGTAACTTGTGTAGGTGAAGGAATCGCCATTTGTGCTACTTGTGGCGAGCTCGCTCGTCGCCTCCTTCGAGAAGAAATTAATGTCTCCAAGCGCATCGCAGCCTCACTCGCTCCAGAGTAGTGTCCTCCGATATCTGCATCTAAACTCTGAACAGGGCTCCGAGACGACAGTGTGGGCAGCTCCCTTCCCCTCACCTTGACCGGATTAACCACCTGCTCCCAATTGGCCTCCTCCTGGCGATGTTGGAGCTTCTCCTCAATATCCATTTGTCGTCGAAGTACGCCGATTGGAAGGCTATACGGTCGAGGAATTGGTGCCTCCATTGAATCGCTCATCGACAGTCTGGCTGACGCCTGCACGTGCACCGTAGAATAGGCAGCCGCTTCCACTGCTTGTTGTCCTTTCACCCCACTCTCTTCCTCCTCCGCCTGTTTTTTATTCCTTTGTCCACCTTCTTCAGTTTCCTCTGGCGACCGCATCATTATCACCTCCTCTACTGAAGACGTCGGCGAAGGACATGGTGAAGGTGATGGAGATATTGTCAATCGCTTCTTTGAGCTACCAACACTTGAATCCTGCCGCCTTTTGCGCGGAGACCGACGCGGCGTTGCCGCAAGCTCTTGCTGTAGCGCCGCTGCCTGTTGTAAAGAGCCTGCCGCCGTTGCTTGAACTCTCGGGCGGATAACGGAGTCGCGGGTGCATGCAACGCCAAACGCGGCAGCTCTATCCGAACACGGCGCTGGAATAATAACGGTACGGCTAGCTCTAGTATCAAGACTAACAGACCATAGTACAGACATACGCGGAAGAGTAGCGAGTCTTCCTCCAGCGGCGGGAGCAGCATGGGTCTTGATGCCAACGAGTTGGTCGGCGACAGCTTTGACAATGATACCGTAAAGTAGGCAGTTATGACCTAAAGTAGGTGAAACGACCGAAACTAGCGTTCCACCAGACTTGAAAGGAGTACAGATCAACACCATTTTTACACAAACACTGCCTAGTTTTATGTGCTGGGTTATCCACTGGCAATCAACGGGGCGGACTATGCTACGGCCACTTCATTTCGCGACCTCTATCACTGTCCTGGATTTCTTTCGCCACGAAATTCCCAGTCGTTACCCTGCTCCGTTTAGCCCGAACTGCTTATCTAAAACGCTTCATCGAGATGTGGATGAGCGACTTGAGGCCACGCAGCCAATCCTTGTGCTGTGCCCAGTCCGAGGCAGTAAGAGCCACGTAAATGGTTTGTGCGGTGCCAAAATCACGCTGCCCGAAGCACGCCACCATCTCGTGCAATCGCGCGATAACCTCCGGCGACAGCTCGCCAATGTTCAGCTTCGTGAACATGACCTCCTTGCCCTTCTGAATCTCTTGTAGCTGCTTCTGCTCCATCTACAATACAAGCTTTGTCAGCACCCTGTCCCCGAAAGATACCTAAATGCACAGTTTCAAATATCAACGTACCATAGTGAGAGGTAGGCCCTGCAACTGACTCACAAGGTCATTGAAAGCGTTCACAATGGGGAGATTCTGCGGGCCGACATTTTCTGTGCTACCAGGCACAACACCCGGTCCGAAACCACTGGCCTTGTTTGCGCCTGAGGCGACTGGAGACAGTGAGGCTGTGGTGGCATTCCCATATTTGAGTGTCAGTTCCTTGTTGCCCACACTACTCACGAACCCGTCACGTTGGTGAGAGCTCATGTCCACAGAGGACTTAGAGATACGAGACGACCCCATCGCAGCGGTAAGTGGATTTACCCCCGTACCTTGAGGAATAGAAGGCGAAGGAGCAGCAGGATGGGCAAAGCCTGTACCAGGACGAGGACCACCACCGTAAGCTGGAGAGGCCATGTGTGGTGTGCCACCAGTGGATGGAGGCCCGGAGTACATCGGCGGCTGGTGCGTGCGGCTACCTGACGACGACGGTGGGCCGGAAGGGTATCCAGGTTGTGGTGGCTGTTGGCCAGGGAAACCGGGTTGCTGCGGACGGCCATATCCAGGCTGCTGTGGGGAGCTGGCGCCTGCTGCTGTCCAGGGAACGGTGGGGGCGCAGATTGGCCCTGCCCAGGGAATGGCGTCGGTGCTGAGTTGCCTGGATACGGGGAAGGGGTTGTCTGCCCGGGGTATGCCTGTTGCTGTGGCTGCGGTGGCATACTAGGGGCCCCATAACCTTGTTGTTGAGGCTGCTGGAAGCCACCTGGACGGCCAGGGAATGCTGGTGTGGGTGCAGGCGTGGGTTGGTGTTGCTGCGGATACCCAGCTTGTGCACCATAACCGCCAGGAGTAGGCATTGGCGTAGGAGCAGCAGCTGGTGTAGGGGCGGCCGAAGCACCATATTGGTTTCGTTGCGCACCATACGCAGGTTTGTTGCCGTATCCTCGTTGTTGCTGCTGGGCAGGGGTCTGTCGCTGTTGTTGCTGCAGGTGTTGTTGCTGCTGTTGCTGCTGTTGTTGTTGAATCTGCGCCTGTGACTGAACCTGAACCACATCGAATGGGAATGGTGGGGGTTGGTACCCAGGGACAGGGTAAGCATTGTAAATGCGATCCTTTAAGATCGCACAGCTCAGGTCTGGGAAGCGCGCGTATTTTGCAGCGATATCGAGTCGACCTTCGGCAGCCATCTAAAAGTGCACACACAGCACACAACATTAGTTCGTTGTTGCTATGTCAACAAAAAGAAGAATAAAGCGTGTCGTACCAATGACGCATACTCAGCAAAACGCAGTGCCACTTCCTGGCCCATGGACTGATCAGGTTGGTCCACAGCCATTGCGAACACAGACACCTTCTCGACCAGACGGTGTAGCGCAATAGTATGGCCGTACGTGCGTGACTCAATCTCGCTCTCCTTGCACCAAGCATTGACGGTCTTCTCAACATTAACGGCACACATGTAGCACAACGTAGCAGAGTGCAGGTCACCAGCTGTCTCAAGACGAGAGGCCAGCTTATCACACAATGACGGGAACTCTTCGCTCTTGGCGTACGTGCTTAAGATTGCCAGCGTCTCCCGCCACTCGGAAAGATCTGACACCTCCACAAGCTCAGTCAGCTCATTCTTGATAATAGCAGACACAACACGCATCACAGGACGCTGTTGGTGCGCAAAGAACGCGCGCTGAGTCTTTTCCCAAAGCTCAGGACCACCGCATGAGGCAAGCAGTAAGGCATCCGCAAGCTGATTGTAGGCCAGGCAGCAGTTAACCGCAACTTCGAAGTTACCAACCAGCAAGGCCTGCATAAGGGTGCTCTCAGATTCTTCCGTGTAAACAGGAGCAGGAACAGCATCCAAACGCTTGCTCTTGTCCTCTTCCAACGGAGATGGCAGTGCAGCCGCTAACGCTGACACGTCTGACAAAGGGGATGCCGGCGTGCCAGTGGGTGCCCCTGTCGTGTCGCCACCATTCGGCGGGTATCCGGATGAAAACACATCGTCAGCTCCAAGATCCGACTGTAAGTGCAGAAGAAACATACAAAACATAGCAATCAGTAAGTGAACAGATACGACTACACCCACATCGGAGCAAGAACACGCACATCAATACGGTCACTGAGCAGCGCTCCTGTTACGGGGTCGATATGTGCACTCGGGGCCTGTGAAGTCGGGTCAGCAGGGGCAGCGCTTGTTGCTGCGCTCTGAGCAGCAGCAGCTTCCGGGTTAAACTTTGCATTCAGTTCGTTAATCTTCTCTGCGTCCAATCCAAGATGAAGAAGTAAATGTTGACGGGCATCCTTTTCAAATAGGATTTTCATGAAGCTCCACACACTTCGTTCGTTGGCATTCGCAGCAGCGGCAATTTTCTGCTCACAATAACCCTTGAAGTCCTTGGTTTCCAGCGAGCGATCTAGCGCTTCAGCTTCAGCAACAAGTCCCAAGTCGCTCACGACGCGCTGCACATGAATGAGTCGGCGCATATCGGTGTTAGGTCCCGCCGGTTCCTGCGGGTTGGCAATAGTCACTAATTTTCCACCGAAACCAAATGACGCACCGGCGGGACGACGCATCCACTTGGGCGGGCGACACGCGGGATTGCCGCCACCCGAGAGGCCCCAAATCTGTAATTTACCATCTAGCGTGCACGTCGAGGCAACAGCAGGAATCTGCGCTGACCACTGAACATTCCATCGACGCTGACCAGCAAGACCACCACCAAAGAACTGGTCAGAGCCCATTGCAGGCGCGTTGGGCGCCTCCGAAGGAAATTCTGTCACAGTCTTGCGCGAGAAAAGGTCCCACAGCAACGTACGGTTGTCCTTACCACATGAAAGGATAAGGCCCGGGTCGTTCGGGCACCATGACATCGACAAGATGCCTGCAGTGTGATCGTGGAATTCGGCCAGAGGCGTGCTGGTAGAATTGCGCAGATCCCAGAGTTTCACGGAAGGGTGCTGATCGTCACCCGAAGCTGTAGCAATCTGCAATCCTTCGTTCGGGTTCCAAGCCAGCGCCGTTGCGGCACCACGTGCCGGATCACGAAGTTCACACCACGGTTTTTCTGCTTCAAATCCCACACAATAACTGAGCCGTTCTGCGAGCCTGTAGCTAGAATGTAGTTGACCTGTGTGTTCCACGCCACACTCGTGATCTCGTTCGCCTGCGCTTGAGGCGTCGTGGGGCCTCCAGGCGTAAACACGCCGGGACTGGCCAGCTTCTCCAGCGACATAATGTACACTTCACCGTCGCTGCCTCCCGAAGCCAAGAGATGTGCGCTGTCCTCGTGTGGATTGAACTGCAGCGCGTTCACAGCGCCCTTGTGGCGCGTGATGCGTCCGATCTCGCAGGACGCGGGCGTGTCAGTGCCTGCATCACGGTCCAGCATCAGCGCAGGGTTCCAGAGCGTCACAGAGCCGTCAGCCATGCCGCCAGCGATGATTCCGTACGGACACGTGTCGTGGTGGCGCGGAACGTCGCGCCAGGCCAGCGACGTGAAGCGCGACGCCGTCTTGACCGAGCCGAGCGTGATCATATTGCGGCTAGGGTCGCTCAAATCCATAGACACGAGCTTGAACTCGCCGCCGGTGTTCTCGAAGCCCACGCCGCCGTCGCCCTTGGAGCCGAGCGCCAAGAGCTCCGCGCGCCGTTTCACGGGGCTCCAAGCCACCGCCGCGTTCGCGTGGATCTCCTTCAGCAACGACATGCTTCTCTATGTATAGTGCGTTGTTTGCCGCGTCTCTAGCGGCCGCGCACGCAGGTCGTCTGTGCCTTCTTGGTCGCCTGCCGAGCGAATTGGGGCCAAACTGTCTGTAATGATCGCGAGATCGCAAAAGGGGGCGGAGAGGGGGGACTTCAACGCCTTTTGAGCCAATCAGACGGCGATTTGGACGTATTGACCAATCAGTGAGAGAGATGAAGGTTTTAAACCAATTAGCAACTGACACACGCCGATCGAGAGGAGTACAGTAGTGGGGCGTTTAAGTGCAGGTGTGGACCACACCTGCAAGATCTCATTCGCGTTCCTGATACCGACGCGCATGTCTCATTTATTGGTATTGAAGCGGTTCGATGCAATTTCTTCATACTGAAGCTGCTTCGTCAAGGCTACTTGGTGAAGATTACTTGGAGAGGCTAGTGTCCAGTCTAGTTAGCTTTCGTGCAGCGTCACGGTGGCGGAGGTGTATCTTGTACCTTGTATAAGATTATAGGCGTTTACAGACGCTATTTTGATCATTTCACACGAAGTTTAACCTGCACCTTTGCAAGCACTTCCAGGACTGCTTTCAGACCACCTACTCTTGTCAGCAGTTATTCTATTATACTAACGGGCGGTGCCGACGGCGGCAAAAGTCGAAGCTGCCGAATCTAGAGATTCTATGCCATAACATGCATATGCTCATGATACTTCCGTGCTCCTTATATGGCACTTGTTTAGCTCTTTATACTCCTGTTTTGGCATCTAAACATGAACTTCTACGGTATCTAAAAACGGGTCGCTCTTTTTTACGAGCCGTTCCGCCACCAACTCAGTGTCATTCCTCAACTCACCGCGGCCGTAGCACGAAAATGGTGCGCGTACTTCGTCTCGCGTCGGCGCTGCTAATTGCAGTGCTGGCCTCAGGTGTCACCGCCTCCTCCAAGCAAGAGTCTCCCAGGTACATTTCGCTTGGTCTTGCTATCCATATTGTATGCAACCGATATTAATTTTGAGTTCTGTGTTGTATCTGCGAACAGTGAGCTGCGACGTCTTATAACGCTCTCTCGCCATGGCAGTCGCGCTCCCAACGACGTGGTGAAGACTGCGTGTCCGCTTAATAAGGTCAACTTGGACGCTTACAAGGTGCCGCTCACGCAGTTGACGGAGATCGGAATGGACCAGATGCAGGCGGTGGGCGAGCACATCCGCCACACGTACATGGTGGATGAACCGAACCACGAAGAAGCTTTCTTGTCGCGCTCACTTAATGGTGTGAACCACTCGCACTTTGAGACGTATTTCCGTGCTGATGCAGCCACTCGCTGCTCTCAGAGCGCTACTGCCGTGGGCTACGGTCTCTATCCTGACGGAACTGGCCCGTCAGGCTATCCGCGCCAACCTGTGCCTATTACGATGCAGCTGGTGCAGAACGAACATGAATTTGCCGCACCCAAGGGTCCTTGCAAGAGTACGCTGGAAGCTGATCTAGCTGTGTACGCAGAGACGCGAGCCCCTGAGCTCTTTGAAAAGTACCGTGACGTCTTAAACCAATTGGGTCGAGTGTGTGGTGTGGCTGTTGATGACATTCCAAACATACCTGGTGGAGAAGACGTCGTTTTGGGCGTGAAGGACTTGGCAGATATGTTTGTGTTTGATCGGGATGAGGGACTGCCGCTGCCGGAGGGAGCGACGGTGGAAATGCGTGAAAAGCTAGAAGAATTGGCCTTTACAAACCTCATGGAACGCTACTACTCCACGGATCGCGAGATTACGTACTGGGTTGGAGGCTTCGCAGACTTGCTGCTTGATACGCTTCAAGGAGGAGCTGTGCCTACCGCACCGTCTCGCGAAGAATATCGCTACTTCTCGTTCCATGGACACCGTGAACTGTTGCATGGTCTGGGCATGATGCTAGGCTGGGAATTCCACTTTAAGGGGCTGCCTGTAGCCTTAAATGTTACCTCCCTACACCCAGGAACCACAATGTTCTTCGAACTGCGCGCACGTAAACCTACAGATAAGGAAGCAAAGAAGCACTCTGATGCGAAGGAAGCGTATTTTGTGCGATCGTACATGTGGTCCCCTTACACGGTGCGTGAGCAGATTAAGCTTACAAAGTGTTCGGTCGCGGATTGCCCTCTGGACGAGTTTACCAAGATCATTAGTGATCACATTGCCAGGACTGGTACGTGGGACACTATCTGTGACTACCACAAGCCTACGCTGGGCCAAACCTCGATTTTTCAAGGACCTGATGCTGATCGTCACTATGGCTTCTCACCCTACACTTTCCTGACCGTTATCGGCATTGCAATGGTGGTGGGGTTGGCATTTGCACTCTTCAAGGTCCACACTGCTCGTCGCCGTGGATACACAATGATTCCACAAGTGTAAGTGGTGTAACTCACAGGCTAATGGCACCACGCTGGTCGGTGACACAAAAATTTCAACGTGAGAATACGGGATAACAAAACTCAACATGGGTCACTTAGAACACACGCAACGTTGTATTGTCTTTTGTTTGATCAGACTAGCTTACTCCTGCAACCGCAACTCATTAAGCTTCGCTGTCAACTCATCCACTTTAGCCAAGCCTTTCGCTTTCCCCTGCAAGATTCCATTCTTGCCACCTCCACCCTTTCCGTCAATAAGCGGCAGAACCGTCCTCCCATGAGCAATGATGAACTCTTGAGGCCCGGCAAGAAGAAACAAACCTTCGCCACGCGCATCGCCAGCCGTGAGCAGAAACACTGATTTGTCCTTCGCATCTCCTAGAAGACCCAGCAAGGTTTGCAAGAAACCCAGATCCCCTTCCTCACGGTGGTAAGTTACAACGCCTTCGCTAGCACGAGCTATCAGATCGCGCGCGATCGAAGCTGCGAGCTCCTTTTGCAAGCTTTTGAGCTCCTTCGTAGCACTTTTTGAAACTGCTGCAGCTTTTCCACTCGAGCAGCGTGCTCATCGGGCGCGGTACTCAAAAGCTTCGTCATGACATGCTCGTTTTTTAACCTGTGTATTATCTCAAGAATATCATTTAGCAATCGACCCCATCCTTAGCGAGTTTATAGTCACTTACATTCGTGAAAATTCGCGATTCACTCGGTCGCCTGCGACAAACCAAACGCGGGTAGCCCCACGTGCAAACTCCGTGCTGAGTATACGCAGCGACTGCAGCTGTGCGGTGTTCTGCACGTGCGTCCCGCAGCACGGGTTCACATCGAGACCATCAATAGTCACGATACGCATCGCTTCAGGCATCTGTCCTGGCTCAAACTTTGCGGCAATCTTGTTCCACTCCTCTGATCCAGGCTTAGCAAATGAAGGTGTCATAGCAAGACCTCTAACGATGGTTTCGTTCACTTCCGCTTCAATCAGCTGCAATACGTCCGCAGGAATTACGTTTTTCTCCTTGCCACTCTTTGCGTTCTTGCCAGTCAAAACAATCTCAGCTTCCACCGATTTAGCTACCAAGGGTACCAGTTCCACATTGCAACGTTCTTCTCCAAGCGACCACGTAGTCGTATCGTATCCGTGGCGCTCCGCAATCGCACTGAACAAGTGCTGCGCCGAGTGCTGCTGCATGTGGTCAAAGCGACGGCCCCAATTAACGCTAGCCACCACTGGTGCCTGGCCCTCTACAAACGGTGCAGCTTCACCCTCTTTGCAGGTACGCGGTGGAAGCAGCGACCGTCTTTCACGTACACCTGGTCCACCGGAACTCCATCAATTGTCCCAGTGTCACAAGGCTGGCCTCCACCTTCAGGGAAAAGCACTACAGGAAACAATATGTTGTAGGTGTCAGTGATTCAGAACTGGACTATACCTAAAATGGTGCTGACAATTCGCCATTAATTACGGACCTGTGTCCTGCAGCTCCACCTCGTAGAAGCGTTGGGCTTTGGACTTCTTTGTGGCAGGCACCACCAGTTCCTGACACGAGCGCACGGCTGTGCGAAGAGAGCGCAGCGACGAGTCACGCTGGCATGCAAGCGCTCCAGGAGGGGCGCGCTCCATTGCCACGCGTGCTGCTGCAGAGGCCGCAGCGGCTGTCGAAGCCGCAACGGCGGCGGCAGTGGGGGCCATGAGCAAGCTGAGCAACGTATTCCTGCCGCGATTTGTCGCAAGAAGGAATAAACACGATGTATGGCTATGCTGCAATTTATTTTGTTGTGATTTGTAATTACAAGTGATCTTTTGTACTATAATAGAAAGGAAAAATGTGTTGTATTGTTGAATTATGTCTGAATTTACTGAATTAACCGTGCTATTTCGGAAATAAGATATAGATGTGGCTATTTTTGGAACGGATCTGTTTGGTGCTTGGTGTGACTGCGTTTTTTTACGCGCTGACCTGCCCAATCAGAGCCCGAGCAATCAAAGTGCGTTTTTGAATCTTAGTAACATTCCCCTCCACCGCCGTGGTCACGCATAACAAGAAGAGCAAGCTCGTGAGCGAACCACCTCGCGCTCTACGTATCTTTCCGGTCTAAACGCAGTCATGAGTAGTTTCCGTCGCGAGTCTGTGGACTCTTCCGCTGCCGCTTTCCAAGCCGCGCACAAGGCTGCACCTTTCGCTGAGAAGCACCCCAAGGGCTTCGGCGAGATGGTGCTGGTCGAGGGCGTTAGCATTTCGAAGACTTTTTGCTGCCCGTTCCTCACTTGAACCAGTGGCTGCCGGACAAGGACGCCAAGGCTTGCAACCGCCGCAAGCTCGACACTCAGGAAGACAGTCCTGTGGAGCGCAAGAGCACGTACAACAAGATCATGGGCGAGTCGGACGTGATCCTTGGTGACATCCGCCGTAACAACTCCCAGGAGGCCGTTTCGCGCGCCTACGTGCGTGCTGGTCCTCGCGAGAGCCTGTTCTTCGACCCCAGTAAGGTCAAGGCTGCCATTGTGACCTGTGGTGGTCTGTGCCCTGGTCTCAACAATGTCGTCCGTGATGTGACCCTCGCTCTGTGGAACCTGTACGGTGTGCGTGACATCTACGGCATCCGCATGGGTTTTGCCGGTTTCTACAACTGGGACTCGATGGAGCAGAAGGAAGCCCCGATCATGCTTACTCCCAAGAACGTAGCCACTATCCACCATCATGGTGGCACTATCCTGGGCTCGAACCGTGGTGGATTTGACCAGGACAAGATCATTGACTTCTTGACCAAGAACGGTGTCTCGCAGCTGTACGTGATTGGAGGCGATGGTACGCACCGTGCCGCTAACAAGATATCGGAGGAGTGCCGTCGTCGCAAGTTGCCGGTCGCTGTTGCTGGTGTGCCCAAGACGATCGATAACGATGTGGATCTGCTAGACCGTAGCTTCGGTTTCAACACAGCTGTCGAAGAGGCTCAACGCGCCATCCGCTCAGCAGGCACTGAGGCTCGTTGTGTGCCCAACGGTATTGGTGTTGTCAAGCTCATGGGTCGCAGCGCCGGTTTCATTGCTGCTCACGCCTCGCTCTCCAGCGGTGATGTGAACCTGTGTTTGATCCCGGAGATTCCGATTGAGCTTGATGGCCCTCGCAGCTGCCTGGACCACCTTGAGCGCGTTGTGGAGGATCTGGGTCACGGCGTGGTTGTTGTGGCTGAAGGTGCTGGTGAGGAGCTACTGGGAGAGTCGGTGGAGGCTGACGCTGGTGGCAACAAGAAGCTGCCACCCATTGGCGCCTTCATGAAAGACCGTATTCAGGAGCACTTCGCCAAGAAGGGCAAGGAGTGCACGGTCAAGTACATTGACCCTTCGTACATGATCCGTTCCGTGCCGGCCAATGCCGCCGACAGTTTGTACTGCATGCTGCTGGGCCAGAACGCAGTGCACGGCGCCATGGCTGGCTACACTGGCTTCACGGTGGGTCTGAGCGCCAACCGCGTGGTGTACTTCCCCATCGAGGCGATCACACGCAACTCTCCTCGTTGCATGGACCCCTTCGGTCGCACCTGGGAGCGTGTGCTTTGCCTGACGCGCCAGCCGAACACGGCACGTGAGGGTGACAAGATGAAGGGCGCCAAGTCGTCGGATTAAGCAAGAAAACATTGCAAGTATCTACTCGAGTCTGAAAAGACAAATAGCTTAACGTGACCAAGGCTTTTATCCTCGTGATTCTATACACCACATGAAAGATTTTTGCTGTCGTGGCTTCAGAGTTCAGTGTTGCAGTTGAGGCTGAACTTCAGCTGAGCCGGCGTTTGCAATCATGGCAAGTGCCCATGCCAATCACGAAAATGGGTCCTGAAGGAAACATCCAAACGTCAGTCAAATTGACGTGCCCATCGTCATTTTTGTTTTGGCCAATGATCTCTTCGGAAGTTTAGCTGCAATGATTGGCTCGTAAATGATTGGATGTCTAGACGCGATTTGATTGGCGAAAAAACGCAATTTCTGATTACCAATGCGATTTTCCTATGGCCGATGAAGATGCTTTTCCTCCCATCTGATCGAAGTTGCAGCAGTGCACTGGATTGCCCTCGAACGGCATCGTCCGTTCTCTAAGCAAACGGCGCAACTCTTCTGGATAACAGACCTGGCGCGATTTGCGCGAAAAGACCCCGTGTCTTCCGGTGCATGAGCCACGAGTTAACAAATTTAACCCTGGGTTTTTAAAGCTGGACGGCCAACGGTGATTGGACGGCCAACGCTGATTGGATAGACGCTGGAATTAACCCGCGTTCTAAAATAATACAACCCGCCAGAAAGTTCTGTTGGGTGACGCGCTAAACATTGCGTTTGCAGCAAGGATACGAAGAGCTCCGTCAGAGGCGCCCATCTTCTCTGTGGGCAGCTCCCACGTCATTGCCCCTCACTCTTCAAGCTGCCGTCTCCCCTCAAGCTCAGCCACAGCAAGATGCTCTCCCGTCTGGCCTTCAAGCACCTGCGCTCAGCCCCCGCAGCTCGCGGCTTTGCCGTGCTCACAGGCGACACCATCAACCCCAACATCGTCAAGGCCGAGTACGCCGTGCGCGGCGCGTTGGTACTGCGCTCCAATGAGTACGAGGAGCAGCTGGCCAAGGGCGACACATCCCTGCCATTTGACAAGGTCATCCCGTGCAACATTGGCAATCCGTTGGTGCTCAAGCAGGAGCCGATTGAGTTCCACCGCCAAGTGTTGGCGCTTGTCAATGTGCCTGGTCTTGTGGACCAACCGGAGGCCAAGAAGCTCTTCCAGCCCGACGTAATTGAACGTGCCAAGTTCTACATTGACAACATCGTCGGCGGTACGGGCGCCTACGGCCACAGCAAGGGAACTGCTGTGGTGCGTGAGGAGGTGGCTCGCTTCCTGCAGCGCCGTGACGGCCACCCGGCTGACCCGGAGGACATCTACCTCACGGACGGCGCCAGTCCGGCAGTGCAGAACTCGCTGCTGGCTCTGATCCGCGACGAGAACGATGCTATCTTGACACCCATCCCGCAGTACCCGCTGTACTCTGCTGCCATTGCTATCAACGGCGGGTCGTTGGTGGGGTACTATCTGGACGAAGACAACGCGTGGGGTTTGGATGTGAAGGAGCTGGCGCGTGCTGTCCAAGAAGCTCGGTCGGCGGGCAAAACTGTGCGTGCGCTTGCTGCGATCAATCCGGGCAACCCCACGGGCCAGTGTCTATCAACGGAGAACATCCAGGAGATCATCAAGTTCTGCAAACAGGAGAACATTTTGATTCTGGCTGACGAGGTGTACCAGGAGAACGTGTACGCTTCGGGCAAGAAGTTCGTGTCATTCAAGAAAGTTCTGCGTGATATGGGCAAGGAATACGATGACGTGGAGTTGATCTCGTTCCATTCGACGTCCAAGGGCTTTACGGGTGAGTGTGGTCGTCGCGGTGGTTACATGGAGCTCGTCAACATTGACGACGGTGCCAAGGTGCAGTTGTACAAGCTCATGTCCATCAGCCTGTGCTCGAACATTGAGGGTCAGTTGATGGTGGGAATGATGACGAACCCTCCGCAGGAAGGCGATGCATCGTATGCGCGCTACGCTGAGCAACGCGATGGTATCCTAGAGTCATTGAAGCGCCGTGCTGTGAAGTTGGTGGAGGCTTTCAACGAGTTGGAGGGAGTGACTTGCAACGAGACCGAAGGAGCGATGTACACGTTCCCGCGGGTAACACTGCCGGCTAAGGCTGTCGAGGCTGCGAAGGCTGCAGGCATGGTACCTGATGCGTTTTACTGCATGCAAATGCTAGACGAGACTGGAATTGTGGTGGTCCCTGGATCGGGTTTCGGTCAGAAGGAGGGCTCATGGCACTTCCGCTCGACGATCTTGCCGCCTGAGGAGGCTGTGGACGAGGTGATCGAGAAGACTGTCAAGTTCCACGCCAAGTTCATGGACAAGTATCGGTAGATCGTAGCGGCAATGTCGATGCGTTTGTGTATCCGTATTGAAAGCACCAGTAGCTAACTGTATAAAAGCCATGCCGCTCTGACTGAGTGATAGAGCAGTTTGTGGTGTCATGGTTGCTAAATATCTACGGTGACAAAACTTGCTGAACGTTACTAAGCTCGCGCTGACTTGTATTGCCGGCAATCCTTCTACTACCGTATAATGGCCGAAATAAGAGACCACCACGGACGTTTAGTTTGTAGGTAACTGTGCGCGAAGTGGAAGCACCGGAAAAACCTTACTTCAATTTTTTACTAAACATTGTCGACAATCTTTCCCGACACGCACGAGACATCTTTACTCCACCGCTGGTCTACTTTACGAAACATCGAGTGTGTGCTGTATGGATTACCTCTCCTGTAACAACATAATGATTATCTGCAAAAATTTTTGTTGCTCTTCAGAAGAACGTCATCCACGGTTTGTATCCGACCTAGACAACTCTGCTCACAAGACTGAGGACGTACATGCACTTCGAAGTGTACAAAATAATCAACGATAACGCCATACGCGTAACTACTGTAGTTTTTCGCAGACGATTACATTCATAAGAATAACAACTAGATGCGGCTTGGATCGGAGAGCTCTACCACCGTACACATCCGTTGTGCTACAGAGAAGTCATCGCTGCTGCCTTCCAAGAGTTGCGGCTTGTGGAGAAAATGGAGAGATTCTCGATACAAAAGTAAGGACCACGACTTTGCTGTGAAGAGAAAAACGATAGTAGTGATCTTGCCCAAGAGTATGGTAACTTGGTTCTTGATACGTAAAAGTAAGAAACTTGCTGTACAAATGCTGTAGCTGCAACATATTGTGGTAACTTGCCTTTTAGGTCGCGACCATATCACTATTGGAATTTGCACTTGATCCAATCGCACACAAATGAATGGAAAGAAAAGTAGATTAGATGGTTTAAGCGCTCCTCAACCATACACGGACTTGTGCCCGTTTCCCATGCAACGACCCGCAACTCTCAGCTTCTGCAACGTTGTACCACTTGGTCTCACCTTTGGTACAGGTCTCAGGTATGACCTTCAACCTCATCGCCGCCAGGTCTCCGATATGCATTCCAACAATCACATGGTTAAGACGCTGCAGTGCCGCTGCGTTCGTCTTGAATTTCGAGCGTTGAGAAACAAACGGGTAGATCAGTCTGTGGGTTAACTGCTTACACTTTTACAATAGTGGACGCCTACGTCGCATGGAAGCTCTGCTCTGAGAGCAAAGTTTCCATGCATAAACTTCTCCCAGTAGCATCTCTCATTCTCCAATTCACTTCTTCGTGCAGACTCAAGCTAGACATCTGCATTGGCACCCCTCGTCAACTATGACACCGATACACTTTCCGGCCGTCAGTGGACGGTCGGAAAGCTCCACTACCAGTCGCAAGCGGGGACGCACAAGCTCCACACGAGAAACTACCGACGGCCCGGCTGTCAAGCGACGACGGACAGACGTCACTGCTCGACACAAAGCTCATGAAAACACAATCTCAGTCACAGTCAAGACAACTTTGAACTCGTTTTGCAAGCAAATGGCTAAGGACTTGCGCTTGCCTTTTGAAGGAGTCCTTGCTGATATGAATAAGGCTGTCCTTGAAAGCTACATCGTTGCTAACATCCACGTCGTCCGCCTGTGTACTGCTGGGCAGCCGATCAATCAACTGGACCAAACATTTTTTCGAGGTGCATTGCCTCGACGATGTCTGGAGTAGCACCGCCACTTGCCGACGCCGACTTCCACGAGTCCGTACGCCTTTACAACCAGTGGAGAGCTGCGCACGTGCCGAGAGCAAACAGTGAGCACATCGCGACAGGGTGGCAACCCGAGGCAGCCAAGCAGATGAAAGTGAACACAGAGAACGCTGTGTGTGGAAACTTTTTCGTCGATTCAACAAGCATTTAAAAAGTCTCTATTCTATCAGTGGACGTGACTCATACCAACTGCTACGACTGATTCTTGACCCTGGAGTTTACACGGGCTCTGACCAGCGTGTAATCTAATGGAGGTCTCGTATCCCTAGAGATAGTCATGGCCGTCTCGAAATGAAACCACACTTGATCCAACCATTGACCTTTCGGTTTCTCGCGTACATTGAAGAGCGCAGTCAAGACAACATCGAAGGTGGAGGAAACGGAGAGGGGCCAAAATTCGGGTCTGTCAGGCTGTTCTCTTTGCTGCCGTTCAAGAAAGGGTTCCGCTGCAGCTATTTCAAAATGAACACGACTGGGCTACACTCTTTACTAAGACGCACCAATATTGATGTCCCTCCGCTAGACAGCCGTGACCCTGAACGTATACTATGGCGTGATGTTGCCAGCACCTATTGGCGGAAGCTTTTCAATATTGAGAAATTTGAAACTACCCATCGCAAGTTTGCTGGTGAGATCCTTACAGATGGCAAGTCGGTCAGCGTTATTGTGCGGAAACCAAAGATTGAGGTCATTAAAAGCGCGTCACCACGATCTGAGCATGACGTACTGTGGGGTCTTGATCCTGGTCGCCGGGACCTTTTGTCGCAACAAGCTCGTTTGGCCAGAAGATTTCTTGCTCAGCTCGCGAGTTTTACGAGGACGCTCGGTACATTGCAACAGCTAACAAGATGAAAGGATGGATCAATAGGACATCTGCAGTGGCAGAAGTCTTAACGGCAATGCCGACGCATAAGACAGCATCGCTCGTCAACTTGAGGGCGTACGTGGAGTACGTCATCCCTCAAGTTGACATGCTGTTGGGTTTCGAGCGCGACCGACCATTCCGTAAATTGCGTTTGAAACGCTACATTTTCACAAAGAAAAAGCTACGTGAACTGTGCCTGGCGCTCACCGAGCAAGGTGGACGCGACACAATCGTTGGCTTTGGTGATTGGAGCAACAACGACTTGGCTGGACGCATCAAGAGACACCCGAAAGCCCCCGTCAAACCACTGGAGCGAGAGCTGAAGAGATATTGCACGGTCGAGTCTATCGACGAATTTTGGACAAGCAAGCTCCATGCAGACTGCCATCGAGAGCTGAGCCACCAGTACTCTCTTCGTCTTTGCCGGGATGGCAGGCTTCGAACGTGCAAAGCTTACAGTGTACTCCACTGCAGGAACAGTGGCTGTTTTGGTACAACTGTGAACCGCGACGAGAACGCATCTCGGAACATCTTGCTTCTGCTGCAAATGGGTGACGATCGACCAGTAGCATTTCGTAGGGGAACAAGAACATAGGGACCAGCCAAATCGTGTCCACGTGTGCCTTTGGGTGGCACGAGGATAGTCAGTGAACTCTGACATTAGCCAAAGGAGCAGTGAGGAGATGGCTAATTATCAGACACAAGTGCATCGACCTTCGTCGTTCACGGCAGCAAACCGTGCCAACCTGGTCTAGCTACGATCTACCGATACTTGTCCATGAACTTGGCGTGGAACTTGACAGTCTTCTCGATCACCTCGTCCACAGCCTCCTCAGGCGGCAAGATCGTCGAGCGGAAGTGCCATGAGCCCTCCTTCTGACCGAAACCCGATCCAGGGACCACCACAATTCCAGTCTCGTCTAGCATTTGCATGCAGTAAAACGCATCAGGTACCATGCCTGCAGCCTTCGCAGCCTCGACAGCCTTAGCCGGCAGTGTTACCCGCGGGAACGTGTACATCGCTCCTTCGGTCTCGTTGCAAGTCACTCCCTCCAACTCGTTGAAAGCCTCCACCAACTTCACAGCACGGCGCTTCAATGACTCTAGGATACCATCGCGTTGCTCAGCGTAGCGCGCATACGATGCATCGCCTTCCTGCGGAGGGTTCGTCATCATTCCCACCATCAACTGACCCTCAATGTTCGAGCACAGGCTGATGGACATGAGCTTGTACAACTGCACCTTGGCACCGTCGTCAATGTTGACGAGCTCCATGTAACCACCGCGACGACCACACTCACCCGTAAAGCCCTTGGACGTCGAATGGAACGAGATCAACTCCACGTCATCGTATTCCTTGCCCATATCACGCAGAACTTTCTTGAATGACACGAACTTCTTGCCCGAAGCGTACACGTTCTCCTGGTACACCTCGTCAGCCAGAATCAAAATGTTCTCCTGTTTGCAGAACTTGATGATCTCCTGGATGTTCTCCGTTGATAGACACTGGCCCGTGGGGTTGCCCGGATTGATCGCAGCAAGCGCACGCACAGTTTTGCCCGCCGACCGAGCTTCTTGGACAGCACGCGCCAGCTCCTTCACATCCAAACCCCACGCGTTGTCTTCGTCCAGATAGTACCCCACCAACGACCCGCCGTTGATAGCAATGGCAGCAGAGTACAGCGGGTACTGCGGGATGGGTGTCAAGATAGCATCGTTCTCGTCGCGGATCAGAGCCAGCAGCGAGTTCTGCACTGCCGGACTGGCGCCGTCCGTGAGGTAGATGTCCTCCGGGTCAGCCGGGTGGCCGTCACGGCGCTGCAGGAAGCGAGCCACCTCCTCACGCACCACAGCAGTTCCCTTGCTGTGGCCGTAGGCGCCCGTACCGCCGACGATGTTGTCAATGTAGAACTTGGCACGTTCAATTACGTCGGGCTGGAAGAGCTTCTTGGCCTCCGGTTGGTCCACAAGACCAGGCACATTGACAAGCGCCAACACTTGGCGGTGGAACTCAATCGGCTCCTGCTTGAGCACCAACGGATTGCCAATGTTGCACGGGATGACCTTGTCAAATGGCAGGGACGTGTCGCCCTTCGCGAGGCGTTCCTCGTATTCGTTGGAACGTAATACCAGAGCACCGCGCACGGCGTACTCGGCCTTGATGATGTTTGGATTGATGGTAGTAGCGGTGAGGACAGGGGTCCTCTCTACGGTATTGTCGGTCCATAATTGCAGACGCAGACTCCGTTTCCAGAGCGGTTGATGCGGATGTGAAGATGTCTTGGTTGTGGACGGATTATTCGTCACAGTGTTCTCGGTACACAGTCGCTGACCCATGTTCTAGCGTTGTTATGGGGATGAGGTGGGCTTTGTCGTAGAGCAAATTCGATAATGAACGAACTCTTCTCGAGCGGAACTCGCTCGCGAAAGAGAGAGCGCAAATAATTTGCACATGGATATCGCACATGGAAAAGCGGCATCATTTTGCTGGCTTCAACGTTACACGGCCAATCGGCGCCCAAGCTGTTTGTACGACCGGCAACAAGTCAGATTCGCCTACAACGCCTGTAGGTGCTATATGAGACGCGTCGGAGCAGCTTCCTATTCAAAACACATGCAGTTGCTGCGTTTCTTGGCCTCACGATCAACACCGCCGGTCTTTTTGCAGGTACAATATGATTCTCGCCGCACGTTGGCACCCGACAACTATCATGCCAACGAACGTCGAGCGGTGGCCAATTGTCATGAAGAGACGACAAGCAACGGCAGAGACTTCGCGCTAAAAGTTGCTTGGAGTAACTCAGCATGTACTAGTATTCTTCACTAAGCAGACTTCGGAACGATCTTCCCAGGACTCGCTAGCGACATCTACACCGCCTGTCAGCTTCGATGAAGTTGTTGGTGACCGATGAGCATCTTGCAGGAGTCCTGCAGCAGGACTCAGCGGTCAACCGTGAGACACAGATGGCCTTTCACAACTGAAATTAGCACTTTCGTATACAGAACACTGCTGTAGCTGCAGCATCATCACACGACAGGAGTCATCATGTAATTCATGGCAGTTCGAAATCGTCCCCAAGCCTGGTGGCCCACCAGGTGGGCTAACGACAGGCTCGACCTCGAGCAGCTATCTAAGAGCACCATCGAATTCTCGAATGCCCTAGAAAGGTGAGATACACACATCAAATCTTCAACACTACTCACCGATCTGCCCAAATGTCGACAAAGTTTGTCAACAACTCCGAGGTCTTCGATATATTGGATGCCGGGTGCGTGGCTAATCTGCAGGACCTGGCGTAGTCGGCCGTCATAGCCGCAAAAATTCAATTCAGTACCTGCAGCAGAAATAAAGGTTGCCATAAGGGGATAGAAGAAACCAGCAATCTCGTTGCAATCGCGCGGATTTGTCCAGTGTTTGGCGCAGACTTTGCTGGTGCTCGGACTTGGGCGTTTCGGAGCAAGGAACCTGACACTTCGATGAGTTTTCCGAGTCCTCCTTGCCAAAATGCAAGTTGCAGCTCCAATGGAAAGCCAACCAACGACTATTTCACTGGTCATTGTTCATTTGGACTCTTCCCACCAAAGCCGACAAGTTCGCAACGCTCGACCACTCCACGATGATGAAGATTGCCTCTATTGCTGTTGCACTTGTCTGGTTGGTGTCGATCGTGACGGCGGCGCACATGCGTCAACCAACAGTCAGTGTTACCACGTCCGGAACAAGCCACGACCAACCCATGACGACCACCGGAGTTGTCACCAACCAGTTCGTCGCCAGGGGCAACAACATCAAGATCTCCGACAGCAACCTCCTCGTCTCTCCAAGCGCCCGAGTGACGCTCGCGCACACCATCGAGGGTATGCTAGCGACGAACCCAGCAGTAGCCATCAACATGGATCTCTCCGACTTTATGAAGCGTGCTGCGCAGAACCCCGTCATCTTCTCGCACATGTCGGGGATCATCACGGCTGCGATGAATAACGACCCGACTGCGTTGGCAAACCACGTGTTGGCCTTGGCTCGTGCTGCGATGTCTGCTGCGATGTCTGCTGCGATGTCTGCTGCGATGCCGCCTGCTTTTGTCCCCGCACCGATGTGACTCCTCCGATGGCCCAAGTTGCTGGGACCAATACAACCACGCCAAGGTTGACAGCGTTCGTCCAGTTTCCCCGTGCAGTCTTCTCGACCAAGAGCTCAAATCGAGTTAAGTCGTAATCTTGATGTCCTTCTAATTCCAATGAATCATTGCAACTATTGAATCATTGCAGCTCTCTAGCCTACGAGTCTAGGTGCCCGATAGGATGCAATCTGCGCTGCAACTAACATGTAATTTGCAACGTTAGGACTGAGCTGGAAGAAGCATTTGCAAGCTGTGAGATTGATCGGTAGCGCACAAATAGAGCATCGTAACAATCTTGAAGGCAGCTCTGGCTGTCAGCGGGAAGTTGTGTTAGAAGTGCATATTTCTCCCCCTACTACGGGGCATCGTTGAAGTTGATGGCGAACAAGCCTCTGCGTTTCTTGTCTTTCCGCACGCCGACACCCGACCAGTGTCATTCCAACGACGTTAGACCCGTCGTCAATCGACACCACCGTCGACACAAAGCCAACACCGTTAAAATAATTGTTTGATTTCAGGGACCCAACCGAGTTGCAGGTCGATTGATGTGGTGACTGCCAACGCTAGCGCTTGGGTGTCATCGGCGCGCCGCCTGGTTTCGGGGGCTTGAGGATACCCGCGCCGCTGTTGTCTATTGTACCTAACCTACTGGATCCTGACCCTAGCGTGAGCGTGGCGCTGCCGGGTTTCGTAATGGTGGGCGGACTCACCTCACGCTTGGCTGGGGCTGATGGTCTGATGATAGGGATCTTGGTGATTGTACCGACATCTTTCGGCAAGCTTGTTCCAGCCCGAGTAGGCCCACCGGCGCTCTTGCTCCCGGAAGCTACAAATTTGCCAGTTGAGTTGGCAACTTTGCTTGTCTGTGGCATCTTCGTGAGGCCAGGCCGGGCGGTGGCACAGTTCGGAAGCGTTGTTAATGTCGGCCCAAGCTTGTTTTGCGTTCTAGAGGCGGCTGACTTCGATTTGCTCGAGTCAAATTTTATGGGCATTCCTAGGGCCATCGAGTTACTTTCATTGCTGCCCATTCCCAATCCACCTCCACCGACATTCATGCCTGATGTTCGCCCCGTGTCCTTCCCAGGAATCCTTATGATCTTGTTCACTAAGTCGAAGGATTTTACTCGAGCACGACGAACGACTTGGCCATCCTTACCGACAACCAGGGTGTACTCGAGCATGCTCGACCACTTCGAGTCCGATGATGAATCCTCGTGGTCGGTCATCAATCCTAGATTTTCCTCTTCAGCCAGCTTGCGCTTATCGTCTACATCGTCTTGAGGTCGACGGTGGTGCCCAACGCTGTTGGAATCGACACCCTGTCGAGCCTCATGAAGTGCATTGGCGACATCTCGATCGCTGTCAATTGTTGCTTCATCCAAAAACTGCCGTATACGATCGAGAGATCTCTCGTCCGATAAATAAGTGAACGTACTTTTCCACAGCGGTATTAGCGATATTGCCTTCAGTCGGACATTGGGCACCGGGTCGTCAAACAGCTCCATCGCACCCTCGAGAAAATTTCTCTGACAATACAATCGGCTATTCACATTCAGCGCGTAAACGCATGCATCCAGGTAGAGAATCCGCCTCCAATAGCTTTTAGAGTGGCCGTATTCATTCCGAAGTCTGCTTAGCAATGAATATCGATGGCTGGCAGTGTCGTTATACCGTATGCATTTGAGTGCCACTTGCAGGGCTAGCAACTGGACAGGACGTGCACCACCTTCGATGAAATCGAAAATGATCGGGATCACCATTTCGTATACTTGGCTGGATGCGAACCACGACGGAAAGCTTTGCAACGTTTCGAGAAATACGAGTTGATCTCGGTTCCGGCTTGGGGGCAGGATGCCATGATATTCAACAACCGATTTGATAATTGAATCAAGCATCGCCGACTGGAATATGTGACCACAGTTGCGCAGTTAACACCACGAGTTAAACATACTCACATACAAACATGCATGTACCTTTTGCTCTTCATCATTCGAGTTAATCATGACGGATAGCAATTGGGGTACCCGGGAAATGGCCATACCCTGTACGTTAGGAGATTCATCATTCACCAAGTTTAGCACCACCCCTTTAAGGTAGCGCAGAGCTCGCTGTTGCCCTAGTAGAGTTGCAACTTCGTGGATCCCAGCAGCAATATAGTGCCGAACCTGCACAGCACCAGCACACAAAAGACGTGTGAGCAGATCCTCTCGCAATATTTGCAGTAAGATCTTACCTCTTCACTTGGATCGCTGGCCAATTTGGCGAGTATATCGTCCATCAGCGTCGATGAAAATGTCGATCCAAACGCCTTGACAATTGCAGGAAAATTGTAAGCACAACGCTGTCGAATTTCAGCATCATCTTGTGCGCAAAGTCGTCCATAGCTTTGGAGAAAAACGGGCCCTGTATCGTTCCCAAGGTGGCTCAGAGTTGCAAGTTTGGTGACAAGATTTCCACTCTGCTCAGCAAGAGAGTGAACTAGGTAGTCTGGCGGAGACTCCGCAATACTGATAAACTCTGGAATGATCAACTTGACGCGGTCCCGAGCAGGGAAAAAATCCACAAGTGATAGAAGAGCTAGGAATGCAGTCTGCTTAACCTGAGAAATAGTGGGAAATGTCAGTATTTTCGTGCTCTAAAACGAGTCTATGGTGAGGAGGAAAATACCTGCTCTTCTTCGTCCTGAAGCAACTCCAGCAACTCTGGAAGCAGCTCAGTACAGGCAAGCTGTTCCCTGTGCATCCACGAATACAACCATTACGTCGGCAATATGTCATCAAGAGTTGATTGAATGAGTCGAAACTAGCGTACCCGACTGCTCTTGCCAAGCCATCTAGCTGAACACACATGCATCTTCGGACTTCGGCATCTGTATCTTGACACAGTGCCATCATCTAAAAGCGGGTGGTTAGCGAAGCAAAAGTAATTGCGAGCACAGTTTACATTGGGGGTATACCTTATGGAAATACAGTCCTTCGATGTCAGGAGCAGATAAGAGATTCAATGCGGTCACCGCGCCTAGGATAAAGCAACAGATAAGCCTTGATCCAGGCGTCTGAGAAACGTCTCCCTTCTCTATCGCCACTCGAAGAATCTACATCGAATTCGCGTTAGTTTCAGAAGTCGATAATCCGAGTCTTACGGGCAAAACATACCTGAGTTTTCTTGAGTGCTATGCCGATGCGAGGAAGCATCGCAATGAGTGCTAAGCTTGCGTCCTCGGCATAGTCCTTGTGCTGAATCTCAGCGATAATGTCGAGGACAAATGGAACGAATAGTTTGGTGATTTGATCATCCGTTAGAAGAAATACGGCATTCTTCTTTTCTTCTCGACAAACATCGAGCTGTTCCGCATACTCCTCGTGGAAGGTGACAGTCGGGTAGCTCAACACTTTGCCATCCACCGTTGTACAAGCCAAATTCGCGAGCGCCTTGAAAATTTCGAGAAGTACTGCTGGATCTGCGTTCATCTCGGATTCAAACTTTGCCATACTCCCTAATCGCGTGCAGCAGCAAATAATGTTGCAAGTCCATGATTAGTACTGTGTACGCGCACGCCAAAATATGCAGTCTGCCTCACCTTCATGCAATCTAACACCAGCGCGAGATTCGTCTTTGTGTTGTTGCTCGCTAAAATCTTTGGCAGGGAGTTCAAGATGCTAATCTTCTGCCTGTCCAGCCCTGTCTTGAGCAACTTCTCTACTCTGTCCATCTCCGGCATATTCTCGTCCACGTTAAGCTTCTCGAGATCAGATTGCGACTACAGCAATGGCAACTGATTAGATATTCCCCATTGCAGCGCGCCAAGAGTATTCAATAAACACATTTTAATACATACCAGCGTGTCCTCGCGCTCGAAGCATTCTGCCTCCCGCTCGTTAAAGAAACCCAGCTCTTCCATTCTAAATGACGTGTGATGCGGCGGACTGGAGCACACGAAAAACTTCCTTCTTCATCCCCCGATGTGCGGAAGCCTCACACGCCAATTTGACGTCCTAGTACCTGTACGCCGCCCTACACGCTCGCACTCTTGTCTTTGGAAGCGCCGCCTTCCTGGGATAGCACAGACACAGTCACGGTGAGCGGCAGCTATTTTTGCGGGACATGAAGTCTCGAAACCACTGCTGCTGGAACGCTGAGGTCGAGTCCGTCGTAACGGCTTCATGAAGCCTTGCCAACGGGGCTGTAGCTACGCTTCATAAAGTCTTGTTCTTGTCAGTGGCTGGATATCGTCTTGGTTGTCTTCACATCGTGCTTACTCGACTAGTCAGTCTACTTGGCTCCTTTCGTCTGCCATTGACATTATTTCTACGTATTTCTGCCAAATGAAGGCCACTTCCTTCTCCTTGCCCTGAAGGAGCTGTTCTTGTCGTTGTTGTTCGGTTTCTCGTTGAGATTCGCTCAGCAGCAGTTCTCCACGTAAACGGAAGATCTCCCGTCGGAAAAGCAGTTCTTTTGCTTGTGCTTTCTCGACGATTGCAGTCAATCCCTCAATCTTATCCCGCAATGCTGCTAGATCCTTTTGCTTGTGGATCTGCTCTTCCGTTGCGGTGATTTTGTGTCGTTCGTAGTCTTCGCTTTCGTGTTTGCGCTCACGCTCGACATCCTCCAGCTCCTTCTGGCGATCTTGGCACTGTCTTCGGAGCGAGTCAATCTTGAGTTCACGTTTTGCTAACCGCGCTTTCCACGAGCGTTGGTTGGACTCGGCCGCCTCTACCTGCTGTCGTAGTGTGGCCACCAATGTGCGCTCTTTCTTGCGGTGGCTCTCATTCTGTTGCTTGAGCTCGTCGACCGACGACAAGACAGCTTGAAGTTTGGCTTTGCACGCACGCACTTCGTCACTTTTCGCCTGAATCTCTTCGTTGAGTTCTCTCTCCGCTTCCTGTTGAGCCGACAGTTCTTGATCCACCCGGTGAAACTCACTCTCCCAGTACTCGCACTGCTTCTCCTTTCCTTGCAGAGCTGCCTCGACCGCTCGTTCTCGCTGAGTTCCTTCGTGCAGTTGCATCTCGTACGTCAACACGCAGCGTTTGGCCTCGGCCACTTGTGCCTCCAGAGTCTCGATCTGTGTCATCGCGTCCGCTACAAACTCCATACGACGCTCTAGTTCCTCCGACGTCTCGTGGAGCTGCGTCGTCACTGTGTCCACCTGCCCCTGCAGCGCATCGACCTCCTGCTCTCGAACTCGCAGCTTGTGCCGCAAAGAACGCACCTCCACTGCCAGCTCCCGCTGCACTCGCTCCTCGTCGTCGCTGTCCATCGCGGTGATGGACGGCGCCTCTTCAAGATACGTTGACAAGGCAGGAAACGACTTGCGAGACGAGGCGTCAGCAGGAAGTGGACAGCAAAGAGAGTGAAATCAGTGGACTACAACATTGGCAATACATGTAGCAATCGTATCGAACCGAGAGGCAAAACCGTATCTTATTGCTTCAACTAGCCAGCCAATCCTGTCGACTTGCTTGATCCTATTCAATCACACTGCCATCAAGTGCCGACGGCGCTAAAAATAGCACATAGCCGCTATAAATAGCCTCCGAGGTGGCGTTCATTGGCCCAAATCCTCATGTGGGTTCTTGTCCCACATCGGAGGTGTTCATTCTCCCTTTTGTTCCGACAGCAGCAAACCGCAATCACTCCTGGTTGATGGAAGTTGCCGTTGCTCGTCTACAGGAGGTATCAGGTAAAGGGGTGGTGGGATCATTTCGGAAACCTCCCCTCATCGCGCAACTTCAGCTCTGGACGACCATCACTCCTCATGGAGCGCACGCAGTCTCTTCCTCCGTCGACGACAACGTCGACGACAACGTCGACGTCTAATCCTTCGTCCCCGACGTGCGTCTCTCCGCCTGCTATAACAAAGTACGTGGTCGGAGTGTGCGCGATGGAGAAGAAGACGCGCTCCAAGCCCATGCGCGAGATCCTGCGCCGACTCGAGAAGAAGCGGCAGTTCGACGTGCTGGTGTTCGACGACGACACGATCGTGAACCGCCCGGTGGAGTCGTGGCCTGCGTGTGACGCGCTCATCTCGTTCTACTCGACGGGTTTCCCGCTGGAGAAGGCCGAGGAGTATGTGCGACGTGTGAGGCCCGTGCTGGTTAATGAGCTCAGCATGCAGCACGTGCTGTTTGATCGCCGTAAGGTGTACGCTCTGCTCACTAGACACGGGATTCAGGTGCCTCGTCATGCGATTATGAACCGCGATCTGCCTGGAGGCAAACAGGACGAGATGGTAGAGCATGACAACTACGTCGAGATTAACGGCGTGCGCATCAACAAACCTTTCGTGGAGAAACCGGCGGATGCTGAAGACCACAATGTGTACATTTACTACCCCACCAGTGCTGGTGGCGGCAGTAAAGGTTGTTTCGCAAAGTGGGAGACCGCTCCAGCGAGTTTTATCCGGATGTGAACCATGTCCGACGAGATGGGTCATATATCTATGAGGAGTTTTTGAATACTCAAGGGACAGATGTCAAGGTGTACACGGTGGGCTCGAGTTATGGCCACGCGGAAGCAAGGAAGTCACCAGTGCTGGACGGCCGAGTGCTGCGCGATTCTGTCGGGAAGGAAGTGCGCTACCCGGTCATCTTGAACTCGACGGAGAAGGAGATGGCAAGGAAAGTGTGTTTAGCCTTCCACCAGACGGTCTGTGGCTTCGACCTGCTGCGTGTACGAGGAAGCTCATATGTGTGCGACGTGAACGGTTGGAGTTTTGTCAAGAACTCGAAGAAATATTACGATGATTGCGGGCTCATTTTGCACAATTATTTAGTGTCGGCGCTCCGTTCCAGGTACTTCCGCATGCGTCGCGCCAATTCGCTAAACTCAATGAGCACGCAAATGTGTCCGCAGTATGCGACCGAGCCGAATGGAAAAATCAACGGGCACGACTGGAGAGAACATCCACGCGCCAGCTCAGGTTCAGATGCCTCAGAGTCGAGCGTGGCCAGCGTGGCCAGCGCTAGTAGCGTGGGCTTGATTCCTGATGACGACAACAGGAAGAGCTGCGCTGTGTCATCGCAGTGGTGCGTCATGGCGACCGCACACCTAAGCAGAAGCTCAAGACTCTTGTTTGGGAGAGGGACCTGGTCAACTTTTATGAAAGGAGGCGTACTGAAGGCAAGTACGACGAGGTGAAAGTAAAGGCTGTTTGCGATTTGCAAGAACTCTTGGATCTTGTTCGCAGCTTGATCAAGGCGTATGCCCCTGGTGTTGGCTCTAAAGAAGCCGTATGGGAAGTCGAAGGTGGTGACAGCTTTGAGAAACTGTTGCAGATGAAACGCGTGCTGGAGAGGTGGAAATTCGCTGGTATTAATCGTAAGGTGCAGTTTAAGCCTCACAAAACCTTTGCTGCTGCCTCTGCTGCATTTGAGGCCGATCCACAGACTGCTGACAAACCCAAGGTCCTCATGATCTTGAAATGGGGAGGAGATCTCACGGAAAGAGGAAAAAGCAAGGAGAAGAACTAGGCCAGTCCTTCCGCAACAGTTTGTACCCTGTCGAGGTAGAAGAAGGTGGCTTGCTACGTCTGCACTCTACATTCCGCCACGATCTAAAGATTTTCACCTCGGATGAGGGTCGTGTTCAAATGACAGCAGCTGCTTTCGCCAAAGGTTTCCTGGAGCTGGACGGAGATCTTACCCCAATTCTCGTGAGTCTTGTCACGACCTTGGGAAAAGGTATATTCTGCACAAGTTTCCAGTAGGCCCGTAGCTTAGTGGTAATACTCATTTTTCTTCTCTTCTGCAGACGCGAACAAGATGCTGGACCATTCAGGGCAGGCAGATGCCACCGACGAGATGCAAAGCATAAAGGCTAAGTTGAGAACTCTGCTGCAGCGTGATTACTCCTCCCAAGAAGAGATGAAGGCGGCAATTGCACCTCTAAAGACTGAATCCATCATCCAGGCGCTTGAAATCCTAGGAAACCCGAAGGAGGCCTTGGTTCGCCTGCTGGAGCTCGTTCGCAAACTCAGAGCTGAAATAGCTGAGCGTGTGCAAGACAAACGTAAGTTGATGCTCGTTTGCGTCCTTAGTTTTTTCAGTGCTTAACGATGTGGTACGGCTTGTATGACTTTACAACTCTTGCAGAAGCCGATGATTCAACCCCTTTATACATGGGCGAAACATTCTCACTCATGTATGAACGCTGGGACAAGATCTTTCGCGACTTCTACTCAACCAAGACGGACGCGTTCAACCTGAGCAAGATCCCAGATGTGCATGACTGTATTAAGTACGACCTACTTCACAATTCACATGTGGGCTGGAGGTGTGCTAAAGAGCTGTTCAAGCTTGCTGAGGCACTCGCTCGATGCTACGTCTCACAAGAATACGGTATGGATATTGCAGAGAAGCAGTCCATCGGCAATCGAGTTTCACAGGCGCTGTGTGCAAAGATTCGAGCAGATATCGTGACTGTCATGTCAGCGTCTGCAAATGACCAAGAAGGCACTTCGTCATCGAAGAGTTTGTATTTAGGAAGTGGAGACGTTGTGGAAGACGGCTCTATCAACGTTGATATTGCAGATCAGGAAATTGAGCATCATGGCTACCGCTTGGACCCGTCCTATGCAAAGGAGTTGCGTATTAAAAGCCCGGGCACACAAGTTCGCACGCGGCTATATTTCACGAGCGAAAGCCACCTGCACACACTGCTGAACGTGTTGCGGTTCCAATGTCCATCTTGGCGTGCGCATCACGAGCATGGCGGCGAGGAGGAAGAAGTTGACATCTCGTTGGAGCAGGAGAAATTTAGCAACGAGATTCTCAAGAAAATGGGCATCAGCGTAAATGACCACATGACGCAGCGCAAGTACGTCTTCCGCGAGTCCAGGCTGCTCTCGGACAGCAGTCAGCGTGCATTGGACCGTATCGATGAGATTAACTACCTCGCACATATTGTCATCCGGGTCTTCGAGACGCCATCACTGGAAGAAGACAGCGAAGACC
This sequence comes from Phytophthora boehmeriae, assembly GCA_011947355.1. Taxonomy (NCBI): domain Eukaryota; phylum Oomycota; class Peronosporomycetes; order Peronosporales; family Peronosporaceae; genus Phytophthora; species Phytophthora boehmeriae. The sequence goes on from JAAVTJ010000008.1 coordinate 221,372, forward strand.
GCTTCCGAGTGGAAATCTCGTTCTCACCAGGTGTGAGAGATGGGCTCTTGGATTCGTCCGACGGGGCATCAGGAGTGGAGGACACGATCTATCTCACCCAGAATATGACTGGCATCATGTTCGAAGACATGCTCGCGGCCTGTGTCTCATCGGTACAAAGCAGCTCTGTCTAAAACTAGCAACCAGCGCATTAGAGCCTCAGACCACCAAAAACAATGGCAAGCTAGCTGCCATTAAGAAAAACACTTCATTTAAGCCGTTGTGCTCTTCGTTATCGGCTTGACTTGAGTTACTCGTTGCCGACCCACTCCGTGAAGCGCTGGGCGTGATACGCAGCCGATAGTGCGCCGAGGGATGCCAAAGTAACCGGCACCGGCTTCTTGGTGCGCACAGCACGCATTCCCATGGCGCCCATGGTGATGGTGGACATGAAGAGCGCCAATCCGTGGCCGTTGGTCATCTCTTGTTTCTGCAGCAGGTAGCCAGCCACACCGAAGCCCGCTCCTAGCGTCACACCTGCCACAAGGGACGGAACGCTCTTGGTCTTGAGGTAGCCGAAGACGCCTCCGCCAGCGAGGATGCCGGCCATTGTGAACGTCGCGTGGTGAGCCATCGTGGAAGCAGGTTGTCTGTCGACTGAGGTCAAAGTGAAGTGAGCGGCTCCGATGGGCAACATAGAAGCAACATTATGCAGATTGATTATGGGACGGTATGTACGAATATTAATGCGCGCTATACTCAACATTCTGCGCGATTGAGCTCCTTGCTTTTAGTCGTAGCTGCTAGGCACGGGTGGAGTGCCGGGGATGTAGCGCATTTTACGCGGCGGGTTGGTGAACTGGTGCACATGGTAGCCGGCCGACAGAGCGCCCGCAGTGGCAATGATCGCTGGAGCGCGCAGCCCTGTGCGCACTGCACGCCGACCCATAACGCTGGCGATGATCCCGGACATTGCCAACGACGTGCCGTGCTCAAAGTGGTGGTCCGAGATGGTGTCTGTGATCACCAGCACACCTGCGCCGAGGAATGCCACGCCCAGTCCAATGCCGCCAATAAGCGACGGAGTGTGCTGCTTCAACGCGTACCCTGCTCCGCCTGCGAGACTCACGATGATGGCGTACGTGAACGCCTGGTGTTTGCCTCCGGCCATGGATGGAATTGAAGGTGGAGCGATAGATAGACTGAGCGATGCTGTAGCGATGTTGTGGTCCCTACTTGGTGTCCTGCGTGCCTGACCGAAATGACGCCTGACCTAGGAGGATTGTGATGCATTTCTGTACGATATTTTTGTCATAGCCTCACAGAATACCTGTGACAGCAGACATGTCTTGGGGTGGGGAATTGTCGTATGAACACCACAAGTTTATAAAAGTGGGCAGAAAGGATGCCCAGCCCAGCTAGCAGAGCAACTATAATAGAGACAATGACTTACTTGGAGCGCATGATGTGGCGCAGCTCGACGCCGAGGATCTCTGTGACCTTGAGCTGCATCTTTGCCATCTCCTTGCAAGCACAGACCTCTTCAACTTCGGGTAGGAAACGGCAGCAAGATGCGGCGACGTCGAAATGCTCAAAGGCCTCCTTTGTACGGCCCTGCGCAAAGAGCACCTGAGCAATGTCAAGATGTGCTGAGCTGCAACGAGGGTCCACCTCCAGTGCCTGCTTGAAGTGAGCGATGGCGCGGATGGGGTCGTTCGTACCGACATACACCCGGCCAGCATTCAGGAAAGGGAGCGGGCACTGCGGCGACAATTCCCATGCTGTGAGGAAGTGGCGCATGGCATCGGCGTAGTTGCCCTGGTCAGCGAGCACCTCACCATGGAAGAGATGCACCTCAGCAGACTCCGGGAACTTCTTCGAGGCCTCCTCGAAGACATCCTTTGCCTGGTATGTGGAGCCGCTTTTGTAGAGCGCCATGCCATACGTCACATGGGTGACAGGCAACTCCTCTGATCGCGAGATGCAGCGACGTAAGCACTGTGCAGCCTTGTAGTAGTCGCCATCGAGGAGCTCCATCTGCCCTAAATGTAGGTGGACATCAGCATCATTCGCGTCCAGCTCCATGGCTTCCGAGAAGCAGGAGGTAGCTTCGTCCGTCTCGCCCATTTCTGCCAAAAACCCGCCCTTCTTCACCAATGTGTTCACTGATGTTGGCTGCAGTTCCAAACTTTTGTTGATTACGTCCACGGCCGCGTGTACATCGCCTGCTACATATAGCAGTGACGCATGTAGATTAAGCGCCAAAGCTCGTTGTTCCGGTGTGAGACCGTCAGCTTCCATGTCCCTGGTGACAAGTCCACAGATGTCACGTTGAGCGTCTCCAAAGTTTTTGTTTCGCTTGTAGTGAATAGCACGGTGCAATAACGTCAGTGCATCCAGATCTGATTGTTCCGCATCTACCTTCTTCGATATGTCAAAAGGCACGCTGGTAGCGTAGTCAGCGTCGTGTTCAAATGAATCGAAGTAGCTCTCCACTAACCACGCTGATGGCAGCTCGTGAACCTTTTCCATGTCTGCAAACAATGCCTTTGCCACTTGTCGGCCCACAAGGCGCGAGGATCGATCGATGCACTCGGCAAGCTCTGACGAGCGTGACCCATCTAGAATGAACGAGGTCACGTAGTGCTGCATCGCCTCCTTCGGGTGGCCATTCTTATCTTCTACACTGCCCAGACACTCGTAGGCTCCGACGCTATACGGGTTCATCTTTAAAGCAATCAGCGCTTCTGTCTTCGCACGCGCTAGCTCATTCAACTCGATAAAGCATCTTGCTCGTCCTACTACCGCATATTCCAAATCCTTGTGGTAGAGTGGCAGATAGTCAAAGGCCTTAGAGTAGTTAGCGAGGGCAACCTGGGTACGTCCTGATCGCCGACGAATATCACCATCCAACACTGCTTCACGTACACCTGCCAATCTGTCCGCGAGAGCATCGTCCGTTGTCCGTGAGCGTGTTAGGAAGTGCTTCAAAACGTACAGTGACTTCTCCGCTGCAATGCCATTGCTCTCTACTTGCTCCCGCTTTTCATCACTCAGCGTCTCGCACAACGCCTGAAATTCCACTTGGCTTAACTTTTTGTCCTCGGGCCCAATTACATCCCAGGAAGCTTCTGCGACAGCTTGAATGAATGACTTGAGCTGCAGTGTGCTTAACTTCTTGTGGCTCGCTTCCACATCCTTCGGAATGAAGCCGAGTGTGTAGATAACGCTCGGGTACATATATTTCCAGCTCTCAGCCAGCTTGTCCTCGGGCTGTGATTTATGCTTACCAGAAGAAGCATCATTGTCATCCTTCGCTGTAGTCGCTGTTGTTTCCGCAGCGTCGGCAGTTCTGTTTATGCCCTCTTTATTAGTCTCGGTAGAAGCCTCCTCTCCAACCTCACGGGGTTCTGCCTCATCGTCATCGACTGAGTCCTCCTCTCCAGCCTTGGTATACTCTTCCTGCTTATCCTTCGCTGCTTCCTCCGCATCAAACTTGACAGTGTCCTCCGTTTCAACTGTCAATGATGTCGGTTCCTTCTCATCCTCCTCCATTCCCTCATCGACTCTTGCGGATTCATCCTCCTCGGAATCACTGTCCAAAGTCCCTTCAGTGACATCTCCAGTTTCTTCAACTTCACTATACACGATATCTTCCTCCCCATTCACTGCTTCACTATCTTCCTCCTCCACAACTTCCTCGTCCTCGTAATTTTCAAACGCCCACGGGGTACGTTGACTCACCAACTCATCAATCTTATGCGCAAGCTTTGTTGCAATCTCCACGACACGATCCTCGTCCAGATCAGGCACTTCTACCACGGGAGGAGGCGAGTATAAAACCTCCCAGAGCTCGTTGATAGCCTTTACTTGTTCCGTGCAGTCATGATCGTGCTTCTCCTCCACCCATTTGTGCACGCTCATCGCCATAGTTCCTTCGTTGAGCTCTTTCACCTGGTAGACGAGGTCAGAGCACACCTCAATTACGTCTTGAAACAGCGCTCCGCACAACGTCCTCACCTCCTGCAGCGAACGTTTCTTGCGCAGTGAAGCGGGAAATCCAAAAGGTGCCAGCACGAAAGATACCACACGGAAAATTGCGCGCGATGCATTCAGAAATTCGTCCTTGCTTACAGGAGACGGCATATCAAAGAAGCGGTGGCCATCCTTAACCCACACCACCTCTTCCACTTTCTCCTTTTCAGCCTCCTCTTCCGCAACTGCTCCTTTCTTGCTTGACTTCCCGCTAAGCTCTTCACTGTATGCCTTTTCTAGCTCCACGGCTGCCTTTGCATCTGCATCCTCACGTTCGGTTGTACCTTCCGCAGTTGGTGAGAGATCAAAACCACCGGCATCGTCTGCATAGACCAAGCGATCTTGATCAAAAACGTCTGACGTGCAAGAAGAAGGAAACGATCCCACCAACTCGTCCGTAAGTGCATCCTTGCAAAACGCGATCCAAGCGTGATGACCTGAGATTAACAACGCAGTCGCAACAGCCGCAGCTTCCGCCGGCTCACTTGCAACCACCACTACAGGTTGTTCCAAATCAATACCAGCAACCTCAAACATATCTCGCAGCTCTCCCACCGGCAACAAGAAGGCTCCTTCCTTGCTCTTATCCGCATCAGACTCTTCAATATCCTTCTCCTCAACTTCGTCATTCTGCCCCATGAAAATCGATGCAAACGGCACATTCTTCGCGCCATCAAAGTGGCCAGACACCTGCTTCCCGCTCGATAGCCCCAAGAAATCGCGCTCTGCACGACAGTCCAGGATCTGCACCTTTTTCTCTTCCTCCTGCTCTAGAACCTCAGCCACAAACGCAGCAACATCAAACACACGCACAGCACCTGCACCTGGCTGTTCTAGTGCGATTTTCTCGCAGCCCAGCAGCTCCGACAGCGAGAAGCACGTCCCCATGGCTGAGTCGCTCACTGAGACGGTGGCGCCGCTCTCCGCCGCCTTCTGCAGCTGCCAGTGCAGCATACAAGCCACCGCCAACTGCTGCCTAGTGTCCGCGAAGCCTGTGATCGTGTAGTTCTTGCCCGACGCGGCGTCTTCGTCGTGGGAGCCTGCAGCGAGGCCGCACGCTTTCGCCACTTGCTGCACACACGTCTCGCCGCTGGGAGAGACTTCCGGCGCGTCCGTCACGCGCACGAAGAGCTGCTCCAGCGCCATGCCCATCTCCGACCTTGAGGCGAAGTCTGTCGACCGTAGAGAGCTCTATCCGATGCTGGTTAAACCTTGAGCTGCAACCTTGCGGAATGCTTGCTTGTCAGCTGGTCGATATCGTTGTGGTGGGTGGCGTCACACATCCCGCATGATAATTAGGTTTTATCAAAACCAGTTCAAGGTTTAACGACTGACATAGGTTTAATTCCACAGCGAAAGATGATCTACTCGTTCTACATCTACACGCGCAGCGGGTCGTGTCTGTACCAGGAGAAATGGGGCGGCAAGGCTGTGACGTACTCGGACCCGGAGGAGGAGAAGCGGCTGCTGTTCGGGCTGCTGTTCTCGCTCAAGGAGTTCGTTGCCAAGATGGCGCCGTCCCAGCAGTCGGTCGGAGGGACTGCGGACCCGTTTGGACCGACCGAAGCGTCTGCTGGCAGTGCTAACGGCGCCCCAGAAGGCCTGCAAAGGTACCAGACCAACTCGTATACGTGCCATCAGTACGAGACCCCCAGTGGTCTACGCTTCATCCTGATGACGGACAACCAGGCGGGAGATATGACGACAACGCTCAAGTACATTTACTCGCAGATCTACGTGGAGACAGTGGTGAACAACCCGCTGAGCGACACCAAGAGCGGCAAGCCTATTACCAGTCAGCTCTTCCGCGCGCAGTTGATCCAGTACCTGGAGAACCAACCATGCTTTAGGTAGTTTGCAAGTGGTGGCAATGATCAAGTTGAGTTGGTAGAGAGCCATTGGTGAATTAAGAGATACTATCCCTGTGGTGAATATCTGTGCTATGTCGGGTATAGCTGGGAAGCGCTGTGTTTATGCGTGTTTTCTTGGTGGTTTTGGGCATCATGCTGAGGCGAAGAAGCCCTGGAGAATGGTCACTACCCCTGCCGCTGTAGGTCGAGACGCTGGGTCGTGCTGCCAGCAGCGCTGAATGAGATCGCGTAGAGGCTACCTCGTATCAAACAAAGTGTTAATGAGTATGCACTACAAACTAAGATGTGTATTGAAGTGTCTGCGCTTACCGGCGGGGTCTTGGGTGAAATTGCTGGCCGCCTTCTTTCGTGGACAACTGCGATGGGAATTTGGCCCGGTGGCATACCGTTGAACGGCGCAGCGCCCTCGCATATTTCCCACATGATGACGGCGAAGCTGTATATATCGGCTGACAGAGAATATCTCTGGCTGGTTAGAACTTCCTGAACCAGTATTGATAAGTGTAGGTGAGCACATACTTCCCTCCATTTGCCTCAATCATCAAGAATGCTATCTCACGTACGGAGCCATCCACTGAAATGTGCCACAGCACCCTGTCATCATATCCGCGTGGTCAGCAACGCGGGAGATTCCGAAATCTGCACACGGCGGACACAGAAGGTCTGTCAGAAAACATTGTCGAAAGTATGAGCATTTAGCAACCGCACCGGCAAGCTTTACTCGCCCCTCAGCCGTCACAAGCAGATTCCTGCCCTCGGGTAGTCACGTGACTTAGCAACAGAAGCTGGTGGAAGTAACAAGTCTGAGTCCATTTAAGCACGACTTACAGAGATTTCAGGTCCCTATGCAAATTGAAGCACATGTCGGGCATCACAACGATTTAGTTTTCGCTCGTTTGAATGCCTCGATAAAAAACCACAATCAACACGTAGCAGCTACGAAGTCCACAAACCGATGAATAATGCCGAAGGAATGAAGGAACTGAAGTCCACGAGCTGCATCCAACTACATAAAATAGATAAATTAGAAGTAATACTATTGCAAAGCTTTGTTTAATACTACAACGAACCATCATGTTCACTCTTTTGGTCCAGGATGCTGGGAATGGCGGGATTCGACGTTTTTGATCCGGAACACCGTTGATTAGTTCACTATAGAGAATCAATTAGTATCGTTTGAATTTGATGCAATGCACAACTACGTACAACAGCGAGAACGGCAGATACTCGAATACGATCGAAAGCGGATTGGCACAGACCGCAAGGAATAACACTAACGATGGGTGGGAACCGAGGTGGTGCATCATCTCTACCTCGTTAGCAAACTCTCGTTCCACAGCGCTGCGAATGCTACCTGTGAAACTGGAACAGTTTGCATCGGTTGAGCGATTCACAATTTTCCCAACGATGAGCAGGAATGGACGTACGACTTCACAGCTACTTCCGCACCCCGCCAGTTTCCTTTATAAACTCGGCAACTACGGGAAATAAATGGTGTAAGTCTCAAACATAAACTTTGGCGTAGAGGATGGCAAGATTGCACTACATACCTGCTGCCAGTTCCTATATGTTTCTGAATCCCCAGGTCTTTCCACTCTACCTCCCGAATCGTGCACCCTGGTTTGAGGATGCTAGTCAAGGTCGATGTGCTAGGTGGGGCTCGAGTAGGTGATATTGGTGGATCAATTGCAATGGGGCTCTTGTCCACATTGCCATTCAGACCAAGCAAATCAACGCTTGTAACGGCGGCGGGGAGTTTTTGTCTTCTGGAAATGACAAGAAGTTCAAGTTACTGTCGATAATATACTCATATGGCAGTAGCTTCACAGACCTTGAACGAGTAGGTATACAACGCTCGCGTTATTGCAGCAAATTTGCTTGATATCCTGCGCAATAACAATTGTTAGCACAGCTCTTGCCGAAGGCAATGAACTGATAGCACAAACCTCATCTGTCCTCAGAAGTAGTGGTTCCTGTGAGCTGCCAAGCCATAACAATCAGACGACCGTGATAAAAGAAAAATAGTCAGGATGGATACCTTCGAAGCACTTTCAGCAATATTCCAGGCTGCATAACTGCTGGAAAATGCTGCCGGAGGGCCTGCCGCAGGTCTTCAAGGGTATGTATCATTGGCACTGGAAACTGCTTAATTGTATCTCGCCATTTGCATCTGAACAGTATTTGACGTGAATCATCTACTTCGTAAGCCACAGTGCCAAACAGTTAATCAGACCGGTTTGCACCGTTTACGAAACTCATTTTCCCACACATCCACATTGCACCAACAACTTACCTTTATCCGATTTCTCAGAATACATGGTAGGTGCTGAGGGTGCCGGCAAAGGCATTCCAGTATTATACAACGGCTGCACAGGTGCATACACCAATGGTTGATTGGATGCTTCGTCTAGTCTTGCGCACAAGTCTTTTACGAATAGACTCAGCGTGTACTCCTGTGGCCAGCCACCTTGCATCCACGCAGCATTAAACCGCCCATTCTGAGACAATGACCCTGAAAGTTTCTATCGCCACCATCACCACGCAATTAGCACAAACACAGCAGAGCTAAACTACGAATGTCCTTACTTCAATTCCAGCAGTGCAAGACACCACGGGCTTCTCTGCTGGAAACGTCGGCGGAACACGGATCGCCAACTCGATTCTCTCTTCAGCGCCACCATGGCTGGATGCCTAAAGAGTTAACGGTGGTATGTATGAGCATTGCATTATGTGTCTGTTCCACCATAGCACACCCACTTTTCTCTTGAGCACCACTAGCTGAATGCCGATCCCAGAGCTCTCCACTGTCCCAATCCGGCCCAGTCGGATCCTGCAGCAATGTTGCATTACTAAAAGAAAATAGCACACTCTAAGCTATCTCTTTCCTCGCACCCGTCCACTCGTGGCAGTTGCTGCAGTTGTTTTTGGTTTTGTATGTACACGAGCATGTCCTGCACCTGCTGCTGCGTCGTCTAAGAAGCAGCTCCTAGCGTTAGCTTAGGTCTTTTGGCCTGTACATTATACAAAGAAGTACATACCGGCGGCAGGAAGGACAGGTCTGGCTGGCTCTTAGCGCGGCGCAGCATTCTTGGCTAACAAGTGCGAGCCGTTTTGCACACGTTGAAGTGATATTTATTCTGCACATTTTTATGTTCAAATAGCGTTAAAACATTAACGCTATTTAACCTTAACTTGAAATATAGGTGGTGTAGTCGTACTGCGGAATTGTATCGCGAATGTGGCGGAGCTCGTGGCAGCGTGGCTGGCGAGCTGCCGCTCGTAGCGCGACTAGCAGCGGTGCACAGCGGCTGTATGGAGGCAAGGCCAATGCAAACACTCGACGGGTCGCTGTCGGTTCGTTGTCGGCTGCGTACGCTGTGGCTGGTGCTGGACTCGCAGTGGCTGCTGTGATTAACTACGACAAGAGAGGTGCTTTGTTTTACAGAGAAGATCTTTTCACTGTCAGCTAGTACTCGGTGATACTTAGTGCTACTATGACTGTAGAGGAGGTGACGCTCTCGGAGGCACGACAAGTGAAGCAGAGTATGTTGTCACGGAACTTTATCGCCGATGCTGTGGAGAAGACGTTCCCTGCAGTAGTAAATATTGCTGTGGATTCTGGTACGTTTGGCTTAAAGGCTCTCTCGCTGTGATCGATTTCATATATCGAACTTTTGTATTTCTGTCTTGATTAAAGGATATGTTTCAAGCAACGGATCGGGATTCATTATCACGACGGAAGGCTTGATCGTCACCAATGCTCACGTTGTTGCGCGCTGCAATCGTTATTCCAAGATCCAGGTATCTGGTTGATGAACCAAAGTGTTACCACATACGTGTTTCAATGAGTGACGTACTGTGAATATTTGTTGGCAGGTTACATTTGCAGATGGCAGCAGCTATCCCGCTGTGATTCACAGCGCAGATACCCTTTCGGACATTGCCCTTCTCCAGATTAAATCTGATGAAGTGAAAGTGTGGCCTATGATAGCAATGGGTTCGTCATCGGAATTGCGGCCTGGCGAGTGGGTGTGCGCCCTCGGAAGTCCGTTCTCCCTGCAAAACAGTGTGAGTGCAGGTATCATCAGCGCCGTGGCAAGACACAGCAGTGAGCTGGGGTTCCCCCAAAGGGCGGCGAGTACATCCAGACGGATGCAGCTATCAACGCTGGTAACTCTGGAGGTCCGCTCATCAACCTAGACGGTGAAGTGATTGGCATCAATACAATGAAAGTGGATGGCAGTGTGGGTATTTCGTTCGCGATCCCTGTCGATACTGCTGTACAAGTAATTGATCAACTGCGGAAGCACAAGAAGGTTGTACGGCCCTACATCGGCATGCAGATGATCAACTTCAACACTCGAGAGCTTCAAGAGATTGGCCGGTTGTTCCCAGACGTGAAGGAAGGAGTTATCGTCAAGTCTGTCTCGCCAGGGTCACCAGCACACAAAGGAGGTCTGCTGCCTGGGGACGTGATCGTCTCGTTCGACGATAAGAATGTGCACAGCACCAAAGACATTTTATCGACAGTGGGCTACAGTATAGGACGTCGCATTGCTGTCCAAGTGAAACGCCGTGGCGAGAAGAAGCTCGTGAAGCTGTATGTCGTCACGGAGCCGCTGCCAATGCAACAAATGCACTCTCGAGCCTAGAGGCTCGCTCGCTGCAGGCTTAAGAATAAAATCAACTAAACATGAAAGCTATCGACCCATTGGCGGGAGATGAACATTTGCGGCTGTAGCCCACAAATGACTGGAGTTGATTCCATAAAAATGCTCGAGATACTTCTCAAGTTGCGCGATAAAAGTCAAGCAGGGCTTCATTCCACAAGGTGCCGCCTGAAATAATGAACGTAAATTCTTCTGCGTGCTCATAAGAGCGAATGAACCCGGGCACTTGACGATCTACAGAGTGACGACTCAGTTGATGACTTTGTGCTAACTCGTTGTTAGAACGTAAAATGCGAAGTGAATTGATTCATAAGACTCGAACTCTCAACCTCGCTCACCTACTACACAGGCATGAACGCCAAGCCCACTACAGCGTCGCTCTTGGCTCCAAAGCCACGTACTGCTGATCCCTTAGTTGCTCCTGCAACTGCAACCACGCCCAAACTGCCTCTGCGCACGATAGTCGTTGCTGTAGCTGTCGTCTTCATACTCTGCTACCACAACTCCCCATCGCTCCTGCGCTGAGTCCCTCATCGAGTCCTTGTCCTTGTTGCCTCGCGGCGCCTTACCCATCCATGCAGCACCACTCGTAGGCGGATTTGCGCAGCTGTAAGTTTAGTGACTCCTGTACAGCATCCAATAGCTCGGCTAGGTAAAACTACTTCAGTATCGCAAACAACACCACTGTTCTTGTCGTCGTTATTGCTACCATCATCCAGTTCATTAAACTCACAATCAGTGGCAATACGTGAAAATGTTCGTCATCAACGCCATAATCAGTTGGTGGCGCTGGGGTCCCATCGCTGTGACGAACGGGGTCTGGACGCAAAACTTGACAGGTCTCGTGGCGCGGGTCGATTTGAAGTTGGTTGCCTTTTCCAATTCCAGAATATGCAGACCATTGGCAACAAATGCAGGGCACGTCTGAAAATTAAATTCTGCATTGCTCGTATCTATTACAATGCCAGCATCGGATGATTTCAAAGCCATCCAATAAAATATATGATTTCAATGCCATATCGGATGCTTTCGATGCCACCTGGATGGATTGCATACCATTAGGATTAATTCAGTGCCAGCCGCCAAATGTGATATGCAGAAGGTTTTGTTCCTATTTTTGTGATTATATAGTTTTCTGGATCGGATTATTTCTATGCATACACTTAATCAAATAAAATCGTCATCAGTTCGTGATGATCCTGTGCCCCATTTGAAAGGAGTAGTTGATAGCCGTCGCAAGCTGCTCCACATCCATCACTACTGTTTCCTCTTTTTCGCGAACATTACGTCCCAGTACCGCTTGTTGTTCTTCATGTAGGGAGCGTCAATTATCCCAACATAGTCAACTTTTTAACACGCGTTGCTTGCAGTCAATTAAAAAGCCAGATTGGATGTCGAAAGCGAAGCATATCGCATTCAAACACGCCGATGTCAATGCCACCAACGTAAAAAGTATAAGTGTTAGCGAAGCAACCGTTGCACGCATTACATCTCAACATTTGTACAGCAAAAGATTGGCAGCTTAGCGGATATTTCCGCTCGCACTGGTCGCGCGCTTTTGAAGGATATCAAAACCGCAAATTCAGATCGTGATCATGTTGTACGGAACAGGTAGCTCTCTGCGTTGGTGCACCTGTTGCCCTTACGGTTAACATGGCGCCAATCGTTTGCCTTTGTAATGGAATAAATGCTATTGCGTATGATTTTATCTTTTACCTGAGAGTGACCTACCTGTCGTCCTGCTTTAGATTACGGATCCATATTTAGGTCCTTCTTTACTTGATAGCGATCCTGTTAAAGTTGCCTCTAAACAGTATGATTACCCAGAGGACCTCCTTAAACTGTTATGACTTGGTTCTCTATACTTATAGTGGAATGTAGTCTCCTTTTCATTGGTGTGCACTGCACACTGTGCAATTCCTATAAGTCTAATGAACTTCACTTCGCCTTTCACTGAGTACAACAAACACATCTTCTGTCTACACTACCTACGCTATTAGCCAGAGGTTATGAGCCCAAGACAAGCCTCAAGCGACGACTTCCCACGACTCATCGGCGCCGAGAACTTCGACGTGTGGAAGACTCGCGTGTGCGCAGCACTCGATGGCAAGCACCTGCTAGGCTACGTGAAACAGCTCGACTATGATTGCAGCGGGGCTGCGTAGCAAGTGCTTGGCACAGAGGAAGAGGGGCGACTCTTTGAGTCTTAGACGTCCGTCTATCAGTCGGAGTTCCGACGACTGTACGTTCTTATACAAGAACCAAGTATAGCGATACTTAACAGTCCAAAACTGACTCTTTGGACTACCTTAGTTAATTAAAAGTAGTTAAAAACACTTTCTAATTAACTAGCAAAATGTGAACTGAATTGAATGTTTTTATCTGTCTAAATCTCTTTTCCTAAATGTATAGAACTAACTATTGCATACTTAGTTCTAGTCATGCACAAATGAATGGCGTTGCGCCCATGTACTGACATCAGTACTGACTTAGGGTAATCCGAGGGTACCAAGTACCAATATCTCTTTGAGGAGGGATACGGATATCTTATCCGGACGATGTGTCCCCAAGGTGACCAGGTGTGGTCCACCTTACTGGTCACCTTCATGTAACCCCGTTACATCCTCCCCATCAAACTGTCGACACCTCGTGTCTTGGCAAGTCTTGCCACATCACCGCGTTCTCCGCGGTTGCTCTGAAGCATCTTCGAATTTGCAAAGTGCCCAGCACTGCATGCCCCCTGCCTCCGAGGCTTCTCCTGCCTCTAAGCAGCACGACAGCTCCCCGAGCTTCGACCCACAAGTCTCTGGGTCTTACGACCAACGGCAACAGCCTCAGCGTCTTCACGCTTCGCCTTTAAGGCATTGTCCCCTAGCTCCGTCAGCTAACGGGACTAACTCAAACGCACTTGGTGCGGAGACAGCGGTCCAGGACCGGACCAAAGGGAAGGCGTCCGAGCCTGGGGCTCCAGCCACACTCTCTGTGGCAGAGTATTTTCGTGCTCACGACCACATATACGGTCGCGCACGCGCGAGCAGCATCGCTGCGAGTATGAGCTCACCACCCAAGGATGGGAGCGAGATGGAGGTCGACTATGAGACCGACACTAGCGCACAGCGCGAGGAGGGAGAGATGAGCGATCCCGACGCTCTGGATTCCCACGAACCGTTCAGCCCACCACACTCGGTGGCGTCAACGACAAGTCCCGCAACGGTCACGACGACCACGGTGACTTCGGAGCGCAGTCCACTGCGGACTCCCAATCCGTTCCCGGAACGAACGCTTGCGGATTATGGGGGCAGGGCCCTGCGCGATGCGCCTCCGCTGTCATTCAGCGATGAAGACGCCCCCATGGGTTCGCGTGTCGTTACGAACGATCTGGATGACGCGCAAGAGCGACAATTGGCTTCACAAGCCTCTCATGCGTTGTCGCGACCTCAGGCAGCGCCTGTGCGGTTCCCAAACCGTAGAGATTATGGCTTCGGGTCTCAGGACCCCGCCGGTCTCGCGCGCACCCATGCTAAGGCCTCGAACTTGAGTTCGTACCTTGCTGGTCCGCAGGCAACCACTGCCGACCAGATCGCACAGCGAGACGCGCTCCGTGAGCGCTTCCTGACAATGCAGGATATTCCGGCCGTCGAGTATCGACAGCGGATCGACGATCAACTCGCTCGGCGGCCGGTTCCCAACATGCGGACTTGTCCGCGGGTGTTACCCTGGGAGTCATCGGATGATGACGAAGTGCATTTCATGCGCTGGGTGGAGAAAGCTCGGAAGCTTCCTTCACTCGAAGCTCTTATGGCGAGCTATGCCGAAGTAGACGCTCGTGTTGAGCGTGCCCTACGCTTTGCTTTTGCAAAGCTTAAGGCGAAGCGCAAGCTTTCGTACGGATATCGTACGATGTACGCCAGCGCGACACCTGTCGCTTCTGCGACGACGTCGACGGAATCCGTCTCTGCGTCAGCGGGTCAGAGCCGGAGCTCAGCTGCTAACCCAGCAGCTCCACCACCTAGTGTGAAGCGCGGTTCGACCGCGGCGGCGGCCACGGGCCCTCGCCCTGATGGGCGCGATCAAAAGCGTCCACGACGTCAGGGCAATCTTGCCGGAGGGGCACCTCGAACTCCCACGAGTTCTGCGAGTGTGGATAACCCCTCCACTTTACAAGATACTGGGTTTTGACCCCGGCGACGACGTCGCGCTAAAAGACGATCCACATGAAAGTGGAGATCGCCCTGCTCGTCGAGCAACGCCGGCGGCGGCCGACTCGCACGCGAGTCCTGAGTTCGTAACTCGGTCTGAGTTCTCGAGTCTGACTCGACGGCTGAATCGCCATAGCGAGCGTTTCGCGAGATACTCGAGACGCTCGATCGTTATGATAACGATATCCGCGAGCTCCATGAGCGTGTGGATTGGGTCGAGACCCCGTAGACGTCCCGCGACGTCTTCGCGCTCTGGAGTTTGGGCTCGCTGAGCTTCGTGGCAGTGTTGGGGTCCTGACGGGCCTCCAACGGCCGGCAGCTCCTGCCCCTCAGCCTCTGGCTGTTCCTTCGGCAGCACCTGCCGCTCAGCCTCTGGCTGCTCCGCCCTTGGCTTCTGCCTCTGCGCCAATCGAGGCGAACGTCTCCTCGATGTTGGCGGAGCCAGCTCACTCGAGCTCACCCGCGCCGGGTCCTGGTAAGGCTTAAGTAAGCCCACGTAGAAGGTAGGATGCGTGCGCATCGCCTTCGGAAGGTTTAGCGTGTACGCCAGGCCCTTCTTAGCCACGACCTTGAAAGGTCCCACGAAGCGTGGCCTCAATTTCGTTTTAAAAACAGCAGACACTGCATGTGTAGGTAGGTTCTTAGCGTTTAATAAAACTAGGTCGCCGACCTTGAACACATCTAAATTGCCTCTGCCTTTTGCATCAGATTGTTCTTTTTGAACGTCTTGGCTCTCAGCCATCGCGTCACGCACGTGTCGTAAGACACTTAGACGCTGCGACACAAAGTCGCTTCTGTGCTTACGCACAGAAGCAGGGCTGACATCAGCAAGCCTGTCGGCTATCCCTCCCCGTCAAGCCCTGAGCCACGTCGTGGCGGTGTCAATGGGACACGTGGGTTCGCTAACCCGTTCACGTAAAACGGCGTAAAGCCCGTTGACGCGTGAACCGCATTGGTCAATGCAAACTCAACAAGCGGGAGCATCGCGCTCCAACGCTTAGGAGTTTCAGCGCACACGCTGCGGAGGACATCCTCCACGACGCGGTTAACGCGCTCGGTTTGACCATCGGTCTGCGGATGATCCGCTGTGGACATATCCAGTCGAGTGCCCAGCACTTTAAAGACTGATGTCCAGAACTTCCCGGTGAAGCGCGGATCTCGATCCGAGACAATCGTCTCAGGCAGCCCATGCTGCCGAAAGACACGGTCTAGGAACAGCGAGGCTGTTCCTTCTCCATCAATGGAGTCCGGCACAGCCGCTAAGTGAGCCATCTTGCTCAATCGGTCTACAAAGACCACAATGCCCGTGTTGCCTGCCGAATCTTTCGGCAGACCAAACACAAAGTCCATACTCATGGACTGCCAACACCCACTGGGTACGGGCAAACTCGCCAAAGGCGCAGCCGCATGCGGCGGGGTTTGACCCTCTGACACGTCTCGCACGTGCGTACGTAAGTACTGACCCACTTATAGAGCTTGGGCCACCAGTACATCGCGCTCACAGCGCTATAGGTCTTTTCACGACCAAGATGTCCGCTCACCGGAGCGTCATGTGCCTCAAAGAGGATCTTGTATTTCAAGTCTTCATCGTGAGGTACCACGACACGTGGTGGGTCCTCGGGACCGGTGCTGTAGTACAGCAGGCCATCACTAAGGCTGTAGCGATGAAGCCTCGCGCGTGTGCGCGCCGACAACGTCGGTTTAGAGTCCGCGGACTCTTCGCTCTTCAGAGCTTGCAGTAGCGCTACGCAAGAGGCGTCCTGCGCATACGCACTGCGTATTAGGTTCGTCACTGACGACGTCACCATCGTGACATGAGACAGCTCGTAGTCCGGCCTGCGCGAAAGCGCATCCGCCAGCACGTTCTGCTTGCCCGGCTTATACTTCACTTCGAAGTTATACTCCGCAAAGAAGGAGAGCCATCGGGCCATTCTCTGAGAGAGATGGGGCGACTGGGTCGCTGTGCGTAGTGACGCATGATCTGTGTAGATCACAAAGGCTTAGAGCCTAGCAGGTGAACCCTGAACTTGACTAGAGCGTACTTCATCGCAAGTAGCTCTTTGTCATGAACTGGATAGTTCTTCTCAGCAGCTTTCAGCTGCCGAGACTCAAACGCGATGACGCGTTCACGCCCTTCGGCGTCCGCTTGTAGTAAAGCGCAACCGATTGCGAAATCGGACGCGTCACACACGACGCTAAACGGACGATCAGGGTCCGGTAACGCCAAGATGGGCGCATGAAGGAGACTCTCCTTGATTGCATCAAATGCAACTTGATGCTCGGTGTTCCAACACCAGTCCGTATCCTTCTTAAGGAGGTTGGACAATGGCCTAGCCATCTCAGCGTAATTCTCGCTGTACTTGTGCAAGTAATTGGCGAGGCCAAGCCACTTGCGCAAGTCCTTTGGTTCAAAGGAACCGGCCAATCTACGATTGCCTTGACCTTGGCGGGATCCGCCCTAAGGCCCTGCTTCCCAATGAAGCACCCGAGGAAAGGAATTTCCTCCGCGCCAAAGACGCACTTGTCTGCGTTGGCGTACAACTTGTTGGTGCGCATGCACTCGAGCACAGCTCGCAGATGCTCTACATGCATCTCAACATCCGTCTTCCCGTGCTCCGCACGACTATGGACGAAGATGTCATCGAAATACGTCTGTGCGTACGCCCGATGGGGCCTAAACAATTGCGTCACAAGACGATTGAACGTTGCTGGAGCGTTCGACAGCCCTTGGGGCATTACCAGCCACTCCCAGAGCATACCGCTCGGGGTGCTCACCGCTGTCAGCGGTACGTCACACGCTCGCATGAGCAATTGGTAGTAACCATCGACAAGGTCGAGGGCGCTGTACAGCGTACTGCCCACCATATTGTTCTGAAGAACATCCTTTCTGGGAATCGGTGTCTGCACCGGAATGGTGGCTGCATTCAGCTTATTGTAAGCATGCACAATGCGCCACTTGCCATTTGGCTTTCTGACACAGAATGTCGGGGTCGAGTGCGGAGACTTGCTCTCACGCACCATTCCGGCCTCGTGCTTGGCACGGAAGAAAGCGTCTATGACGTCACACTGCTCCTTAGGCAGTGGCCACTGCCGCGTCACGCAGTATTTGGTTCCTGGAACCAAATCAATCTCGTGGCGCACACCTCGATCGGGAGGTAGACCCATTGGCGGGTCTTTCGAGACAACGTCTCCATACTCCTTTAGTAAAGGATAAAAGGGATCCTTGGGATCCTTAAGGATCGCTGATCCACTCCGCGCATTGAGCGCCTTCTTGGTATCTTCCAAGACAGCTTCGTCCACTAAGGACGAGGAGTTCAACTCCTCTTCAGGTCGTATCATGACCACCTCAGCGAGGTCGTCGGCTTTTAAAGCCTCGCCAAACTCGGCGACCGACATCTCGTCGAGCTCGATGAGCTCACTGAGATCGGGTAGTCCGTCGAGGCGGATGCCTCCAGTGACATCACCTGTCACTCCATCAACGAGCGTGTACAATTGCTCGCTGCGGCCGCGTGGAGCCTTATCGCTCAGCACGCTAGACGCGTCATCCGACGACGTCGCTACAAGCGCCTTGCGCTTCTCCCATGACGCCTTGCGTCTAGTCCGTCTCTTTGCAGAGACACTCCACTTCGTGGACAACACATCGACTTTACCGTCGACGAGTTCGGGTGTGTTCACCCTAACGTATCATCCTGATACCTTGGCGTCTCGCCAGTCATGTTCACTCGAACACGCAGCGGAGTGTCACTCAGTCTGCGACCTCCACTCAGTGGATAACGCGCCACTCCGCGTGCATCATTGCGATGCCCCGACATCTCGTCGATCACGTTCGACTGAACGTGCAGCGATGGCTGACATGGTCCACGACCATCGCTCAGCGGATTACGCGCCACCCGCGTGCATCATGGTGATGCTTGACGTCTCGTCCATCGTGTTCGACTGAACACGCAGTGGTGTGTCACCAGGTCCATGACCGCCACTCAGTGGATAACGCGCCACGCGATCTTGCGATGCCTCGACGTCTCGTCGATCGTGTTCGGCTGAACACGCAGTGGTGTGTCACCAGGTCCATGACCGCCACTCAGTGGATAACGCGCCACTCCGCGTGCATCTTGCAGATGCCTCGACGTCTCGTCGATCGTGTTCGGCTGAACACGCAGCGATGCACTGTTCGGTCCGTGACCATCGCTCAGTGGATTACGTGCCACTCCACGTGTCGACACTCCGTCGACCGGCGCCCGCGCCCTTCGGGACAATGTCCCCAGTGTCAGAGCCACCAGCCCGACACTCCAATGTCAAGCACATTGACCGACTCGGTCCAGTGCTCGCGCCAATAGCGCTTCTGCTTTTGAGCGGAGGTGGGTTCATGACTCGCCAAAGCTCCGCTCGGAGCAGGGTGCGTGGCACCGAGGGTCTTAGACCGCCAATCTATCCATGGCTCATGGCGTTCAAGCCATGCCATGCCTAGAATGAGGTCATACCTCGAATCAAGGTCTAGGACCAAGCAGCGTTCAACGCTATTGAAGTCCAAGAACTTCACTCGCAGGTCCACAGGGACCTTTGGCACCGTAACTCGCGCCCCGTCGCTAGACGTACCGTGACCGTGTCACTCGTTCGCGCTTCCAGCGCCTCGGCATACTGCCGACTTCCTTCCATCGTGGAGCGCCTGGCATAATTACCAGACGCTCCTGAGTCTATCAAGACTATCCAGGGCTTATCAAAGCCCTTCACGTCCACATGGACGATCAACAAGCCCGGCTTGCATACACGTTCCGTGTTAGAGAGTACGGCTCTCTTCGGGGCTAAGCCCTGTCGCTCCTCACCTTCCAAAGGTACGACAGAACTTAGTTCTTCCCCAGCAGGGCGCCCCGCACCTACTGGGAGTCGTCGTTTCCCGCCGACGACCCAGAGTTCTGGTTCGCCGGACGGGCTTGGCTCAACGGAGCCTGGCGCTGTTTGCGCAGCGGACAACCGTTCCGCAAGTGACGGGTGCTCCCGCACGTGAAACATCTTCGGATGTTCATGCGCTGCTCTGCAGCTCGAAGCTCTGCTTCTTCATCTTCAGCGTAGCTGAGATCCATAGGCTCAGGACCACCTTGTCCATGTGAGCCCGCACTCGCTCCAAGTCTAGAGGACTTGAAGTTATGCTCGGCGTTCAACGCCATGTCCACTGCCTCTTCAAAGAGCTTGGACGGGAGCGGAATACCTCCGTGCGGGCGACGCCCGTGCGAAGACCCTCCATAAACACCGTCACGGTGACTGCCTCAGGCAAGGGGTCGGCAAACATGCCGGCTATGAGCGTGCGTAGCTCTTGGACATAGTCCACCAAATCCTTCTTGCCTTGGCGACAAGCAAGGAAGCGTGATCGCACGCGGTACGCCTCATTAGGCGGCGAGAACACTCGCGACAGCTGATGCTTCAGCTCTTCCCACGATGGGAACGCTTCGTCTATTGACGTACGGCACGTGAGTGCCCACTCCTTCGCTCGCCCGCCGAGCTTGGAGACTGCCAGCGCGACGCGCTGCTGCTCCGTTTGGAGCATGGCCGAATTCATGGCCATTTCGACCTCTCGGGTCCACAACAGGAGGCTCTCTCCTTCAGATCCATTAAAGATCTTCACACTCAACATGAGTGGTTTCGGCTTCGAAAGCCTACTTTCTTGGCTTGGCGACGCCTGGGGCGTCTTAGCCTTCACTCTTTGTTGAATGTGCTCAAGGAGAGCATTCTCATAACTTGAGAAGGCCTCGAGACGCGCGTTGATTGCGTCAGGCCCTTGGGACGCTAAATGCGTCATGCCCTCAGGGCCTAGCAAAGACATTAGCTTGTTAAGCGTGTCTTGCTGACTTGGAGTCAGATGGGCGAAAGCACTCTGCTCCATCCTCACAGAGGGACAGTCAATGACTCAGGTGTCGGATTGACTACAAGTGCTACCAGATGCAGCGGGGCTGCGTAGCAAGTGCTTGGCACAGAGGAAGAGGGGGCGACTCTTTGAGTCTTAGACGTCCGTCTATCAGTCGGAGTTCCGACGACTGTACGTTCTTATACAAGAACCAAGTATAGCGATACTTAACAGTCCAAAACTGACTCTTTGGACTACCTTAGTTAATTAAAAGTAGTTAAAAACACTTTCTAATTAACTAGCAAAATGTGAACTGAATTGAATGTTTTTATCTGTCTAAATCTCTTTTCCTAAATGTATAGAACTAACTATTGCATACTTAGTTCTAGTCATGCACAAATGAATGGCGTTGCGCCCATGTACTGACATCAGTACTGACTTAGGGTAATCCGAGGGTACCAAGTACCAATATCTCTTTGAGGAGGGATACGGATATCTTATCCGGACGATGTGTCCCCAAGGTGACCAGGTGTGGTCCACCTTACTGGTCACCTTCATGTAACCCCGTTACAATGATGGTGTGTCAGAAGAAGAGAGTGAAGAGAGCGCAAGCGACATGTCCGACGATGATGCCCCTCCAGTCAAGGCCACCAAGGACGCTGAAGTCGACTCTGACGCTGTGGACTACGAGGAGAGCGACGACGAGCTCAAGCCGCCCTCAGACTCTGACGATGATTCCGGAGCCAGCTCAGATGGATCGGTCAAGCACAAGGACCTTCCAGTCGCCCGACCGTTCAACTCGCGTGAAGCTCGCCGAGCACGCAAGCGCACCAAGAAAGAGAAGCCTCAGCCTCTTAGCCAGCGTGAGCGCCGTCGCCAAGAAGCCAAGACCAAGGCCTTCTTGATGAAGACGATGGACAACATGCACGTGCGGCTGGTCAAAAATCTCACGACTTCCTACGAGATTTTCAACTACATCTGCCAGAAGTACGAGGGGGCAGCCTTTCACGGTGACCCGTACTTCATCCAACACTACTTGATGGAGATCAAGTATGAGGAAGGCTCCGACTTGACCGAATTCTTCTCAAACTTGAGAACGCGATGAAAGCCGCGTCAGAAGCCACCGAGTCGGTGATGACCGAGGGACAGAAGTCTATCTACCTGTTCCATTCGATGCCCAAGTCGTGGAAGGATGATCTCCGCATTTGGAAGGGCCAGCGGAAGTATATCCCGTATGAAGATCTCAAGCAGAGTATTGAAGGAAAGGTTCGCGACCTCCAAGCTCAGGAGCGCTACACCTTGGCTAAGGGTACCCCGGAGACTCCCGCAACCAAGGGTGAGCGAGCTCTTGTGGCAACTGGGCCTTCTGCATCGCATGCTCCAGAGCGCGATAATGCTAATATCTGCTCGTACTGTGATCGTCCACGCCACAACATTCGCCAGTGCCGCGGTCTACAGAAAGACCTGCGTGATGGTCGAGTAAAGGCTGGAACGGTACTCCCAGCTAACTTTGCTTTCAAGGGTAACTCGAAGCGCGATCACCCGTATCGGAACTCGAACAACGGACGTAACCACAAGGGAAACAACAACCGAGACTTCAAGGGCAACAACAGGGGCAACAACAAGAAACACGGGAACGGTGGCAAACAACGTGACCAAAGGCGCGCAAGGACCGCCTCTCGAGTCTGACATTGACGACGATGATGACAACGACAGTGATTCTGGTAACAATCGTAAGGTGTCTCGCCAAGGCCGTCGTGATACCGGCCTCATTGCTGTCGCTACCACAGTCAATCCCCAGTTTAGCTTTACCGCTCAAGCCAAGGTTGAACCTGACCCCACTTGGACGATCGACTCTGGCTGCACGCGCCATGTGTCCCATGAATCCCAGTGGTTCACCGACATCACCACTAGTGGCGGCTCGATCACGGTTGGCGGAAACAACCAGATCCCCATTGAAGGCATTGGACGGGTCGAACTGCAAGTCTCTGACTCCAAGGGCAACATGCAGAAGCTTATCCTTCATGGCGTCCTGTACGCTCCCCAGCTCCAATTCAGCCTGCTGTCAGTTCCAGCAGCCGTGAAGCATGATTTTCGCTTCAACTTTGACCGCAAGCAGTGCGCTATGCAAACCGACCAGCGCTTCAAGATCAAGGCACTCATGGCTGGCAACACGGATCTGTATCAGTTCCAAGCCAAGTCTGCGGCACCTCCAGCGGCGCTTATTGCCTCAGGTAAGCAACGTTCATTTCTGCTTTTACATAAACGCCTTGGACATCCTAACGTTCGAGTCTTGAATGACCTATCTAGGAGCCAAGCCATACATGGACTCGATGAATCTGTACCTCTAGGTTCTAAGACAGATTTCTTCTGTGTTGCATGCGCGTTAGCGAAGTCACACCTCCCCCTTTTACTCTAATAGAGTTGTTAAACGTGCCACAAGACCTTTGTCAAAAGTCCATTCTGATATCTGTGGTCCACTACCTGTGTCTAGCCTTACTGGTTGTCGTTATTTCTTGATCTTCATCGATGACTTTTCTCGATTCATGTTTACTTATGCAATTAAGAACCGTAGCGAGTTGTATGACTGCTACGAAAACTTCAGGAAGAAAGCCCTGAACATCTTTAGACAAGATATCTCCGTCATTGAGTACACGTACAGTGTTGAAGACGATGAGCCTCAAGGAAACTTTGAGATTCAACGGCTCCAAGCAGATAATGCGAAAGAGTACGAGAAGCTGGGTCGCATCATATTTAAAAAGTATGGGACTCATGCACAATTCACCAACGCGTACACTCCTCAGCAGAATGGAGTTGCAGAACGCCGCATGCGTACTATCATGGAGCGTGTCCGAGCTCTTTTACTAGATGGCAAACTGCCCAAGCAATTGTGGGCCGAGTGTGTCTGTCACGTGACAACTCTCATCAACATGACGCCTAGCTCAAAGACGGACGGACGAACCCCGTACGAGCTTTGGTACAACCGAATCCCATCGATGCAATACATCAAAGTCTTTGGATGTAGTGGATATGTCCACATCACGGAGCAATACCGAGACAAACTCGACGCTAGAGCCCGTTTGTGTATGTATCTCGGTGTACCTGACCACAAGAAAGGATATCGCCTGATGGACATTACCACACATGCCATTGTGTATAGTCGTGATGTAATTTTTAAAGAGGACGAATTTCCCCCTCTCACTGGCCTGACGTCTACACCAAAGCCCACCCAACCCACCAACAGGCAAAGACCTGTTGCCGAACCTGCACCTGTACCTGCGTCACCTGCACATGCTTCTATACCAGCACAAGAACCTGAATACGAACCTGTATCAGAACAAGTGACGACACCATTACCCACTTCAGGTCCTGCAATGGGAACCGCACCAGGTACGGCCAGCAAACGGGTACTGCCCTCCTTGAGGGAGGCTATTGATCGAACAGCCATTCATTACTCATTTAGAACGGAGACGGACTCTGATCCTCCGCACAACTCAGCTCCTAAGCGACCCCGCCTCACTGCGGAAGCCACTGAAAAATGCCTCAACTCTGAGAAGGCCTGTGACGTAACCCTCAACTCTGAGGAAGACATCCACGAACAGGAGCAACGTCAGCATTTACTGTACACATTACTAGCTATTCGGTATGTGTCAGAGCCCACTACGTATCGGGATGCAATGAAGTCTTCCCACGCTAACCAGTGGCATCTAGCAGCTAAATCGGAATACAAGTCCCTCATGGACAATAACACTTGGGTGTTGGTATCCCCTCCTAAAGGACGGAAGATTTTGAGTAGCCGATGGGTCTTCGTAGTGAAGTATACCGGCACTGGTGAAATTGACCGCTTTAAAGCGCGTCTGGTGATCAAAGGATTCCTTCAGGAATATGGCATTGACTACAACGAGATTTTCTCACCTGTCATCAGGATGGAGGTACTCAGACTACTGCTTACTATTGCAGCTCTTCTCAATCTTGAAGTCCACCAAATGGATGTTAAAACAGCATTCCTTAATGGCTACTTGGAAGAGGAAATCTACATGGCTCAACCGGAAGGTTTTAAACCCCGGGTAAGGAGCACCTAGTGTGTAAACTCCTCAAGAGCTTGTACGGGCTGAAGCAAGCGCCCCGTGTCTGGTACCAAACTCTGTCTGCCTTCCTAGAAAATCTTGGGTTCCTGAAACTCATTAAAGATCGATGTGTCTTTCGACGCACAGTTGGCAACGTCACTTGCTATATTGCAGTGTACGTTGACGACTTACTGATTATTGCGCCTACACCAGCACTCGTCAGTGAGCTGAAATCAGCCCTGAAAAACGATTCTCCATGTCAGATTTAGGGAGGGTAAGTACTTACTCGGCTGGTCCATTCAACGTGACCGTAAGAACCGAACGATATTTATCCACCAACACAAGTACGCTATGAAGGTCATTGACCGCTTCAGCGACTACATTCCGTACCCTATTGCAACACCAGCAGAACGGAACGCCAAACTCTCCGTAAGCAGCCAACCTAGCAGTGAGCAAGAGAAAGATGCGATGAGATCAATTCCGTATCGCCAAGCCGTAGGCAGTGTCATGTACCTAATGGTTGGGACACGACCCGACATGGCATTCTACATGCGTGAGGTCAGTCAGTTCTTAGCCAATCCAGGCATGGAACACTGGAAAGCAGTCATTCGTGGTCTCAAGTATCTGTCAGGAACGAAAGAATACGGTCTCCTTCTGGGAGGCTCATCCGACATTACCTCGGAGAACCTAGCCGATCAGCAACTTGCCTACAGTGACTCTGACTATGCTAACTGTCCCGACACGAGACGCTCCGTCGGTGGATATGTGACTATGCTCGCATGCAGTCCAATCTCATGTCTCTCCCGTAAGCACCACACAGTCGTTCTCTCTAC
The DNA here is from genome assembly GCA_011947355.1 of Phytophthora boehmeriae. Lineage (NCBI taxonomy): Eukaryota > Oomycota > Peronosporomycetes > Peronosporales > Peronosporaceae > Phytophthora > Phytophthora boehmeriae. The sequence continues at coordinate 246,862 of JAAVTJ010000008.1, forward strand.
TACAGAGGCAGAATATATCGCTCTGTGTCACTGCATGCAAGAGATGATATTCCTCAAACTTCTCCTCAAAGAACTTGGCTTTGCTACGACACAGGCTAACACTATATATGAGGACAACCAAAGCTGCATCAAAATCTGCTACAACCCCGAACTTCACGGACGATCAAAGCATATACACGTACGATACTGTTTCGTACAAGAAAAGGTAGAGCGGCATGAATTCAACGTTACCTACTGCAATACGAAAGATATGATAGCTGACATCTTTACTAAAGCTTTAGACAAGCACCAGTTCAGAGAACTAAGGACCAAGCTTCGGATGGAAACCCTTGAAGCTCTCCCTGGTCATACCGTTTAAGTGTACGAGTATAACACTATTGCATGAAGCATGCCAAATTAAACGCGTTCTTTTATTTTTCCCACTGGGTTTTTAAGTTTGTACGTAAAAGGTTTTCTCCTCGTTGAGGTTTTCCCTGGTCAAGTACCGAATTACAATTGGCATATGAATTTATATCCATGCAGGCACACGAGACAAAGTTTTGCTGGGAAAGTTCAGTATTGGTTAGGCAAACCCGCGGAAATCCTACCAACTCCTATTGTCTACTTCTGCTTGCAGACAATAAATGGACGAATAAATGCGTAGAAATCAATCCAGTCCTCCGCTGACTCAATGGGCTCACCTTCATCCAGGTCGTAGATCAGCCGAGTCTTGCCTTGAACCGTCAGAACACATGCATGGCCGATATTGCGGTGGTTGTAAGCTGCAACAACGTAGATACCATCCTTGAGCGGAATTTCAGTCAGCACACGAACCCCACGTCGACCAGCAACAGCGAAATTGTCCAAAGCAATGGCTCGGTAAATGAAATCACGGCCAGAATCACGAAGCCGACGTAAGAAGACGAGCACAACCTTCCATGACGTTCCCTTCGTCATATCCATACCACGAGAAGCCAGCTGGTCAGCGACGAAGTCATCAATGTCACGCTGAGTCACGATATCAGGACGACCACTCAACTCTGCTGCACGTCTCAGGGCGTTAAACACACACAATCCTTGCATGTCTGCACCAATCGCATTTTTGCCGTACTCATCCGTTGGCCAGAACGCAGCGAAAGTCTTCACCTCCGAAGCTTTCCACCGATCCACCAGCTCAATCTCCTGTCGAAAGTCATCCGCGAGTAGCTGGGCACGTGGCTCCCAAGTCCGCTGGTAGTACCGTCGTTTTTTGACGGAGGGGTTAACCCACAGCACTTGATACTGATATGTTATCAGGGAGTCTCCACGGCGGTCGTTAATGCGTGCAACGTTCCATCTCTGCTTTGTTGACGCGAAATTCGCAGTAACGGTAAGCTCGGATCGCTCGTAATTTTTGCCATAAATTCTCCAGTACATTTCACCGTCATTGTCATCACTGTCGGAATTTGTATCACTAGAGTTGGTGTCAGAGTTTGTCGGATCTGTATGATCAATTGTCAAGTCATCGGATTCCCTCGCCTCAATGGCACCAGTCAGTGCACTGGCTACGAATTGACGATAGTCTTCTTCATCATCATCTTCAAGGGAGCGGATGAAGGAAGTAAGCGAGCCACGCGTCGTCGTCTTCTTCTTCTGCTTTGGCACACGAAAAGTCGCTTTAGCCTTGGGTACAGTTGCTGTAACCACGGGTAAAGTTGCCGTAACCCCGGGTAAAGTTGCTGTAACCGAGGGCAATGTTGCTGTAACCTTCGGTAATGTTGCTGTAACCTCGGGTACAGTTGCTGGAACAACGCATGCATGTGGTGCTGCCTTCGCAGCCTCTGCAGGCACTTCCACGGCCACTTTACCGTCTACTATAGCCGAAAACGACGCTAATGCAAGCTCGACTGGTTCGTTAGGGACCCCAGCTGCCTCGGAGATCACTCGAATGCCGCTGGGGGACATGGCTACATCCGTGACAGCTCCTTCAGCACTTGGAACAGGCTCAGTAGCCTCTACAGCGTCCGAGACCGCCTCTATAGCGTCCGAGACCGCCTCTATGGCGTCCGTGCTAGCCTCTGAGGCTTTAGAGAAGTCGTTCATTGTCTCATTTCGGTCGCTAAGTCGAGCAGGTCCTGCTGGATGAATGCGTGCTGCACGCGCAGCCGCTCTCGCCTTCTTCCTGGCGCGTAACTGCTTCGCACTCGCGTTTTTCTTCTTTCACTTGGCTGGCAGGCGCTGGGCCAGACGCGGTACTGATGATACTACCATGGTTTAGTCTCTAAGTTCCTGCCCGTGGCGTGTCTCCCGTGTCCTCCTTCCCTTACAGCAAGCTGCAGGGCAAAGTCGGATCAGCTAACGCAGGAGGCTTCCTGGGCGTGGCGTTTTAAAGACTGACCAGTCGTCCTTTAGAGAGTATTACCTCTTATATCTAATCTATCACGCATCCAGAACATAATGTGAAGAGGCAGGGAGGCTGTTAAAGTTGCCTCTAAACAGTATGATTACCCAGAGGACCTCCTTAAACTGTTATGACTTGGTTCTCTATACTTATAGTGGAATGTAGTCTCCTTTTCATTGGTGTGCACTGCACACTGTGCAACTCCTATAAATCTAATGAACTTCACTTCGCCTTTCACTGAGTACAACAAACACATCTTCTGTCTACACTACCTACGCTATTAGCCAGAGATCCGAATATCATTCCAATAGCTTCATAAGACATTTCTTGAGGGAGAGAATCAAGCGATATTCGAGTGGTACAGGGAGGAATCCCGCTTTGATTGGAATACGCCAAGACTGTCCACAAAGTACAAGGATTAACATGTTCAAACATGGTATTTCACTCTAACTCCATCCAAACATTGCATTTGCATATGTAGCCCAATCTTGCACTAGAGATCGGAACCCAATTGCTATTAACCCTTATCACTCGAAAAACTAACAGCTACACGTGAACTGCTATCAAAGTGAAAAGGAGCACATTTCGAGCAGAAAGCTACGACTAGGTACGCTGTTAGCGTTTTCGTGGGGGTACATTTAGTTGGCAATGCAACGCTTTTAGCGCAGCAACTAACCAGCCCGTGTTTGCTGATTCTGCTTGTTTTTTTCTTTATTTAATATACCTAGACCTGTAAACAACACTATGGATCAGGCTGCAAAACAGCGACAGCAAGCAAAACGAAACGAGAATGGCGCCTTTGAATTGCATTAGTGCGCTCAAAGAAGCTACTACAAATAGAATCGTTTAATACACGGAGTTAATCGACAATGGGACTCTAAAACCGCACATTGTGTCGAGAGAGATGCTTAGCAAAAGGACTGTAGATCGTGCAATCGAGTCCATATTGTCTTTTGACAATGTTGCGTATTTGTCGTGGGGACCAAACGCATTACCATTGATGGTACAACACACAATACACCATCTATTCTTAGGCGCCGACCCGTGAAGTTTATCTTCGAGCATTATCTGGCAGAGTGTGAAGGGTTGTCGGCATTACCATGAGCTCGTTTTACCGTGTGTGTTCGATACTAACACACGGCGAAGTACAAACTCGTCGATCTGTTGACTACGTCACCGGATTCTTGGCGAACGACAATTTCGATGTGTTGGAGCGTATTATCGCAGAGATGCTACCAACAAAACACCATTTTTTTGCAGAAAAGCTGGAACTATTAACAGCGTGGCTAAAATATGATGGATTCAACAATAGCAGTGGAACATTTCCGATGCACGTCGCGCAGCTTGGACTCACTCCAGCCTGCACTACTAACAATGACCAACGTTTAGGTGTGTGTGGTGGTTGGGTGAGCACAAACAAATTATCGACCATCTACTCCATTGTGTCAAAGAGGCGGTTGCGGACGTCAGTATTCTCGACGTAATTAATGATGCTCGAGAAAAAATTAAACGTTTTGGGGGCATCGGCTTTGCGTGCTAAATCAACAGAAGTATTTTCAAGTTGCTGCAGATGAGATGAAACGCAAGTGCATCTCCCAAGGATACTCTGAAGAAGCTATCGTTTTGTTGGGTAAGAAGATGAAATTTGATCCACACTACTTTTGCGAAAAAGCAATTGACCACTATGGTAAACGGGGATGACATGGCATGGTGTAATGGTACGATTCCGGTCAATGCAACAAACTGCAGATATCAGCGAAACAAAACTTGACTTCGACCACATTGCCGCTGACGACAACAAACAAGATAAGGAGTCGGCGGCATCATTCTTGGGGCAACGTTGCTAACTCTCAAGAGAGACGCTCCTCACGTGAAGCGAATCGTGGTGCAGAGTGATAACGCTTCCAATTACCAGAACCCATTCATAACACTGATACTCCCAGTTCTTGGGTTCGCACATGGTGTTCAGGTGGACAGGTATATTGATCCGTTCGAGTGCGGTACCACCAGCGCATCGCCGGCTGCAGTGCACGCGACGGACGGCGCGTCACCAAGCCACTACAATATGTCAACGTATTCACTCCATAGTTCAACTTCAACGCTAGCTAAACGCTAATCTATGTCAGTCTTACTTTTGCTTTGCCCCACGCAAGCAGGTACGATAGATCATATATTTACAGCGAAACACAAGATGGAAAGTCAGTGTTGGATGTCCATTTTGCTCGGGCGTCGGGGCAAATTAAACCATAGGTCCAGCATAACAATGGTTATAAGACACCTAGTGACTTGGTGACTGCTTTGGCTGCCGATGGTGGTCTTCCAAATTGTGTCTCAGAGCTCGTTCATTTTAACCGTTTAAGAATGAAATTATTCAGTGATCAGGTGGCATCAACCTTAGACCAATTTGCTAAGGTCGTTGGTAGATTAAATGGCGTTATTTTTATCAGTATCTGAACACGAGCGCATTTGATATGGGCAGGGAAAGATGAAAACAATGCCATGAACGGGTGAAACTAATACAACAAGGATGATTTCAATGCCATTCGACGAAAACAATACCATCAGAAGTTATCGGATGGTTTCAATGCCGCTTCGTTTTTCTGTGGAAATCGCGCAGAAGCTGGACCAAAACGACCTTCCACAGCCTGTCCGCTTCTGTGCGATTTCCATGATGGTGGCGTCGCAAGAACAAGTCACGCAACAAAACTACATTTTCACAGCAAATTTTTGCTGGCCTAATCAGAAACGAGTGGCAGTATAAATAATTGTATTGAGTTAACTTAAAGTAGTAACAGAAAAATAATATAAAAAGGACAGGCAAACAACCATGCCTATTGCGCAAGGGAATCAACACAAAAGATCACATCAACAGATACTGTAGAATTGCAAAAAATCGGAGCAATAAGGCTTTGAAACACGAACACATATTGGCTTGTGCTCATTTTCAAACTGCCAACGCCTTCCACACATCGCCTCTCAACTGCAATGACGACGCGGAGTCGTGCGACATGCGAGGAGCTCGAACACGAAAACGAGGAGCTCTACTATCTCTTCAAGCGCATCAAGCGGTCATACGACAACGTCGTCAAGGTCAAGACGGACTTGCATGCAGAGGTGGCAAGCAAGGAGAGACTAATCGAAGATTTGCAACGATCTTTGCATCGACAAGGACATGAATTTCAAGAGCAGACCACCAGCGATTCTGATTTCAGCTCTGATTCGGAAACCTCATTTCAACAAGCCGACTTCCAGCGACATCTTCAGCGACAGCACCCATTCAACCAACCAACCGGACCAGGCTTCATCCAGCGACGAAGGCACGGAGAGCGAATTTGAAGCAGAGCCCCTTCAGTGGATTCACAGACTACGCCGAGTTATTACCGACCTGGACATCGACGGGACATTCAGACACCCGATTGACCTTACGTACCTCTGTGATTCTGATGAGCTCAGTTTATGTATGCCCATATTGAATAAAGCTAATACAAATCTTCTATGTTTTTATTATTGTTTGCTTCATATTAGTTATTGTAATATCAGTTAGATCACCGATTGTTGCTAATTAAATTATTCCATAGACATGTGAAACTTACACGTGCTTTGTAGCGGTTTTGAAACAGATGCTACATTTTTTCCCACAGCTTCATACACGTTCTCTAGGCATCTTTCTGCACGAAACCTCAGTTCTCATCCTCTCATTTGCTTTCTAGCACACAAAGCCACTTCCTGTTTCTTGCCAGCACCGCAGGCCTCCGCGCAGAATCGAGAACGCTGCTTGTCATAGAACAACAACAGAGACACGACATGGTTCTATTGTACGTCTTATGAAAATTACGCAGCAACAGCACGAATTAAGAAGCTAGAGTCGGGGCTTTTCACGCTGTCGATATCTGGCTCACATGGTGTCAACACATCGCCTCACGACTATCACTGGACAGGGATTCATAAACCTTTGGAAAAAGAGATCAACAATCTGTTGCTTGGAGGCCAGCGCCCTGCCCAGTGTGTCACGACATTGGAAACGATATACAGCAAAGATGAAAGCAAGTTGCATGCTGCGTACTACGCCTCTGAACCCGTAAAGAAGCCATTCTACTTCTGTAACGGGGTGGACAACAATTGGTCACCTTATGGACACATCGTCCGGATAAGAATATCCGGACCCCTCTTCAATATGATATCGGTACATGGTACCCTCTGATTATCTTAAGTCAGTACTGAAGTCAGTACGTGGGTGCAACGCCGTTCGTTTGCACATAACTAGAACTAATACATTTAGGAAAAGAGATTTAGACTGATAAAAATATTCAAATCAGTTCGCATTTTGGAAGTTAATTAGAAAGTGTTCTTGATTCCTTTTAATTAACTAAGATAGTCCAAAGATTTGGACTCTGAAGTATCGTTATACTTGGTTCTTGTATAAGAACGTGCAGTCGTCGGAACTCAGACTGATAGACGGACTTTTAAGACACAACGAGTCGCCCCTCTTCCTCTGTGTCAAGCACTTGCTACGCAGCCTGTAGCAACTTCCAGAATGAACTGCTGGTCCTTAGTATATTCCGAGATCCGAGCGAAGACAAGGAAGATTCTTGGGGTATAATCTTCACGTTAAGACTCCTGTTTCAAAACTTTGCACGTGCAGTGTTGGGACAACGTTCTGACGTGTTGGGCATGACGGATGGTACTTACAAACTATCATTTATCAATTGGACATTAGTCTTTTTTGGTCCAGGAGGAGTCCATCACGATGACAACAAATTTTAGCTTACATTGTACCCAGGTGTCTTCATGTTTGTTCGAGCAGAAACAACTTTTGCTAACACGCAAATGTTCAGTGTGGTAAAAAAAAAAAAAAGAGCTATAAATCATTTTTCGGTGGAGATTTGACTTTAGGTTTCGGGTCAATGGATCATACAGTGGCTCTGGGAATTGAGCACACATCCCTGTTAAAGTGCATATTTTTGGTTGTCCAGGAGGCTGTAGGTATCCGATTGACATAAAAATTGCACTGAAATACGCGTAGTCAACGGGCGGATTGCGCTAAGGGCGTTTTGATTGGATACCGTAAATAAGATGCAACCAATCAGCATCGGATCAAAACGCGGTGGAGAAAAAGTTAACACACCCTGACCACGCTTTGCAATTAATCTTGAATATTGTAAGACCAAAATAAAGTTGCCTGAATGTTGCACTAACATGCGCCTTAAATACTTGAATAATGGCTTGAGCAAGGCTAGTTGCCGGACGTCACTCCTCATTTCACCTTCAAGGCCCCAATGGGCCGCCAGCGACGCCAATATTCGCTTGACATCAGAGTGCGGTGCGTTCAGAAGCATCTACGTGGCCTTGGGTACACGAAGATTAGCAAGGAACTCGAGATTCCAAGGGATTCAGTGCGCACCATCATCAAGTACCACAAGAAGCACAGTCACTCCGTCATTATGCCACGATCAGGCCGCAAGAAGCTCACGGATACTCGTCAAGACCGTCGTATTGTCCGAGCTGTCGAGCAAAATCGTTTTGTTAGTGCTGCTTGTCTGGCAGCCCAGGTTGCAGACGATATTGGGAAACCAATATCGCCATGGACCATTCGCTCCAGGATCCATGCCTCCGGTTTGAACGGCCGTTCTGCAAGAAAAAAGCCTTACCTCTCTCGACAGCATCGCCTGCTTCCTCAGTTGACGATCTCAAACAAAAGCTACAAAAATATGGTACTGTCTGGACGACGCCATGGTGCGTAAGTTTTTCGGTCGATGCCTGCTCGACTTGATGCAGTGAAACAAGCGAAAGGAGGCCACACTAAATATTAGGATCACCGTTTAACTTGAATTTAGTATGGGAGGATGGTGAGATAACAGAGGGTGTGCTAATTTTTCTCCACCGTCTTTTGATATTAAGTTGATAAAAATGTGTGTGGTTGTAGTCTGCCCATTTGCCCACAATGGCTTTACAGACGCTATCGATACGCATCGTCCGGTGCAATTTTTATGTCAATCGGATACCTACAGCCTCCTGGACAACCAAAAATATGCATTTCAACAGGGGTGTGTGCTCAATTCCCAAAGCCACTGTACATCAGCGATAGCTAACGCATTTCGGGGCGTCTGGCTTGAAATCTGCTTGTTGAACTGCTGGCCGCACCTCAAACGGGAAGCGAAGGAGAACAAGTCGCGGCTGACGGACCCACAAGTGCACGAGGACACTATTAAAGCACAACTGGATTATCTTTGTAGCGCTCGTTCCCGTGAACAATTCTTTGGTTTAGCAGAGTTGGTCACGAATAAGTGGATAGACCGCGAGGAAGATGATTACGCAGAATGGCTATCCACACACTATCTTAGTTACCCTTGGGATCTCTGGTTTATTACGGCAGGGAGGCGCCTGAAGTTGTCTCAAATCAAAATACTGTCGAAGCATTCAACAGTGCGATAAAAAAGTTGCGGCAGGACACCTACGCACCGCAACCTTCCACATGTTGGCAGCTACGCTTCCCAAAATTCTGATACATAGCGGACATGATCAAGGTGTAAGTCGAATCCGGCGGTCCGATCGACGCGGAAGGTTTTTGGCAGCTCGCGTTCTCTGCAAAAGCGAAAATTACTACCCACGTCACAGAGGCAAATCGAAACAAGCTGTTGGAAAGATCACCAGGTACTACTTCAACTCCGACTATTGGATCGCTAACGACAACAACGTTAACGGCCTCAAAATCCACAGCATCGCTGGAGGGTATCCCCAGAACAATGAGCAAGTTAAAAATATCCAGATCCGTTATCTGTCGCTGCACGCAGTTGATATTCTCGAGATGACGCCCGTCGAACATGACGGGTCTTCGCTAATCTGGACAATAGAACAGGTACGTTGCGCGTGCGTGAATGAAAAGAAAAAGTGTGAACGAAAGCTTTGACGTGGTTTTGGTCAGCAGATTGCTTAAGTTCGAATAAAATATCACTGTGGCTTCGATGCGTTCTTCCTCTCGGGATGACTGTGTTCCCACGTCTTAGCCTGCTTTAGGCTGGTAGATGGAATTGGTTTGTTGATCATGCTGAGGAATCTGCCAGCTAGAAAGCCTCCCGGCCGACCTCACAAGAAAAGAAATAGCGATGCATGGAGCGTGAAAATGGGTCAAAAGAGCAGTTTACTGGCAACGATTGCATCAGCAGACTAGTAAACTCGCCAGCTAGAGTCATAAATTGGAGCATCTTGCACATGTGGACACCTAAGGATGACGAAGGGTGTCGCGGGACCTGCCTTGAACGGACCGTAGATAGCTTTTGAGCCAAGACAATGTAAATAGGACTGAAGTCGGATGTTGTGAGTGAACCTTCCGAAAGCTTCAAGAGTCCTCGCAGTTGCTAATTAAATGAATAAAAGCAATATTAAGGTTTACTTGAGGTTCTCTTCTTGTTACCGTAAGCCCTAAGCGAAGACCACTTAAGCCTACAAGGCAAATCCACGACTGACTAACTTTCCAACACGCGTCGGCAGCGTTCCATAGCTATCCTTGGAGACGCTACCCAGCCCGCAGTACACACCAGCATTCCTTGGCAATACGACCTCCGTCCTTGGCGCTTTCACCCCACCGTTCTCTCCATACGCACAGACACACAACGGCCCTTGACATCCATCCTGTGACGTCACCTCGCCAACACAGTCATCCGCACGCATGATCACGGGGTCAGGCAACCGTTCCTCTGCCACCAATTCATGCTTGTCATCCACGATCGTCAAAGTCTTGCTACCGTTCATTCCTGTCTGCATGTTATGGTATGTAGCCACTTATTGCTGAGCCAACCCGCTCTCCAACGCATCACTATCGGAGTGATGATCCTTGGCCTGATCCTGCTCAGCAAACATCTCTTCACGGCGCTCGATCAGCACGACCTCCTTCATTACGTTAGATGCAGGACGTGGCCCGGGACAAGGGGAGGAAATTGATCGCGAATGTCGGCAGGCGTCGGATTCTTTTCACAAAGTCTACGAAGCGCATCGTATCACTCTGGGTCTAGTTTTCCTCTACTTTGGCTTTTCTAAACAGACACCTTCTCGATTGAAGTCAAAATTTCCCGTCCTCGACGCTGCATTTCATTAACAATTTTCGAGAGGGGTGATGTGGAGAACTCCCCACTGTGTCGTGCCATTTGGCACCGACACCTATGAATTTGTATCGCCATTTCGTGACTGAATGTGAGCGCAATGAAATTACGCGCACGTGGGAGACATTCAAGCATGCGCTACGTAAGCGCTTTTTACCATCAGATTACGAATTCCAGCTTCGGGAAAAAATGTGCAAACTTATCCAAAAAGGTGCTCTACACGATTACATTGGGGTGTTCCAGAATATTTTAGTCCAGTACCAATTACCCATTTCTGCACTAGAACTGAGATTCTATGTCCAGCAAGGGTTGCGTCATGGCATCAGTAGCCACATTCGCGAACATCACCCGGCCAGCCTGGAAGAGATAGAGAACTCGGGAACCATAGAATCTTGGCCCAAGCGAGTGGAAATCTAAGCGCCATTATTCGCCTGAAGTCGTTGGCAAGGCTCGCGATTTTTGAAGGTGTGTTTAAAACTGTGGGTAAAAGAACAACAGGAGCGTCGCATGTTATGTGGTGTATTTAGAGGCAAAAAGGAAAGCTCTTGCAGGTATCACTATCCTATCACTGGCAGCGATGATATATCTGGCAAGTAGGAATAATGGCCGAATCACAATGGGTCCCTTGTGTGTTGACAATGCAGCAATCTAGAAAACGGTTTGTAAGCTCCTTGGAGAACTCTGCATGCGAGCCCCTTCGGATGATAACAAATGGGGAAGGAGGTTCTGGGAAAGCTGGCGAGTCCGACATATTGTCAAGGCCTTACACAGTGGTTATGGGGAGCACAGAGCAACGCAACGAACCTCGAGACGAATCTTGCTACTTGCCCACATGGGCACCGCTACTATTAACATTAAAGGATAGGCGCTTTGCTCTGCGCTTGCATCTTTTCTGCGCTCTGTATTCTAAGTTCCGTATACACTTCTAACTGAGCAAAAGTCTGAACCAGTAAATCTAAAGCAAATGCAACAACAATATAAACATGTCCATCTTGTCATTTAGTATGATTTCATGTGGTATGCTTTACTGGATAGACAGACGAATGCGAGATATATGGCTAACTCATTCTGACAAGCCGTTTGGAGGTAGAGATGTGTACTTCACTGGCGATGCGGCCCAATTGTAATGTATTTAATGTTTACATTGTCGCCATTCTGTAGGATCTTGATTCCAGAGCATTCGATTTAAGAGGCGATAGAGCTGCACCAGCTCTATCGCCTCTTAAATTAGACGCAAAACCGCGAGTTCGTGGCGGTCAGTCCCATTAGGGTCATGACAATGTCACCGAGTTTTTAACTTCTCGAGCATTGCACTGACAAACCGTTCTGCAGCGCTCAAATTTCCAGAGGTACGCGGATGCAAAACCGCAGCGTAATCCCACTGTAACAGGTCGAGGGTAACAGGCAGACGAAGAAGCGCGGTAACAGACGGCAAAGATGTGTCCGGAAGCGACGGGTGGGAAACCACTGGGAGTACCTTGTCAGCGGCCGAGGCGCGGAATGAGAATGTGCGGCCAAGAGCGGTCGATGGTGCTGGCAGTGGCACGGTCGACAGTGCTCTGCGGCACCGGGACCGCCTGGCGACCGGAGATGATGTGATATGTTGATGTTGTGAGGGTCGGCAGACCAGCGATGATGTTGAGGAGACTTTGAGGTCTCAGTTGAGAAATAGCGCTGAAGCCCACAGACGGAGTTCAGCCGCGGTCAAGAGTGACGACCGCCTTTGGTGAACTGCTAGGAAGGGCATAGGAGGCAGGTGCATACGTGCAATTGCTAAGTCGTTGTTGAGAGAAATACAAAGTAGACTGCCGGCGGAGAGCGTCGGTAGTCGGCGAGGGTTTCAGTGCGGCCTTTCTGCCAGTACGTGTTCGCGTATCGGTTCTTACGAGAGAGAGTGGACGGTCGTGCGACAGTTACTGCTATTTCAAACGAAGTAAACAAGGCAAGACAGACTCGTTACACCACCGTAGCCGCCAAACTCCGCCGGAGTGTTGAGAGCTGCGATTATTTCTTGCATATTTGTAGTCAAAACTATCCATGTAGAAAACGTACTGAATTGACAACCAATGCGCAAACCGGATGCCAAATATTACACAGCAAAACTAAATTGCAGGACAATTTCCACTTTAAGCCACCAAAACGGGTCATTGGTTAGACGCGGGCACGGATAGCGGTCATGTTGGCGTCGTACGTTCTCCACAAGGTTCTCTAAGGGCTCATGCTCCATCTACTACATTTTGTAATAGGACATAAGTTAGCACATGAGGACCCTAAGCAAAGATATGATTAATATTGTACGTACATCGAAACAAAAGACATGCATACATACCGCTTCATGATGAGCTATCTGTCCCGCATTAAGTAGGCGCGGAGACCGTAGGTCTGCACGATGTACGTCTGTGATCCGGTTCTGTAGCCGAGACAAAAGATTGAGGTCAAAAACGGGAGAAGGGGTAGGCGTTAAAGTACACCAGTTCGCCGACTTCGAAGGCACCTTGCAGCGAGACCGTCATGCTTTCTGGCTGGCCACAAAAATGGCCAGTTGTTGCTATTCAGAGGGTTAATTTAAATATAAGTAGCATTAGCAGCGCGGAAGTTTAATTTAACCTCAGTTGTGGCTCGGATTTTAGAATCTGTGATTACGCTACTATAGAGCGTTCTGTCACCTCCGAACAGGAAGAGTGACTCCTCGCGTTGTTACTAACTCTAAGGTTTAGCATCGACAAAACTCGGAGGTTGATTGGTAACCAACAAACACGAACGAAGAAAAGCATATCGGACCAGCAAAGTCCTTGGGACAACACATCCAAATCACTGTAATTTCACAAAAACTATACACAAACTCACATCAACACCGAACCTAACACCACAGTACCCACTACTTACTCGAGCGACAGGCGTCCCGTGGAATACCACAGTTCGTAATGTTGATAACACATTTGAATCACACAATCATCAATTAAAAACTAAGTTTAACACTTTTTATTAGTCTTCCTCCTTCTCTCTCGGCCTTTGACCCTGAAATTCGCGACGCGGGCGATGACGCGGGATAAGGCTTCTCTAATGTCCCACTCTGGGCCTTTTCTCAACGGCACTCATCCATCTGCTCGTCTTGTCCTAGTCTGCGACGCGCTTGATCATGAACTGAATGGCTTGGAGATACTCCTTGTCGGCTCGCTCGGCTTCAAGCGCGTAGTACTCATACTCTTCACGACGCTGGTTTAAGGTATGGGCTGCCCTTGATCTCTCTCTCTCTCTCTCTCTCTCTCTGCTGGTCGCGACAGCATCGTGGTGTACGCACTCGAGTCGTTGATTTCCTAATTTGCAGTGAAATGCTGCATCCTCGTTGTCCCTAGCTCGATAATGGACCTCCTCTTTATCAATAACGCGCTGTTGCTCCTCGTCCACCTTGTTTAGCACGAACGACTACTTGCTCTCCACTTCGACGTTCAAGCCATTTACTTGAACAAAGGCGACCTATTCAAGTGCCGTGGTGACTTCATTTACTCGCACACCGTGTGTAACATAAGAAATCTGTTTCTCCATGGATACTTGGACACGCCGATTTGACCTCAAACGCCAGGTATCGATGGGCCTCTACTTGTTGCTGTAATTGATGGTATAACTGTCATTGACGACCTCGTTTGCTACGCCTACAACTGTCCTTTTGTGGCGACGGGCATGCTGTCTCTGCGCCAACATTTGAACCGCTTTCACTTTCTATTGTTTGGCAAGCTGAGAATGGAAATTCATAGAAAATTTTATGTGGAAGATTGACAACAAAGTGCTGCCAATAGTCCAGAGTGCCGATGTTATAGTTGAAGGGTTGCTGTTGGTGGCATGATGTAGTATCATTTCATTTGTATTAGTTGTTTTGTCTAGTGCCATTACCGACCCCGAGCCACCGGCACTAACACGAGTTCCACCCAAGTCAGCACCACTGCCGGCACCCGAGCCACCGACGCCTGCCAACGCCGCCGTGTATATAAGCTACTTTGTACTGGGAGGATGCGTGAGGTGTCTTCTGGTCGTGCAAGCGTAAGATTTCTTCTAGATGACGAGGATATTGGCGGACTTCCTGTAACAACATACATTCAGTCAAAATGATGAGAAACCATATGCGACTCAGAAGCCAAACAGGCCCATGAAGCCATGCCAGTCAGCTCAAGAATGCTCTATCACTCTGCGCGCAAGGAAGTTGAAGGCATGCCTGAACGTGACTGGTCGGCTCTTCCCCGTTGAGCAATTGAGCTTGACAGCGTTCTCAAGCCTCCTGTTCTACGTATATTGTCAGTCATGGGGTGTATTCTTTCATTATATGTTACCCCCATACCGGTAAAATATAATTTAATTTAATACTTGGTACTAAATTCGAAAACCACTGCCTGTTAAAATCGGGTTTGTCGGAAAAGTATTTCCGGACAAAGACGAACACATCCAAGAGATATTGACCCTTTCGCTGGCTCGATCATTCATTTTGAAAAAAGTTGAATAAATCACCATAGATTTGCCTCTTTTGTTAGCATTGCAAGGTTTTGTGTCTCGATTCCTCCCCCTCCCTTTTTCAAACCAGATGTTGTACTAGCCACTCGAAGTTCATATTGGATTGCATACGGTCGTGTAAAAGGTTTCTAACCACATACCTAGCTTACTCCCCACTACCCGTCTCTCGCACGTTGTTTGCTCCGTCTTCACTGCTGAGATTTGCTTGTCTTCTGCAGCACTGACGTAAAGCTCACGGTCGCAGCAGGAACGAACTCGCCCGCACCGCCGATCTAACGCAGCAGTTCGAAAAAGAAAAGCGTGACTTCATGGATAGCTATGCTATCTACGCCAGACGCAGCAAGCTCTAGTTCCCTAATGCGGCGAAGGACGACTCAATTAAATTGCGTCACTGCTGTTTGTGGACGAAGCTCTTATCCGACTGTCTAGTTCGCGCTTTCGGTTAGCGTAGCGGTAACTTTCGCGCTCCGCGCTAGTGTTTTTGTGTTGGCTCTCTGTGGGGAGAGGTAGGGATGATGTCGCTTGCACGTGAACAGATGAGCCTGGATGTGTGGTCATCGCCACGGTGAAGATCCTATCGGATTTGTAATGCTGTGTAATGGACGATGCAGCACGCTTGCGAAAGGCTCGCTTCTTTTAATGTCTCTGATTTTGAATGTCAACATCAATAAATTTAACATCAGTTGCAGAAATAAGTGTCGGATTCTGCCGTAACTCTATAGATGATGTCGCCAGGCACAATTGACAAAATGTAACAACTGCGCGCGATTGCCTCCGTGCTCAAGAAAGTAGGTTGTCGCACACGATCACCGCATTCAAGCGGGAGAGAGTTCTTCTTTCAGGTGTGGCATTTTCAGCAACAATGGTCGCGTCACTTTGAGGTTACTTAGCAGGAAAGGCTTCGATTTCTTCTGCCCGCGGTGTGGCATGTACGGCAGCGTTTTTAATCGCTCACTGTCCTATTCAAGTGTCATATTACTTGTTCTTAAAATAGAAATACAGCATAATCGTTCGGACACGTGTTTGGGGTTTTGACCCCAAATCGAGGACTAAAATTAGTCAAAATTGATGCTGAAGAAGGAAATTTGTTTGCGGTTGCCTAAACTAAGACTTGCGTTCGAGAAAACTGGTATGTAATTTATCTCAAAGCAAGATTTTTTATCCCTCGTTGCAGATGTTTTAGACACTTAAGCACGTAGCACAAACTCTGCGACAGATGTTAGTGGTGAGGAGGACGCGTGCGCTTTGGTTATCCTCCTCACTTCCAAACCGACGGCTAAATTACCTAGTCATATTTGCACCGCATCTGTTGTAGCCCTTCATGGATATGAAAGATGAGTGACGATATGGCAAACAACCATGTGGTGCTCGATGGGGTGCACAGTAAACTTGCACAGATGAAGGGGAGTTATTGACCAAGGAATCGTGAGCACTTCCAACCTTTTGCATTTTGCATATTTCCTCACTATCGATACTCTTGAGTATTGTTTGTTAGTTTGAACACAACGCGTGTGAGATTGCTCGAATGACAGTGACGAAAGTCACACTATTGGGGTGAGGCGTAGGTTAGCGTTGTATCGTTCCCTATGAAAACGTTTTAATGAATCATTTGTTCGTGCATCAAAGCCGTTGTTGATATAGCGACCTGACCATAGTGCACAAAAATATTCCTATAATTTCTTTTTACTGCTTGGCCGTTGGGGGAAGCGCTCCGTGCCGAGAAACCTAACGAGTTGCTCCATTGGGACTTTTGTGTATGGGTCCGACGTATGTGGGCAACTTTATTTTAGTTGAAAGCACTTGAGTGTTTGATGGAGGAAAAAGTGATTGATTGATTAATTTGCAAACGTCCTGTGCTACAGCTTTTTCGGCAGCCCTTCGCCTTCGTCCTTTGATCTCTTAGCAGCTTGGCATTGACGTAAAACTTGATTGATGGCGCTAGGCCACTCACATCTCTTTGTCACTTGATCCTGCACTGTACTGCAAGATTACCCGAGTTACCCACGCTGCGTAGACTGGCAAATGATGACCCGATTCTGAAGATGTGCCGCTACTCCCCACGCCCCGACACATTATGTTGGTACTCAAAGACGGTCCAAAGAAACTTAGCCTTCGAGCAAATTTTCTACAAACGTTTAGTGGCTCAGAAACCACTTGCAAGCGGAATCCAACTTTAACGACGTAAATATTCTCGCTATATTACGCCATTCCCTAGCGCAAGCTGCAGATAGTTCCTTTTCGTGTGTTGTCCAATATACTTCGTTATTTAGAAAGAAATATGATTGGGTGTTCCACGGCAATATGTATATGCTATGTTGACATAGTACATATCCATAACAAAACCCAAGAGCAATTATGGTCATTAAAGAAAGTTAGTGACCATAATTGGGCTCTCCTAAAGAACACGCCCGCTGTTTAGAAACGAGAGCTAAATTTAGAAACTTTTAGTAGAGTCACAAAATGCTTTATTCGTTTCTGATAATTACTACTAGACCCCGAAGTATTGACCAACAGTAGCCTTCACCGGGAAAAACCAGGAGCGCCACATATACTCGTCCAAATACGAGTCCAGCAAGTCCTTGCGCATACCGCGCATGGACTTAATGTGGCGCTTAATCCTGATTTCCCACATTCCCTCAATGGTGTTAGTATGTGTACCAGTAATAGGATCAACAAAA
Source organism: Phytophthora boehmeriae (assembly GCA_011947355.1). NCBI lineage: Eukaryota > Oomycota > Peronosporomycetes > Peronosporales > Peronosporaceae > Phytophthora > Phytophthora boehmeriae. The sequence goes on from JAAVTJ010000008.1 coordinate 264,498, forward strand.
TGTAGCGTATGGTTGACCCAGCTATGCGAGTAGTGCATACTCGCAAGGGTTCGGCAATTCTCCAGGGTATACTGCTTCCCAGCTCTCTCACAGACGTACGTCGCGAACATATCAGACAGGATACGTGTTCTACCATAGCACTAAAATTAGATATAGGTAGCAGTCAAATATAGTATATGACGTACCCAGGTTTGATAAACTTCTTGATAATAGGTAACAACGTCGGCGTCGTGCGCTTGTCGTACACGACTCGCCCAAACCAGCGCCCAGTCTCTCTCTACACCACCAAACAGCCAGAACTCTTCGTAGTGTTTACCTCGACCGTGTTTCCTCTTCTTCGCTAGGCTCGTCTCATCGATCTCGACGAGCTTCCCTTCACCTCCAATCTAGTGTGCACCACATCGCAACATAAGTTAACTTAAGTCACTTAATCACAACATTACAGCAACATTACCTTGAAATCCGCCTTGAGTAGTTGCTTGGAGCATACGGCCCGGAAGTATGCGTACCACTCGTGTACGGTCGCCTCGGAAACGCCTGTCAGCTCAGATGCAGGGCCATGCGGCAGGCGTAAGCTCCAGGCCAGCTTAATCTCACTGCACTGCACAACTTGACCTTGGCTTCGTTGAAAAAGAGTTAGTCAGCATCCCACGATAATTTTCTTTTCCATTAGCGTGCTTCTTGCGACGACAGCACCGCCACATCTTGCGCACCATAGACAAACCCATAGGCCCTCCGCAAAGATTACACATTTTTTCTTGTCGATTAGACCCACCCCCATACACCAATCCACGCATTTCGCCTCGTCGCAGATGACTTCCAGTACCAAACCTCGGGGTCATCGACATGGTACTCGAAGGGAGTGGACATCGGGTGAGGGCGGGAGAGAGAGGGGAAGGGGGCTTGGTAGTACTTGGCAGATTGCGAAATGAGCCAGTTTACAAGAAGTACGCATGATAGGCAGCACGAAAGCGGGCTTGTATTTGGATTCAATACAAATTTTAAGTGTAGTTCATTTTTATGTGTTGCCAATTTCGGCGTAAAAGCGGGCTCGAACTTATTGTCTTGCAGCCAGGTTGGTTCCAAGGCACCTCAGTCAAATTGGCAGTGCACTCGCCAATGTGTAGAAATCTTTTTAGAAGTTTCAGATTTAGATTTGTAATCGCATATTTAGAAAAGCGGGCGTGTTCTTTAGAAGAGCCCATAATTGCTCTTGGGTTTTGTTTTAACGGGTAGTATGCAACACTACGACAGGTGCTTGTTGTACGGTATCATTAATGCTGGTTCGAATCAACCCCACGCCACGTAGCGACGTTAAGGGCATGTGGAAGCACAGGATTATAAAGCGCAAGAACAGCACGTGAGACGAGAACACAGTTTGCAAATCACCATTATATGGCGGAAGTACCCACATAGTTAAAAACACTCTAGTTTCTTTGCCGGCGTCATCACACCAACAAACCATTGTTTAACTCTTGTGTCGTAAAGCGTGGTATAATACAAATATTGTTTAATCAAATATCAGTATCAGACCTCAACCGATATGCTATCGGGAATGTCCGTAAAACGTTGCATACTCCACGCCTTATAGTTTATCATCAGTTCAGTATATTAATTTCCAATAGAAAATGTATGATAAAAAAGGGACAGTATCGATAGATGAAATTTTCGAGTGTCGATGTGGAGTCACGCGGCTGACCCCAGGATTGTCAAAGAACTTAACGGATAGGCAACCAAACGTACACTTTTAGATTATTGCATATCATTTCTGAGCTCGCAGCAACTTAAACACCGCAGCAGGAGGCGTAAAGTGCTCAGGGTTGAAAATACACACACAAGCGATCCAAATACATCATGACAAAGTGAAACTTTCCAACGGGCGTATACATAACCCTTGACCATACACCAGGCATACGACTTAACAGCATCTGCTTGGTAAGTGTCGGTTTCAGTCCGGGGCGACGTGCACTTTCGGCTGGGCGGTGCTACAAGTATCTTGTGGGAACCTTATTGCAATTCCAGCGTAGAATGAATGTGACTTAAACTGCCTCAACACACTGTGGTGCATCGGTAGTACCGTCGAGCTGTTCAGAAACTGTCTTCTATCGGCATAATTTCCGTCACCAGACTCTTTAAACAATGTTATAGTCTGCTCCGCTGCCCAGTAATACCGTGACAGATGCCTGCCCAACACATTGCATTCTGACACTGATCCCAAAGGGAGGCCTGGCTCCTTTTACAACACAGATTGAGACTTCGGCATTCATCCCTGGAGACTCCTGTTGGACCCAGTATACATGGGTTCGAGTTGAAACTCTCCGAGACTCTCCGGCTAGACCACGGGTTGAGTTTCGAGGAAATCCATTGAAACCAACTTATCCGACTCATGAATTTTGAATTGCGAGCTCCATCGCCTAGAGTACGATGAGCACGTTCGTATTCCACATCACGCTGACGGCTTGGTGCACGATGCTACATCGACGATAGACTATCCCTGTAAATGCTTGGAGTACGAGATCATGAGTGAAAAGCGTAATCTTGTTTAGCTCTCCCAAATCTTCAACACGGTATATTACTTGATGTTTAGTCGCATATTCGGGTAGATCACAGCCTTCTCTGCAAATCAGGTGGATAAATGCTTGATGTAGCGCTGCGACAAAAGGTGTAATGGCCTCTCGCTTATAAAATTCCTCGACATATTATTCGGGTGCTTGTCCCGTTAGGTTAGTCGCCATACCGCAAGCACACGTTTTCGATTGGACTCAAGCAAATAGTCGATCTTCTTGGCTAAGAAAATCTGGCCTGGTCCATAAAAGCATAGTGATCCAGAAAAAGCACAATGACATCATTGGTTAAACCTGTGTAGTCATGGCCTCCACTCGTCGTCCATGGGTGTTTTGTTTTCTTATCTTCCCATCGTTTCCCGCTGCTACCACAGGGCAGCAGTGGTAATCTAGAACCTTGACATTGGCGATGTTGTATTTTGGTCACTTAGTTAATTAAAGGTAATTAATAAAATTCTAATAAACTTGCAAAATGTTAACTAAATTGAATGTTTCTATCTGTCTAAATCTCTTTTTCCTAAATGTATGGAACAAACTATTTCATACTTAGTTATAGTCATGCACAAACGCATGGCGTTGCCCCCACGTACTGATATCAGTATATGGACTTAAGGTAATCAGAGGATACCATGTACCAATATCACATTGGTGAGGGGTATGGATACTCTTATCTGGACAATGTATCCGCAAGGTGACCAGATGTTGTCCACCTTAATGGTCACCTTCATGTAACCCCGTTACGTACTCCGTTTAGCTGTGGGGAATGCAACACAAGCCACCAGCAGAGAAGATCCTCTTTAATGCATTCGAAACAAGTACACTCTGGAACCGGTGCAGTTGATTATTTTGAACGCGTAAACGCTGCAAGAATGGCCTTGCAGCTCGAATACATGTAGCAACGTGTCGCAAACTGCCCATGTGTGAACGGTAAGACTTTGGCTGAAAGATTTCATGAAGTAAGCGGAAGAAACAATTCCGCGGGCAGTAATAACCTTCGATTCCACCATAGATGCCAAGACTGTGTCCGAGTCGAAAAGGAGTCCAAGCACGCGTTGGCATGTAGACCGGCTTGTGAACTTGTCCTCGCTTCCTGCGTCACCGCCCCAGAATCGCCACCATAGCGTAGCGTAACAAACGGTCGATCTTGATGCACTATTCGCCGATATCCGCCGCCACGTTAATGTGACCATCGCCCCGGTGATAGTTGAAGAGACCGCTTGTGGTCTCCAAATCGGTATGTAAACCGTGCACAAATGAAATGGCTCCACCGAAGAAACCGTAGAAACCTGGGGTGCCTGTCCAACCAAACGGAGCTGCTATTTCAATTACCAGCGCATCCCCTTGAACGTCAGCATCCACAACAAGAGTGTACGCTGGTTTGCAGGCTTTATTGAGGTTTTATCGACCTGCAAACCAGCGGGCACTCTTGCTGTGGATTCCGACGTTTATAAAAGCTGAGGCGACATCACCTGCCATGGTCTTAACAGCTGCGCCAGGATGGATATATTTAACATGAAGAATCTCTATAGCTACAACATCGCAGGGCTGTAGTCTGGTTTGATGATCTCTCTTGATTGGTGATGTCACTGATGGAACCGCATTTGGGGTATGACAGATCATGTATCGTTCGCCCGAAGTCGGTGGCTGCTTTGCCACCTTTATCCACCACACCAAAGGGGCTAATGAAATTTTCAGACCATTGTTGGAGTAGGTCCATATCGAAAACCAAGCATCGCCTAAATCTTGCTCATTTCGGATAATCTTACGCAAGACGTTCAGCCGCTTGATCGCTGAGCCATGGTTGGACGCTCTAGTGATTTGGCGTGACAGCATCGACTTCAGTTATACATCAACTCCTTCATCCACAACTTTAGTAGTTCAATTCAGGTGTTTCTAGTCCTTGCATATTGTGTCGACAACCCCGAGGACTAGGTTCTTGTTGGGGCGATATTCGTCCTTCGTTTGGCCTCGCACCAACTCCACAAAGGTTAGTAACGTCTCCTTAGATGCTGCGTTGTTGCATAAGAGCCTTGTCCAAAAAAGTGATTACATTTCGTACCTAGTTATTGCACAGCCAGGACACTTGATAAAAGTCAGGAACCATTTTGCCGACTTCTACGTCGGCAATAGAAAGTAGGTCCGGCACCTGCTATTCTAAAGAGTAGACGACTTTTTATCGGGGGTGAAATTAAGGTGATTTTCAAGCTGGAGGACTGCAGTGAGGCACGATACGGATGTGGACGCTATGGACGTCGACAGCGGCAAGGATAGTGTTGTAGTGATCGAGGAGCACGTTCGTGTAACTACCATGGACGTGGGCACCGCTGATTCAGTTAGAGACGCCTCCAATCAGCGTCAATATGGGTTCGTAATGCTAGTAGATGCCATAGATGAGAGAATCTGCTCACTGAACCCGATGATGATATGGAAGACGAGCAGGTCGTCGTATCTACTTACAGTTCATTGTAATGTGAGCTGCATTTGGTATCTTTGTGCGCTTCAAAGGTACTGGTACTGTATTACTGACGGCAGCTGCGGAGGACCTGCGCATACCCGCCATTTTGGTCTTGATAGTTGTGTACATCCCGGCCTTGGTTGCCGTTGAAGTAGTCGTCGACTTCGGTGTGGTGGTGGCGGTGACTGTGTCCGCACATGCAGAAGTCACGCTTCGCGTGAAATGTCTAGCCTTCTTGCGCCGGGGTCTTGCGAACATGATTTGGCATTAGCATCACCACATCGTCACTGTTATGTGTGTTCATGTCAGAGTGGTTTTCTTCATACTGCGTGTATTGGGGTGACAAGCCAATCGACGCAGGCGGTTCCACCACACTGGCAACGTGAACCCAGTTGTATCTGCAGGAGATGTCTGACTCCCTTCTGCATGTTAGCCTCTCTCCAAGGGTGTAGCTGGCATCTTTCCCTGGGCAACAACATCTGCAGATGAACCGAACGCGTACGGGGCAGGAGCAACTAACGTACTTCATCGGGCAGTGCACAATGCTTGTTACAAAAACAGAAGAAAAAACTCCCCAGAAGTATGATGCACATATACTTTGTTAGAGGTCAGACCAATTAAGTCGTTGCACCAACGTTGTAATGCTTGGACAAGGAGATGCCGTCTACCGCTAAGTTCTTTCCTCTCCCCGAATAAGTCATCAGCCGGAAAAGTCATCACTTTTCTATTTGGACAACGCTCTAAGGATGCCGGTTGCACGGCTGGCACCGACTGCGTGGTGCTCGGTGACGGCAAGGTCACGACTGGATGCTTGGTCAATCCCGACTGCGTGGTCGAAAACGATGGTAAGTTTACTGCTGACTGCGAGGCCACTGTTGCCTGCGAGATAGACTGAATGGTGAAGCTATTGACGGCTTTATCGTCACCAACTTGGTGGTCGAGTTTTAAGCGGGTATCCGGTTCTGTCACTCGCGGTGAATTGACTTCTTCGTCTGCGTCTTGGTTGATCATGCAATTCGGTGTTTGATGCTTGGGGGTGTGTTGTAACAGTAAAACAGCGGTCAAGGCGGAAATTTACCCGCTGCTGCGACCCACACGGCGAATGGCTTCAGGAATCGCGGGGCCCTACATGTAATCACGTCGCCCACGAGGGTTCGGATCACGCAATGCGTTGCGTCTTGATTGCTCGAGCTCTTGCGCCAGGCCGCTCTCGACAGCCATCGTCCACTGGGGAGCTTGGTAATCAATGCCACGAACGGACTCTGAAATGAGCTTCACCACTGGGCGTCGTCGGTTGTAGATGGCCCAGCGCCGTCCCCAAAGCTTATCGGTGTACATCAACGTAAGCCGGACGCGGACTGGGGTACTTGCAGGATAGGCAGACTTGTTATTGGACACGAATGAAGGAAGTTGAGGCGTCACCTTGTGTATGTAGTCGTACCACAATTCTTAACCCAGAGCATTCAACCGTGAATTCCATCAGGGATCATTGTACGATTCGCAGTTGGTGGACACCATCGGAAGACTTGCCGAAGAACTGAAGTCGCTCGAGAAGTTCTCGTTAGAAGATCCTGTACCAGGCTTTACAGATCGCTGATTTTCTGATAGTGCATCAGCGTCAGGCCTCTCGAGCCCATCAGACCACAGAATATACCCATTAGCACGGCAAGAGATACTCGGAATTTAACGCACTCAAGCTCCGGATAAGACAACACAGATGGCATCGCAGAAACAGGCTTACCTGAAGACGCGCCAAAACCCTTGAGCATTTGGTTGGCGGTCAGTAAGTGCGCTTGTGGGGGCTGTAGTCGCCTTTCGCCATTTTTGTCTCCAGTAAGCTTGAACTGGTGAGGAAGCACATGCCATTGGAGGGGGCAGCTCTCCCTTCGCGTTTGGAGCCGTGCCGACCGAGCGCTCTGAGTGATGCAGTTGGCTCGTGTTTTGGCCCACCAAGCCGCGAAGACACTGGACTACTTCTCTTAGGGACCATAGTTCCACTTGGACATCGACATCGGAGTCATGAACGTGACCAGATGCTGCTGTGGCATCCGCTGGAGCTGGAAAGTTCCCAGTCGTTCCCGCACCCGGCTCAAAAGATGCCATGAAGGCACCAAGATTAAACTCTCGATCCGGTCGTTGAGGTAGGAAGCTCGCTGGTGGATGCGTGTCGTCAGATCGCGTCTTCATTGGGGTCTTCTTCGCTCGCTTGGCAGGCGCTGGAGTCGACTTTTCTCCATGTCAGGCTCCGAATCACCATCATCAGAGTCGCTAGTGATTCTTGCATTGAGTGTCATTCGTCACTTCTTCGGAACTGCGCTTCACAAGCTTCTTCTTGCCCTTGTGGGCTTCATCACCACCCACAACGGGTGCAGCCTTACCCGTGCTGCGTTTTCTGACACGGAGCGGAGGAGGGTCAGATGTGCGTAGAGACGATGTTGCAGTCCACGGATCCTCTCCCCTAGTCACGCCAACGACCACAGCATTATCAAGGCTTATCGCGTTGACCGTCAGAGCCGCATGGGCCCTTGACGAAGGCGAGTTCGGTGCGCTAGTCGCGTCGGTAGTTCCGCGAGTAATCATGTTGAGTAGAATGAATGAAGTCCCCTTGTTTCTTGCGGTTGTTACTTGTTCTGCTTAAGTCGAAGTGCGATTGCCCTCCCGGAATCGGGTGGTCCGTGAGCAGCAGGCTAGAAATTGGAAATCGGTATGATACCGGTATCATACTGGTGGTCGTAACATTTAGTGTGAAAAAACAAAACAATTCCTTTTAGCTCCGCACATGGAATACACCTGTATATACATTCGATCTCCGTGCGAGATCGAGTAGCACTGCGTGAGTAGTTTAAAAGGGAATGGAGTTCACGGCGGAAGTGTTGAGTCTGCTCAGGGTGCCAGACCCGAGTGAGCTATGCCTGAGGCTCGTGAGGAGTCTGTATGGACTTAAGCAGGCGGGGCGCTTCAGGAACTAACGGATTTTACCGAATAGTACCCGGGTTACTAATTATTAGAACCCCTAAAAATCGATCGGTTTAGACGAGGGGCTTTTATATGGATGAGGGCTTCTAAATACCACTTCAACCTGTCAGGAGCATGCAACTAAATACAATGCAAACGGAGTGTATCTCAATGTAAAATGCAGCCTAAATTGAAATTTCTGTCTCGCTCCGCTCGAAATATGTCAGCCAAATTTTCTCCCTCACTCGCCACCAGCTTCGAACTGTACCAGGGTCCAAATGCCAGCCTAGACGGCGAAAATGTTCAACTGATCGACTTGGTATCCCTTCACCAGCTGTTTAATTCAGTTCAGCACCTCTTGCTTCTTGTAGAGGGAATTCCGCTGCGTCTCGGCCTCATTGTAAAACCAGGAATGCATAAAGCTCAGTTCTTCGTGCGATACATCGAGTACGGTGTCGAGGACGATCTTCTTCGTCCTCTTACTTGTTTTTTTATCTGTAACCCGGACTAGTATATAAATCAGAAAATTAATTAAAATATCGGGCTTCTAATTGATACAGGGTTTATAATTTCTGAAGACAACTTCAATTTTGGCATGGGGCTTTTAATTCCTACGGGGCTTGTATACGGTAATTTCCGTTAGCTCCTACACGAAAAATCTGCTCAAGGTCGAATTCACCCAGTGCGTGACGGACGCGAGCGTGTACTACAAGGTGACGAGCGAAGGGACGACTGTGCTCGGGTCGTATGTGGTGACTTGCAGGATACAGCAACGCAGGCCAAGCTCCTCGACGTGTTCCACCAAGAGATGCAATTATTGGAGTTGAAATGTCTGGGGACTGCGGTTTGAGATTGTGCGATTTGGTCTTGATAATGAAACGGGATGATGTGGGTTAGAACAGGGACGCTACGGAAGCGTGTGTCTTCAATCGTACTGCTGCAACTGCTGGATGGAGTTGTCGTATTTTCGGGGTCAGGAACGCGTGTTGAGATCCGGATCATACAACTACCCGCACTGTAACCAAGTCTACACTATCCGAAATTCGCTGAACCAGCACGTGCGCCGTCTCTATGATGACCTGTAATAACCAGAGTTCATATCGAGCGACGGGTGCACCAGTGATTGCGACAATATTTATGCAAGCGAGAGTAGCGAGGAAGACGATGCCTAAGCGTAGGCGGTGCAGATCGAAGTATAACAGGAGTGGAGAGAACAAATCCATTGTAATAACCTTGTTTACATCCTTTCGACTGGTATCATTAATTCTCATTGTGACAGTGACACGAGCAAACACAGTACTAGGGACAGTGGGTAACACGGTGGCAGTCACAACAGAGAATAAAATCATAAAAGAGAATACAATGACAATGCCAAATGAGGGCGTAATGAAAGTAAAACTTGCGTTTTCTACAACGCATGTGTCTCACTACGTTTTCTTTAACAAATACATTCTTGATATTATTAAACAAACGCCCACTGCACAAGTTCTTGACCAAGATTGGACTCGAGCATCACGACTCTGGCGACTACGGCCAAAGTGAAAGGAAAAGTGACCATGACGCTTACGTTCTATGTCGATGATCTCTTGTTACAGTGGAATTGGTGACCTGCATCAGATATACCATAAAACAACACAAGACTAGCTGTCAAAGTTTGACATGCGATTGTGAGAGGGGGGCGACAATCCCTCCGACACAATTTTGGCAATTGGCCATATTCTGGTGAGAGGAATAAGTTTTTTTCGACAAGTTCTAAAAAAGTAGCCCGTTACTTAATACTGAGCAGCGGAGTGGTGAGGATAGCTCATGGAGGAATTCGGTAGGTACAGTATCCATTTCGTTCTGTGTGGTCCTTTTGTCATATTTCAGGTGCTAAGAGTACAGCGTCCTACCGTAAGAGTAGCGTTCCATTCGCGTGCGCCAATGGCAAGCCTTCCAGCAGTTCCAACCCGCCAGCTCGCACAATACCATCCTGGTCGACACCAAGTGATCTGTCGGCATGATTGAGTTGAGAGCTGTGATCAGGGAAAGTGCTATGTGATTGATGTTCTATCCGTTCAAAGTTAGTACGTAAGTAAACGCTCTGGTATAGATGCTTGTCTCCATGTGATGTGGACGGTGCACAAAGGACGAAAATATTTGATAGCTCAGGGACTATTACAGACACCACTGAGAAACTCTGGCACACGATCACAGCATACTTTCCCAAAGTTGTTGCACGCGGTCTAATCTGTTTTGAGAGGTAGTCGCTGATTTCAAATCCTTCGACTCTTCCCGCCCATTTCGCTTCCGGACACAGCACCTCAAGCTCCAAGTACTATGCGCAAGCTATGGAGTGGTGTAAGTCAGTGTGGTGGAATATTAATTCTAACACTATTAAGCATTGTTTTGAGCATGTACGAGTAGTCTTTCCAGAGCAGGAAAACAAAGTTCGATCCACAAGGGACGATCAATCGATTAGCGATCTGCAATACTTAATAACCGTCACATAAAATATAACCTCCATCTTCTGAATTTTTGTTTTTGCAGAGTTTCTCAGTGGTGTCTGTATTTACTTTTAATTTTGAAGGCAAAGTTCGCTTTCTGATCCTCGAGCTAAGTTCGTAAAAGCTGGATTTTCACATAAAATACTTTTCCAGCAAAGAAGCAAGTAAGATGGCGGACCCGCAGCCCGTGAAGGTGCCGCCGACGTTCAAGTCGCTGCTGCCGTTCGTCAGGCGTGCCGAGGAGCTTGACCGGGACACGTCACGCCCAGAGTCCAAGCTGATCGCGTACTTCTGTCGCCAGTACGCCATGGAGCTGGGCATCAAACTGCGCGAGAACGATTCCTCGAACGACGCCACCGACTACTTGCTGTCGCTCATGGACCGCTTAGAAGACGAGAAGAACAAACTGCCGGAGTTTACGCAGGAAGAAGGAAAGGTGTGCTGTGTGTTGTACGATGGGGCCTTGCTCGTTCCTTTTGATACTGAAATCAGATTGTTTTTTATTTCTGCCTAGGAAATCTGTGAGGATTTCGCGATGGAGATTTTCTCCAAAGCGGATGACGAAGACCGAGCAGGGATGGCAAGCAAGTATGCTGCATTGATAAGTTTAGTCCGGATTGCTGGTTTAGTAGAGCTCACTTTTGATCTCTGTGTTGACAGGAGCACCGCCCGCACGTTTTACGCTGCTGGCACGTTTTTCGACATTCTGAACCAGTTTGGAGACATATCGGATGATGTAAGTTAGAATTTTGCAAGGCAGTGAAGGGTGTAGCTGGTGATTGAGTACTTGCTTGTGCAGATTGTGGAAAAGCGCCGATACTGCAAATACAAAGCGGCGACGATCCTGAAGGCCATCAAGGAAGGACAAACCCCAACACCTGGACCCCCGATGGCATGGATATTAAAGTCGTACGTATTATCACCAATGTGCCTGTAGAATAGTGACTGACGGTATTTTGATGAGTGACAGGAGGTTGACGATGATATTCCGTCAACGCCAGCTCCAATGCCACCAACCCCACAACCTCCAGCTCCGGTGGCTCCACCAAGCCCCTCGCCGCAACAGCCTTCGGAGCCAACGTACAGCGACTCCTCGTTTCCTTCGTTCACCGGGTCCGTGGGATCCGTGGGTGTATCGAACTCGCAGAACGCTAGCAATCACAACTCAAGTTGGCATGAGCCTTCACCTCCTCCGTCAATGCCATCTCCTCCAGCCCCGAGTCAGAAAATGCCGCCAGCGCCATCTGCCCCACCTACTCCGGCGTATTCGGCGCCTGTTGCTCCACCAGGCCCAGCATATTCAGCACATATCGATCAACCTCCTCCAGCATATTCAGCATCTGTTGCCCCGCCAACTCCGACACCGAGCCCGGCCTACCACTCTCCCCCAAATCAGAGTACTTCTTCTCGCGTACGTAATACGCCGGTTTCCCAGAATGAGATCAATGACGCGATTGAATACGCGAAATTTGCCATTGCCGCGCTGAAGGTGCGTTTGACCTTGCTGTGCGACGATGAATGCCTCTCTATAGTTCATGTCCTAATTTGTTTTGTCTGTCTTTAGGTCAAAGACATGAAGTTGGCACAAGAGCGTTTGGAGATGGCGCTAAACCATATCCGATAAGCAACACGTGCATACAGTGCAAGAGCATTTGTCGATAGCACGGATTGCTTTCGAGATAAACCTCACGCTGCTTTCATCATTTATCCACCGTCCTCTAAAAGTCTATTTGGTGCATAATGTACGACTAGTCTTCTACCTTGTCCTCTACCTTGGACTGCACACCTTTGCGTGAAGGGAGCGTGGCCAGAGTGGCCTGAGCCCAGTCTTTCACTTCAGAAAACTGAGCCAGAATTTCGAACACTGCGGTGCATACACGTCAACACACTTGTACGTGTAAATCAATGATACATGTACGCACCGTGGTTTACAGTCAGTACGCGCGTGGTAGATCCCATTTCAACGACTGCGTCGAGCGGCAACTTTGCAGTCTCAATCCCCTGTTCAACAGCCTTCTCGTACGTAATCCCTTTAAGACGGTTGCGATCCACAATACCACCAATGATGTACACCTAACATGAAAAGATATCGTTATACTGTAGACTAAAGCGCACAACCGTATAGCACCGACGTATGCCAAGCGCACCTTGTCCCTGCTTAGCTTCGTGATGGTGTTGGGCGAGTCAGCTGTAAGATACACCAGCGATTCTTTCTTAAAGAGCTCCATGTAGCACTTGGACGATGCCTTGAACTGCAAATGTGCAGAATGCGTTTTAGCCATGGTAGAGCCTCAGGCTTTTTAACCGCATGTAGAGCTAACACACTTACTGCCAACCACTCGTGGAACCCACTGATCTTCTCGAGATTTTCTTTGATATCACCACGCAGTGAAGTGATGTACGCACTGCAGTCCAACAATAAACCACGCATCACAACATCAACATGACACGGCTTGCGGTAGCACACCACCGCAACAGATCAAAGTGCTGACACGTACTTCATGGGCGTGCGGCTTCGTTTATTCACGCCATACGAGAACCTGCATCATCACCAATATCACACAAACAGAACACGGTGAGCAGTCCACAGCAATTGCAGCATGCCAATCCACACCACGGACATGATCTGCTGCGACAGACTCTTCTTCTCCTTCTCCGACATCTTCTCCTCAAACCCGCAGTCGATCACGACCTTGACACCTTCCTCTGCAGCCATAAGGAAAGACTCGCGCTTGGCAATTGCCCGCTCCTTGCGACGCAGCACAGCTTCCTCGCTCATATCCAGCTCCCGCGGTGGCGGATGGCGCCGCTGGCCTTCTTGGCGCGCTGCTGCTCCTGCCGCTTGACCTTCTTGTTGGCCTTGCGCTCCTCCCACTGCGTCCGACGCTTCTCCTTCCGCATAGCACGCTTCGACAGCTTCTTGGCATCTTCATTGGAGGTCGCATCAGCGCTGGTTACTGCGGCAACGGGCTGCTTGGCTTGCTCTTGAGCAGCGACCGGTTCCGCCATGCTGTTGCTTGTCAGAAAACTTAGTCCAATGGCTCTTCACTTGATTCCAGTATGCCTCATTTTAATCATCCAATCGTCCAGTTGCATTCTTTCATCCATACAACACACGTCACATATAAATTCCGCCCACTTCAAACAGCGAAATAGCCAGCCAACAAATCCATCAGTTGAGAAAAAGTTCGGGGAGTGCAGTAGCGATGTCTGCGCTGACTGACGCGGTCCTCAAGGGCGGCGTGGGCGCCCTCGGCTTCCTCGCCAGCGCCTACACACTCACCAAGTTCATCGATGCCTCCCATGTCGTGCGTACCGTCCTCTTTTAATGACAATCGGATACTTTCTTAGGTCATATCGTTTAATTAACAAGATCGTTTGTTTTTATATATTTATTGTAGAAAATCGCGCCGTGTGGAGATGAAGAGCATGATTTGGACGTCGTGCTGTGCTTTGACACCAAGAAGTTCTCGCTCGAGGCAGTGGAACTGTTCGTGCAGATGGTGCGCAGTCAGACTCAGTTGGTTATCGTCCCCAAGCCCAAGGGTGTGCTGGAAGAGCACGAAGAAGAGAAGAACAAAGAGCCTGTGAAGATAGAGCACACGTACTACTTACTGGGAGCCACGCATGCTACGCTGGTGTCGATCAAAGAGAAGAAAGAGCGTGCGTTCCATGGCGGTGTGGGCGAAGAAGAGTTCGTACCCGACCACTTCAGCTCGGGAGATCGGATCGATCTCCTTTTCTTCGAGCTGGGTCGCTTGAAAGTCCATGCTGACCAGTATCACCCTAGTGTGATAACCGAGGCCGAAGAAGCAGGTGATAGTGTGGCTCAACTGCCTGAACCGTTCCAAGAAGAAGAACACGGAGTGCTTCTGCAGCAAGCGCTGCATTCACAATTCCTGACAGACCATTTCCCATTGCACGACGACAAAGAACGCAGTGAGTTGGTGGATTTGTGGGTGAAAAGGTGGTTTAAGCCGCAACCGCTGAATTTTGTGCGCTCGTACTTTGGTGACGAGGTCGGGTTTTACTTTGGGTTTCTCGGGATGTACACACAGTGGCTGGTTCCGCTGTCAGTGCTCGGACTGATTACTGTTTTCGTCGACTTTTACCCAGACTACGCCGCTTATGGTCGCGGATTGTATTCTCTGCTGGTGACAAGCTGGGCGACAGCATTTTGAAGTTCTGGAAGCGTCAAGAAAGCGCACTGCGTAACGAGTGGAAGATAAGAATTGCTGATTCACTCGCGCTGGAACCCGTCCGCCCGGACTATTGGGGAGAAAAGAAATTTGATCCGGTGGAAGGCACGTACTACACTTATTTCTCATCGGTAGACCGCGTGAAGCGTTACTTGGTGACTTTTTCGGTGACGATGGTTGCGTTGGCTGTGGTCACTTTCATCACAATCATTTACCTTGCGTGCGAGGAATGGGTGTCCGTGGTGGTTACACCGGCAACCGGGTGGGATGGCTACTACGCATATGTGTCATTCGTACCTTCGGTTGTCTACTCGGGTGTGGTACTGTATATGGATGGGAAATACTCGAACTTGCATCCTACTTGACACGCTTCGAAAATCACCGGACGGATAGTGATGTACGCTATATTTTTCCATGTGTGCGATATGCATTTTGTGAAGCATTAACTTGACAAATCCTCTTGTTATTTTGTAGTTCGCGAATGCTCAAGTGCTGAAGTTAGCGCTGTTTTACTTTATCAACAACTTCGGTTTCCTATTCTACCTGGCGTTTAAGTCTCGCGACATGGATCTACTGGAACAGACGCTGAGCTCTCTGTTAATTACGCGACAGCTCCTTGGCAACGTGACAGAGCAGCTAATTCCATATATGACGGCGAGGTCGTCGCTGAAGACTGAAGTTGGAAAGATGGCCAAAGAGGCAGACAGCAAGGATACTCCTGTTAGCAAAGTGGAGTCTGAGCTCCTGCATCCGACGTATGACGGAACCTTCGATGACTACTTGGAACTTTTGTGCAGTTTGGGTGCGTATGCAAAACCTTCGTCAACATGATTGCATTGTGTGACTGCTGGATACTCATCTGTTTTTCGCTATTGTAGGCAAGTGACGCTGTTTGCTGCGGCATATCCGCTCGCCTCGCTATGGAGTCTTTGCAACAACATCTTGGAGATTCGAAGCGATGGTTTTAAGCTCTGTGTGAGCTTTCGACGGAGCAACCGAACGTCTACTCAGGGAATTGGCACATGGTACTACGCGTTCAGTGCGTTGGGCTATTTGTCCGTGATGACCAACTGTGCGATTTTCGGCTTGCACTCTGGATTTTTGAGCCGCCTCTTTCCCAAGATGAGTTTTGCGGGGACTTTGGTCGTAGTGGCCATTATGGAACATGCCATGGTGGGTGTGAAGGTATGCGTGGAGATGCTCGTGCCGGACACACCTACAACTGTGTTCGAGGCCCAGCGAATGCAGCGTGCCAAACTACGCAAGCAGGCGTCGCTCCAAGTGGAGTTGTCGTCTCGTCGGCAGCTGCAGCAGCGAGTGTCTGAAGACGACAAGGACACGGACGAGATTGCGCAGATCGCTGCTGACGATGTGAACAACTGGCTGAGTCGTGAGAAGGAACGTCGCCTGAAGCTGGAGCGCGAAGTGAAGAGCCTGAACGACCTGTACATGAAGTGGATTCGCGAGGAGCAGGCCAAGCGCAAGAAGTCGGAGCACAAGTTGGCGATGCTCATGGAGAGATACAGCGGTCCGCTGAAGTAGCGAGGCCAGCGCAGCAGAACAACAGAAGCTTTTCATGCGAATGCATCGAGTCGGTAGCGTCCAGAGCGTATTTCAATGAGAACTCTGCGTCATTCCAGTCGAAGTGTATCCATTATTGTTCTGTACCTACTTTGTGACGAAATGTGACGTTTGGTTGGCCAATCATATGGCTACGTTATTTTCCACCAATGAAAAGGAGAAACTGCCGGTCCACCAGCAAAGCGAGCGGGCGACGGTCATCTTCCCGTTTTCGGCCCCGTGTGCGTGCCACCAAACCCAAACCAGGAGCAGTAGCCAACGCGAAGAAGCACGAGATGGCGGCGAGTCAGAGCGAGTTGGACCGACAGATCGAGCAGCTCAAGCGCTGCGAGTACCTCAAGGAGTCGGAGGTCAAGGCTTTGTGCCAGAAGGCGCGTGAGATCCTCGTGGACGAGAGCAACGTGCAGCGTATTGACGCCCCCGTGACGGTACGAGGGAGGGGAGAACAATCTCTTGTTTTGGGTATTTTACTAACTATTTGATGTATTTTTAAAATCAGATTTGTGGTGATATCCACGGCCAGTTCTACGACTTGAAGGAGCTGTTCAATGTGGGCGGAGAATGCCCCGAGACCAATTATCTGTTCATGGGCGACTTTGTGGATCGCGGTTTCTACAGTGTCGAGACGTTCCTGTTGCTGCTTGCTCTCAAGGTAAATAGCGAGAGGAGGAGAGTCAAAGGAAGAGTTTTTATTGACAGAATCTTCTTTTTCTCTCTTTTTTAGGTGCGCTACCCGGATCGCATTACGCTGATCCGCGGCAACCACGAGAGCCGTCAGATCACGCAGGTGTACGGCTTTTACGACGAGTGTCTCCGCAAATATGGCTCCGTCAATGTGTGGAGATACTGCACGGAGATCTTTGATTATTTAAGTCTGTCTGCGATCATCGAGGACAAGATCTTCTGTGTGCATGGAGGTTTGTCCCCGTCTATCAACACGCTCGACCAGATCCGGATCATCGACCGCAAGCAGGAAGTCCCGCATGACGGCGCTATGTGCGACTTGATGTGGTCCGATCCTGAGGACATTGACGGATGGGGGTTGAGTCCGCGCGGTGCTGGATACCTTTTCGGCGGCGACGTTGTGGAGAAGGTGAGAAGATTGCAGCTACTTGGGCTTGGTATTTGGTGTTTAACGCTTTTGTTTATGTCGGCAATCACAGTTTAACCAGACAAACGACATTCAACTGATCTGCAGAGCGCATCAGCTGGTGATGGAAGGACACAAATCCATGTTCAACAACGCACTGGTGACGGTGTGGTCGGCTCCGAACTACTGCTACCGATGCGGCAACGTGGCGGCCATTCTAGAGCTGGACGAGAACCTGGAACAGCGATTCAAGGTAAGCATGAGCGAGATGAGCTGCGTGCGCGCCGGAGTTTGTCTGACCCCCACCGTCATGTGTTTCTACAGATTTTCGAAGCTGCACCGCAAGATGCACGCGGCGTGCCAGCAAAGAAGCCGGCTCCGGACTACTTCTTGTAAGGCAGTGAGATCGAGTCGCTAACAGCGGGCGTGCTGCTTTAGAATGCGCGCCTCCATTTTGCGCCACAGATAACATAGCAGCAGTGAAGAGATGCAGCAGGCACAACGAGAGCAAGGGTGGCGTACATAGGGGAGGAACGAGCGAGTGCCATCAGATCAGCGTAACTCCACTTGAAGTATATTTTTTTGGATTTCTAATCGTGGTCGATGCTGTCGCCATGCGTTTTATGGTGCGAACACTATGCAGTCCATACTAACTGCACGTGTTCGTTGGCAAGAAGGAGTGTGGAAGTAGTCACACAGATATCAAAGAACTCAGTCCTTGCAAATCTACAATCACTCTTGATTTGAGGATCCGATAATGACAGCTTGGAGCGACGTATGGAGGAGTGCGCAACTGCGGCTGCAGCTCCGTGACGAGTGTCTCTTTCAAGGTGAGCACCTGCTGGCTGTGTAGTCATTTGAACGAGCCACTTGTCCATTAATCTGCTGCTATTGGAACGTTTTTAACAGGGGAGACTGTGGGGGTGGACGTTTGTGCGGATGTGCCTCCTTCGGTTGGCTCTACGGGCAAATACGAGGGGCAGCAGCGCGTTGACACGCTATTGCAGCGTTGGAAGGCTCATTGTGAAGGTGCTCAAGCCCAGATTCAGATCGTGGACGAGTCTTCTCCGGACCCTCACGCGAGCAGCTCTCGCTCTACGTCGACGACGCTGTTCCGACAAGAAACGCAGTTTTCTGTCGTCTCTGTGGACCGAGAGGATGGGAATCCCGCTTCTGTGGTGCGATTACGAGCCCATTTCGACTTGAAAGTGCGCCGTGAGTTCTGGGACCGCAAGGTGTTGCTGGTTGTGAACATCACGCCCAGACGCAGTGTGGATGAAGGAATGCAGAGTGATATGAAGACTGCATCAGGGGAAAGAGAGCGCTCTTTGTTGATGGACGAGTGGACGAGTGAGTTGTTGTCGTTGACACGAGAAGAAGCACAGCCGACGCTCACAATGACCCGGAGGGTAGAGCGTCACGTCACTGTCACCAAACCTTTGCGGCTTGATGTGGAGACGAAGGATTTGGAGAAGCGGCGAGTGGGGATCCTCGCCCGAGTGACGAACACTCACCCGACGCTGTCATTGTCGGTGAGAGATCTGCATCTCCACCTGAACCAGTCGCTGCGTGGCACTGAGGCAGGTAGTTTCCGAGTCGTGAGCGGCGATAAAGTTCCGTTTCCGGTTGTGCTGCTTCCCCAAGAGCGCTACAACTTCCTCTACATGCTGGAGCCAGAAGAAGTTGTGGCATCTCAAGAGAGTTCAGAGGACCAAGTCCCCACATCAGCCGTTCAGCGGAAAGCCAAGGTATCAGCGACGAATCGTGTGATAACGGCTCAGCACACTCTATTGACATTGTCCTGGCAAGCGGTGGCTGTTGCCATGGAAGCAGTTGTGGAGAATCGCACGATCGTATGGTCTCCGAAGCCACCCCTCTCTCTGCTGACATGCTGACGTTGGTGTCGTCTGCGTTAGAAGGACAGTTCAAACGAAGCACAGAATTCAGGTGTCAACGACTACTTCCGGAGTCAGCGTTACACGCAACGATTAGACCATTGCCATCGAGCATTGAGGTTGGGAGCACGGTGACGGTTTGCGTGGCCGTGTTGAACCGTTCAACGCGCACCGACTTTGACTTGACACTAGTATTCCCTTTACAAAAGACTACAGGACGGCGCCGGCATTCGTGGGGTTCGAGGCCTCTCACCGGTTGGGGTGCGTTCCTTCTGCTGTGTACTGAGCTCTCTTGCTGTCGAGTTGTTGTGAACTAATCTTTCCTCTGTGTTTAGGCTGATACGACCAGGCATGAGTGCCAGAAGAAGTTTGCACATCGCATTTCTTCGTTCGGGCAAAAGTACGGTGGGCCCGTTAGTGCTGGTGGATAACTTGACATGCACATGCTACTTGACAGATGAATGGAGTGCGTTTGTCAAGTGACCAGTTGGGAGCGTTCGGTGCACCTTCTTAGGCGTCCTTTCAGTACTGAAAGTCGCGCGCGTGCAACGTAACATGTTGAAGCGGACGTATCCACGAAGTAACTGGGCGTCTGAACCTGAACAAGCGGGCATTAAGGAATCAACAGAAAGTCAGAGCTACGAAATCACGAGCGGAAACGGAAGAAGAAAACGTATGCACAGCGCTCGAATTGTGCTCTCTTCGGTAGCAGTGCTCTTCTGACGCGACCATCTCCATCGAAGGCAGCACAATGGCTCGCCGAACTAGTGAAATGCTGTCGGGAGCTGCGAGTTTTGCTAGGGATAGCAGCGTCGATGGCGATGATTCCGCGCGCGAATCCTGGCTCTGCCGGTCGACTGTGTATGCGAGTGAAGTGGGGGATCTCGACGATATCAGTGACACAGACGAGTGTGATTGGTCTCAGCTCCATACACCGGCGCCCACGGTACTTGTCGATTCTACCCGCAGGATGTTGTCCTCGCAGAAAGATGACACTAAGGCATCCCTTGGAATTTTTAAAGGAAGTACAAGTCGTGATACGATGAGCATGGCCTGCACTCCGAAAGAAGGGAAGCCCAAATTACCTTCCATCCCGGGGTTTTCCAATTCAGAGGCGCTACGGAAGCAGCTACCACAGCATGCAAGGAAACAGACTCCGCTCAGTCGTAGTCATAATGATTTCAAGGATGGTGTACCAAGCAAGAAGGCAGGTTTTGGACGACCACAATACATGACCGATGAATTCACCCATCCAACTGACGCTGATGCCAATCAAAGGAAATGGGATCTGGAGGAAAAGTTACAGGACACAAAGCACCGATGTGCTGCCGGAGTGAACGCTGTTCAGGTTCCATCTCGAGATTTGCGGCGAAAATTACCATTGCTGGGTTCCTATGCTCCCTCAGTGGCCGAAGATGCAGAAAATCGACGAAAATGGGACTTGGAGAGAAAGCTACAAGACTTCGAGTGGCAATTTGCCAGTGTAGGTATGATGGATGTGGAGGAACAACAGCGAGATACAAAGCGGAAATTGCCATTGTTGAATCCTCTTGCTCCCTCTATGGCTGAAGATGCAGAAGATCGACGGAAATGGGACTTAGAGAGAAAGCTACAAGACGCGGAGCAGCGATGTGCCACTATTGTTACGATGGATATGGAGGGGCAAAATCTAGAATTAAGGCGTAAGTTATCGAGGTTGGACTCTTTTGCTCCCGCTGAGTTGCGCGGAAATCGACAGAAATGGGGGCTGGAGATAAAACTGCACGATTTGGATGTTTGGTGGTTTCTACGTGGCTCGACCGTGCCAGGGACTGAGGGATTGAAACAAAAGTTGCAGCACTACAGAAGCCAATCTGGTGAACGTCAAGTGCTAGGTGAATACCAAATTAGTGCTCATCTCGGCTACCTTCTTCTGTTCACCAGCACTGCTGTTTTACACAGCGCAATATTCAATTTCAGTTTGGAACTACGGCAGTTCTTGCACCTCGACACGTACCCCATCGGCCTGTTGTTGCTGGTGAGCTGGGTGTTTGTTGGGCTAAATAATTTTATTGGTGGGGTAGTTGGCGACCTTGTACAAGATCGGGTGTTGTTGCTGCACCGCACCGTTGTGGTTTGGGGCATTGCTGTCGTGGCATTTCACATCGCTGCTTTTCAACTCTCCCCTATGGTAACTTCGGCAAGCTTGGCTTCTGGGTTTCTATGTGCTGGTGTGGGCCACGGTTTTCTCTCTCGAACGTGATTGCTCTTGGAGTACAATGTAACCTACCCAGCTTCCAGACCATTCCCACGCCACTTTTTTCGGACGAAGAAGACAGTGGTGACAGTAGCAGCAGCAGTGAAGAGGACAGTGCGACAGAAAGTGAGGCATCATACTCGTCTGCTGAGTCAGATCTGTTGTCTACCAACTCTGACCAACAGCAGCAGGGGAATGATCTGGCCAGTCACAGGTTTTTTCTGGTTGCTTTGCTGCAACACTGATGGGTTTTTCGCTCGTACAGGGTTATTATTTCTTGGTGGTGAACGTCGACGGATTTATGGCTAAGAGCTCAGTGGATACCTTTGCGGCTGGGGGATTTCACTTTATGCTGTTCGTGAGCTTTTTGCTTATGGCGTCTCTTATTTTTTCTGCTTTCAATCGTGGAGCTTTGGTCAGAACAGTTATACATTGCGACAATCATGCCTGCAGATGAATGAGCAGAGTTTTGAGCGCAAGCTTGCGAGATTAGAAGGGGATTCCAATTTATCAGCGGATCCCCTATCGGAATGGAGTTGGAAGAGTCTGTTTTATCTGTGCAACCGAGCACTTGTGGGCTACGCTCTACTGGTGTTCATCTTGATGGTGTTGATTGGTGCCGGTATATCCCTAGCTGTCATGCTTCTGATGGTCCAGGCGTCGTTTTCTCTCCGGTTGGCGGCATTTTTACTTGTTGTGTTCGGTTGGGTGCTTACCATGGTTGCGACCTCAAGACAGCTCAACCCAAAGATGCAAAAGGTACTTCGCAAGTGGCGCTCCTCGGGTTTGCATCCACGCCAGCTTTTCTCGGCACTTTTTGCGATCGCCTTCTTTTGTGTATCCGGATGCGTTGCATTCCTACGCGCACAGCTCTATACGACTATGGTTGTGCAAGTGTGCCAAACGCGTCTCCTAATTCCGGGTACCAGTGATCAGCTTTTTGATCCAGAATTGTTGGGTATTACAGTTGGCGCTTCCTCGCTTCTTCTGTTAGCGATTTGCCGAATATTTACCGGAGGATCACCCGTCCCTGAGGCCTCCAGCCCCGTATCACCGACCACGAAGTTGATCTTATTTGATCAGGAGGTGCCCGCGAGTCCCGTATCAAAGCCTCAGACGCTGTGTTTATCACTACAGCTACTTCCAAGCCCGGCATCTTTCACCGCCACTACACGCATGTGCTTCGCAATGCTGCTCTATCTTGTCAGTGTTTTTTGTCCAGTGTTGTCGAACTGTACCGGCGGAATTCAGGCATGGCTCCATCTCTACTTCCACGAAGCTGCGGCGCCGTGCACTCGGACTTGACATTCCTTTGGACGTTGCCGCATATGGTGCTGCTTGGAGCATCAGACGCGCTATTTCGTGTGAGCTTGCAAGAAGAGTGTCATGTCCTAGCGAGATGTTTTTAGTACCGTCCGTGAACCCTCCATTGCTGTCAAGCTGCTGGGCTGGTACTGTCCAAAGTGTTATCTCACTGGCCGAAGCTCTAGGCTACGTTGCTGCTCTAGGGTTTACAGCGGTGCTCTCTGAATGGCTATTTCGTCCCGAACCTATTGACATGGCGCTGCTGTTTCTGCTTCTTACGGCAATTGTCGCGCTCACGTACGCATTGCTCAACCGAATTGCAGCTCGTGCTAAAGCTTATGGGCACAATGGCGTTTAATAGCCAGCAAATAGATGATCCAAATATTTATCCCAGTATTTGCTGCTTCATGCACGTTTTTGTTAGTGTCTCCAATTCATGACGCAAAATTTGTTGTAGTAAAAGGTTTTAATTTTGACATGGACGTTTTCACAGCACTGACTCGTTTCGTACATGCATGCCACCGGCGGCTTACAGCCACGGGTACCAGGTAGGATACATATCGCGTTGGCGCTCTGGGCTGGTTGCAATCTCTAGCAGCTCGCGCACACTCTTGCCACGTGCAGATTCGCCACTTTCTTTCTTAAGCGATACGCCACGAATACGCTCGAGAACGAGACTCACATTCGCTTCAACTCGTTGCTGCACCTGTGATTCCACGCGCTGCTGTGACAACGAAGGCGACGTCGCCCCCGAAGCAGCAGCAGGCGACGATACTCGCCCTGCTGTCTGCGCTTGAGGATCAAGAGCCACCAACCGCGTTTTAGACGCATGCCACGACAGTAAATCATCGCGGAAGAAGAGACACAGCTGGTTGCTCAGTATATCCTCCTCGCCCATTAGAGCTTCTGCAGCGGCAGTCATTCCCACGCTAAACGGTCCCTGCACACCCGGGCGTGTCATAAAACTGTGAAGATTGCGTGTAAGTCGGAAAGGCATAGCAGTAGCCGCTTCCAGAATACCACTGCTCGCGTACCCAGGACGCAATTCGGTGCTCACCACACGACCTGTGCGACGAGAGAAGAGGACTCGATGCGGCGCGCGATCCCCCACGAAAAGTGCATATGACAAAAAGCTGGATAGTGCCAAATGTTTGGTGAACTCGCTCCGGAACTGGAAGTATGCGTCGCTGTGAACAGAGATTCCGTGCACGTACTTTGCCAATAGTGTTTCTGGCACGTGCTCATTACAAATCTCATGGAAGGCGCGAGCTTTGGCTTGTGCTACGCGCTCGTCCTCTTGCTGACTCGAGTCTTTTACAGCCCCTGCTGCTGCATACGCCTCGCTAACGCGCTCGCGGTATAATTCCACAGGCAGATCAGGGTCCGTATTTTCGATCTGGCAATCGAGTTCGTAAATTTCACCGAGCGTCACGAAGTCTCTGTTATCCTCCAGAAGGCGAACACGCGGTGTAAGAGGAATTACCTTTGGAACATGAAAAACCGTGTTGCGTTTCTTCGTCTCCTTGTGGCGAAGCAGTAGTCGGTTTAGCAGTAAATACATCTGCATCATCCGCTCGTCTGTGCGCGTGATGTGTGTCATAGCATACTGCACTAAGAAGTAGTAGGCTCGACCATCACTGCCGCCCATAGCCACTCGCCGCTGAGTAAACCCATTTCGCAGCAGCACATCTACTGTGCTTTCAAAATGCAGGATGCGTGCGTGCAAATCTTTAATAGGTTCGCTGTCAGAGACGTACTGACCTGGAACTTCCATATTGGAACTACTGAGCTCCATCAAATGGCGACTGCATTGCTCGAGATAGAGTTTGCCAGCATTTCGTTTGCCCACTTTCTTCACCCGCAGCTGTAGCAGGCTCTTCCAGCGTTTTAGTCGATTCATGATCTTGTAGAGAGTAATAACTGGCCCACCTTGCTGTGGCAAGTCATTGCCCAAAGGGGTAAAATCTCGCTCAAACGCATCCTTAAATTCGGCTACAAAAGCCTCGTGCTTATCATTCTTTTGATGCGGAAGCAGCACAAAAGTTTGCGGCAAACTCGCGTAAGTGCAGCACGCAACATCTTGGGCACAGGCTCTGTCTTCGTAAGCCGAGGTAGCTGGTAGCACTTTAGCAGTAGCGCGTGAACAGCCGTGAGTAGCTCTTCTTCTGGTTCTGGGCGAAAACGTGTAATCATCTCTTCCAGCATGCACTCCATTTCGAACGTGAGCGAGTCGTGAGATCGCCGCAAGAAGTTTAAGAGGTCCTCTGTGTACAGCACGGGACCAACTTCAGCCTTCGAAACGTGCGCGTCCCCACCATTGCTGCGAACTTTCTCGTTCCAAGCATCCAGCGTCAGTACGACTCCAGGCGCCACGTTAAATGCGGCAGGAGTTGGTCGAGGAGGGCCAACAAGGCCAGGGACGCCCTGAACTTGACTTACCGACATTGTTGAAGGAACACCCACCACGTGCCCTGACTTCGTCCTGTAGTATATGTGCGTTTCTCCTTGGGATGTTGCACCCGAAGAAGGCGATACTGTCGAACTTGTAGGTGCTAATTGTTGCTGGTGGTTAGCAAGCGCCATGGCGTTGTCGCGGTTCTCCAAAAAAAGGCTCGCATCGTGTAATACAGTGCCTGTGGGAATTTTGCAGACAGACCACGCAAAAGTCCACGAATCTGTGGTGCTTCTGGGCGTCCAAGCGCCATGAGCAGTTGTGGAATCCAGATGATCCAAATCCAAATAGGTAGTTGCTTGCCATGCGACTCAAACGCCTGGATGAGTACTCCACGTCGGTCGTCCATGTTAAGCAACCAAAGCACACGAGCTATCATGAGTCGTGCTGAGTTACAGCGGTGGTGAATAGCCTGCAAATAACATGCTATCGTCTGGGAGGCCAACGCAAGCTCTTTTCTCACGAGGAATAGCCTGTAGCAATAGTGGCCCCACGAAAGCCATCCTTTGCCGTAGCTGTCACAAATTTGCAGACAGTGTGAAAACGTCTGGTTTGCCTCGGGGAGCGCTCCCTGTGCCTCCAAGAAGAGTGCCTTGAGGCGGAACATTTCCGCCTTCTGCCTAAGGCTGAAGTAGTCCAGGTTCGTCGTGTTCAAAATGCTAAGCCCACCGGAATACTCCGTTGCACTCTCGTAGCAAATACTAACTTGTTCACGCAGCTTTGAGAAGGCATCCTGTACATCCATCGCCGGGACCGAGTACAGCTTAGCTAGCGCTCCGAGGCATACATCAGGCAGCCGCTGCTTGCGCGCCGTGTGCGCAAGCTTAATCACGGACCATGGACTGTCGTGCATGCACGCTAACATCTGCGCATCGCTCCATGCAAACGTGGTCTTAACAACTTGGAACATGTGCGATCTCCACGTCAAAATGTCATCCCAGAGGAGAATAGGCTCCCACTTGTTGGGCAAGCGCTCTCGCCACGTATTAATGGACGGTTTTAGATTGGGTAGCGCTGCGTGCTGTGCACTAGCTAGCTTGATATCCTCCATCATCTGAATCGATTCTTTCACCTCCACAAACTTGTGAAAAGATGCATAAGTGGCAGGTGTGCTCGCGAGAGGATGCGAGGCAGACCTTGCCACTGATGCAGAGCGAGCTCTGCAGTCTGTGCAGCTAGAGCGTCAATTGCAGTTCGTTTGTCTGCGTCCAGAATTGAAATGTATAGCCTCTGAAGGCGCGTCTGAGGACACCCCAACTCGGCTGATGACTGCATGGAAGGAGATAAGAGTAGTTGTTTTGCTGAAGCCCAGTCTCCCCGTTTCCACGCGCAGTCTAACAGTAACTCTTGGTTCTGAGTCGATTTGGCGAAGTCGTTCATAAGCTGCCACTGGCACAACTGCTTCGCACAGCCTACCCAGCGCTCCTCCCACAATCGTAACTCAAAAGGTTAACATCCTCAACACTAACACGCCCACTCTGAGCCTTAGAGAGAGCACGAAAGTATTCCTCTTGTGCCTCATGCACGCAGCCGAGTGCTTCTAGCGTCAACGCTGTGCGCGTTTCAGGCTGCGCGATATTTTCGAGGCTTAAGCCAATACGCAAATCATCTTCACTCAATTGTTTGTAGATCGCACTAAGCGACTCAATCCACCGCAGTCGGCTTTCCACACTGAGATCGGATTGCTCCACTTGGAACTCGCATAGCCTCATTGCACAGCTCCACACGTCATAAGCTGAGGCAACGTGTAGCACAAGCTCGGGAGTCATTACTGGTGCGCTTGGGCTAGTGTTTACAATACCCTTCATCAGAGTTTGGACGACATTTGTGCGCCGAGGAGTGGATGCACCCAGAGGTACATTTAAATCTCGCTTGTTATACTTTGATGCCAAAATCTTCAATAGTTGCCCAGTCACTTGAGTTTGTTCTGACTCCTGTAGCAATCTCCAGGCCGCGCTGAAGAGGTTCACCCACAGTTCTTTAGCTAGCTCCATATCAATGTGCGCCAAGTCACGCAAAGCCATTGTGAGCTCAGACGATTTCACTGTACTCAAAAATTCTGCGTGAGCCGTAGTTTTCTCCGGTTTTGACGAAGAGAGTGCGACGTTTGATGACACCTCAGCCACTGTTGGTGACGAGTTTGGAGAAATTGCCGCCATTAATGTTTCGATCGCGATCACTGGCCAGTATCTAGTACCACAGGCTTGCCAGTCCTGACGCAACACCAGTTGAAGCCGTGCAACTGGTCCGGAATCTGCAGCTGCAAAAAGATTTGCAGGAATTTTTCACGCGTTGCTGCGTCGGGAGCAAGTAGGCCCGCCATGAAATGTGTCGTGAGGCTGTGGCTTTGTGGCGTTGGACTTATGTGCAAATATGGGGCATGGTGCTTCGCGTCTCCTGGCGGTGGGTTACATAGCTTCAGAACCAACTGGTAGTACTCTTCATTCAGCGGTAGGGCGGAGATCTCATTCAGTCGATCAAACGTTGACATCTTACTTAGCAGCGTCATTTTGTCCTTGGTAGTCAGAACTTGGTGACGAACATCTGTAGATGCAATCATCTTTGCCACAATTTGCGTTATTTGAAGCAGCAACGGAATGTTGTATGATCCTTCCAGGCAGTGCACCAGCAGATTTGTATACAGTCGTTTGTGCTCACCCGTCGTAAAGGAGCATTTTGCTAGCAAACCGTAGCATAGAACGAGCAACTCGATTGGTCTTTTGCTACTAGCACCGACCAACGTCGCACGAGAAGCCACATTATTTGCACCCGTCCCTAGCTTCTTCTTCATGGCGCTGTTTGTCTTCACATTTGCGCTGCCAGCTGCTTCACTTGCCACAGGCTGATCACTTCCACTGCCTTTCTTTTTGGATGCTGTCTTCTCAGTGGACGCATCGCGCTTACTTATCACATGACGCACAATATTGTTTACTGCGAGATTCGATCGACCAGCTTGCATTTGATTCCACTCATTCACGATAGCCAAAGATGGTGTTGCCATCACTCGATTCCGGCCGAAGGAGTCTACAACAGCTTTGCCACTCTCAACGCCAATTGCTGCGCCGTTACTGCTACCTCCGTGTTTCCCACCACTGCCACTTCCACTACCTCCTGCAGCTGCTGATTGAATCAGGTGTTCACGGGTAAACCGCTGTGCCAGCTTTAGTAACGCCGGCGCGAAATGGTCCACAAACTCGGGAGCTATCTCGGCCAGACCATTGAGTAGCTTTAGCGTAAATTCGCCTGGATAACTGGTTGGAGATACAACAACCCGAGGATGTTGCGAAAAGAGTAGGCGCATGCGTGCCGCTTCATGGTTTATCAACGGGTTAATGCCACTTGGGTCCTTTTGATGCTTCCCTGAACCGAGGCTGTGACTGCTTCCAACACCCACATTGTTGCTGCTAGTCGCTACTCCGTGTTTTTCAGTCTTCGATCCAGCTACACTCTGGCTAGTGGTCTTTCCCTTTGCCTTTGAGGCCAGCGCAGCCGATCCGCCCGCTATCCCGATACCACTCATAGTCGCCAAATCTTGCTGGTACATAGTCGCATTCACCAGACGTTCGTTTATAATCTCACGAAGCCACGGGTAGAATTTGCATACGACGAGGGGTTGTGGCGCGCGAGACGGAGGGTATAACTGCACACAGGATGCAAGGTCAGTACAATAACATAGTCATCTAGACGGGATGCAAATGTTCGCATAAAAACAAGCACATACCTCTGTCATTCGGCGCAGGAACATTGTGAGGCTGGATTGAATTTCATGGTTTTGTCGATCAAAACAAGGCTCCAACAATTTCATAATTCGCGGAGCGTATTGGATGACGTATGGCATCGGACGCTTGGATTTCGAAACAACTTCTGGAGTAATCAAAGAGTTCAAAATGCCCAAGACAGCATCAAGAATCGCCAGCGACGACAGCGGAGCACCTTTGGGCACAACAAAAAATGGTGGCATCACTGTTGGAGGAGGCGGTGCTGGAGCTGAAACTTGCTGTCCCGTGTTTCCAGCTGCAGCAGCAGCATTCATGCTCGCCTGTAACTGTTGTTGCTGTCGAATTACTGTCTCTGCAGTAACAGCAATGAGCTTGTCAAAGTAGGAGAAGCGGATTGATGCGGACGGCCACAAACGAAGCGCCTTGTCGAACAAATCACCACACGTCTTAGCCAGGCGGCTCGTTTCCTGTTTATCTGCAGATGCCAAAGCAAACCGGAAAGCAAAGTTGATCACCAAGTCAACCATAGCGCTGCTCAGCTCAAATTCGTCCTCAGCATTGGATGATCGATTTATTTCCACTGGCGGTGACGTTGACTGTTGTCCCTGCAGTACTAGCCCCGAGACTGAAGATTCAGTTTGACCTGGCAGTGGCGTACTTTCGGTCGTCCTTGGCTCGGTACTCAACTGAACTTGCACGGTCTTTCCTGCTGACATTGTAGATTTTTCTGTATCGGAAACTTTCCGCCTTTTTTCTGCATGATCATCGGATATTTCATCTGCAGTTGTTGCGTTCATGACCGACAAGCTTCGTTTTAACTCTCCGTTCGGGCTCGATGCTTTGGAGACGGAAGATGAAGACGATCCCCGGATCGTCAGTCGGTCTTGTCGTGTTTGCTCCCACGAAATGACTAAGTCCACAATATTCACAGCAAGTCGACGGTTATCCGGCGTACTGCTAGGTGGGATTGCTAATCGATTTAGTGAGTTCACCATGAGCGGGACAAACTGACCGCGAAACGGATAGAATAGCGCGGGGTGGCGAACAATCAAGAACCAAATGTGCACCAGCTGCCCAAGCACGTGCCCTTCCTCGTATGCAATCTTTTTCGTCCACTTGATGGCTTTAATGAATTCGTTGGAAGGCAAGCGACTCGGTAGTGCAGGCAGAAGAATGTCAAAGGCCTTGCGGACGAGAAATCGTGCATCCATCTCGTGTGTACGCAGCAAAGCAACATACACTTGCAGAACGATCTTAGGTGGCGTGTCATAAACTGAAATAAACCGGCATACGTTTACGTATGCCCATAACTTAGATGTCAAATCGTGAGCCTTCAAATGATTCCACGCAAACTTGATCACCTCCTTACGTTGGTCTGTCACATATTTGCTCATATGTTGAATGAGCAGTGTACCAAGTTTCAGCAATTCAATTCGTAGCGTTTGCATAGACTCTGGTGGGTAGTCTTTACTCGCCAAGATCTCCCGAAGCATCCACATAACAGTATCAAGGTCCATGACGTCAATATTGTTCACATTCGGGTCTTCGAAGGAAGTTGTCAGTACAGGCATTATCAGTAACTGGACAGCGTATACCTTGAGCTCCTCTGACGCACCAGGCTCGCGAAGCATACGGAGGAATAAGCGAATCAAACTTCGCTTGTTTGACGCACTGTATTTGATGGCAACCTCCTCCTGATAAAAAGTCTGCAAGAAGCTGAAATCAAATGGAGTCCGGTGCAGAAAAACCGAGACCATGTCCAACAGCACCTGCACGTCATCTGGCTTCGCTCGGCAATATGTCACCATACACTTGACCAGAAGCTTCGACTCGAGATGAAACTTAATAGGTAGACGATCGTGGGCAACGAGTCGTTGAACACGGGCTGACGACCGCCATAATTTTCGCAGCCAATCGATAACCACTGTTTGTGATACCAACCACATTGGATGGAGTTTGCTTACCGACCGAACGAGTCGAAGGCCTTGGTAGTGTAGCTCCAGTGCCTCTTGTTGCGTCTTCGATGCAAATGGCCCACCACTAGTGGCCAATGAATTGCTACTACCCAAAGCTAGTGACGATCCCAATCCATGGCTCTGTGCACGAGCAATTTTTGCCTGGGCTTGTGCGTTCGCACGATGAACATACGTCGCTTGGGCCTGTTTTGCCTTCTCTTGTGCCTGCATCGGCTTAAGACCTTGCGCCTGCGCCGTAGCAAGTGCTTGAGCATGGACTTTTGGGCATTTACTTGAATTTGGGCTTGCAACTGCTGCGCTTGTTGCTGAGTAACCAAAGGGTTTATTGGAGGGTTCGGTACCGAACCTTGTAGTCCTGAAGACGAGATATGGCTCTGTGCTTTAGCTATATAGTCTTTGCTGGCGAATTGAGCCTTTGCCTGAGCTTGCACCAACGAAAGTCCTTGAGCCTGCGCAGCTGCCAGTGTCTGAGCGTGGAGTTTCTGAGCATTAGCTTGAATCTGCACTTGAGATTGTACCTTTAATGCCTGTTGCGCGTTTACTTGTGCCTGGGCCTTCACGACATACGCTGCTCGGGCCTGCACTCCACGAGCTTCGGCCACAGATGCAGTCATTCCCTGTGCTTGCGCACTCGCAACAGCTTGCGCTGCCGCTTTCTGCGCATTCAGTTGGATTTGAGCCTGCATTTTGGAATCATTTGACACGTCCGCACCGCCTTTCGAGTCTGCGAAGCCAGCAGCGTTAAGTTTTAGTGCTTCACTAAACGTTGCTTCAACCAAGGATTCCGCACCACCTTCATCGATTATGACAGCTCGAAGAGGAGCTGCCTCAGGTATTTTAATCAACTGCTGGAACAGCGATGAATACTTTATCTCGACCAAATGCTCGCGCTTTAGAAAAACGATATTGTTGACGACGCATACCGGTTCAGAAAACGCGTAAGTGGCATTCTATACGGTGAGCTCATCTTGCCGTAGCTCCCATATTTCGGAAGTACAGCCTCCAAATCCACCACGCAATTTATCAATGGCTCCAAAAATTGGTCATTGGGCGGGAGTAGGTGAAAGAGGTCTACTATCGCCGCTGCTACTGCAGGCTCCTCACCATGCTTCCAAATACCAGCTTTTATAATCCGATCAGGATCGCGCCATTGCTTTAGATGTTCCAGAAGTTTTTCCCCAAGCGTGACGTTGAAACAACTACTAAGTAGCGTCAGCAATCGTGCTAAACCCTCTAGCAGTGGCAGATTCAGCTTTCGATAATCAGCCAGGTTTAGCAGGACAGGCCTCAAGCACTGCTGCAGAAGCTCTTTGGGTAGAAACACATCCTTGTTCTGCTTATTTAGCTGAATCACATCTGTGAGCGCTTCCTGAGCGACCTGGACCAACTCCGGCGGTTGACCCGTTAAATAACGAAAGAAAACACCCACAAAGCGATTGCGGTATTCCGGGTGGTTGTTCAGATCGTTGGGTGCTGCAAGAAATGCTGCACGTAGCAGTTTGGCAGCCGCGATTCGTAATTCAGAAGCCTGCGATAGACCAAACGGATACTCTTGTGCTGACACCCCCGACCCAGGAATCGTTGTCGTTGGGCCTCCAATACTTCTAGGGCTTTCAACGCCAATCATACTTGCCCCATCACGATGCGAATCCTCAGAAATAAGCCTCCATACCTCCTGCAGGAACACCATGATCTCTTTTGTCAATGTAAAAATTGGTGGCTCAAGCGATAATGCGTACGCCATAGCATCCACGTAGCCTGCCCTGGTATTGCCTGGTAGCATTCGGAGGTTACACCCCGTGATCTGTTTGCTAATCAGCTGGTTGTATGGATAAAGGAGCGCTGATGCAGTTGTTTCCTGTAACGATGCAATCGTACTGATGCACTGCTTGGCATACTGCCGAGATGGCGCCTTTGGGCTCAAGAATTCCACAACAAACATCTGGAACACCTCCGTATCCTGGAAAGCCACACAAGACAAAAATCCTTCTTCTTAGACTCATCGGAATCAGACTTCGCTGTACCAAGGTGGTCCGCATATCCAACGCGAGCTTGCCAAGCTGACTTTACAACCTGTACAAGAGTCTCGCCCGTCTCCGAGCTAATGGTTGTGCTCACTTCTGGAGGGTGGTCCGCGAGCACGAAGAACAACGCCTTTATTATACTGAGCTCATTTTCGTGGCACCACTGGCACTCAAGGAGCTCGACCAACAGCTTAAGGCCAATCGTCCCTCCCAGTTTCTGGCGCCAGCTGCCTTTATCGTAGCATGCATGCCCAAAAACCTCGCATAAGCTATTAAACAACCCGCCACCACGCTCCATAGCAATTAGTCGTGAGGAAATTCAGCGATTGCTGTCTTTACGACGAACGTAAGCACTCGTTTCCCAGCATCAACTACACGCAGGTCCGATGAGCTTAATGCAGTCGAAATCACTTGTGCAAAAGCATAAAAATCGTTTGTCACATCCGCTTCCGTCAGCGTTGCAACGCCGTAGGTAGCTTGCCGTAATGTTTCGATCCGTTTAGTTGTAGCCAAATGACGACCAGGAGACAAGCCTCGTGTTGCTGCGTACAGGGTAGATGCATGCAGTGACGAAAGCACGGCAAAATCAGGCTTCTCACGAGAGCAGTGCGCCAAGGACCGCACAGTCAAGTGTCCTGCTATGGCTTCTACTATCTTTGCTGCCTCAGCACCAACATCCACGTCCACCATTGTCTCAAATAAAACTTCCAGTAATTGCTTGCGAGAGCTTCGAAGTGCTTCTTGAGATATCACCTTCCTCATCGGCTTCAAGTGTTCAGCATCCAACTCGCTGACGTTCTGGTCTTTGCCACACCCCTCTTGGTTAGTATCCGCATAGTCGTCGGTATTGAAAGACAGAACAGCGGCGCGGGAAACAAACGTGAACGCACAGCGTTTATGGTGCAAAATCGAGCCGCGAATTTTAGCCATCGTCTCAGTCTCAAGCTGCAAGGTCTTATCATCTTTTTCAAGCAGGAACGAGGGTCCCGGCAGGTTCTCACCTTCTTCAAATTCATCGACGTCAACAAGCCGAGAATCAACCTTGCTCACGTGACCTCGCTCTACTGGTGTCCTACGTAAATACGTGCGAAGAACTTTTGTTGCCTGACTCACTAAAGCATCCATTTTCATGGGAAATGTGCCGGAATCAGTGCTGTCACCCTTCATGTCGAAATCAATACCACCATTCTCTCCATCCCACTCGAATGTAAATGTTAACCCCGTAAAAGAGTGGTCGTGGTTGTCAAGATTCAACGGGTCCATGAGATATTGGCGGTTACGTCCACCAATTTTCCTAAAACTCGCATGGCGAGTTCACCATACGGGTATGGCGGAGGAATGAGGTGCGTGTTCAAAGCCTCGATGATCTCAGTGAGCAGCCTGTCCTGAGACGTCATGATTGGATACAAGAAGTCCGGATTCAGATTGTCCACCCAAAATTCAAGTGTGCGCAGCCCTAAATATGCGAGTTCCCCCGCGATAGAATTGCACGCACCACAGACTTCATCAGTGATGGGAGGTACTGCAACAACGAGCTCAACCTCGCGGGGATCGTTAGACATAGCTCTAGAAGCACCTCTCGCATCGCCGGTTTGCCGATGTGTTTCTGTAATCGCATTAGCGCCGACAGTACACCAGGTAGTAGCGGGAATACTTCTTTGTAAAAATTTTCGTATTTCCCACCCGAAATTGACCGGAACAATGCGCGCAACAACAGCAAGTAATTGTCCGGATGCTTCGTGAAGGTCGCTTGTTTCAAACAAGACTCAATGATCGTACGCAAATGCGGGAATAACGCCGACTCATTGGACTTGAACAATGTGACGGAACCGAAAACAATTTTGAATAACCGAAGGACGATCGACGCACGATGTACTTGTGGTACGGAGCGCATGTTCTCAAATTCCAAGCTTTCAATGGTCATCACTTTATCGACACGTTTCGTGTCAGGTAAATCGCCTTCTGCCTCAACGCTCAGGTCTTTCATCTGTGTGATCAAGAACTTCAGCAATATCTCGGCGAACCAGCAGCTCACATTTGAGTTGGCCAGAAAGTGTTGAGGGATTGTTAGAATAGCGTGGTCTTGGAGAATGCACTCGTAAAGCAATTGGATATTCGAGATGAAGAGATCGCGAAAGTCTGCAGCCTCCAGTACAGTGAATGCGCCCGCGAAGTGATCCAGCATCTGCTTCTCCTCCGATACCGTGTTCTCTGACAGCGTATACAGGATAAAGCAGCGAAGTCCGTTGCGTAGGACCTTTGCAATCAACAGGCGCTCGTCATCTGTTAATGGGTATGCATGCTCAGCCCCATTCCCATCATTCAAGTTGCTACTAGACAAGCGACTTGTCGAACTCCCAACCGTATCTATAGAACTTGGCGCTGATACTGCAACAATGCCACTTCCATCCATAGTGTTGGCATCGACAGTCGACAGGTCCTTGGCGTGTGGATTTCGATAATTGGCCGTACACCAGATTACCGCACGGATGCCCAGGATCATTGTACGCAATAAAGATTTAATATCCCGTATGCTAGGCTCTTCCTCTGACACAGAATCTCCGGGGCGCTGGACACGCAAATGTGGTAGCAGCAAAGCCTCCAGTTTCTTTTCATCCAACGTCTTGGGTACAACTTCCTTTGGAAGCAGACTAGACTGCTTGATTTTATCCATGGCACCACCTTCCAGCAGATCGCTTCGGTCACTGGAGGACTTATTACGTAGTGTTGTCGCGAGAGCCATTGGTAGGTTGTCTAATGTCGTGCCAAACTTGCCGGAAATGATTAGCAAAATTCGAGATAAAATATTGCGGCCTTTCCATGCATCTGCGTCCTCGTTCTTGGCGCTTATATCGACGAGGTTAAGCAGCAACCGGATGCTTGTAGTTTGAATTGAAATCGGTAACGTCGGGTCGTGGATCCGCTTGCCGTAGAAATCCACAATGGTGCTGACTTGTGTCAGAGATAGCATATCTCGAACGTGATGAATCATATCAGCTAGCGTCGAGTATGCCAACGGCCGGATTTGGTAGAAACTGCATCGACCTTTCCCCACCAACACGTCGTCATCCATGAGCAACTCCAACTGCGGATAGAACCCTCGCCGGAAGTCTGTGGAAATAATATGTCTTGCTGCCACAAAAATGTCTTTTCGCAATACAAACGCATCTTTAGGGCAAGCTATGAGCAGCTTCACTGTGTTCTCGCAGATAGCATCTTGGAATGGCCGCATCATATTAGCGCACCCACGCAATAGATATGTCACGAATGAGAGCGTCTTGACTTGGCAGTCCAAGAAGTCCAAATATCGCATCGGATGGGTAGTAGGAGCCGTCTCAGGCGCGCGTAATGCTAGCGCTGACATCATGAGAGGCACCAACACGGGGATATAACTCTCGATATAGCTCGGATAGCACTGGAAGAGCAGCATGATGATCAGCGGCAACTCCGAGATGGTCTTGAAGGATTCCAAATTGCTCGAGATTGGCTCATCCGTGATTGCATCAGCACCGCTGCCACTATCCCGAGTAGTAGTTTCACTCTCAGCACTTGTCGTTTGTGCTGGTTGAGGAGTGGCAGCAGCCGCCGATTCCCCGTTGTACTTGACGCAGCAGTATCAGCGTTAGTAGGCACATTTGAATCATCTCCAGGGGCAGCTGAGGTCGTCGACTTGGCAGCAGTCGGCGCCGTAGTTGTGCTAGCCTTGTGCGTCTCGGGTGCTCCGCTAAACTGTTTCTTCATCGTCACCGGCAAGTTCTTGTACATGAGCTGAACAAGTTCTAAGAACGGCTGCACCTCGTTGCGGAGTCCAGGTCGGTAGTTGCGATGCAGATCGAAGAGCGTCTTGAGAGCGATCAGAGCGTTGTCTTCGTTGTCTTTCTGCAAGACTTCCATCAGAAGCTGCAGCAGCTGCGGCACATAAGGCCGTAGCGCTTCATTGCTCGGCAGACGGTTCATTATCTGCAGTAGAACCTTCCGACAGCGATTGGGCGTCGTGGCACGGAGTTGCGGCGGTAGTTTCGTGTGCAGCAGCCCTTTCCAAACAGGAAACAACGCCTCGAGGATGCGGCCGAGCTGTGGAGTGTGGAGGATCTCGGCGCGGCGGTACAGGTCCACCAGCTCCTTAAGAACGGCGTCCGCGTCGCCGTCCACCAGCTTCTGGCGCACCACCTCCACGTTCATCGTCGTCCCTTGGCGTCCGCGCTCCTCTTGCCTCCTCGGGATTTTGTGTTATGCAGCGTGGATAAACCCTAAAAAGTGTTTTGGCCAATAGCAAGAGAGAGTAAATAACATTTTCACCAATCACCAGGTATATTGGAAAAGATTTGACAAACCCTAATTAGGGTTTCAGGCACAAGCTCATCATGTTAGGGTTCTACCTAGCTAGTATGGCACGTAGTGCAGTTGGTGCCGGGCAACTGCATCACATAGCGTAAACTGATTCGTCGTGGACTCGTTGTAAGCTGCTCGTGGGTCGACACCTGAAAACCTCTGCCAAGCCTGCATCGAGCGTATCACACCTGGGCTGTACACTTGGGACTGCTCCAGGACGCTGTCGTCAACTGAAACAGGTAGTCCCAGAAGGTGTCGGATCCGCCGACTCGACTTGTCCATGTCGCGTTGTTGCTTCTGCTCCGTCTCATCATCAATTCCACCACTGGGGACAGGAAGCGGAGGCTCCTGCCACTTGTACTTGGCGAACAAAATGTCCTCATTGGGCGCGTAGAAGTCGTAGCCGCGAGTCCAGAAGCGCGCGGCTCGTGCATATTCATGTCCGACTGAGATCAGCGGTGTGTACGGGTCAGACCGCACATCGAATAGTGCTCGGGTAGGACCGAAATGGAACACTTCAGAGTATTGAGGTTGAAGCACCGGGGCCAACAGCACGGAACCTTCGCGTGGTACCGGCTCAGGAGGGTTGAACTCCACTACAGCGTCGGGCGACTTGGAGTGAATGCGGGCCGAGCACTGCACGAGAACAGAGTTATTTGTCGCCCCTCCCAACTCAACAGCCTTAGGTGCAACGCTCATGATAGCCATGTCGTTGCCGATAAGGTACCATTGCTTCAACAGAGAAAGATCCCAGTCCTGCGAGTAAACCACCACGGCAGGATCAACCGACAAATAAAAGTCGTCAGCGAATATCTCGCGCTCCACCATTCCTTCCGCCACGAATCTGCCGACGGTCGGACCTCTTGCTCCAGAGGCATCTCGACGCTGAGTGCGAAGTTGTCCAGAGCGCAGCATTTGCTTGCAGTCGTGCGGCTTCAGCTCGCAAAACCGCTGCACACACGTCTGTTCTTGGTTCAGATAAAGCTCTTCAAACACGCGGAAGTGGACTCGCGACGCCAAGAACGCCAGTTTGCGCGCCTCGACGAGCGTTCGGGCGCACTCGTCGCTGTTTCGGAAGTGGGTGAGCACAATCACGATCTGTTTCTCGTCCCGAAAGCCGCCAGTCGCTCGTTGCTTCTCGGTGGGCCGAGGCTTGTCAGCTAATTGTGTCTTTGTCTCCATAGGCAGCGGTTGCTGGATCTCCAACGTATTGGACGCCGAGCGACCTGAAGACGCAACAGAAGGCGGCAACTGCATGAAGAGACGCCAAGTCATCGTGGCGCACATGCACAACGCGGCGAGCACTGCGACCGCGACTATGCGCCTTCGTCGGAGCTGCATGGCCTCTTTGGCGCTCGCGGGGGCATGTCACGACCGCGAAGACGCGTCTGAGGCAGTCCTAGCGCCGACATCGGCGTCTGGAACATCATGGTGACGACGACGGAGCAGGTCTTCTGTAATATTTTTCCAGGAATCAAAACCCTATTTTGGTGTGTGCCACATGACTTCGCCGTAGGGTTTCGCATTTACAATTGTGATGTCGCTGTTCACCAAGAAGGACCTGGGGCTGCTCCTACCGGACGACACCCCGGGCGATCCACTGTCGTTGCGTCATACCCAGACCAAGTGCGTACTCTATTACCTCGGTTCTGCTGTATTTAACCTACCAGTCTTTTATGTTCTGGTCTCTAACTTGAGCTGCATTGTTGTGCTGTAGGGAGTCGACGGAGGTGTTTGAGCCACTGAAGCCCAAGGTAGATCCGTCCAAGAAAGTTACACGTTATCGTGCAGGACAGGTGCCGCGTTTTGCACACGGCTATGAGGAGGACCGCGGCTTCGTGACGGCTAACAGCCAGGTGCGATCGCTCGCAAAGGCCAAAGCGCAGCCCAAACCGGTTGCTATCAGTACTGGACGAAAACGCGTGGAGGCGCAGGTGCTTAGCTCCAGTGCCAAAGACCGAGGTCGGAGAGAACGAGCACCTTCATCTTCATCTGAAGACGAACGGGCTTCTGATGATGATACTGCAAAAGCGCTGCAAGATTCAAGCTCGGAAGATGATGAAGACATTGACCGTCGTCGACGCATGCTGCGCAACAAAGTGAAAGCACGTGAAGCGCAGAGCGAACAGGAGGCTAAGCCAGATGTGTTAGAAAAGAAGATGGGACGTCAGCCTATGGAGCCACAGATTGTCAAAAGAAATGCAGTGACTCCTCCGACTACGGCTGCAGCTGAAAACCTGCAGTCCAATAGCGGTAGTAGCAGCAGTTCCGAGTATGAGACTGACACCGACGAATCAGAGCCCGGTGAGGAACTTATGAAGCCTGTATTTGTACCTAAGAAAGCGCGCGGCACTGTGAAGCTCAAGAAGAGATGGAAGCCGAAGAGGAACGACGCCAAAAGCGCGAAGAAGAGAAGATGAACGCGCGGAAAATGGAGTCGCGTCGTTTAGTTGCGGAGGAAATTCAGCGTGAACAAGATGCAGATAAGGCAGGTGATTCTACGGACGTGGAAATGCCCGATGATACGGATGGTCTGGATCCAGCACAGGAATACAGAGACTGGGAATTGCGTGAGATGCGGCGAATCAAACGGTGGGTTTAGGAGGAGGATTGATACCGGAGAATTTCTGACTAATTGGATGCGTTAATTCTCTAGCGACCGTGATCGAAAGGAACAGCGCAGGAAAGAGGCGGAAGAAACCGAACGACGGCGCAACATGACAGAGGAGGAGCGCGCGGCTGAGGATGCGTACGTTTGTCAAAATAATTTTTGATAATGATCGTGCATGTTGCAGATGTCAACGTTGTCGTGTTGCTTTGATGTGCAGCAAGCTGAAGAAGAACGCGCCGAAAGAGAAAAAGAAACTCAAGTTCATGCAGAAGTACTATCACAAGGGCGCGTTCTACGTGGACGACGACAGTGTACGCACAAAGGACGATGTCCGCAATCGGGAAGCTACAGAAGCCACACTAGAGGATAAATTCAACAAGGAGATGCTCCCAGCAGTGATGCAGGTCAAGAACTTCGGACGCGCTGGCCGGTACGTTGTTGGCATTCACTGCTACAGTACTGCTTTTAGGTGTCTAACTTTGCTATTGATCAAATGCTACCGGATGTCGGCAGCACAAAGTATACGCATCTTGCAGACCAAGACACGTCAAGCCGCGACTCGCTGTGGGGCCGCAAAGACGGCATCCGCGAAAAGTACAAGAGCCACCTTGGCGGCATGAAGGATATTGATGGGTCGACGAAGCGACGGAGAAAAGAGTAACACTTGGAACCGAAGGCTTGGGACGACGCCAGTGGAAACAGCGCGAGCCGAGTCGTAAAGCGTCGCCCACAGTCTTGCTTTGGGTATATTCATTCAGCCACGTCGGAGCAGTAAAGTTTTTCTTCCGAAAATGGAGCTCGTACATTTCGAGATTGGTTGGATTGGTGATTCGGCTTATTCGCTCCATCACTTTCTCGTTCCTCCCTCATTCTCCTTGTGAGCAAAACTGATCGCCTAAGTGCTCATGTACGTGGAGATATCAATCTGGTCCGGAAGCTCCGGGATGTTGACCTCGAAACGAGACTGCACCTTAGCAAGCATCTCCGTGTCCTCCTCCGACGAGATGAAACTAATAGACAGACCCTTGGTGCCGAAACGACCAGCACGGCCGACGCGGTGAAGGTACTGGTCGCTGTCATTCGGGAAATCGTAGTTCACGACAATGTTCACACGCTCAATATCCATACCACGACCGAAAAGGTCCGTGGTCACCAGGATACGCTTCTGGAAGTCCTTGAAGCTTTTGTAACGCTTAATACGCTCCTCTTGAGACAGGTCAGCAGTAATGCAGATGGACGGGAAGTTGCACTCGTTCAGCAGGCGGTTCAGCTCGCGTCCGCGGTTCTTCTTGGACACGAAGATCACCACCTGGTTGAACTCAAGCGCATCTAGCAAGTCGTTCAGCTTACGGTTCTTCTCCGACTCCTCCAGCTTGATGTAGTACTGCTGCAGACCGTGAAGCGTCAACTTTGTCTCGTCGTCAACGTAGATCTCCATCGGCTAAATATGAAACATAGGATGTTAAACGCATTGTCATTGCAGACAGAATCAATAGTCAAATCATGATGCGACTTACGTCCTGGCAGAACTTGCGGCACACTGGGCGGATCTCCTTGCTCAGGGTGGCCGAGAACATCATCACTTGCTTGTCGTGCGGCGTCGACTTGAAGATCTCCTGGATGTCGCGACGCATGTCTGTTCAAGCAAACACAAATCGTGTTAATCTCAACGATTCGGTCTTATAGGTGAGCCTATCATAGGCACAACGTACCGATAGCCTCCAGCATCTTGTCACACTCATCCATGACAAAGTGCTTCACCTTGTCCAGCTTCAGCGTCTTTTCGCGAAGCAGGCCCAAGATACGGCCAGGGGTACCCACAAGGATGTGGGGTGGGTTGCTCTTCAGAGCCTCACGGTTTTGCGCGATGGGAACACCTACACATTACAGCAATAGTGAGAACCTGAAGCATGTCTTTCGGATAAGCATACACATAAACAATTCCCTCCATCATACCTCCGTAGAACACGCCAGTCTTGACGTCCACCAGGTACTTGCTGAAACGCTCGTACTCATGAGCGATCTGGAACGCCAGCTCACGGGTGTGGCACATCACGACAACACTGATCTGGCCGTCAACAGGCTCAATCTAAAGAGCACAATCAACAAAATTCACATGCATCAACATATGAGACCAACACCAGCCATTGATTCTAGAAGCGATCAAGCGTGGCAGTACCTGGTGCAGAGTGGCCAGCACGAAGACAGCGGTCTTGCCCATACCCGACTTGGCCTGGCAAATGATGTCCATGCCCAGGACGGCCTGAGGAATGCACTCATGCTGGACTGTACACATAAAAAAATAACATTAAGTTAGTGTTGATTTGTGCGTTTCCATCACTATAACGCCCCACTTTGTAAAGATTTTTCACTAAAGTCATGCAAAATCGCACCTTCCGACGGGTGTTCGAAACCGCAGTCCACCACGGCACGCAGGCACTCTGGCTTGAGGATGAAATCACGGAAACCCGAACTGTGGATACCGACGTAGTGACCCCTGCAGAATTGCCCCGCAATTCACCATTGCCCCAGTCGGAACAGATACAGAAGAAGGATGTTAACACACTGGACTTTTCAATTGGCTCCGAGATCCCGAGCGAGCGAGCGTCACATCGTCAAGACGGAGGCCACAGCAGGCAGAAGAGGTCCTCCGCACGCACGCAAAGCAAGCGTCGTCTTCTCCCCTGGGCTCTGCTCTCTCCCTCCCTCTCGGGGTCTCTCTTTCACTGTAGAGATCTTACTTCTTGGCGTCTTTTCCCTCGGCGGCCTTGGCGTCCGTCGTCGTCTCCTCCTCCTCCTCGTAGTCGACCAACTCGTCGTCAAACTCCTTGTTCTCCTCGCCCGGCATGGTCAAAACGTTGCTAAGGTCTTCTGACGCTAAAAGATTGCAGCGCTACGCGGCGTACTGTTGGCGGCGGCGAGATTTCGGTTGTGTGGTGAGCGGGAAAATAAGATATTATGGAAAAATATATTGGGGGATGACCTGGTAGCAGTTTACCTCAGTTTCAGTATTCACACGGAGGGTGGACATCCAGTGCGATTCTATTGGTCAAAACAGACTGAATTTGTCCAATCATCTGCTAGTTTCCTTTCTTCGCGACTATTGGAGCGAGTACGGATGATGGCGGCGATGGTGGCGCCCACGGCGGCGGCTGCTTCGAGCTCGGAGCCTTCAGGGGCATCTCGTACAGCGTTGATCATAGGTAAGTAGACGTTGGTCTCTTTTACGCTACGATATGTCCAATTAAATGGCCATACTAACGATGTGATGACAATTGGTCGGCCTGTAGACGGCTCGTACGCGTTAATCGGAGCTCGTAACTTGGTACATTGAACGCCAGAAGACAATCCTTTAAACCTACTGGACATTCTGCGTAACTGATCGCAGTGTTAACTGCAGGGCGGCAAGATCGACTACGTAAAGCTGCGATCGGTGCTGGAAGAGCAGGCGGCCACTCAATTTGGAGGTAGGTTTTACACTCATTCATATGCACTAAGAGACTGCGCATGTAGCGGTGTTTAGGTTCTTGTTGAGCACGCGCCGGTGTTGCTCTCGGGTAAACGGCGGGGGTTAACGACGTTGTGGACGCTTTTTGGCATTCGCCTGTCACAATAGATTGCTGGTTTTTCGATCAAAACCCTGTTGCCCAACTTAATGCATCGTTAACGGCCGAATATCACATGCTCAAGTTCGCACGACCGGATGGACCTCAGGCAAGTTTAGTTGTGCGTTTTTCGGTAGGATGCAGGGCTGTTGTTGACGGTAGACATGTGTTGTGTCTTTGTAGTTTCAAGTGAGTCTATTCCCGATGAAAAAATATAGCTGTCATTGCAGAAACTGCGGCAACAACTTCACACAGAACGTGCAGAAAGGAGTCGACAACGGGTGCGAGTGCTTTACGGTCAAACAGGCTTTGTGTGGTCCATACCTAGTTTCATGCTGTTTTGTTGCCGTACAGAATTGCAACGAAGATCCTGTCGCTTGCGTACGAGAATGTAAGCATGTCTAGCAGTCTGACTCCTACATTGCGTTACTCGGTAGACCGTGTTTCATGCTGTTATATGCCCAGATTTGCGATCGCTTCATATTGTTTGCGGGTACGTTGTCATGATATTGCACCCACTAGTATCCTGCTAATATTTTTGTGGATGTATGGGGCAGGTGATGGTGATTTTTACAGCTCACTGAGTCATGCCCGAAATGTGCTGAGGAAAGATATCTGGGTGATTGGTAAGTTGTTAGGTTTGCTTTGTGGACACGTTGAACCTGTATTTGATATGTACGTTGTGTTATCCAGGATATCGAGGGACAGTTTCAGGAGATTTGCAGCAATTGGCGTCGCGTGTCATTTGGATGAACGACTTATGGGCGCAAGTGAAGAACGAGCGTGTGAATGGTCGAGAGCGGGGACGCAGGGATGGAAGTCGCCAAATGAATGATACCGGGTCTACAACTAGCAACAGAATGATGAACGAATCTTCCCCGTAGACAGCAATGAGGAAATGGGAGATCGGCAAGTAGTGGTTGCACCAGTCGATTCAAGCACGGCAAGTCATTCAAATGAAAGGTCGCGCGGTCGCAATGGGAGAAATAGCGGGAAAGGAAAAGGTAGAGGAAGGAATGGTCGCCGATCACGATCGAGATCACGTTCGAGAGATCGGCCGCGGGCGCAACATACGAGGAAGGAGGAACTTGAAGTTCCTAATGAAGTCCCAAATGATGTGACCGTCGCAGCAACCACGATGGGGGTTGCTGCGATGGATGTTGCCGGTACTGAACAGAAACCGGTAAAAGA
Organism: Phytophthora boehmeriae; assembly: GCA_011947355.1. Classification (NCBI taxonomy): domain Eukaryota; phylum Oomycota; class Peronosporomycetes; order Peronosporales; family Peronosporaceae; genus Phytophthora; species Phytophthora boehmeriae. Next base: position 309,174 of record JAAVTJ010000008.1, read on the forward strand.
TGGAAGACAAGGTGCTGGGGGAAGAATAGCAAGAAACGCAAGAGGAATGGTATGTACCCCTCGTTGAGCTTTGAACTCTCTTAACACCGCGTAACTACTTGCCTGTTCAGAAAAAATGAGCTGGGGAAGAGAAAACGAGGAGGGCGTGGGAGGAAGAAAGTGGGGTCCGAGATGCCAGTGTTTGCCTTATCTGACGTGAGCGGCACTGAGGAAGAAACAGACGATCCATTTCCGCTGTCATTTCCGGTGGGGTTGCGCTCTGCAGCACCGGGGTGGCAGCGGTTGGCTTTGGTGCTGGCACGGCCCTGCTCGGCTCCCAAGGTCAAGTAATCAATCTTGCATCCGACACCGAAAGCGAGTAAGATTGGGTCAACTGAAGAACAATGCGGGGAAGTGGAGGAAGAACCCAGGCGAGGAAAAGCTGATTGCCAAACTGAGATTCTGCTGTAAATGAGAAGTGCGCCGCTCATTGGAGCGGGATGTCGTAGTGTTTGTTGCCAATTACCACGTGAACTGCTACCACGCCTGCTGTGAGGCAGATTGGAGTTTTTAGCTGCTCCAGCTGTACCCGTCGGGGAGTGAGGCTGCCATTGTGGTCCGATGTCAGTTTCACGAGCTCTTCGCCCATCGAAGACGCGATACTGACATGCGGAATGGGGTTCTACCGGAATCAAAGCCACCCGATGACAAATGCGTGCGCAGCAAGATCCGGGTCATCGGCAACAAACACAACGGCAAGATAGGTATGTCAATATCACATTCCTGTTTCGTGAATGCCATGCTGGAACAACGTACCTCGTAGTAGGTTGGCTGCTTGAACTGCTCAAGACATTGGTCCACACAGCGCAGCAACCGGTTAATGTGTTGTTCGCCTTCTCCCACTCGAAGTGCCAAGAACGACCTCGTCTTCTCGTCGTTCAACAACACTAGCACTTGTTGCAGCGTGATACTAAACCTGTGGTGCCAGTCAACAAACAATTATCATTTTGAATGCCAACCACGCTGACAGCTACATGGTGATCACTTACCGGTGGCGCCACTTCAGCACAGCACGAAGCGCGTCCACAAATGCGTCGATTTGGTCATATCTGAGGACGAACGGTCGAGAGAGACTCAAGTGCAGTCCTTGCTCTTCTTTTCCAACCTCAAGCTCTTCAAACGGCACCACATCGACGGCATCCCCGACAAACTCTTGAGTGCGCTTAATAATTTCGGTGGCGACGTCACGGAGCTTCTGGGTGACTGGAATATCGATGCGGACATGACTTGGCCAGTTGCCATCTACGTGTGGGAATGCACGCGTCCACTGCGGCTCACTAGAGCGTTTCCGCTTGACACCGACATGTACTTCACTGTTAAGAGTTACTTCGTCTTCAAATGGAGACGACTCTTCCTCGTCCGATGAAGAACTGTTAGAGGACTCGGGTGACGAGCCGTAAGCTGCAGCAATGGACTCCATCCTTCGTGAATGGGTGGCCTGTAGAAATGGCCAATGAAGGTGCAGAATGATCCTCGCGAACATGAGATCGGGTATCATGATGCACGAGCCGATTCAAAAGAAACAGACATCAGCTTCATGCGTCACAGTTAAATGATGATTCAAGTATATTGGGTTGGCAAGCTTGCCGTCAGGATAAATGTTGGCCTGCTACTGCTTGTTATTATAAAAGCGCCAGGGTGAGTAGATTAGCTGTCCTCGGACAATACCTCATTGACCTGTGTTTCGGACGGAGGGCGTCCCGTGATCAACTACGCCGCACACAGAAAAATGGATCAGGTAACAGCGTCACGAACCGGGAGCCAACGCAGGGATAATGGAGTTGCGTACCTTGCATACAAAGTTAAGAATCTGCACCTTGCCCACTTCCATCAAAGTCCGGGGACCGTACGCGTAGTACTTGACCTTTTTCAAGTCCGGATCCAGCTCTGATGTGGCATCCAGGTAGCTGAATCAAGATCCAAACAGTGTCGTCAGGTTTTACTACGAAGTATGCGACTGGGTCATGGATACGATAGTAGCGAAACTTACAGCTGAGCCTCAAAGGTCTTGAAGAGCTGGGAGATATCCCCGAGCTGCGGATGATCGCCGCCCACCTTGATCTTCGGGTCCAGTCGCGCAAGTTGCTTCCACAATTCATCTGCTCCAATAATCAGCAATTCGTAAGCCATGATTCAGCACAGGTAACTCCGCAATGCAATCTGTCATCGCTTAACGCACCTTCTGAGAGGCGTCGTACCGGAGCACACCATAGTAGACCCAGGATCATCATGAGGAAGCCTCGCGTCGAAGCTTTGCCCGTTTTGTTCATCAGCTGCAGGTGTTCTTGAGATGACGCATTATTTAGCACCAGATACAGCTCCTTGCTTGAGCTGTCTTCCACCTGCACCACACGGTATCCAAACACGTCTTCGATCTGCTTCTTCGCCAGAAAGAAAAAGTATCTGCAGCGTATAAGCAAAAAGCGAAGTTGTCACCACAACCCGTCAACGATCAATATAATCATCTAACAAACCTGGACACATTCTTGTACTCTGGGAACACGTCCTTGCTGATGTCTGCAAACTTGATCGGCAGCTTCAAGCCTCCCTTGTACAGCATGTAGCGCACCAGTTTGGCCGTCAGATCATCCAGCGCCTAACAACCCACAACAAACTCCCAATTAAAAAAACCTTCTCAGCTCATTAAGCTACAATTATAAGCAGAATTTCTGTACCTTGGTCTGCAATTGGGCAACAGCTCGTGGCACACTCGGAGTCTTGTTGGCTTTGCTGGCCTCGCCGTCTTGCGTGGGCGCCTCGCTCTGGTTCATCTGACTCATTTGCACTGCGTACTCTGTCTGCGTAAAGTCCAGAGCTTCGTCCTCTTCTTCGCCTTCACTGGGGCCGTCAGCCACCACAACGTTCGTGGGCGGCACATCGTCTTCACTCTCCTCGCTGTCGAGCGATCCGCCTGCAGCACAAAACGAGTGCAGTTAGAAGAGCGAAATGCGACTCTCTTGGCGATGCATGTGCACGTACGACGAGCGCTCTTGCTGAGCTGCACGGCTTCCTGTCCTCGTCGACGCTTCATGCTGCAGATGTGATCGATTGCTTCCCGCGCTTTTGTGCTTTTTAAAATACCCTATTTAAAAACGGATCCAAGTGCGGGTTCAAATCGCATTGTGTCGACGACAACATGCACAATGTGCAAGTGCATTGCACATGGCGTGCTCAGGCACTGCCACGTACTTACCGAAGTACAGTGTTATAAGAGTTATCGTAACGTTTTGATCTTCCAACACCTCGACGCAGTATCTACAGTCGAAGGTGCCGTGAGAATGTTATGCTGGCACACGGACTGCAAACCGATACCAATAACTGCATTAGCTCTGCTAAGGATGATGAAGAGTTCGTCGACGATCCACTGACTCATTACGTTTTCATGGCAGTTCCTGCCTGTATCAGCAAGCCGACAGTAAAGGTGGTGGCATTTTGTCTGACCTACAACAGTGAAGTTGCTCTTCTCAAACACTCTGAAGTCAAGTTGAGGCGTTTGAAAATTTGAAGGCCGTCTATGCATTGCAACAACTCATCGCGTCGCGACATGCTCTCGGAACCCGGTTCAGATCTGCATTCCCACGTAAGCTTGCTCGCTCGCTCGCTCATTCCGGTCGAAAATCGAGATGAAGGAGGTACTGGTAGTATGTAGAAGTCAGTCCTAGCTCACGAGATCGGCAAGCTGAAATCGCAGTGTTGGTGATGCTGGAACAGGCATCGGATAAGAGGTCCTCATCAACTGAGAGATCCTATCCTATGAGCTCTAGCTACAGCTAACTACAGCATGTGCCGGGAGAAGAAATGGCATTTTTGCCGTCACTTTTGTGTTCGGCTCGACTGGTTTGCGGTAAAACAGCTGCAGGTTCGAACACCAACACGGCCGTCATAGCGTCCTCCAGACCCCAAGACTCTGTTGAAGACGTGTACTGCAGCCTGCACTCTGTAGGATACTGCCATCGTCCGTCCGCCTCAGAGCCCTAGCCATGCGTCCCAATTGATCGACTCTGCTGGTTGCGTCTCAGCAGTAAGATCGTAGCTTTATTCATTGAGGTGCCTCAGTTAGTGGAGCAGTGTACAGTACAGTAGTTGAGTAGAGCTTCCACGCAGTCCATAGAGTTTCCTCATCCCGAGTTGACATCTTGATGCAGAACGGCAAAGGTTCCACCAGCCCGGATGGAGATCAGACCAGCCAGATCAGCCTGGTCCTGGCGGTTCGCAGCGATTTGCGTGGGTACCAAGTGCAGAGCTGAGGTGGGGCTGTATCGATCCACCTCGCCTATTTCGTGAAGATTGCCGGCTGTACAGCGCCGTCTCATCGGCGGTGAAAAGTAAAGGTGGGGAACGGTGCAGGCCGCACCAGCTGGATGCGCAGCAGCATGAGCGCGTGCATCAAGTTGATGGTTTCAATTAATCTGGTCTCCAATGATCGGCAGGGCGAGCTCTTTTCTTTCTGTCCGATAGCAGAGAGCTCCAACCAACACCACCCACACATCTGAATTTGCTTTCGCCGAAGCATATCGACCCGTTCAAGTCACTCCCTGCTTCTCCCGGTGCTTCAAACATGCAGACTCCCAGCACTCTCCGGCTCATGGCCCTCGCCGCTACGGCCTCGCTCGCAGCCATGGTCTCGCACGCTCAACTGGTTGGTGACAACACGGCCGAGACCCACCCGCCGCTCACGACCCAGACGTGCACCACCAGCGGTGGCTGCAAGGACGAGGACACGTCCATCGTGCTGGACGCCAACTGGCGTTGGCTGTACCAGACCGGCACGACGACGAACTGCTACAAGGGCAACGAATGGGACAAGACCATTTGCTCGGATCCCAAGACGTGCGCTTCCAAGTGCGCGCTGGACGGCGCCGACTACACGGGCACGTACGGCATCAACGCCGAAGCCGACAGCTTGAGCCTCAAGCTCGTGACGAAGGGCCAATACAGCACCAACATCGGATCTCGCGTCTATCTCATGGAATCGGAAGACACCTACAAGTCGTTCAAGATGCTGAACCAGGAATTCACGTTCGACGTGGATGTGTCGGGCCTCGACTGTGGTCTCAACGGCGCCCTGTACTTCGTCGACATGGAGCCCGATGGAGGCATGGCCAGCTTCCCGAGCAACAAGGCCGGTGCCAAGTACGGCACGGGTTACTGTGACGCGCAGTGCGCCCAGGACCTCAAGTTCATCAACGGTGAGGCTAACGTTCTGAAGTGGACGCCTAGTAAGACCGATGAGAACGCTGGCACGGGCCAGTACGGTGCGTGCTGTGCCGAGATGGATATCTGGGAGGCCAACAGCATCAGTAACGCGTACACTACCCACCCTTGCACGACTTCGGACAAGGCTGGTGCGTACCGCTGCGAGGACCCCAAGGAGTGCGGCTCTGGTAAGAACCGCTACAACGGTGTGTGTGACAAGGATGGCTGTGACTACAACCCGTGGCGTATGGGCAACAAGACGTTCTTCGGCCCTGGCGCGGACTTCACGGTTGATACCACCAAGCCTTTCACGGTTGTGACTCGCTTCATCACCGACGACGGCACTGCTGATGGCACGTTGAGCGACATCACTCGCTTCTACGTTCAGGGCGGCAAGACCCACGCGATGCCGAAGTCGACGTGGCCGAGCCTCACGGACATGAACTCGCTGACGGACTCCCAGTGCTCTGCTGCTAAGAAGAAATTCGGTGACAAGGACGACCACAAGGTGAAGGGCGGCCTTGCGCAGCTCGGCGTTGCAATGAAGCGTGGTATGGTGTTGACGATGAGTCTGTGGACTGACAATGCCGCTCAGTGCTTGTGGCTCGACTCTGACTACCCGGTGACTGCTCCGTCCTCGAAGCCTGGTGTTTCCCGTGGTTCATGTGCCAAGACCTCTGGTGTCCCGGCCGACGTTATCGCTGAGCAGGCCGAAGCTACGGTTGTCTTCAGCAACATCCGATTTGGTGACATTGGCTCGACGGTCAAGGGTGTGAGCACTGGTAAGAAGACGACCAAGAAGACCACCGCCGCGACGACGACGGCTGAGACTGCCGGCGAGGCTGACGAGGCTGAAGTTGCTGGCGAAGCCGACTCGGCTGAGACGGACACCACGGACGCTTCCACCACCGATGCCGGCACGGATGACGCTGCCACCCCGGCCTCCCCGGCCACGCCGTCTGCTGGGTGCCGTCGTCGCCGCAACTAGATGATGTCGACGACTTAAAGCGACAGTCTAGTCGTGTTCGTTGTAGTGCCGTGCTGTGTCAATCTGATAGCTAATCGCCGTAGCAGTTCTGGAAGCTGGGTTAGACCTCCTTTCAATGAAATGTTGTTCAATTTTTATGCTTCATGCCTTCACTTTCTTCCTGCAATGCTGAAGTACTAATCGCAATCGCCATCATGTTGCACCGTTGAAAAGTGTCGAGTCTGACCACGAAATTTTCATAGTAGTCGAGTCACCTTCGCTTCTTGTCTTCTAGTGCTGTGCGTAATTCTGGTTGGCGTTCATGTCGAATGGCAGGGCTGCGTTGCTTGGGTCCAAGGAACGCGAATGTCCGCTGCTTGATTCCTGCCCAAATCTGCCTCAGCACTTGGATTGTGAGGGGTCGCGCGCGATCGCGTAGAGGAAGTAAACCAGAATGGGTATCAGCACAGCTGCATACACGACGGTGATGAAGGACCAAAACTCTTCAATGGAGGAGATGGATCTGCTCGGCTTGGCCCTCGCGCCAGCAATTGTCAGCGAATGCAACGCAGCCGAGTAGATGAAAGCAAGCTTCATTGTGTCGAGGTCAGGCAGTTGAAGATCGTCGACGCAGGGTCGCTTTTGCAGTTAGACAATCTACTATACGGCCGTTAGTCTAGTCATTTTGCTTCTCTCTTGGAAGCAGAGTCATCGCATCGGATTGACTACGCCGACTGCATTGTCAAGAGCAGTGAAGTTGATTTCTGGCAGTTGAGAATTTTCTCCTAGAGTGCAAGACCCAACGATGGCACCTGCTGCCTCGAAAACGACGGCGTTGATTGTCGGTATGTGGAAGGATGTAATCGTGGCGTGCTCTTACGACTGACTAACAATTGATTGCGCTGCTGCTGCTGCAGACGGAGCTTATGCTCGCATCCAAGGTCGCATACTGGTGACGCTGAGCATTAACTGTATTTCCGTTTGGACATCAACATGACAAACTAATGGTGATTGTTTGTGACTACTGTATTAGGGTGGAGGCGTGGACTTTGCGAGGCTGCGTACAGTTTTGGAACGAGAGGCTGGAGCAGTGTTTGAAGGTGCGTGTTCTCTACAAAAACAGAGAATTGCCAAGGGCTTTATCGATACTTAACGGCTCGTTGAGTGTGGTGGGATGCGGTAGAGTGCTGGTACTTCGACAATTTGGGCGGCAATGGGCAGTGCCATGCAGCAATGACTGTGGAGTATAATGCACTGAAGCGTGCACGCCCACATGGTCCACAGGTACTACAGGTTATACGCTTGAGCACACTGTGCATTATCGCTATCTAACAAGTCATGCATGATGAACGTGCGCACATAGTTTCAAGTGCAGCTATACCCGCTCAAGAAGTACAAGTGTTTCTGCAAACGATGTGATAATCGATACGTGCAAATGGTGCAAAAAGGAGTGGACAACGGGTGCGTCGCGCTATATGGTGGGCTTGTACTTTTGTGACGACTAAGTCTTTGTTTTTGCGGCTCTGTTCTGTAGCATTGCGACCAAAATGCTGAGACTGACACTAAAGCACGTACGTGTAGTTGGTATTCGAGGTCGTCCTCACCTGCCACTAACTCGTGTTGTTCAATTCTGGTAGGGCATCGAGCGAATCATACTTGTGAGCGGTGACGGCGACTTTTACGCCACGTTGAACAGCCTACGCAACGAAGACCGGAAGGAAGTGTGGGTAGCAGGTGGGTAGTGCATGCCTACGTGATTTGTCTAGCATTTCCGTTCATCTGGTGCATGTAGCAGCTAATATGTGAGTGTTATGGCTTTCATTGGCAGGGTTTTGCAGCACCGTGTCGTCCGATCTACAGCAACTAGCGTCTCATATAATCTGGATTGATGACTTGTGGGACCAGGTCAGAGGTTGGGATTGTGGACGAGAGAGTGGAGGCCGAGGTCGTGGGCGAGAGAGTGGAGCCACATCGTACCGGTTTGGTGCTAACCAGCAGCAACTATCAAGTGCTTCACCCCGCGGCGTCATTCGAGTTTTTCGCGAGGATTGCGAAGCGCTGAATATTCGGGAGACCGAGTAAGAATCGCTGGTGGGAATGCCACGCTGGAGAGATATGGTACGTCGTTTGTGCACTTTGGTTTCTTGATGAAATGAGCTAACGCTAATAACTCGATCTAGGCCCAGCACATCGGAATATGCCAACGTCAGAGCATTCTGACCTGCGTACTAGTTGCAGGCCGGCTCCATCCTGCCTGTCGCCGCGTACTGATCTAGATCTGTTTGACTTTGACGATCTCAATGAGAGCGGCTCGGACGAAGACATGACTTCATGTTCGTCTCGACCCGAGTCACGGCTAGGTCGTGACGGCGCGGATAACCGGGAATCCAAGTTATTCAAGTTGGATGATGCTGATGCGCAGTTCTTCTTGCCCATGGCGGTGCCGGTCTCGCAGCACATCGGAGTGCCAAATGCTGCGACTGCTTCGAACGAAGTAATTGATTTAACATGTGATGGGACGCCGTAGTGTTGGCATGAAGCCTTTCCACAATTGCATGCAAGAACAACATGCTTGGCTGAAAAGATAACGGCGAGATCACGAGGGTGAGGAATGAGGTGCTGTGTAGTGCGAAAACTGGCCAGATGAGGTGAATAGCCTTGTGCTTCAGCCTTGAAAGTCCTTAGGCGGATGTGTTGATGCGGATGGATAACTTGCATATCAATTACACTTCTTCAATGCCAATCGTTCCTAATATGTACTACAAGACGTAGTTCTACATCATCTAGGTCTCGAATTTTCGGAGCTGGTCATAGACCTGCCGGAGCGGCTGTGTGGCCTCTTGGTTTTCTGGGAAGAAACTCAGGAAGTGGCCAAGCTGCCGAATCCATGGGAGTAGCAGGCGTGGGAATGCTACATCGACGGGGTCAGTTCTTGCATCCTCCACAAATGATTGAAAAACTTCGTGCTTGAACACGATGCCATACGCTAAGTCAGCGAGTGCTAGACTGTGTCGGACAGCGTTTCCACGCACGCCGTACCAAACCAGTTCGTCCGTGATGTAGTAAAAGTCGAAGTACAACGCCCGATAGGACTGCACCAGCTGGTAAAGGTCGTCACGGTTTGGCCCTGTTGAGATGGTCTCCGAATCGTCGAAAGTCTGCATACCATGAGCAAGATTCCGAGGACTCAAAGGTGATGCCAGATCTAACACAGACTCCAGGTCGTTTAGAATTTGTGAGAGCTTCGGCGCCGTTCCCACCACTGACTGACTGTCTGTGAACTGTGAGGTTATTGCTTTCTCGTGGTACGATATGAGCCACTTCCACGTGTATTCGTAGTTCTACAGAGGGAAATCACAGAGGAAATGAGTACAAAAACAATCATAGAACGCAGACAAGTAGATTGAGCCCTCACCTGGAGAAACTTTGCGACGATATCTTCGAGCGCAGAGACTGGATAGCTCTCGCTAATATTTGGTGGGATGTAAAAGCTTGCGACGTTGCTAGATTACAAGAAAGAAAAGGTTACTGTCAGATACGAGCTACATCACAAATATATGCATAAAACTGCTCGTACCTGCAGGTGAAGCACAGTGTTACTTGATAGTGTTCGGCAAACTGCTTGATGTTGTACAGTGTAACATGCTCCTTCACACTGTGATCCCAGAGCTGATGGTGTTTCCATAAAGCCGCGACATCAGGCTTGACTCGAAAAATTGCAACACTCTTGGGCTGAACAGTTATTAACAACGTTGATCTTCGACCGGCACAGACTCCATGATCCAGCAGGTCGACCTTAACCGCATCGGGCTGGGTCAGACTTTCGTCGATGGCCAAACTGAAAAACATGCTGTCATTCCTAAGCGCAAGCCGAGCGTTCGAATCACTCTTAGTATTGCGAACAACCAAGTATTTGTGCGTTTCATCCACAGACTTGGTTGACAACTCGGGACTTGAAAGCGTGGACTCGAGCATCGGAAATACCAAACCAAGAAAAGTTGGCTGGGTAGAGAAGTAGGCCTCTCTTTGTAACGGTGACTCATTGGCTTCACCATTGACCACGTTTACCATGAGCTGAGGTTGGCTACAGATGGAACGCAAAATCACAGTTTCTCGGAAATCCTTCACCAATCGGCAGCTCACGTACACTTCAATCTCACGAACCCACGGATCATTCACGTCACAAACTGCCGCTGTATCATCACTAGGTTGGGTCGCCATTAGTGTCAACTGTTTCGGCTGGGGACGGTAATGTAAAAACACTTGCATGCTTGTGTGCGCTCCCAGAGTAACTGTGGTGACTTCGTTGAACGACATTGGCGAGACAGAAAATGTGACCTCTTGGGGTCTGGCGTTGGTTGAAAGGATGAAGTCCAGGCTCAATCCAGATGAGTTTTCAATCACGATCGAGTGGTTTTGGTACAGTTTGTGGTAATATACCTCGCTGAAGTCGATGGTCAATCGATCAGATCCACCTGGGGTGATTTCAGGCGGCATGTCCATACTTGATCGACGTGATCGCTTAGGATTACTGTTGGTGGATACCAATACGCGAAACAAGTTTGTTGCGGGGTCTAAGCCTGACGACATTCCACGTAGCGAATTTAAATCTGCGATGACTTCCAGTCTCACATGGATGACTTTCAGGTCAGATGGATTCGTCATGTTTTGTAACACCATGAAAGTCGAATACACCCCCACAACACCCCGAAGGAAGTAAAGCACCACGCTCTGGTAACTGTGGGCTCGATCCAGTGTACCACGTTCACGGCTGAGCTGCAACCATGATCGTGCATTCCTATCAACAAGCATCAGGCGATACTCAACAGAATCTAATCCAGGGTCTGCGATGCTGGCAGCGCTGTAGAGACTTTCGATAGTGATCTCCCACTCCACCTCTCCACCATTTCGAACTGTGTGTTGACCCACATCGATCAAGTAGCGCGTGTTCTCCAGCGCCGAGTACTCTGCTGGTGTGCACCCACGAATCGTCAGAACGGGTAGATGGTTCTTTATTGCAACGGACCCTGAGCGGATTGACGAGATGTCAAACTCCTCAAAGTTGTCCAACCCTGGCGACTCCAAGTGCTCAACAGGTTCATCCTCCAAATGGGTTTCTAGCGTTGGCCCAGGGTACAACTTCCGGGACAGCACCAATCGTTTACTGCGAGCTTCAAATGCTGCTGAAATGAGCGCCTTGTCCAGAATCACGCCGCCTTGCTTATTGTCGCCTGTTGAACTTTGCTGCTGTAGAACAAGAAGCACATCGACCTCTGTTGAAACACCTGTGTCATGTTTTGAATCGGCATCACGCACAGTTAAGTACATGTGATTCTGGCCACTCTCGTCAGGAGAGGGCTCCGCTCCGTCGGCATCCCAAGAATTACTTCGCCAGGTTGGATGATGGCGCATTTTGTGCAGCGATGACAATTTACTAGCTGAATTGGTATCACAACCAATACCATCACGGAAATGGGATACCGATGAAGGTGCTGGTGTTACTGCCTCCTCAAGATGTACGGTAATTTTCTGAGACTCACCGGGAGCAATAGTCCCCGACGACGGTACTGCAACCGCCTGGATCCACTCGCTCATCGCGCACATGTCCGACTCCGTCGATCCTTCAATTAAACAGAGCCCAGGCTGGTGCGTGGAAACGGGATTTATCACGAAGTTTAGCACTTGCAAGGTAGACGGGTTTCGCACCCAAAAACTCTCGGACGAATTTCGCAACTGATGCACAACAGAAGTTGTGGTTTGCTGCGAAGCTCCAGTCAGAGTAAGCTGAGACGAATCTCGGCTGATACCCGTTTTCGTTTTTAACGACAATGGTAATTGATCAAGTGGCATGTCGGCTGGCATTTCCGTCGCTGTGGCGAAGAAGTGCAGACTCGACGCAGATAGCATGAATGTTTTACCTGGCAAAAGCTTCCCCTTGACGTATATCTCTTCCCGCTGCGCGGCATCCTCCATGTTCTGAATGCTAATGTCCAGCCAAACGCGTCCCATATCAAGAATTTCGGACGTGGCACCACCGATTCCTGTGGCCCATGTATCGCCTGGGAGACGGGCTGATGGGAAAACATGACACACGACACGAATGTCCACTGAATCTCCAGGCGCAATAATAATCGAGCTTAGCGGTGTGTTGGCAGAGCGCAGCATCAGCATCAGCTCGAATATTCTGCACATTTACGCACACGAGTACATGTTTAAGCACCAATGCGCAAAAGGAAAATAATTAATCCGGAAGGCTTACCGATCGAATTGGCTGTGAGTTTCAGAGGAGAGTTTCACAGACAACTCTTCGTCATACACGTTTCGCAGTGAAAACCAAAAGCTAGCGCGATGCTGAGGGGAGTCTTGCGGTGTCGGTACTGTAACTGGTGGCAGGAAAGCAACATGATTGTCGCCGGGTTCTCCCGCGGTCTCCACTCCATGTTCCGAGCTTTCAGGGTCTACCGCTAGTTCTGCATAACTGGATATAATTTGTGCCCGAACCAACACATCGTCATGGTTGCGTGGGTTGTACAGGTTACAAAATCGAAGTGAGAACTCGTGTGCACCAGGTATAAGAAACTATAATTTTAACACGCATGTCAAGATGAACACCAGGTTAGTCGTTAGACGCCCTCAATCGTTTTTAAACAGAAGTACCGTACCTTATCCTCTTTCGTGCTTGCCAGTTCCATCTCAAGTGTGCATGAGGTCCGCGGTTGCAGATTCCATGCACTCCAGAGCGGAGCCTCGACATCGGCTAATTGCTTGTCTACATGCAACGCCAGCATTCGAAGTGATGGAACGTGCAAACTGGAATCACTATCCACACCCTCATAAAATTGTACGCGATCTGCGTCTCGGACGTTGCGAACGTGAATGTATGGCGGCAGGTTGATGAGTGCGAAAGGTACTACTACGTCAGACACATTTCTCACGACAACCTCAAACATAGATGACTTCCAACCGATAGCATACCCAATCTTTCCCAGTGCGATACACTTATCCGCAATGTGAAATCGCGGTTCGCAATACGAACCGGAAATATTCACAATTTTCAACGTGCACGCTTCTTGCGTATCTTCATCTCCATCGCTGTCAAAACTCTGCATTCCAACCATCCCGCGAAGTGGCCATTGCTTTCCACTTTCAATGACATCAATAGGTAACGGCGCAGTAGCAGCAATGGATGCAAAGCGAAACATAAGCGTACAAGAACTATTGGCTTCGAGGACATAGGAGTCTCCATAAAATATCCGGGATTGCCTGTTCATCGGGTCAAGTGCAAGTAATGATGGGGTCCGCAATGTTCTTGCATCATCCGTCGATGTTGAAAATGCCATCAGCTCGCTATTCAAGTCGGAAATACTGGTTATATCAATTGTAGTTCCGTTGTTTTTCCACTTGAACGTCAGTGGTAAAGTGCTCACGGGACGTATCACCATACTGCGATCTGTCATGTTTGCAAGTTCAAGAACTTTTTCTCCAGCGTGGGTGCCAGAGATCGATAGCAAACTCCCTGTCCAACCTTTCCGTTGCCATGATCTCCATATATCCGGTACTTCCGGCTAGCGAGTTCGTTCTCGGCCACAGAGGAATACAAAGCACCAGTTAATTCGTCCTCTAACCTGATCACGTTAATCTGACCAAAATCAATTGTCGGCACTGCAGGATCGATGGTGACTTCTGTGAGGCCTTCTGTTGCTTCTGTGTGGTTTGCAAAGTCAGCAGTTGTCGATCCAGGAACACTACAACTCAATGCGCCACTATCCACGAAAAGTACAACATCGACAAAACTGACCTTGCCGGGATAATGGATATTCTCCACCATGATTCGTCGGCGAAACAATCCATTCGTGAAGGCCATCAATCGGAAGTCGATTTTACCAGTTTCTCCAGGAGGGATCTCACCCTTTTCATGCTTCAGCGAAATGTGAAGCGAATCATCGTCATCGGAATAACCTTCCGTTGCGTTTGTCACAAACAGGCGGTATCTCAGTGGTAACGCCTTGCTCATATTAATTAGTTCAAAGCAACCTTCGTGTGTTTGGCATTTTTGCAATCGTCCGCTGTTGTATTCCACACCAAAGTCGATCAATGATGGTGTCACCCGTGCAATGCTTGCTCCAGCCACACCAACAAACTTGACCGTAAACTCGGTCAGCATGTCACTTTTCTCATCTTCTGTCGCATCAGGTGTCGTCTGGAGTCCATACAACTGGACACGAATGCCGCCAACCAGATCGCGCGTGGAACCTGATTTGATAGCGTCTGATGACAACCGTGGGCGTATCGCTACGTACAGATCAATGCACTGCAGCCCAGGTAGTATAACGTGAGTGGCTTCACGATGGAGGCGCGCGTCCTCATACACGTAGCATTGAGTCTTCAAATTTGACGACGCACAGATAACAAGTGTATGGTCCACCTGGCTATGCAGAGTCAACTTGTGCACTTTGCTAAACCTGAGCGAGACGTTGGGACTATCTGCAGCAGTGTCTTGCATTTCAGGCGTGACGTAGCACGGTCCAAGATCCAAAACCTCGAGCTGTCCGGTGGCTTGACGGTCCAATTCGGGAATTCGAACATACACTGGCCGTGTAACGCGAATCGATAGCGTCAGCACAGAAGTATCAAGGCGATCTCCACTTAAATTGCGTAACATAATTTGCTCATTGTGCTGCCCAGTGACCGTCCCTTTGTATGTAAAAGCAGCCGTCACGTATGACCCAGCTTCCACTGACCCTGTAGCATTTTCGAATGTGATTTCACCTCCAGCCACAGTAGGGGAAATAGCTGATGGTATACTTGCACTGGTTTGCTCGCGAGACCCTGCTATCAAAAGATATTGCAGAGTTTGTTGAGACCTGTTGCGGATAATAACTTCACCCTGCACATCCGCTCCCAGCTGGTGTTCACCCAAATCAATCGAGTCTTTCTCGAAGCAAAGCGATCGCTGGACTGCTTTAACCAACGCGACTCGTACCGACGATATCACATTACACGATGCTGATGCTTGAGTACTCCTTCTGACGACGCGTTGCTCGGATAGTGAAGAAAATCAATCGTGCCTGCTGATAGCTCCGAGGCCTCAGAAACACTTTCCAAAATGGCGCGACTCACACAAGACGCTAGTGGGGTTGAAGTTGCGAAGCCTGCATCATTGGCGAAGCACCACTTAACGTTCAGACATGCCGTGCGGTCGGGAGGTAAATTTATCTTGATAGGGAGTGGAATCCGTAAATCTGTCGTCTCCAAAACCTCATCAGTTGCTTTCGTCTCGTCTTCTATCAAGAAATCGCGCGGGACAACTTCGCATGACAGGGCTAACACGTTCCGAAATGCAGCCGTTGGATTCCATGCTACCTCAACAATCGCTGCTCCCTTGTATGACGGAGAGCCCAGAGATAACGTCATTAGCCATCCCCGGGTTTCAGCTGGAGACTCTTCCGCAGGCACTAGTAAGGTCGAATTTGCAGGAGAAACACCGAACTGCCCGGGTGCGATATCCACATTCAACCTTCGTACGCTCTGGGCTGAATCGGGAATTTTAATCGTTAAGCTGTGGCGCCGATCCACCGCGGCCAAATCAGATCCAGAGGGCGAAGTTAATGATGGTAACACCTCATCATACCGTGAAACGGTAGTCATCCCGCCGATACTCTGCTTCTTTCCGTGGTTATCCGAATGCCCTTCGTGTGGGCTGGAGTGCGCCGAGATGCTTGGATGCGGGGAAGCATCGATGGTGGGGCCACTTTGCCAACAGCACGACAATAGGCACTTTCACCCGCCGATGTCCGCGAAAATATTTCTGCGTTGTATTGAAGCTCCTTGACAACATCCTTGTTCTGCTGCTCGAAGAGTAGGAACTTTCCCACGCCTACTGCTGGGGTAGCATCTCGACGTCGTTGTCTCTTTTTCATTTTCTGGCTTCGAGCCCCCGCTGTTGTCGACATTCTCGTTAGCACTAGACGAATTGTCTCCAGACGTCACGGCGCTAAATATTGCGTACGCCACAATTCGTCCTGTTGCTTCAGGTGCCAGCGAAAAGTGAAGAGTGTTGACATTGGACGACACTTGCACAGTTTTCATGTCAGCAGCAGGCTTATCCAAACGCCTCGATCGGCGCCTACGCGACATCGAACTGGACTCTGACTCTGATAGTTCAGACTCACTATTCGCGCTATCATACGGATCAAATTCTCCCACTTCGCTGCTCCCGCCAGACATGCCTGTTGTTTCAGCATCACTGTCTGCTAGAGTGCCGGGTTCTTTGGGTAGCTGTTCGCCAGAAAGCAATGCCTTGACTTGAGAAATCTTGGCATTTAGTTTCACAATTTTGTCCGATTTCTTTTTCGTCACTGCGATACGTAGCTTGTGCTCCAATTTTTCCAGCTCTTCATCTAATTTCTTTTCTTGCGCCTGGGTTATGATCGCCGTAGGTGTTTCATCAACCGAAAAGTAAAATGTTGGTCGCAGGCTAGAGATCGTAAAGCTCGGATCTAACTGGATCACGTATTCACGTTTTTTTCGACTTGTATTCCGAACAGCAATCTTCACTTCATCCGTTTTGTCACCCACGAGGCATTTCCCGAACGAAATTGTTTGCCCTGCACAAAAGCAAAATATAAGGCATGATCTTTAGTCGCATGAGAGGACGCTGGAGAGCATTATCTTCTGCCCACCATGCAGCAGAATGTAGCATACCTGACTGAAGAAGCTTGAATGTTTCACGTTTGACCACCTTCGCCTTAATCGTTACAGAGACGGAGTTTTCGGTATCTTGAACGTTTATAATTTTCAGTTTCTCTTCGAACGGCCCTGCCAATGTCGGCTGAAACTGGAAACAGATTTCTTTCGTGCCAAATGCTTTGACCACTCCAACCTCACCTTCCTTGATTTGCAGAAATCCTGATGAAATAGACCCAGTCTTCTCCACGCTATACACGAGAGGAGTGGCCGACATATTCTGTACAATTAGTCGTTTTGAGCTCTTCGAAGATGCGGCGATACGTCCAAAGTTAATATTCTTCTGGTTCACGTTCATCACTGAGCGGCATACCCGGCTTTTAAGCAGCAGTTCTCTAACAGACGAACGCGTATCAAAAGGATGCTTCGACGAAGCCCAAACGGGTTTGCTTTGGTCAGCCGCATCAGTAACAGCTTTTTGTTGCCACCGGGTGGAAGTGTAATCATAATCTTGTGCTTCTCCACGCGGGTCTTTGAGACATCTTTCGTAGGCACTGCGTCAGAGCTCACCGGATAAAAGACAGCTACGATTCGTTGGCGAGATTTTGCCGGGATACGAAGATTGCGCTCTTTGTTTGTGGTCAATGGAACCAACTTTTCTCAGTAAAAAGAGCCTGCAAGCGTTTCCGTCGCTCTCGAACCATCGCCACAATTTCTTCCTCTTTCTCCTTCGAGGGAATAGAGCTATGACAATAGGCATCACATTCAGCACGAGATTTTGCGAAGAGCTGCAATAGCGAGCTCACCTCCTCCGAATAGCTTACATCACCATACTGTGTCATAGATACGAAGGGCGAGGCCGCAGTCGATATATCCACAATTCGCCTGTCATCCGTTATTTGCACCTGCATGCCTTTGCTCTCAAGCACTGTTGTAGTATGTTGCTCCACACGCGCTTTCTCCATGTCAATTTGTTGCCCAGGATGAGTGGCCCTGGGATTGCTACCCATACCAGATCCAATAGGTAGCTGGTGGCCACCTTGCGACGCCGTAAGCGCCGTCAACTTCTTCGTCAGTAATTCTCGTAACACTGTCGACTTGTTTCTTTTGAGCTAGTTTTTCCTTCTCCCAGATCTGAAACACTGCCAAATGACCTCCTTCGCCGGATTGGTCTACCGACATGACTCATTTGTGCCGAGCCATTGCCGGTCCCAATTGTCGTTTGCGAACTTGTAGACGTTGAAGGTGATGAGTGAAGCTTATGTTCCTCCTCTTCGACTGCATCATTTCCCCGCACTTTTACTGAGCTCGCTACATCCCCGAACGGATGCTTTATGCAGTACAGACGAACCTTTGATGGAGCCGAGCTCTGAATATTCAAATGTAGTGGCGCATTCGTAATATTCTCCAAGTCGAACACTTGAATTCCAGTGGAATTGATCGTAACATGATCGAAATTCAGGAACGCGGATCTGGACTGGGTTAAAAGCTTGTAGAACAGCGAGTGGTATATCACATGATGTGCGTCCATGTTGCTCGAGCGCACGCAAATCTGCGGGATATTGCTCCTGTTTTTCATGTTAATGATCGAGATGAGCCGAGAGTAGTTGGGGTTAGTCTTGCGCGGGATAATCTCGATTTTTAACTCCGTAGACTGTTTTGGACCCAGCATCATGTCATCATTAGGTACTGTCGAAATAACCTTGGATGTCACCAATGGTTTCACAACTGTGGGCAGCTCGGAATGGTTTGTCAACATACACGAACTGCTTTTAGCTCCCCAATGTTGCAATCTCCTAGGTGTAAGATCGAGGGTGTGACGGTGACCATCGATGTACAAGTACGAGCGCGGATATGAATTGATTTGCCGAGCGTGCGATCATATACCCGTGATTGGGCTTGCTGCCACGAACCTTGCATTAGAAAACACCGGAATGACACGCGAAACGTTTGTTTTGTCAAACGAGCGGCCTTGAGATCGACAGCATCTGAGTTCTCGCTGTACAACCCTTCCAAGTTGCCGTTTGAGGCAGGAGAGTACCATATCAAAATGGTCCGTTCAACGCCAGGTGGCAGATCGATAGTTTCGACCAAAAGTTGGAAGCGCTGCTTTCGTCAAGAGAAGTTATCTGCCGCTTTCGCGCTTCAATTCGTGAGCTTCGTTCTGGGGATGAACGCGGACTGTGAATATCCGTAAGCAATAAACGAATTAGTTCGAACGCTATCTGGAATATACTATCTAACTGTTCGCCTTACCTGTCACCACCGCTGTCGTATGCTATGTCCCTCACTCGAGATGGGACCTTGGCCGACTTTTTCCCTTTAGTTCGAAACACTTTCTTTCGAAGGTCAGCGTTTCCTCTAACACTCCGTAACTTTGGACTACCCAGTGGACTTGGTGGGAGTAGGCGGGATTCTCTGTCGAACTCAAAGTCGTCATCCAGATCATCGCCATCACCCATTGGATTTTCCTCAAAAGAGCCTCGCTTCGTTTGCTGGAACTCTTCTTCGTAAAAGTCTCCCTGCAGCGTGAGAATACCAAGATATTAAGAGTGAGGTAACTCAAACGTTAACAATCACACCAACCTCGTTATCGTCGACTTCTTCGTCGCTGTCTAGCCCATAGCCATCCATATTTGAGAAGGATAACGGCGTCTTAGCTCCGTCAGGCGATAGTGACCCCTTTAAACTGGATCCATCGTTTGAGTTAGTGGGTGATAGGGGCTCGTCAGCACGCGGGGTTCTCGAAGCACGTGATCGATTTTGCTGCAGCTTGAGCTCGAACGTCACTTCCTTGGGTCGATCACTAGTCAACTCAACGTGCAAGGCCGCCTCTGTCATGTTGCGCATGTAGATGACTTTTGAGCTCGCGATTCCGGTGTAGCAGTCGCCAAAGTCTAATCGGCTGCCACTCATTAGAAAAGATCCACTCGATTCCTTGATCGACAATCCCTCTCTGTATGTAGACAGGAACGTATTGAGTATTTTGATACATGTGTAGGTAGGTATCCACGCGAATGCATACTACTGCAGTCAATCATGATATATGCTTACCTGTGGTGCTCCTGGTTCGTGATGGCATGAATGCGGAGAACCTTTTCGTTCCTAGAGTCGTGAAGATTTTGAGCCTGAATTTCGAAAAACCGCTCTCCGATCTGAACAACATCAACATAACTGCATTAAATAACAATAGATAAGCAAAAACCAGTACTCTTCACATCAGGGTACGTACTTCGGTGGGTCGATACGTGACGCGAATTCGCACGTGCCCATAGGCGGCAGCTTGCAACGTTTTATCTCCAATAATATACCCAGAATTGTAGTCAGTGCAGACGAGTAGTTCCTTATTCTCACTCCATGGAGTCATAGGAGACACCAGTTTAAACAGCAGCGGGATCTCTGAACGATTCCACACCGTAAAATCTTTCACGAATGATCCTCCGGGTACACAGTCGTCAAAGTGCAGCTCTTTCACATCCAGACGCAATAGAGAGCGACACACTTGGCCCTGCAGTGGGACCAAAAGCTCCGGAATGGGCAATCTACTGCTAACATTCCCGTCAACAAAAGACGGCTGCAAGATTAGTCTCCCTGACAACACAAAGCACGACGTTTCACTGAGATGCGCTCTCTCCTCTTCCGACGAATCTCCATCAACCGAATTCCCCGCCGCGTTATGTTGCGGAGTTAATATACTGCACAGCGAGAAGGTTATCCGCTTGGTCTCCTTAGGAGCCAGCAGGATCTCGTCGACTGTGCCAATGTGGTTGAACAGCTCGTTGTATCCTTCACAAAGGTACACGTTCTCCGCACAAAGCGCCGCTTTAGAGGACGACCGCAGCACCGAAAAAGGCACGTGGTTGAACTCGTCAGGAGTCACTGCTCGGTCCCGCTCTTGCTGCAACTCACGCTGCATGATACTGACGTTCTCATTCTCCAACTGGAAGGCCCACTGGCTGCTCTGGAAAGGTTTGCGCAGCTCCGCACGCAGCTGAAGCTTCACTTTCCTGTTCTTCAAGTTGCTCACTTCAAACACAAAGAGGTCCGACAGGTCGTTGAGGTAGATTTCGCCTAATCCAAGCAGTTCGCCTTTGCCGCCGCGGTATTCGACGCGGCTCTGCTCCGCCTTGCCCAACATCGCCACGGACACGGTCTGCAGAGGCGTAGGTTCAGGCACACTCCCTCCTCCTCCTGCTGCAGCTCGCTCGGCAGCGTCAGAAGCCGCCGGCGCAGCCTCCCCACGCGCTTCTTCACCATACTTCCGCAGGTCAACTTGGTAGCCGTCGAAGTGCCTATAACCAGTCACACAACATTCGGACGACATTCGAATGACATGTTGTGTGGCTCACATAATTGGGTCAGGCAGAATCTATCAGTCCAAGACAAGATGCAGACGAGTGAAGCCAAGCCTACTGCAGCGGCGCCGTCCATGTCGGACGCCGCGTATGCCTTCGACGAGGACGTGCTCAGGGATGTACGCAACAACAAGGTGTGGATGCAGGACCCCAAGTACTTCAAGAAGGTCATTGTGTCTCCGTCCGCTACGATGAAGATGCTCAACCACGCCAACTCTGGCGTCGAGAAAGGCATCAAGAATGGCGGAAAACCTGTGGAGATTATGGGTTTAATTATGGGACGGCCTTCGACTGGTACAGACCGTGACGCTGGAGACGCTCAGACGCTCGTGGTCACGGACTGCTTCCCTCTGCCCATTGAAGGAGCCGAGACGCGCGTGTTGGCCGACGACGCGGAGGTCATTAACTATATGATCTCATTGGGCGAGGCAGTGGAGCAGACGCGCAAGGAGAGGTTTATGGGCTGGTACCACAGCCACCCGTTCGACGTGGAGGTGCACAGCCACTGCTTCTTGTCGGCCACGGACGTCAGCACGCAGCTGCAGTGGCAGCGCTCTGAAGACCCACACGGCAACCCGTGGCTTGCGATCGTGCTGGATCCGCTGCGTTCATTGGCCAAGAAACGTCCGGAGATGGGAGCTTTCCGTGTGTACCCACCGGAGTTTGCTGCACCTGTGAATAAGACACCTGACGGCACAATTGTCACGAACGAGAGTGCACGGCTGGAACGCTGGGGCAACTGCTGGAACCGCTACTACACCCTGGAGATCGACTACTTTATGAGTGCCTTAGGCTCCCAAGTCGTGAGTGTGCTCTCGGAAGAGTTTTTGTGGATGCGGACGCTGAGTTCCAACACGATGCAAGAGCGTGAGAACCGTGACCGGTTCTCGGAACGGATTCAGTTGCTGGCGAATAAGCTGGACGGCTGCGAGACGCAGTTAATGCCGCGCACTGGGCGCAGCGCGTCGCGGATTGGAGAGTACTATGTGCCGGAGAAACAGCAGGCACACAAAGAGGCAGAAGATTCCGTGTTGGACAAGATCACGCAGGCTGCTAACGAGCTTGCCATTGAGCACTCGCTTGGCCAGGAGCTGCAGGTCACGAAGAAGGCTCTTTTTAACGATAAGTGAAGTGGTTTTGACGTCGCGAGGTATGAGAGATCCCACTAAGTAATAAGCATGAATGCGTGAATTCGTTCATAAATTATTGCTTGCTATTCGTGTCTGCATTAAAGAGCGACAGCTTAGCCAAAAGCTTCAATCCTCCTCTACCTTCGCCCATGGCAAACAATTCCTCTGCGATTCGTTCTTCTTCTTCCATAGCCTCCAGATTCTCCTGAAGCACTTCGCGCTCGGGGTTGTCGACTGTCACGCTAATCACCGTCTGCTGAGGGAACAACGAAGCTGTCGAGCGTCGCGTTCCGACACCGTTTCCTTTCTTGAAGCGCTTGTAGTTAACAAGTCCGTTATCCCCTCTCGATCTCTGGCCAGAGTTTACTCGCTTCTTCACGATTAAATCGCAGCTTACAACAAGCGGCCTGCCTACCTCATCGAGTTCGGGCTTCACGTCACGTGCCTGTATATCCCGAGAGGACATCCACCCGCCGTTGCTCCCCACCACTGGCTTTACTGGCAGGGCAAGTGCAGCTTCTAATTCTTGTATATTCAATGACGTCGGAACTTTATCAACGAGATGAACGGCAACACAATCTTGCTTTTCAAGCGCGGGGTCGGCTTTCATGGGTAATTGAGTGATGTTGATGCCGGCGCCGTCCCTCATCATCTGTGCTCCACAAATGACACCAACATCGTTAAGGAAGTATTAGGAGAAAAATCTTAGGAAAACATACCTCATCCTCGTAGCATGGGTCGGTCATTTGTTCTGAGTCTGCTTTGATTGTAATGTCCGCCGGGTTCTCCTCCACTTCATTGTTAACTGCATCCTTCTCGTCTGGGTCTGCCACTTCGTCTTCAAGCACTTTCGCCGAGTGAGACATAGATCGTAGACTTAAATGCTCTGGAAAGCTCATGATTTGAACGGATGAGCCCGTGTAGCTGGCTAGACTGCTACTGAATGCCTCATCATTAGATGCCGTTGGCGGTTTGACGAAAATTACACTTGCTGCTAACTCTTGGACGCTGGTGAACACTGCCCCCATCGATCGGAACAACTCTGTCCGCCTCTCCACTGCTGCTACAGGACAAGAAGTCTCGCTCCCATTAGGATTCCGCAGCTCGCTCTGCTGCGCTGTGCTTGAGAACCCTGTGTTTTGAGACGGCTCAACTAGTAACACGTGCTTGCTCGGTACATGTCCATCCAGCTCGCGTAAGAGCTCGTCGTCTTGCTCATTGTCCTTGTACGCAGCAATTACGATCCCACCCATAGCTTCAATCAGCTCTTGCATCTGCTGTGGCATCAAGAACACCACCACAAACCCACTAAAGAGTGACTTGCGCAACGGATTAGGCAAGTAGTTACTCTCCACTGCCGGCATGGCTGGATCCGACGGCAAAAAGTCTTCGCATCTTGGCAACGGCTCGGCAAGACTCGACCGGTTCAGGATCGCGTAGATCCACGGCGTGCACACCACTGGCTGGTTGTACACCAGCGCCCAAAGCACTTTAACTGTCGCCACGATGCGTCCTGGATCCATAATACAATGAGTCGCGTCTTTGCTCTCTGCAGGGACCAGGTGCATGCCAATGCGCTGGCATGTGTCGTTGACCTGCGCTCGATTCGCACGTTGAATCCGCGACGCCACGAGCACAAACACTTGGTAGCGCACACGCAGCACTGTGCGCTTGGCACCGAAGGAGATCTGGTCGCCGTGGTGCAGCCGTCGAGTCTCAAGACACTGCTCCTGATTCACGAACGAGCCGAAGCGCGAGTTCTGGTCCACCAGCTCCAGTGTCGGTCGAGTCGCAGGGTCCGTTAATTGCTCGTCTGTGAGCGCCCCCACGCGGATCAACGCGTGCGTTCGAGAGATGGACGCGTCCGACTGGAAGTTGAAGTGGCAGCGCTTGCGCCCCACGCTCCACTCGCCTGCCACCAGGTAGAACGTCGTGTCAGCGGCGCCGCCTTCGTCTGCTACGACGTCCAGCACCCACATACTTATTCGAAGTGATCGTGAATGACCTAAACTACAAAAGTGAAATTAAGGTTGGAACCTGAATTTAGATGCACTTCAACTTGCAACTCTCCTTATTCCTCAACTGCAAAGATCCATTTGTACTCCATGTCGTTCTGTTTCTTGCTCTCCGTGGGTAGCTTTCTTTCCTGACGGAAAGCACAATGTCTGGTCGGACTTCATGTACGCGAGATTGGCACCGCCATCGGCGTATTGGCAGTATCATCCAACTTGAATAACTTGGATTCCCGGTTATCCGCGCCGTCACGACCTAGCCGTGACTCGGGTCGAGACGAACATGAAGTCATGTCTTCGTCCGAGCCGCTCTCATTGAGATCGTCAAAGTCAAACAGATCTAGATCAGTACGCGGCGACAGGCAGGATGGAGCCGGCCTGCAACTAGTACGCAGGTCAGAATGCTCTGACGTTGGCATATTCCGATGTGCTGGGCCTAGATCGAGTTATTAGCGTTAGCTCATTTCATCAAGAAACCAAAGTGCACAAACGACGTACCATATCTCTCCAGCGTGGCATTCCCACCAGCGATTCTTACTCGGTCTCCCGAATATTCAGCGCTTCGCAATCCTCGCGAAAAACTCGAATGACGCCGCGGGGGTGAAGCACTTGATAGTTGCTGCTGGTTAGCACCAAACCGGTACGATGTGGCTCCACTCTCTCGCCCACGACCTCGGCCTCCACTCTCTCGTCCACGATCCCAACCTCTGACCTGGTCCCACAAGTCATCAATCCAGATTATATGAGACGCTAGTTGCTGTAGATCGGACGACACGGTGCTGCAAAACCCTGCCAATGAAAGCCATAACACTCACATATTAGCTGCTACATGCACCAGATGAACGGAAATGCTAGACAAATCACGTAGGCATGCACTACCCACCTGCTACCCACACTTCCTTCCGGTCTTCGTTGCGTAGGCTGTTCAACGTGGCGTAAAGTCGCCGTCACCGCTCACAAGTATGATTCGCTCGATGCCCTACCAGAATTGAACAACACGAGTTAGTGGCAGGTGAGGACGACCTCGAATACCAACTACACGTACGTGCTTTAGTGTCAGTCTCAGCATTTTGGTCGCAATGCTACAGAACAGAGCCGCAAAAACAAAGACTTAGTCGTCACAAAAGTACAAGCCCACCATATAGCGCGACGCACCCGTTGTCCACTCCTTTTTGCACCATTTGCACGTATCGATTATCACATCGCTTGCAGAAACACTTGTACTTCTTGAGCGGGTATAGCTGCACTTGAAAGTATGTGTACACGTTGCTTGACAGTGAAACTTGCGCAGAGCCTGTGAAGATCCAAGGACATCTCGCAAGGGTGTCATTGGAACATTCTGTTGGACCACCGTAACGACGTCCACAGTGCTTGAGTTGGTATGACAAGGAGCGAATCGTGCTTCTCCCTGAGATCGCTCAGTGGCTGCAGCGTTATGAACTGTGGTGGGCTCGCCGAGCGAAGCAAGTCGGTGTTGTACACGTCCAGCGCAAACTCGGATAGCAACACAAATGGCAACACTTCCCTTTTGAGCCGGTACCACCTTCTTGCAAATTGGGTATATTCAGAAGTACGCTCGAACTTAACACTCTGGCAGGAATGGGCAAGCATGAGCGTGAGGTGAGTCGGTCGGACGAGAAGCGCAAGCGTCACAGGAAGCATCACGACGAGAAGAAGAAGCACAAGAAGCACAAGGATAAGAAGGACAAGAAGAGTCACCGACGCCACAAGCGAAGTCGCAGCGACAGCGACAGCAATAGCGATGTCCCCTCACCCGACTTCGAGGTTTGTGCACTTTTTCACTGGAGGTGCAATCAAATGGGTAACCGTAATTTTTGGGTATAATTCCAGCGAGCAATGATCGTTGTGCGGAGCTTGCTGACGGAGACGCCGGAGATTGCAAAAGACCTGCTGACATTGGTGCAAATGGTGGATGACGGTGAAGTGGCGGTGATTGGAGGTATCGAAAACAAACGAATCCGCTCCAAGCTCAAGGAACTATTCCCACTGTTAGGACTCGTCAAGGTCGGTGTGATGTGCAACGTGCCGCTAACCAAAGTATTGATATTGGTGTGGTTGCTGAGGTACTGATGATATAAATGATTTGTGAACAGTTGCGGGAGCCCAAGGGTGCTTTTGCTAAGCCTCGGAAGGGCAAAAGCGACAAAGGTGATAGTCTGATGCAAGTTTTCCAGCGCATGCTTTCTGGCGACAATGAGAGACAGGTAGCTTATTATCACTACTTGCTGACATTGCACATTGATCACTAAGGCATTGCTGATGTGTATAATCCAAGGAATCGTCAGAGACTGTTGTAAGCAGTGTAACCGGCGTAGCCGCAAAGCCCTCATCGACTGAACATGATTACAACAAAGAAGCAAAGCAGACGTCACCAAAACCTCCTAAACGAGAGCTGCCAATCGGTCCAGCATTGCCTCCTGCATTCATGAGAGGTACCAGTAATGACGTTGGTAATGACGGTGGTGATGACGAAGACGACGATGATGACGTCGTTGGACCTGCACTACCCGGGATGAAAGGATTTCGGTTGGCAGATGAACGCGTAGAGGCAGAAATGGCTCGGAAGGCGCAGCAGCTAGAGAAGGAGCAGTGGGAACGTGCGCGCAATGGTGGTAATAGCAATGAACCGACAGGGGAGATGCAGGTCCTATGGAGCGGGAAGCGTGGATGACTATGATGCCTGACAGTTCGATTCTGAAAGACTCGCTTGGGCCATCGAATCGACCTCCTTCTGGGAAGCCTGCTGCTTTTCGCAGGTATGACCGATGATAGAGCTCTTTACCATGTTGAAACAAAACTAACCACTTCCGCGTGTGCTTGTGTACTTCCGTCTCTGTTGCATCTTGCGTAGTAAGGAGCCGGCTGCAGTGGACAAAACATGGTTTGATTCCCCTGAAGAAAGAGATCGCGCCAAGCGTGCGAAGCTAGACATGTATGGAGAAAGAACCACATATATATCGGTTGTTTTGCTTTAATCTAACGGATTCCTATTGGATACAGGGAGCTGCTTGGATACGTCCGCGAGGAAAATGCCCCTGCTGCTACTAGTTCAGATAGTACAACAACTGTGGCGAGTCGACCAACGGTCAACGAGTCTATCCTTCCTGGTGCGAACCCAGAAGCAGACGATGACATGCGCAAGAAAATGGAGGCGCTGAGAAACGCACGTGGGCCTTCATTGTTGGAGCAGCACCAGCGCAAGCAAGCAGAACAAGCAAAGGATGAAAGTGGACGCACACAAACCAGTGGTGGTTGGAACAGGTTCGCAACAACTGACGAGCCAGGAAGCTAGCAGAAAGTAGCTAATCATCTGTTTATTGTGATCGTGTCAAATGGCTACAGAGATCGGGATCTAACGGTTCGTCGGGGTATGTCTGGAGACGATGCGGATCGCATGATCATGGCGGCAAAGCAGATCAATTCTAAGTTCACGGCGCCGACCATATCCCGACAATTTCTGTAGCACTTCAGATTTACGACATTTTGGTTTTACCTGACCTGGCAACAAAAAATTTGGAGACGGTACTTAGGAACAGACCAAGCATCATGAGCAACCATGCGACCCCAGCGTTCCATCCTCCGCAGAAATTGCCTAGCTGCTGTAATGTAGCAGGGGTGCCAGCACTTGGACAACAATCGACCTCCTTCTTGTCCTTGTAAAGCTTACCTACCGCCTCTCGCATCATCTTTTTCTGGAAATATTTTTGCTGCTGAAGGCAGTGTTTCTGTCGCAGTTCGGCCCGTGCAATATCCTCCAGCTGCTTGTCAAGACGAATCATGAGTTCATCATTGCTATTATCCAGCGAAAGTGTTGTCGGCCCGCGAGCCGCTTGCTTGGCTCGTGATACATCGTTACTACAACGAGATCCAAACACATTTTAGTAATGGCTAATTGATGACACCCGTCGAAACGAAACATACCGAGCCCCATCGAATTGGTTGAGCCTCGTCTTAGCCTTTGCGCGCTGCTGAAGAGCCTTCACGGAGTTTGGATCCAACGCAAGCGCTTGATCACACATCTGTTGCGCCTTATCCCATTGCTATTTAATGGACAGCAATACCAGTTAGCTACTTCAGGCATACACGACACCCAGATAATTGCTCACCTCCATCATTAGCATGCATGCCGCCAAGTTGCAAGTGAGAGGGATCTGTAGCTCTTGGTGGCAAGCAATTTTTCCTCCGCAGTGGTACCAAAATCTAGTGCCGTGAGTGCCTGAATGTACGCTTCTGTGGCTTGTTGATACTCTCCGTTATGAAAAGCATCATTTCCGGCGAGACGTTGAGCTGCGATCCACTGCATCTTGGCTGACCTATCCATCCTGGCCACCTTCTGAGCTGAGTGTTTCACCCTGGCCTTCGTGTCAAGGTATGCAATCTCCTTTTCTGACGTATTCAGCATGACGCCATTGTCTGTTTTTCGCTGCAGCGTCACGGACCCGCAAACTTCAGTGGCCACAGGGGCCATCACTTCATTGATGCTGGAAAGCATCTTCGACACGGTGTAGGCTTCCGGCATGGCTCTGATGGATTATCGTGCCTACAAATGTGTTCGTTTTCAACAAAGCGAACGCAACGACGATCGTTACACCACCTATCCAACTCTTTATTATTGGCTTGCACATGGCGAGCCAACACACTCGTTTTGCCACCTCGCTTCAATCAATCTAAGCGAACTCTTGCGCGTACAGGCAAAATTAATCTATCCCGTCCGGGTAGTTCGTTTCTGCTTTTCCAGGGTGCGTTGCTTTTTCGTCTTTAGTCCCGTTGCCTTCCCAATCCTACGCAGTAGTTGCAAGCTCCACCACCTTGAAAATCTATCATACCAACGACCAACTCGGGTTAGTTCTATCAATGAGCTGATCTATCACAGCATACATACCGAAAGACTGGTAATTTCTTAGGGGCTTCTTCGCCTTCTGAAACGGGATCACACGCGATTGCTAGCAGCAAAAACTACGATACCACAACCGTGACGCACACAAGAAGTCACAGATCAGCAAGCCCGTACACTCACAACATAACTTCAAGGAGCAAGTGTACCACTGGGAAGAGCAGCGCGAAAATGCCTTTGCTCACAAAATTGGGCACGAAAAACGTGGCCAATGTGAAAGGGCTCCCAAAGCCGGCGAAGTAGGCCCAGTTCTGCTCCAAATGTGCTAGTCGCCGCTCAAGACTCCACCCAGCAAGAGACCACTTGTACTCGAAACAGTATAATGAGTATAACCAGCTCAGGTGGATGAAACTCGTAGCAGGGCCGATGACAGGGATGACGTAAGACAACACCGTTTGCAACAGGAAAAAGGCCACAAGAATCGCGCGATATAGCTCGTCCCTGACAGTAACGTGTGAGTCAAAAGTTGTCGAAGCATATACCATACCACCATTCGCACTTACCGAATCATATCAGTAACCGGTGTGGGTGATGGCTTGCCATGCAACTGCATGTAGGCTGCGTTATTGCAATCGAACATGTAACGTGTCAGGAACAAGGCCAATGCCACAAAAATCCCTCTCAATAGCAAATGCCCGTACCATCATCCGCAATTTCTTGGTACCAGATAGTGTTGAGGATAAAGCTGATGCAGTATATTGGATACATCCATAGCACCTGGCCACAACATAACATAGAAATTGAGTCAGTCGGTTATTCATACCTACACATTCATCGCCACTGTTTCGTACTTGGTACAATAGGAACACGAATCCATCCACGCGATCACGCACGTCGTCCACCTGAACACTTGTTCTGTACAACAAAATAGCGCACCGTAAGTGAATACATATGCCAAAAGATCAAGGTCAGTCTCAACGCACCCATAGGAAAAAGAGCGATGCAGCACCTCCCCAAACAAATGAATGACGGGAATCACTGCTCGGTCGAAGAAGTAAATACTCCCCAGGAAAATCAGCCCATTCAGCACAAAGCACTGCTCGTAAAAGATAATATAAAAGTCGTTAGTAAAAAATAATGCGCATCTACCTGAACAATATCTCACAGATGTCGACTTATTAACCGCTTTCTAACCTTCACACTGGACACGCAGATCAGTCTCGACTTGAGATAGAAGAGCAGGATGCGGTGCAGCGATACGGCGTGCTGGATACCGCCACAGAACTCGCGGAAGCCGGCGCTAAACGCGTCCGACATGGTCGACACCGTCGCCTTAAATTTTGTTACTGAAGAAAACGTGTAGTTTTCTTCGTACTTAACTGAATTGTAGCCATTACAAACCGTAGCCATTTTAAGAAATGACTTCAACGTGGCGGAAGACGGAATGCGAGGGCGTGGCCTGTGAACACGCTTTGGGACAGCAGCCGTTGCAATTGTATGGATATCTCTGGTCGAAAGCTTCTGGTCATAACGAGGGTCATGGCAACGATGCATATTCGTTCGTTCTGCCGGACACAGTGGTGTTCAAGTACCAGAAGCCAGTCAAGTGGTTCTTCACGTCCAAGCAGGAGCGTGGAAAGGTTGGTTCATGATAAACACATCGCTAACATGTTGAGTAAGAGCATTAAATTCTGCATATTTGTGCTAGATCCTATGCAAGACCAAGAAATTCCTAACGATTGAGCGAGTCTTACAGCAGTTTTTGGTGCCAAAGCGGCTGTCGAACATACAGCCCAGACCGGATGCTGGCAATGAGATTCTTGCTTTGTACGCTTATTTGGACCGGTCTACATTGTATGAGGAGGCGCATATGATCGTGAAGCATCTTGACAAAGAGGGCATCGGTAAGTTTTCAGCAATAAAGGTGGCAACTCTGCACGATGTGCTAATATCATCATTGCTGTCGTAAGCAAGAGCGTTTGCTGGGAGGCCGAGAGATGCCTGCTCTCAGCGTTCTGCAAAAATTTGTCCCGACAAAGTCTGGCTATAACCATGCAGTGCGTTCTGTACATACCGCGGAGAAATGCACGATACAGAAGTGCATTAGTCCACTTCTGCTAAGCGACACGAAAGCCAGTATTGCGGAACGAACTGCCACTTTTGAGCTCAACGATCCTATACTTCGACAGCGTAAGCTCTGCGTGCTAGTCTTGATTGCCGCATTAATGCACAATTCAAGACGATTCATTTCTTGTAGGTGACGTGACCGACCATGGAGTGAAAAGCACGATTAAGAAGATCAATGCAGAAGTTAGTGCCCACCTCGAAGCCATAGTCGGAAAGGAGATGGTGCGCATTGTAAGCTTCTTCAAGGTAGACCGACTACTTGCCACCTTTGAGAGTCGCAGGACATTATCCCTCACTTTTGCTTTCAATTTTTCGATGCTAGATCGGTGCAGACAACCAAATCTACTTGTTATGGAGCTCAATGATCTCGTTTGATGCGGGCGGTAGGGGGCAGCCAAGAATTATCAGCTAGCTCTTGATAGACATGCCATACCAGGAGCCATGACGAGAACAAACAGCGAAACGGATCAGGCTGCTAAGAGTTCGATCGTAGGGTGCAATACTCATATGAAGGTTTGCCCGAATTGCAAGCGGACACTTCCACGCGACCAAGTGGAGTTTGTGGTAAATCGAAAGCAACATGCTCCTCGCAACGACGGGAGCTAACTGAAGTTTATCTATCCTAGGTTTCCCACAAGTCCATTATCCAGCACTCTGAGGCAGAAAAATGTCCCGAGGACGGTGAAGACCGCATTCCAACGCTTCTCCGAGCAGTCAGCAGACCGATCCAGGCCGAGCGCTACAAACAAATCAAGCAGACAGCACTCTATCTGTGCGTCAAATACCTCAATTCTGCAATCACACTGCTGTGCTCGGCCCTAATTTCCGGAATACTTGATGTTTGCCAGATACCAGACTGTGCAGCTTTGCTTGCCTTGTTCGCGGCAGTTCGACGCAAACTCCTCTTCGCCACATCATCATAACAATCGTCAAACCCGCAGCGAAGCAGAAAACCGCACCGACAACTGTTGCCAGAATTTATCGGAAAAAATGTTCTTCATTATGAGTCGACCAGGAAAGAAGAGCTTAGGCGACCTCAAAAACCGGTCGTGGTGAAGACACGAGCAGCATCTGCTGGAGCAATGCGCATGTGCTTCTCGAAGACTAACGCTCGAGGCGGCAGCTACCAGTATCAACGCCACTTTCATCGCTTCTTGCCTCGTTTACACGCCTTTGACCCACCGGAGTTAACTCCTCGCGACGGGATATTGCAACTAGCTCTGCATTTGAGGCGCAAGTATGGCCATTCGTCGCTTCGATTTGCGCTGTCCCAGTGCAATGTGTTTCCTGTTGGATCAACAGTGTCGCTTCGTGCTCTGGCTTCAGTGTGCACTCATGACTTGTTGATGCCAGTCGCGAAATACGTAAGTTGCTCTGGATATCTCGCATTGTGCGTCCTCGGTTTTCTAGCACTGACTGCGGTGGTTGATGAATAACACTGCTAGTGGGCAACGTTATTTCATGTACAGGCTTCGTCAAAATCTCCGCAGTCAGTCGACATTGACGCCATCGACGCTTTGCTTGCTGAATGTTTGAAGCCTTCTCACCAGCTCATTCGTCCTGCTCAGCAACATACACGAAAACAGACCATGCACATCATGCAGGCTGCAGATCCCTCGTGTCCAGTTATGCAAAGGCCTTCGTCAGCCCCGTGCGCGTGCCAAAGAGACCAGATCGACCGCAAAGTTGCATTCCTAAAAGAGCGTCATCTCGTAGGGCACGGCTGCTCTCGCTCGCTTCTGAAGCGCCACAAGAACAGCTCTCCGATAACAATTCAGATTTGTTATCTGATACTAGAATGGTCGACACGAGCTCTTTCATGCGAATTGTCGATGGAGTGAAGTGTTTTGTTCGAGCGTCTGCAAGACCCCAAACTGGCAGCGATGGCGATGGCGAGTGCGTGTTGCATCTCGAAGTGACTCAGCTCGGTAACAACGACAACAATCAAATGTCGTCTGCAATGGAACTGCAGCTGACTACGACAGAGGTAAGTCTCCAGTTGGCCGACTTCAGATGTAGACTCCGTTAATCACGGTCGCTACGTATGACCATCCACGCAGATCATGGAGCTGCTTGGGACAGCAAACAACAAGCAACAGTTGATCAGTCAAGCAGCTTTGCTGGACAATGTGCTGCCGCTTGTTCGGATCCGAGACGCACAGCTTTGCATCCCTTTGCTCCAGCAGCAACAACAGCAGCAACAACAGCAGCAACAGCAGCACCCACCACACCAGCAATGGGGACTACCAGTCCAATCACCTCACCGCAGCAACTTGTTGGCTTCATATCCAGAGCTGTCGGATATGGAGCGTCTTCTTCTGGCTGAGACGCTGGCCAAGGAGTCCTAGCAGCCATTCAACATCAAAGCGAAGCCATTTCAAAATTGAATATCCATACAAAAACAGGCGCGCGCCATCTGGTGTACCCATTTTTGGCGCGAAGTGCGTGGAGCCATTCATTTACCGGCGACCTACACTCCTGGCAGCCGTCCTGGTTTCCCTTCCCATTCCGCATTCCGCATTCCCCCGCACTCTTTCGCTACGAGAACTTGATTGACGATGGCGGACTTCTCCCCGGAACAGCTGGAGGCCTGTCTGCTGCAGCTCACGCACCCGGACACGGAGCAGATCAAGCAGGCGGAGACGGCGCTCAAGGCGTACACCAAGCAGATCGCGGCTGTGGGCGGTCTGCTCACGCAGCTGCAGCTCTCCACCAAGCCGGAGGTGCGTCAGCTGGCGGCGCTTATGCTCCGCAAGAAGATCTTCAAGCACTGGCCCAAGCTGGACGCCGCTGCACAGGCCCAGGCCAAGCAGGTGCTGCTGAGCCGCGCCGCTGAGGACCCTGTGCACGTCGTGCGCTCCACTGTGGCCACGCTGATCGCTGCGCTAGCCCTGCACGAGGTGCCGTCGGGCAAGTGGCCCGAGCTCATGGTGTTCATCAACACGTGCGCGTCCAGCACCAACGTGGACCAGCGCGAGATGAGCATGAAGCTGCTGCAGCTGCTGGGCGAGTCTATGGGCACGTCGCTGCAGCCACACTTCGCGGACCTCAAGCAGTTGTACGGCAAGGCCCTGCAGGACCCGGAGAACCTCAAGGTCCGTGTGGGCGCCATGCGCGCTGCCTGCAGCCTTGTGGAATTCCTGGAGGAGAATGACCTGCGTGGATTCCGCGAGTTGGTGCCTTTGATGATCACAGTCCTGCAGCAGTGCGTGTCCAGCGGCGCTGAGGCTGAAGCCGTGGAATTTATGGACGTGTTCTCGGAGATTGCGTCGCACCCGTTCCCAATTCTGGACCAGGCCTTCCCGCAGTTCATTGAGCTGCTTCTGCAGATTATCGTGGCGGAGCAGCTGGAGGTCAGCACCCGTGCGTCGGCCAGCTACGCTATTGGCGAATTCATCAAGAAGAAACCGAAGACGATCGGCAAGAAGGACCTGGTGGCCAAGATCTTTACCAGTATGCTGGAAATTATTGCTGCCGACGAGGCGGTGTCGTGCGGTCTTATCTCCAACCTTCTTGAGCGTGAGAGCAAGGCTGACGGCGACGACGATGACGAGGATGACGAGTCTCCTGGCCACTTGGCTCAGCAGACGCTCGACTCGCTTGCTTTGAGCGTGCCTGCGAAATACCTCAACCCCGTGGTGTTCGGTATCTGCAACGAGTACATCACGTCTCAGGATGCCCGCAAGCGCAAGGCTGGCGTTCTCGCCCTTGGTATTCTGTCGGAGGGATGCTGCGATTTCATGTGCCAGAACCTGAACGAGCTTCTGCCTGCTGTGTACCGTGTGGCCCAGGACGCCGACCAGCGTGTGCGTGAGGCCGCGTGCTTCGCGCTGGGACAGTTCGCTGAATTCTTGCAGCCGACGATTACGGACCACTACACAGACATTCTGCCTATTGGCCTGACGCTTCTGGACGATGGTTCCAAGGTGATCAAGGCTACGGCTCTGTACGTGCTGGACGAAATCACTCAGAGCATGGAGAGCGACCAGGTTCTGCCATACCTTGAGACGCTTATGACGAAGCTTGTGGCTGTTCTCCGCACGGGCTCGCCGCAGCTGCAGAAGATGTCCCTCGATGCTGTTGGATCCATCGCCATTGGTGCTAAAGACGCTTTCCTGCCGTATTTCCCTTCGGTGGCCGAGCTGATCCAGCCGTTCTGGAGCATTACGGACCCGAAGTTTTTCTTCTTGCGTGGTGCTGCCATTGAGTGCCTGGGCTACCTGGCTACGGCTTTGGGCAAGGAGCCTTTCCGTCCGTACTTCGCGCCATCGATGCCGTTTGTGTTCTCCTCGTTCGAGCTGGACGATTCCGAGCTGAAGGAGCAGGCTTTCGTGTACTTCATCAACGTGTCGAGCATCTTCAAGGAGGAGTTCGCTCCTTTCCTTGACCAGGCTGCTACTCACGTGCTGCGTGCTATCGAGAGCGACG
The DNA here is from genome assembly GCA_011947355.1 of Phytophthora boehmeriae. Taxonomy (NCBI): domain Eukaryota; phylum Oomycota; class Peronosporomycetes; order Peronosporales; family Peronosporaceae; genus Phytophthora; species Phytophthora boehmeriae. The sequence goes on from JAAVTJ010000008.1 coordinate 344,969, forward strand.
AGGGTCTGCGCGTCATGGACGACGACGAGGACGTGCTGGAGGGCCTGGACTCGGAAGATGAGGAAGATGGCGACGACCACGTGCTGCGTCACATCAGCATCCGCACGGACGCTCTGAACTCGAAGGTTCGCGCTGTGGCTGCTGTGGAAGAGCTGGCTCTCAACTGCGGTGGCCCCGTGTTCGAGCCTTACATCCCGAAGTTCCTGGAGGCCCTGGCGCCTCTGACTGAGTACATTCACGAGGACGTTCGTGGTGCTGTTGCCGAGGCTCTCGCTGCTCTTGTTATTTGCTCGTTCGAGGCCTCGCACGCGTCCAGCGCTGACGCACAGGTGTGGACGAAGGGTGACTTCAACAAGAACATCCTGACCCCGAACAACGCCGTGATCGCGACGGCTGTGATGAAGAGCTTGGTGTCCGAGCTTCTCGAGGACCCGGAGGAGACGGTTGTGGAGAAGGCCTTCAATGGCATTAAGGCCATGAGCGCTCGCATTGGCCCCGTCGTGACGATGGACCACATGAGCGAGCTGATGCGTATTACGAAGTCCGTGCTGGCGCACGAGCACGTGTGCCAGGTTGCTCACGAGGAGGAAGAGGAAGACGAAGAGGAGGGTGGCTCAGTGCTTGAAAGCGCGTCCGAGCTGATTGGTGTGTTGGCCAAGTGCTACGGCGAGCACTTCCTTGCCACCTTCCAGGAGCTGTTCCCTTCGCTGTTGGCATTTGCGACGGGTCTGCGCGCTGTGCGTGACCGTGCGGCTGCCGTGGGCTGCTTTGCTGAGGTGCTCCGCGAGCTTGGTGCTTCTGGCCTGGGTTTCGTGGAAGGCGTATTCCCTGTTGTGCTGCAGGGCCTGGCTTCGGACAACTATGTCCTGAAGGCGAACAGTGCGTTCTGCATGGGAATTCTGGCCGAGATTAGTGGCGAGAAGCTGTTCAGCGCGTACGAGCAGATGCTGCAGGCTCTGCGGCCGCTGTTTGAGACTGCTGGCAACGACGAGGTTGTGGTGGACAACGCATGTGCTGCCGTGGCGCGCATGATCATCGCTGGCGGCGCGAACCTGCCTCTTGAGGCTGTGCTCCCCGTGTTCCTGGGTGCTTTGCCGCTGAAGGCTGACATGGATGAGAGCCCGGTGTGCTTCCGATGCCTGAACGGCCTGGTGAGCTCGCAGAACGCTGTGGCACTCAACCTGATGCCGCAGGTGCTCGATGTGTACGCGAAGGCTCTGGCCCCTACGTCCAGCGTGGAGGAGGAGACCCAGGCGGAGGTGAAGGTGTGCGTGCGTGGCCTGCTGTCGGCCTACGAGGCCCAGATGAAGGAGGTTATTGCGCAGATGAGCCCCGACGCCCAGGCTGCTCTTAGCTCGGCCCTGAACTAAGCGAATGTAATTTCGCACACATTAGGTAGCGTGGGAGGACGAGATGCCATTATGCTGCTCTCCCTTCAGCTTCATCGCAATTCATTTTTGGTAGGTAGATAAGCAGTGAAGAATATGTATAGAGAAAAGAGACAAATTTCTTCTCTACGACAGCTTTCAGCGCCGTTCAAGTTGACGCTGAGCCGCGATCACCGTCAACTCATCGATCAAAGTCAAACCGCCTCCAGCACCAAAGGGATGACTTCGCAGTTTGCAGGGTGGATGCGGACGCCCAGAACGACTGCACACACAGACTCCATGAATCCGGAGTGCGACACCACAGCCACATTCCGCTCGGGGATCTCACGGAACAGCTCCAGCAGGAAAACTCTCGCGCGGGCCTGCATTTCCTCGTCCGTTTCACGGTGCGTAGCCGTCCACAGCTTGTCTTCCTCGTCCTTGATTGCCGAGAAGTCTACGTCAGGGAACTTGAGTTTGAGCTCCGAGAGCGTGCGGCGTTTATCGCAAGTGTGGCATCCGAGGATTTCTCGACAGTTCTCAATGCTTACGAACGGTGCGTCTGGAACCTGATCCTTGGCGAAGAAGTTCTGTGCAGTCTCAATTGCACGGGACAACGGAGACACTACAATACGCTCCAATGGCGGCATGCCTCTCTCCAGCTCGGCCTTCACACTGGGCGGGCCTTTGCTCTGTGCGTCATTGACGCCAAACGGCGTGAGGTCCGCGTCCAGATACTTGTCAAGGAACGCAAGTTCGGTCTCCCATTTTTCCGCCCCCACCTCGTTGGCCGTTGCATTGTGGACGCCCTCGGCATGGCGCACAAAGTACACAACCTTGATCCGTCGAGGGGAACTGGCATCGTCGTTGGATTTCTCCCGTTGGGCGATTTTGGTCTGGAACTCGTCCCAGGACGACGGCACCAACTTGAAGCGCTTGAAGAGCGATTTGTCGCCTTCAACTGGGGGTTTCGGGGCGAAAAAGCCGTCTACAGCACGGACAGAAGTGGCAGAAGCCTGGACATTGGCGGTGTTGGAATTGTCATTGGGGGTGTCGAGGTCCGTCGTCTCCGTCATGGTCGAGTGCTGCTTGGGAGGCGAATCTGAGAATGGCGTCCATCTAGCGTCGAAACGGCACTTCAAAGCGCTACTTCAGAACCATGTCGCAGGTAAAAACATTGAATTTACTTTTTAGCTGCTCGAGGACAGCCGTTGACTCACTACAAACAGCTCTAATGCGACTCACTCAATTGCCACAACGACGTGGGCAACTGCAAAAGGCAAAACCTCTTGCGCTAACAACTCAGATGATGCGAGGTTAGAATTGCTGCGTCTGCTTCCAACTTGGAACTGGAGCTTTCGTCACACAAGGCGTAGCCGAAGGAGACGCAGTTCCAGAACTGGAAGAAGCAGTGGACGCCTCGGGGATGGACGGAACCGACGTAGACACAGGCGAAGAAGTGGCGGCTGCGCTAGTGGCCTCGGGGGCCGTCGTGGTGTCTGGAGCTACCGTGGCAGTGCTGGTACTCCCGCTGGAGCTCGACCCGCCGCGTGAAGCAGCGTTGTACAGCGCCCATGAACGAGTCAAACCGTCGTCCATAGTCGCCGTCATCAACTTCGACAACGCGTCAGCCTGATCGATGACAGCCTCATTCACGAGCAACAGCGACAGCCATGCGTTGCTCATGTCTGCGTTTGTCACGATCGCTTCCTTCGACAGGATGTCGTCCCACTCCTGCTTGATGAACTCTTCGGTGCGTACAAGTCCGTTGATCGGCGACACCGGGAGCATCTGAATACCGTGGATGCAGTACTTCTCAGCACTGAACCACGTGGCGTAGTCCGCCTTGTTGTCGAAAAAGATGCCCGTGACGTGGTTGGGCACGAATTTTGCAGGGTGGATGGTGTTGTCGGACAGCAGGAGGAAGTAGGTGCGGACGGCGCGCGCGTTCAGACGCAGCATGAGGCTGCCCAGGTCCTCCACAGCCTTGTTCTCCGTCACCTTTCCCCACAGCATCATGCCGTAGGCGAAATTCACGTCTTCAGACGTACTCTCCTCGTCCTTGCCGTCCGCCATTGGGGTCACACCATGCGAGTACGAGTGGCCAAGGTACCACGAAAAGTGGCGGAACTTGGGAAAGTACATGTCTTCCGCGCTCGGGTTAGCAACGTCGCGCAACATCGTCCATATCATGGTCTCCAGCTGCGCCATGCCTTCCCAAGTCGGGTTCAGCTTCTTCAGGATGGCCGATGCGGTTATCCAGTAGCCGTAGTGGTAGTGATGGTCGTTGTACACACCGTTGCCGAACTCCACATCAGCGTTGCTAGCAGTGAAAATTTGACTGGTGACGATGCCCTTGTACGACGTCTCATAAGCCAGAGGAGATCCGAGCGTGTTGGTAAGGAACGGCTCAAGAAGTTTTTCCAACTTTGACAAGCAACTGCTTAACAAACTCGAATCATCGCCCACGACAGAACTGTCCGCAGCTATCAAGCACAGCGATGCGTACTTCTGGTACGCTTTGCCGTTGAAGTACCAGCTCCCAGTGTCTAAGCTCCAATCACTTTCAATGTCGCTCTTCAGTGTGCTGAGAAGGTTGGTCTCTGAGACTACATCGGCCGACGGCTTGCTCGCAGGGTAAAAATCGATTTCTTCGTCCATCTCAGATTCGGAAAGCGTCCAGCTTCCGGATGTGATCACCTGGCCTACCATTTGGCCACGGGTGCTCGCATGCAACACAATGGCTCCGCTTGTCTGCGTTGTGGTAGCGTCATTGATGACGTCGACCTGGTGAGGAAGCGCGAAGTGTAAGAGGCCCGTGGAATCGCACCCTCGCCTTCGGTCTCCCAGTTCAGAGAGTAGCTGGTACGAGACTCCATGGAGAAATTTCCACCGCGAATGATGCAGGAAGAGTAGTCATCGTACACATTCGGGGCGTCGCTATCCGGAAGGATTGCCACACGAAGCGTGCCGGTGTATTCGCCATCCGACACAAGCGCTTTGCCTGTGCTGTCAATCGAGAAAGAGGCGCTCGTGTCGCTAGCAAAGACCACCCAGGTCTGGTCGTTTGGAAGGTGAATAACGTACTTGCCCGGAGTCGAATCATCCACTAGTGACATGGCATATTCAGACTCGATGCTAGCTGTCAGGCCAGAGTACGTGGCCGAAACGAAAGCCATACCAATAACGAGGGCCGAATCCATGCAGTTGTCACTGCCCGAGACACAAGTACGAACATTGACCCCGAAATCGCTGAACGAGTAGATTTCGTAGTCGGGCTTGGTCGACGCGAATTCCGTCGCTGAAAGCGTGAGGTCGTTGTGGAAGGCGTGCAGGTAGTACTTGACGACACCGTCCACTTCGTCAGCAAACGACCGGTACGAGTACGAATAGCAAGCTTGGATGCCATAAGGAGCTTCTTTCGGCAGCTTGAGTGCGTACGGGTTCGACCACGCTGGGTTGGCAACCGTATTGATATCTGCAGCGGTGGTGTGAATGAGGTTTCCCCACCATTTGTTCGTCGGTAGCGGCCTCGAGAGCAAGTCGGACGCCACGTTGATGATGGGCGCCATGCTTGTCAAGGTATCGTAGCGCTGGAAAAGTGTTTCTGAAGGCGCGTCAGTCGCGAACGGGGCGAGGTAAGGACCCGTGCTCACAGTCTGGCCACCAGTAGTCGAGGGAGTGCCACCGGTCGTGGAGCTGGACCCCGAAGTTGTTTCTTGGACCACATCAGCGGGTTGGACAGTACCTTCTTGGAAGTTGCTGCTGCCTTGAGATATCACGACGTCCGTCAAAACGACGGAGGCAGCGGCCACCATCGCTTGGACGCATTGCATGAACTTCATCGTTGCAGTGGAGTTGCAATAAGATTGCGAAGGAGGTGATGGTTTGTTGCTGTGCTTTGTGCTCTAGATAGCCAAAGCGGAAATGAGTATTTCAGAGATGGAGTGCAAATTCCTCCGCCAAGCGAAGTTCTTGGCTCTGGTTGCCGAGTCCTCTCGGACGCTGTATTTTTCCAGTGCGTTCGTGGATGGCGACAAGCGTTGACAGGCGAGCACTGCTAAGAAAAAGCAACAACATCTTGGCGTTCGTATGCGGGCGGGGTGGATACTTTGCTGATGACAAGAGTGGTCAGCGTCCGTCTTTTCTCCGACCCCATCTGTCGTCGAGGTGGACGTTCACGCTTCAATACTTAGCGGCATTGAAGCACTGCTACGTAAGACTCGCCACCATTCAGTGTACGCAGTTGTCGTCTTTTTGCCTGGAATTATTCGCTGAACTTTGAGCAAACCAACGACAGCTGAAGGTTAAATCAGAGAGTCATCCTTGCACCCGGCGTCGTCAAGCGAATCTAGCCTGTCGCTGTTGACACGATCTCTGATGCTGTCTGGACACCATCGTCGCGACATAATGTACAGCTACAAGTACGCGTCGTGATTGCACAACCAGCGCCTAAACTCACAGTTACTGCGAGACGGCACGCAATTGAGCTCGTTGCGACCACTTAAACCCACAGTTACTATGGCAAGAAATGGCTTCACTTTGGTTGCACTATATCCGACGACCTGTTACAGGAGTACTGCTACTGACCTCCGAGTTGGCGGTGACATGTGGTTCAGCAATGCTGAATCAGCATCAATAGCACTGCTGGCAGCACGCAACAGCGCTGCTGCATTGTCCATCTGGGGTGCTGGAAAGCACCTAGGAAAGCACCCTAGGAGTGAACGCTATCCTATCCATTCGTATTAGATCCAAACTGGTGGCAACTGCTGCAGTACCATGAACATACAGCACGTGCAGGCTGCAGAATGCACACGCGCTAACACTTCGAAGCTGAAAAGCTGCAAGACTTTAGCCAAGAGAGCTCATGGAACAATATGTATAAAAACATTTTTAAAATGTAATTAAAATTAAAATAGCAGACTGCTACGTATGATGCCAGCGGGCGTGAAGCGACCACGACAAGCTGCTGAGCTGGAGAGTGATGGCGACAACCGGCCTCGCAGCAAGAGGTCTCCTGCAGTAGCAGCTGCCGTCAAGAAACTGCAGTGCGCGTGCCAGGAGCTGCAGCTGTCGAGCCTTCCGCGCGTCATGACTGGACGCGAGGACGAGCGCGACGAGATCTACACAGCGTTGCACTCGTCCATCGAACAGCAGAGCGCTGGCGGCGCCATCTACATCAGCGGGCTGCCAGGCGCAGGCAAGACGTCGATCGTGAAGGAGGTCATTCGCTCCCTTGAGACGCAGAGGGACACAGGAAGACTGCACAACTTTGTGTGGGTGGAAGTGAATGGTCTGCAGATGCCACGGCCTGATATCGCGTACAGCGTGCTGTGGAAGGCGCTGCAGCCGCCAGAGGAAGAAGAAGTCGAAGCTTCAATAGAATCCGAGGGCAAAAGACACTCAAGCCTCAGCCACCAGCACGCGTCAACATCGGAGCTGCTCGACTGTGTGAGTATTTGCAGAATGAGTTCCAGAGCAAGAATGCTGCACGGCCTATGCTGCTTGTGCTGCTGGACGAGATGGACTTTATGCTTGCAGGGAAGAACCAGGTGCTGTACAATCTACTGGAATGGCAGACTGCTCCCACGGCCAAGCTCGTTTTGGTCGGCATTGCAAACACCATGGACTTGCCCGAGAGGTTGCCAACGAAAATCCGCAGTCGATTGGGCGGCCATCGTATCACTTTTCCGGCGTACACACGTGCACAACTCGAGAACATCATCCAGCAGCGACTTCTCCAGCTGGACGTCTTCAGCGATGAGGCCATTCAGATCTGCGCCAAGTCGCTAGCTCACCAGTCCGGCGACGTGCGTCAAGCGCTGTCGCTGTGCCGCAAAGCTGCAGAGGTGTGTTTGTATCGACTCACGACGCTTGGATCAACCCCTGCAAGTACTGGTACAGAAGGAAGCGAATACTTTGTGACTGGTGAAGACTTGCATCAAGCTCAGCAGGCGGTGTCTGTGTCGGCGCCCATGAGTCGTCTCCGAGCGTGCAGTAAGTTCGAGTGCACGTTCCTGGTCGCTCTGCGCATGGAAGTGCGTTCAAACGCAGCGCGAGGCACCGGTAGAGGCGGCGTGGAGCTGGAGGCAGTGATTGAGAGGTTTGCGATTCTGTGTAAAACCCACTCGTTCGTGCCGATCCCAAGACTGCGCGGCTTGCTGTTTATCTGCGACGAACTGGAGCGTTCAGGTATCATCCGCCAAATTTCAACTCGGACTTGTCGGTATCCGTTGCTGGAGTTGCGATGCTCCCATCAAGAGCTCCAGGACGTGTTCCTCACACACCCAGTCGGCATGCAGCTGATCACATGAGGTAGAGACAACCACCGCTCTATAGCTTTGACTCGTACGCGGGATAGGTCTTTGCCAGTCTAAGCTTTTTCAAATGTTTGGCGCCGTCTATACCAAGCGTTTTGGCGCGCTCGTGGTCTTTTGCCATTCCGAACAGCTCATTCTCCGATTTTCGGCAGCAAACAACAAGCACTTCGAAGTGAACAATGTCTGGACGTGGCAAAGGCGGCAAGGGACTCGGCAAGGGCGGCGCCAAGCGTCACCGCAAGGTTCTTCGCGACAACATCCAGGGCATCACCAAGCCGGCCATCCGTCGTCTGGCACGTCGTGGCGGTGTGAAGCGCATCTCGGGTCTGATCTACGAGGAGACGCGCGGCGTGCTCAAGGTGTTCCTTGAGAACGTGATCCGCGACTCGGTGACGTACACGGAGCACGCTCGCCGCAAGACGGTGACTGCGATGGACGTGGTGTACGCTCTGAAGCGCCAGGGCCGCACGCTGTATGGCTTCGGCGGCTAAGCGGTTTGTGGTGGGTGACGTCTTTTGCCAAGACTGCTTCGACCCACCGCGACGAATGCAGTGGCTTTGCTACTGCTCCGAGGAGCTTTTCCAGCTCTCTCCCTCTACTTTTGGTGTTTTTAACACCACCCTTGTCGAAAGAAACCATTCCTATAGTCTTCATATAGCGATGACATTCATCTTCATAAAACTTTTCGTTCGTGGTCTTTTTGCTGTTTGGTCTTCTTGGCCGCATGAACATGCTGGTGGTGCGCAAAAATGACAAGCAAGGGATGTAGCAACCCATTGGCTGAAAAAACATATTTACAAAACTGGGCATAGATGTCACACGTGAACAAGCAGAGCAAGAGGAAGAGCTCTGAAGTGAAGCATGGCGTTCCTGGCAGACGACGAGATGGCCGCGTTCGAGGCCGCGCTGTCGTTCGTGGACGAGTTCGCAGGCTCCAACGGCGCCCCAAGCGACGCCAGCAACGCGACGGAAGTGCTGAACAAACAGGAGATGGAGTGGGCGCTGCGTGGTCTCCCTCCTCACAGCAATCTCAGCGCAGCTTCGCCCAGTTCGAGCTCTTCTGCGGCGTCTCCGACGTTGACTCCCGTGTTCGGCGCGTCCTCTCCCGCCTCCAACAGCGAGAACCACCACACGACCACAGACGAAGACGGATCTCCACGGCGTTCCCAGCAGGAGAAGCCCAAGCGCACTCGGGCGCCGCGACGACCGTCGGCCAAGAAGCTTTTGCGCAAGAATTGGGTCACAGGAGACTCCAATCGCGCACGCAACGAACGCCGCATTGAAGTGGCGTACTTACGCGAGAAGGTGGCGCAACTTGAAGCAGAACTGGAGACTTTGCAGCACCAGAGGACGTCGTCGAAGCTGTTAATTAAGCACGATGGGGACACGACGGAGGGGCAGGATGGAGTGTTGGTGGCTTCGGCAGGAGCGGAGCAGTCAGTGTGGAAGCCTGTGGCGCTCCAGCAGCGTCAACGCCGGGAGAAAGCGGAGATTGAGAACGCCCGGCTAAAACTGGTGCTGGAGAGCCAATTGAAAGCGGCCAAGAGCATGCAGGTGCTACTGTTAAAGCGAGCGAAGAACCAGGTAAAACATTGCTGGATGTTGCTGTTTGGCTGTGTGTTTTGTAGCGACCTAATAAGATGATGCTGTACAGATGATGGAGTGCTCCCGAACCGTGGCGCCGGAGCCGACCAATTTCGCAGAAGGACGAATGGTGAACTACCATTCGGATCTAGGCGATTTCCAGGACATGCTTGTTATTCTTGAAGGCGCGTATCGCGAGATGGACGCTGTATTCTGCACCAACGGCTTGAACTCGATGGAGGTCACATTCAAGGATACTCAAGTACGCGAAGGTGATGATGGCATTTATCTGGACGTGTTTTCGAACAAAGTGGTGCCGTTCGATCTGGACACTACGGCGAAAGCTGTCTGGGATCACTTCAAGGGTCTCGACAAACACAGAGGCAAGGTGTATGAGAAGACTGCAAAGGTGAGATACCCATTAGCACGATGCATCGAATCCTGCGTTTGGTACTAATTAATCGTGTTGTTTGTGTGCAGGTCTTGGATGAGACGGAGACTATTGTTGAAAACTTTGCAAAGGAGATGTATGTCGGCAGCACACATGCCATGTTCCGCGTCAAGCAGGTCCTGCGGCGCTACGTCGAGGAGGACCGTGTCGTCGTGGTGTTCATCTCTATCAAAACCCCGTTGGAAGTGGCAGATGAGCCGTTTGCGGGCCTCACGCACCGTCACCAATGCTATGCTGTGGCCAAGCGCTCATCCGTGCCTGTAGATCAAGCCGCCGGACCGCGATGCCTACTCCAAATGTGCTCGCTCGTGTCGCTCGAACAAGGACCAGAGCGCATTGATAATGACTCGCCAGTCATGGGGGCGATGACCAAATTCATGATGGGGGCAGCTGCCAACAGCATCACGGCCAGCCAGGAACTCATCGTGAACGCACTAATGGATCAAGCTGTTAGCGCATAAGTGATGGCAGCACAGAAGTGGAGTCTTACATCGATAGCACTACCCACCAAAACTCCCCGACTCTTTATGAAGTGGATGTTCGAACATTGTGCCAAACCGACGGAATATATGTCCATTTATGTGAAGCAATCATTACCACAGCCTTACAACGTCTAGCGCTGCGGTTCACTATTACTACTCCACAACAAACTCATCGTTTAACATTGCAACTAAAAAGCGAATTGGTTTCTTTCGACAAGGGTGGTGTTAAAAAACACCAAAAGTAGAGGGAGAGAGCTGGAAAAGCTCCTCGGAGCAGTAGCAAAGCCACTGCATTCGTCGCGGTGGGTCGAAGCAGTCTTGGCAAAAGACGTCACCCACCACAAACCGCTTAGCCGCCGAAGCCGTACAGCGTGCGGCCCTGGCGCTTCAGAGCGTACACCACGTCCATCGCAGTCACCGTCTTGCGGCGAGCGTGCTCCGTGTACGTCACCGAGTCGCGGATCACGTTCTCAAGGAACACCTTGAGCACGCCGCGCGTCTCCTCGTAGATCAGACCCGAGATGCGCTTCACACCGCCACGACGTGCCAGACGACGGATGGCCGGCTTGGTGATGCCCTGGATGTTGTCGCGAAGAACCTTGCGGTGACGCTTGGCGCCGCCCTTGCCGAGTCCCTTGCCGCCTTTGCCACGTCCAGACATTGTTCACTTGTTGCTGCTTTTCGATGTAGAGAAGACGTCGAAAATTGAAGAATGATCAACCTACTGCCGCCCAAACGCTGTCTCCACCGTACCAGTTTGAACTCGCAGAAACCTACCCCCAAGAGTTTGAAAAACCTCTTCGGGCTCATGTTCCGCAGTTTGATTGGCTGGATTCGCGTCTTTCAGAATTCAAGCTCTCTGATTGGCGGAATGATCGGCAGAGAAGTCGTGTGAGTGGCGGACTCTGGCGGGAAAAGTGTGGCCTCCGTCCTCCGCTCGACCTCATTCCTGAATTCTCTCAGTCAAGTGCAAGCTCCGCAACAATGGCTCGTACCAAGCAAACCGCCCGCAAGTCCACCGGTGGCAAGGCCCCGCGCAAGCAGCTCGCCACCAAGGCCGCCCGTAAGAGCGCCCCCGCCACCGGCGGCGTCAAGAAGCCGCACCGTTACCGCCCGGGTACGGTTGCTCTGCGTGAGATCCGTCGCTACCAGAAGTCGACGGAGCTGCTGATCCGCAAGCTGCCGTTCCAGCGTCTGGTGCGCGAAATCGCCCAGGACTTCAAGACCGACCTGCGTTTCCAGGGCTCTGCTGTGCTGGCCCTGCAGGAGGCTGCTGAGGCCTACCTCGTGGGTCTGTTCGAGGACACGAACCTGTGCGCCATCCACGCCAAGCGTGTGACCATCATGCCCAAGGACATCCAGCTGGCCCGCCGCATCCGTGGCGAGCGCTCGTAAGTTGGTCGTCGACTAACGTCGCTCCGCTGAGGGTCCTTACGACCTGAAGTTTACAAGTTGGCTCGCAAGAGCTAGCTGACTTTTCATTCTGGTGTTTTTTAACACCACCCTTTTCCAAAGAAACTTGATCAAGTAGGATAGATGAAAGAGTTGGAGATCAATTGTACGTAGGTAGTTTTGCAGTGTAGGATGCTTTGTGCGAGTTATAGCCGTTTATTAATGGGGAAATCGCATCCATCTAGCTCTACACTTTAGTTTTAGCTCGTATCGATTCGCAAGAGCTTCTGCTTACCAACGCTTCAGCTCCGTCGCTCGCGTACACCTCCCTACAGGCAGTCGTTCTGATGCTCTCGCTAATTTGCACTCAGGCATGTAGAACAAGACTGATCGGACACGAACTCATCCTCCGAGATCATTGCACTGCGTTTCCTTTCACCACGCACGCCTCCGGTCAACCGATCGTGACTTAGCTTGACGATTAACGTGCTTCGTTTCAACGTCGATGTTTGACTTGATCCGCTTATTGTCAGCTATCGATCAATCTAAAGGACAGAATAACCTGTTAAGTCAAAGCACTTAGTGTCCTCCAAAACATGCCAACGCACTGATCCAATCAGTGCGCCAACACAAACAAGTAGAAACACCGTCGCTAACACGACCATCTCGACGACAGCAAATATTTCTTCACAAAAGGGTGGTGTTAAAAACACCAGAGGTTGGAAAAAGCGACCTGCTACGCCTCGAGGGCGGTCACAGGCCGACGGTTGTCGGAAGCGACTTAAGCCGACGTGAACTTGGTCACGGCCTTCGTGCCTTCCGACACGGCGTGCTTGGCCAGCTCACCCGGGAGCATGAGACGCACGGCGGTCTGGATCTCGCGGCTGGACAGCGTCGACTTCTTGTTGTAGCGCGACAGCTTGCCGGCCTCCGACGCGATGCGCTCGAAGATGTCGTTGATGAACGAGTTCATGATGGACATGCCGCGCTTGCTGATACCCGTCTCCGGGTGCACCTGACGCAGCACCTTGTAGATGTAGGTCGAGTACGATTCGACACGCTTCTTGCCGCGGCCGCCCTTGCCGGACTTGGCGACGGTCTTGGCGGCCTTCTTGCTGGGAGTCTTAGCCATGGTGATGGGAACGAGAGAGAGCTGGAGAGATTTAGCTGATGCTGCGCACGAGTCAAATCTGGGAATGACCTGCCGACCTCTGTGCCTCTCACTGCCGTTTTCCCGCGCTACAAAACGGGCAGGAAGCACACCATTCGAAAAGTTTTCCACGCTGGGTTCGCTTTCTGGTCGCTCATTGGCGGAATGTTACCAAACTGGATCTGATTGGTGGAGCTGGCCTTCCAAAGGGTTTACCCATTTAATATGAGGTATACCTATTAAAATGAGGTTTTACCCCCATTTTCAATGAGTAAATGGGACTATGGGTCGTCCACGCGGCGAGTATCAGTCCCCCAAGCGAAATCCAAAGCTAGAGCCAGCAAAGCAGCAAGCGAAGCAGCGACAATGAAGTTGGGGGCGAGCCAGGACACGTACGGCGCCGGGAGCGAGTCCGGCCGCTCCGCGTCCTCCATGACCATCTCGTCCGTCATGGCGGACATCAAGGAGAAGTTCAAGAACGACGAGGAAGACCAAGGTGCGTCGTCCAAAAGATCCGACTGGTTTTGGTTTCTTTTGAGCTGTTCCCCTTGCTGTTTACCCAATCTTTCTGGAATACAGAACTGACCGATATGCTCTCCTACTGTCTGCACTCGCAGTGTCACCTTTCCAGGGACTGGACAAGGCCACGGTGCTGCAGGAGACCAAGATCTTCTCGGACGCCAACACAGTGACGCGTCACCCGAAGAAATGCTGCCAGCTGATCACCAAGCTGCTGCACATCCTCACCCAGGGCGAGCCTTTCACCAGCGCCGAGACGACCGCCGTGTTCTTTGGCGTCACGAAGCTCTTCCAGTCCAAAGACGCCAATCTGCGTCGGATGATGTACCTGTTTATTAAGGAGGTGGCGGAGGCTACAGCTGCCGACGAGGTACAGGAGAATATGCAGTAGGTGCTGTGGCAGTAGTCGACGTACTGACGATTGCTGTGTATCAGGTTATTATCGTGACACAGAGTCTGACGAAGGATATGAGCTCTGACGTGGATCTGTACCGAGCCAACGCTATCCGAGTGCTCTGTCGGATCATCGATGTGAGTTGCTGTGCTGATACTGACAGCTAGAGCTGGGGTCGGTTATACTGACACTGTTTTGGCTGTGATGACGTACAGGGATCCATGCTCAACGCTATTGAGCGCTACATTAAGCAGGCTATTGTGGACCGTAACGCACTAGTGGCAAGCTCGGCGCTCGTGTCGGGCATTCATTTGATCAAGAACAACCCAGATATCGTTCGTCGCTGGGTCAACGAGGTGCAGGAGGCCGTGAACTCCACGAACGATATGGTCCAGTACCACGGTGTGTCGCTACTCTATCAGATCCGGCAACACGACAAGCTGGCCGTGTCGAAATTTATCACGCAGCTCCAGAAGACCAACCTTCGCTCAAACCTTGCTACGTGCTTGTTGATTCGCTACACTGCTGCTCTGCTGCGTGAAAACGCGAACGGACAAGACTCAGCTCCACTGTACGCATTCTTGCAGAAGATGCTTCGTCAGAAGAACGAGGTACGAAATTGCCAGGTTATCTCAGGCTGCTGGTTCGTGTGTACCCTGGTGGTTGGAGTTGCTGGATATGCTAACACGTATTATTGCTGTTGTAGATGGTTATTTACGAAGCCGCGAAGGCCCTCTGCGCACTTCCTGTCGATGCACGCGATTTAACACAGGCTATCGTTGTCCTGCAACTGTTTTTGGGGTCATCGAAGCCAACTCTTCGTTTTGCGGCTGTGCGGACGTTGAGCCAGGTTGCGCTGACGCAACCCATGTTGGTTACGCGTTGTAATGAGGACATGGAGGCGCTTATTACCGACTCCAACCGGTCTATCGCGACGTTGGCTATTACCACCCTCTTGAAGACTGGTACGTTCTACGAAATCGTTTGAAGCGATACTGCGAAAACTAATGCCTTGCTGTGAAATGCATATAATCAGGTGCTGAGTCTAGCGTGGATCGCTTGATGAAGCAAATCTCCACTTTCATGGGTGAGATCGCCGACGAGTTCAAGATTGTCGTGGTCGAGGCGATCAAGAATCTGTGCTTGAAGTACCCGCAGAAACACCGCGTTCTGCTTAACTTCCTGGCCAACTTCCTCCGCGAGGAAGGTGGCTATGAGTTCAAGAAGACCATTACGGACGCCATTCTAATTTTGATCGACCGCATCCAGGATTGCAAGGAGACTGCATTGCTTCACCTGTGCGAGTTCATCGAAGACTGTGAATTCACACAATTATCAACGAAAATTCTGCGGGTTTTGGGCCAAAAGGGACCAACCACATCAGCACCAGCACGGTACATCCGCTTCATTCGTAATCGAGTTATTCTGGAAAATGCACCTGTGCGTGCGTCGGCGGTTTCTGCGCTGGCACAGTTTGCCATCCGTGTAGCATCGCTCCGATCCAGTGTATCATCGTTGCTTCAGTGCTGCAAGCTAGACGACGATGACGAAGTACGCGATCGCGCTACAATGTACCTATCCATCCTGGAGGGTGACGAGGTGACTAGTCGTACGCTTCTTATTGAGGACTTCCCCATGAGTGTGGTGGCGCTTCAGAAGTCCATCGACCAATACGAACTTCGCCCTGTAGAGGGGCCGTTGACGTTCGACGCATTGCCGCATGTGGAAGTTGTTGAAGATGTTGCGCCGACCAGTACAGACGATGCTGAGGCCGATAATGACACTGCTCAGGCTGAGGCTGCCCCAGAGCCCCAAGATGTTGCGAAGGAGCTGTACACGGTATACTTCAACTTGTTTTGTTGGCGTCACTTGATGAGGTTTGCTAAATTGATTGCTTTGTTATCGTATGTGGCTGCAGATACCAGAATTCGCCGAGCTTGGTGCACTGTTCCGCTCGTCTAAGCGCATTGAGCTTACGGAGGCCGAAACAGAATATGTTGTCAGTTGCACGAAGCATGTGTTTGCGCAGCACATTGTGCTTCAGTTCAAGGTGCTCAACACAGTGAGCGACCAGCTTCTCACAAATGTGAGCGTCGGATTCGTCATGGAGCCGGAAGATGTGTGGCAGGTTCACTCTATTGTTCCACTGGACAAGCTCGCCTACGGCAAGACGGGTTCAAGCTATGTCTGCTTGCAGTACGCTGGTGACGGTGTGTACCCTATCGTTCAGCTTGCCAACGTGGAGGTACGTTTCGTCGTTGGCTTAGTTTACTTTGTGTTGTGCATGCTGGTATCTGACATTAATATTGTTTGGCATTACAGCTAAAGTTTAAGGTTCACGAGGTCAACCCATCTTCAGGAGAAATCGAAGATGATGGTTTTGATGAGGAATACCCAATGGAGGACATTGAGATCGGCTCTGCAGACCTGATGGCAAAGGTTTCTGTGAACGATTTCCGCTCAGCCTGGGAACATATTGGTGACGGTGCTGAGGTTAAGGGCAGCTACGGTCTGAAGTACAAGAGCCTCGTGGAGGCAGTGGCGGCTGTTATTGATAACCTTGGCATGCAGCCGTGCGAGAATACGGCTGTGCCGCAGCCAAAGGCGAAGGCCCATATCCTGCTGCTTTCGGGTGTGTTTGTTGGTGGCGTCAAAGCACTTGTAAAGTCGAGAATATCGCTGGATGAGCAGAGCGGCAGCATGATTCTGCAGGTGCGTCCTTGCTTATTTTGTGATCGGTTCTAGCGCATACTAATCTCCTGTTGTATTTGGGGACACAGATGGCTGTGCGTTCTGAAGCCGAGGAAATCAGTCAAACCATCATGGACTGCATTAGATAAGAAGCCTGCAGTCATCGTTTGATATGTCCAGCAAGCAGGTGTGGTGAAGGACAACTCCGTTAAGCTGGTGGAGAAGAACATCAGTGATCGCTGCAAGCAAGGGGTGGGAGGAGCCGAGGTGAAACAAGAGAAGTTAAGAGAAAGCAGCTCGATAACGAGGCTACTGGTAGACATTCCCTCCTTCAAAGAAAAATGGACAGTGTTTGTGGATGATCTGTCATGTTAGTTGCTTTTCGTCATTTTACGCCTCGGTGACTTTCAGAAGACCCTCAGACCACAATCGTAGAAGCATACCGCGCACTGCGGTCTCATCGCTGGCATCCTTCGCTAGCTCTTCAACCGAAACACCAGGAGCAGAGGCTGAAGCTGTATACAACTTCATAAGTGCAGGAGCCAGCTCGCCCGGGAAAACGACGCTCTTCGGCTGGGGTGGCATTTGCCCAAGCGCAGCACTGAGGTCTTCATCCTCATCGCCGCTCTCGTCATCATCTTCCTCTTTGTCTCCATCAGCGCTGCTTGTTTCCGCACGTTCACCAGTTTCACTGCCCTCTTCGTCTTCATCATCATCTGCCTTCTCGTCATAATCGTCATCTTCACCTTCGCACGAGCAGATTCCCATGTGATGCCGCCGGCAGTTGGCCAGTGAGTAGTAAACAGCTACGAACGCTTCCTTCTCCTCATCTTCTCCCATCGACAGACGAACGTGGGAACGGTTCTTAAAGGAAATTGTGACGTTGCTTTCAAGCGGACTAGCGCCAGCCTCATCGTTCTTCTTCTCGGTGTCACCAGGCGGTGGCAAACGGTTTGCCAACATATCTAGCGCAGCTTCATCCGCTGACTCTTGCAGGCTCTTCTCTCCAATGTGCTCAGCTAATTTGCCCACCAGCTTTTTGCACGTTGCTGCAAATTCCTTTGCTTTGTCTGAGTCAATCGGGAACTGTGTCCCCATATATCCCAGATAACCAACAGGAAGGCCGCGACGGAAATCAACGTCCGAGTCGAACGCATGACGGATAACGCGTGGTAGCGCCACCTCCAAGAAGTTGGCCCATGTGTTGTGCTGATACACGGAGATTGTCACGTGCGTCGAGAACTTGCCCTTATCTGTGCATGCCTCGTGCACCACGCCACGTGGGAAATACAGTAGATCGCCTTCTTCCACCGTGATTTCCATCCACGGCTCGCCAATCTGATCTTTCTCCAGGTCGGAACTGTGTTCACCTGCCAGCTCCACTAGCGGGTGATACAACTTCCACTTCTTGCGCCCTTCAGTCTGCAGTACAAACACCTCCACATCATCATGGTGTGGTGCCAACGCCTGCGAGTTTGCAGGCGTGAGGTACGCACTGGCACCTGCCAGTCCCCGAAAACCTCTTCGAACGCCGCGTTGAGCTCGTACAGCCCGTCCACATACCGCTGTGGCTGGTAGAACTGGCAGCTGTATCCCTTGTCCAGTAAACTCGCCACCTGGCGCCTCTTGGCGTGTCCATCCGAGTCTTCACCATCGAAATTCTCTCGCTCAGAGTTCACGTAGCGACACACCGTCAGGTCTTTGCCAAAGCTCATGGAGCGTGGCTGTTTCTCCATAACCTTGAGCATCTTCTTCCTTGAGAACAACCCGCTGTCGAACAGTGCGCCCTTGTCTGCGTTGCGTACTACCAGCGGCTTCTTCTCAAAGTACTCGGACAGGAATGTATCAATGGCCATCCCACCCAGTGCTTTGGTCAGCTTGGCCTCAGCCCATTGGCGACTGCCTTTCGCGAGCTTCGGAGAGGCGGCGCTTGGCTTCTTGGCGTCCTTCGACTGCTTCTGCTTCTTGCTGGAGTCCTGGGCGGTGGCCTCAGCCGCTCGCTTCTTGCTGCGTCTCTGCTTCGGGCGGCTCATCGTTTGGCTCAGTATCGGAATTGAATGGCTCACCAACGGGATTCAGGTGGTCGACACATAAAATGACACTATCTTTTCACACAACTTTGTGTGGTGCACACACTTCCGTTTTTGTCTCTTCGCTGCAATAGAGCGGTAGTAGCGGGGAGAGTGGGTCATGGCCGACGATCTGGAGCGTCGTCGCTCGCCGTTGCAGCCGAACGGAGGGCGCCACGTGTCAGCGCTCGAGATGCTAGCGGAGAGCAGCTCCACCAGGTCTGTCCCGCTGGAATTGGACGAGTTTGAGCTGCAAACTGAAGCTGGCAATCTTGTTTCTGTCTGCAGTGCACGAAGCGATGGAACCGCGACAGATCGAGGCGGACAGAAGGCCCAAGCGAGTGCACCAAGGTACAATGATGCTGATTTCGTCGCTGTAGTAGCGAAAACAGAGGCTGAAGGACTGACTGCGTGTGCTTTAGTGCTGCGCAACGTGATGTCGACCACAGTTCGACGGATCTGGAGCGTGTGCGAGCGAAATTGAAGGCGGCACGCGAGAGGATGAGCGGTCCTTACGCGGAGATCCCGACGGGTCGCGTGTATGACACGCCGCCCGACGCCTCGGACGAACAGGTCTATGACACATTGGAGAAGGCGTACAATGCGGCGTTCTGGGTGGCACCACCAGAGAGTAAAGAGCACCCGCTCAATGCAGATCGTATGATACAAGATGATCATGACCGGTGAGTTGAAGGTGGAAGAAGACTCACATTTTGTTGAATCGATTGATGAAAATGATTACGGTCTTGGTGTTGTTGTAGATCTGCAACTGTAGCAAAGGGAGAAGAGGTTAAACAAGTGGTGAAAGATGAAGCATCGGCAAGGAAGGTTGGTTGGCGTGTGAGCTGCTCTAATCCTGTAAATGATGTACTGATATGGCGATTGAATGAATTAGAGTATAAACGATGGTGAAAGCGTGCAGTGAGCGATTGTGAATTGCTGTTGGAGTATGGATGTACATGTCTTGACTGTGTGATGTTCTGTTTGCTTACAGAAAAGTTGGGACCTTAAAGAGTATTTGCCTATCAACACTAAAACAGCATTCTGAGATCAATGAGAAGGTCGAACCAAGACATTCTAAGGCACAAGATGACATTGTGAAGGAAAAACTAGAGCCTTCTTCGAGTGAGAACATGCCAACAAGGTCTACTGCCCCGGCTGCAGGTGCGATGGCTCCAGCATCAATATCTGCAGAATCCGTGGGCACAACTGTGTCCCCACCACAATCACCGATGCCAAGCGAAGACGATGTCCAATCGATGGAAACCGATTCCAGTCATATACCGTTGGAGCCTGAGAAAGCGAGGGCTGAAAGACCTGATCATCTATCGTTGAATGAGTTCCTCATATCAGAGTTAAAAGTTTATTGCTCCCGCGTACTGGAACAACGATCCCCAAAGGGTGGGTCTTCTGGGGCCAGTGACTTGGCTCGAGTCACTGCTTTTCAGCTTTACCAGGATCATCGACGAAATCTCATGGACTTTGATGACGAATGGAAGCGGTGGGTTTGTATAATGGACTACTGGTTGCTATATTACCTTGCTGAGTATACACACAATTGTGATATGGTAGGTCTCACGCCGATAGTTATAGAGGCTTTGCTGAAGAAACACCCACGGGCGCACCACGAGGAAACATTACTTGCAATCCGTTTCAAGAGGTCACACCTGGTCTAGAAGGAACAGACGAGTGGACAACATTACTTCAAAGGGTAAAACCTTCAAACCCAAAAACAAATCATTCCGCTGTGGTAAATGCTCCATCAATTGGGTCAATCCACGGCTATGGTGATCTTATCGCTGCACACAAGAGAGGATCGAATGGAGTTATCGTTGGGTGTGACAATGAACGTCAACAGGTGAGCCATGATACGAAGTTGTTGTGCTCCGATGAGGGATTAACCCGTTGTTTCATGGTACACTTTGCTACTTTCAGATCGGCGCGTTCATGGCCCAGATTCCGGAAATCCAGAACACCCCTGCGCTACATGTAGTGGTATCGGCGAGTTCCGATCTCGTTCAATGGCAGAAGGCTTTGTCGTCTCACCAGCTCATTCAGCTATATCCGTATTGGGGTAACAAGGAAGATCGCCAGAATTTGCTGCAGCTGCTGAGCAACGAATACTTCTGCAGTCACAACTTGTCAGCACATGTTCTACTTACAAGTTACGAGGTCTTCATGGAAGATATAGCAATCCTGACTTCACTACAGTGTCAACTCAGCATTATTGACGTTCCTGATGTATCCACCAACAAGATAACTGCAATGTGGCCGCACTTGCTGTCACTCCGATGCCGTCAACGATTGTTGCTTTGCCGGACTACTTTTGAGATTGACGCGCGAATGCTACTACACTTTATTGTGCCTGAGCTATTTGGCTCACGCAGGAAGCTATTGGTGAGTACTGCACATCTAATCATTGCTGTTCCTGTTTTTACGATTTGATTGTGGGGGTGACATTTTTAATAGGCATGGAACAGTGCAGCCTTCCACCCTGAACAAGTTCGCGAAATATGTGACGTGATGAAGGACTTCATCCTCATTTCTACATTTGAGAGCTCCAGCGCTTTGATTAAGAAGGCGGAGTCGTGTACTCGAAAGAAATGCGAACGGGAGAGGGACGTCCTCGAAATGCTCAATAAGCAAGGAGCTGTGAGAGCTGTGGAGCCATCAATTAAGGTATCTATGAGACGCTTGTTGAAGAAAAAGCCACGAAACATTGGTAGTGGTCACATTCCTGTAAAGGTACGAGCAACTAGGCTACTGGTGAACATAGGTGCAGTGCGTCTATTGTCATGTATGCTCATTGTTTTTTGCTGAATTAGGCATCTCGAAAAGTTTTTGCTGACCCAGAGGACCCAGAACTTTCGATTAGTGCCCCACAAATACTTCCGCAGGTGTGATCTTCAATGCTTTCGTATGGAGATACAGTAACTAACTGCTCTTGACATGTGTGTTTCGAGCAGAAACGAAGCGGGAGCGACGGCTCACGCCAGCGTGTCGGCCGCTGCGGAAAATGTGCTGGATGCTTGAAGGAGGATTGCATGAAATGTGGACATTGTCAAGATATGAAGAAGTACGGCGGTCCTGGCCTTCGAAAGCAATCGTGCAAGAATCGGAAGTGTCTGAACCCCAAACTTTGGGGATTATCTAGCAGAAAGAGGAAACGCAGCAGAGCAAAACGCCCCGATGATCAAGTTGGTGGATCCGAGGTCGATGATTACTCTGCTGAAAGCGACGCGGTATCAACCTCTACATTTGGCTATGGTGACGGATCTGATTCGGAGTCTGTGCGTTTTTCAGATGCCACGATGGATTCTCCGCGCGATTTGTTGCTGCCCGCGAGCGATACACTTGGTGATAAATTGTCACTTAGCGATATGAGCTCTCAGTCTACATCTGCCCGGAAGCGGGTAATGCGATGCGGGAGTGTGCAGGTTGCCGCGCTCCTGACTGCATGAAGTGCCGTTATTGCGTCGACATGAAAAAATACGGAGGTCCTGGACTTCGAAAACAATCATGCAAGGACCGCAAGTGTATTGCTCCAAAGATCGTTATGCTAAACCAGTCCAAGGATAACCAGTATGTGGATGAAAAGGGGAACGTGGTGTACAGCGAACAGAGCGGCGATACATTTCCGGGATTTTACGAGGCACCCGATGCGTTGGGTCGACCCGAGGAAATTGGAACTGTAAAAGTGACGCCAGACAAAAGAAGTGGGTCACACATGCTGTCTGTTGTTCGGGAATGTGAAGTTTTCGTAAAGCCACGGTTGATATTTTCGTGCAAAAAATGCGTTGCGCGGTTCAGCTCGAAGCCTTTGCTTGATTTCCACACGCGTGTGGAGCATTTAACTGACAGAAACGTAGTACCCCAGACAGCATTGGAGCTGGAAGCGAGCAAGCTGTTCAAACAAGCAATCTGTCAAAATGCCATCCTGACAGTCCAGCTAAAGCAGGAAGGTGGAGGAGGCCCACACTCCTCGCCGCTGGGATACGCGAAGCTAGAGGTGCGTTAGAGCGAATTTGTACACCCTGTGATGACCACCAAATAGCGGCTTATTTCTTGTTGCTTGGCTCGTGCTGGAACAGGGACAAGACTTTCAATACTACCTAATCGAGCCATTCGTCGTTCTTGGGCGTATGGACTATCGTTGGCGTGAGCTGTACAAGGGCCTGGGATTTAGAGATCTGAAGGGCCTTGCTGGAGGTGACGTTGATTGTCACGTGGGCAACGATAGCATGATCGGAAGCGTGCACGCAGTGATCTCATGGGACGCGCATGGAGGTACCTTCGTGATCGAGTGCCTTAGTTCCCGAGTGCCGATATCAGTGAACGGACAAGCGGTCAGCTTTTCATCACCGCCAATGGTGCTTCGCAGTCGCAACTTGTTGCAGATCGGCGCGAGCGTGTTTTATTTCCTGTTGCCGACATCGATAGAAGCAAATTCCAGCAGCAGCAGCAGCAAACCCAGTCAAGAAGCCAAGACGTCATGAGCGGAGACCTCTCCAGTTGTAGACACCGGGCCGAGCCGTATGGAATCTGATTTTTTAAATGCTAAAAATTATGTCCTCCAGGATGTCCTCCAACAACAATCTTCCGCAGTTGAAGCTAACTGTCCAATCAAATGGCAGTATTCCCGTAATTACTCGCTTCGTCAAAACACCTGTTGAGCTTTTTACGTTTTGACGCTCAAAGCAGAGCCAACAGTCCTGCAGGCCAGCCATTGCGTCCCGATTACAGACTCAGATCAATCCCCTACTCTCAATAATAGTAGCAGGTAATTAACGATGGTGGTTGCAGGCATTGACATCGGTACGACGCACGGCTGCGTGGGAGTGTGGCACAATGGCAAGGTGAACATCATCGCCAACGACCAGGGATTCCGCACGACCCCAGCCTACGTGTGCTTCGAAGGCGAGGAGGTGATCGTGGGCGACACGGCCGTCAACAAGCTGCCGTCGCACGCCGACAGCACCATCTACCACCTCAAGCGGCTACTGGGCAAGTCCCACGCCGACGTCAAGAGCCGCGACTTCGTCAAGAGCTGGCCGTTCGATGTCACGGAAGGCGCCAAGGGCGGCGCACACGTCGCCACCGTCCGCAACGGAGAGAAGCACGAGGTTTCGCCCGTGGACTTCATGGCGTTGCTGCTGCAGAACCTCAAGGAACTGGCCGAGGACTTCACCGGCGAGAAGCTGGAGCACGTAGTCATTAGCAAGCCTGCCCATGCTGACGACAAGCACCAGGAGCTGCTGGACGCTGCTGCCGAGAAGGCTGGCGTGAAGGTGCTGACGTACCTGAGCGAGCCTCTGGCTGCTGCGATCGCCTACGGTCTGGACGAGGCGGCCAACAACCCCAAGCCGGAGTACGTGCTGGTGTTCGACATTGGTGGCGCCACGCACGACGTGACTCTACTGAACGCCGACAAGGGACTGTTCGAGGTGCTTTCCAGCAAGGGCAAGGACACCCTTGGCGGTGAGGACTTCACCAACGCGGTGTTCGAGCACTGCGCCAAGTCGTTCCTGCGCAAGACCAAGCTGGATGTCAAGACCAACCAGAAGGCGTCCAGCCGTCTCCGCATTGCGTGCGAGACTGCCAAGCGCACGCTGTCCACGCAGACTCAGGCCAACATCGAAGTGGACTCGCTGATGGAGGGCGAGGACTTTTCGCTCAAGCTGTCGCGCCCGCGTTTCGAGGAGCTCATCGTCGACTACGTGACCGAGATCATGAAGGAGGTGGATACGATCCTGGAGGAGAACGAGCTGGAGAAGGACGACGTGGACCACGTTGTGCTGGTCGGCGGCTCCACGCGTATCCCGCTGGTGCAGAGCATGATCAAGAAGAACTTCGAGGGAAAGACGACGCACCTGCAGATGTCGCCCGATGAGGTGATTGCTTACGGCGCCACCATTGAGGCGTCTGGCCTCGCCGAGCTTGTGGACGCCCCTGAGCCCAAGAAGCCCGTGAACATGGTGAACGTGGTGCCGCTGAACCTGTCTGTGGCTCTGGCCAACGGCAGTGTGTCGGAGCTCATCCACCGCGATACCGTGCTGCCTGCCACGCACACGGAGCTGTTCACCACGTCGGCGGACAACCAGGAGGCTGTGTTTCTGCAGATCTACGAGGGACAGCGTCTGATGGCCAAGGACAACACCCTCGTGGCGCAGCTGAGCGTGGCCGGCATCCCGCCGATGCCCAAGGGCGACGCAGAGATCGAGGTGACCTTCACCGTGAGCACCAAGGGCGTGCTGTCGGTGACGGCCTCGGAGCGCAAGGCTGGCAAGAAGACGCTGGAGGTGACGAGCGACCCCAAGCGTCTGTCCGCTGCCGACGTCGCCGCCATCGTCAAGAAGGCGGAGGACGCTGCTGACGAGGACGACGAGCTGCTTGGCCAGCTGGAGGACGCCGAGGAGGCTGAGGAGATGGAGGCGGCCACGGAAGTCGAGGCCGTCAACGCCCCTGCCGTGCCCGTTGTGCCCACGCAGGACCTAGACTAAACTACACATTGCTAATCTCAATGCAACACATTATTTGTCGCACTCCGTTGCCTTCAACATGGTCATCACGACCAGCGAGATGTGTGATGCGTGAAACAAACTGATGCTTATCGAAAGATTGCGAACCAAAACCCAAAACCGAACTTAACAGGTTGAGTCACTCCCACAAAAAGCCAGGCAAAGCGACCATGGACGATGACGTCAAGTCGGCGGCGAACGCCATGAACGTGCGTGGCTCTGATAGAGCAGCAGTAGCTGCAATACAATCTATTCTGTCTGGTCTTTCTATGAGTTACTAAAACTCTCGTTCTCTTTGCTTCTATGCCGCTCTATTACGTGATTAATAAACGTCCAGGACAGAGGCGCAGACCTGAACTTCGGTATGTACGCTCTCTAAGACTACGTGGCGTAATATGCACAGACAACACTATCATTTTATTTTAACTGCTTATTAATCTTGCAGAGGTCTCGGTGGTGGAAGGCGATGAGCTGGAGGACGGACTCATGTCCCCAAAAGTGCGGGACTCGCTCATGGGCTCCAAGAGAGCAGCATACAGCGACGACGACAAACCTCAGAGACCGATGGGGCTCTGTGGATGCTTCACTTTGGCTTTCTACCAGCCAGTACGTGCTAGAACCAGCTCAAGTCTTTGGGTTTGTGGCCCGCTGATTTTTTTTGCTGGAATTGTTGCTGTTAGCTGTTTGATGTCGATACGGCGGACGTGCAGCAGCGTCTGATGCGAGCTTTGGTGCCTTTTAAGAAGGAGCCTACGTTTGCAGAGCTGGCACTGAAGGCTCCGGACGCCTATGGCCCATTCTGGCTTTCTACCACATTGATTTTCTGCTTGGCGTCATGCAGCAATGCAGCGTCGTTTCTGGACTATGAGGGGGATACGAACGACTGGTCTTATGATTTCAGTCGCCTCGCGTCGGCATA
The DNA here is from genome assembly GCA_011947355.1 of Phytophthora boehmeriae. Classification (NCBI taxonomy): domain Eukaryota; phylum Oomycota; class Peronosporomycetes; order Peronosporales; family Peronosporaceae; genus Phytophthora; species Phytophthora boehmeriae. The sequence continues at coordinate 370,825 of JAAVTJ010000008.1, forward strand.
CACGCTCGTGGAAATTTTCCTGCTAGGATTGCCCACGCTCATTTGGCTCGTTGGCAAGTACTTCCAAGTGCCCATGACGTTGCTCTTCCTCGTGTGTCTGTATGGCTACTCCTTGATCATGTTCATCCCTGCTGCGGTACGTCTGTTGCTCTGTTCACCAACTTGCTGGTGTGAAAGTTATTCATTTTTCAACGACATGGCTATGTAGGTCTTTTGTGTCTTCCCCGCTGATGGGGTGGACTGGGTAGTGTTACTGCTGGCCATGTCGTGGTCGCTCTTCTTCTTGCTGAATAATCTCTGGAGTGTCATCGCGGAGCACCTGACGAAGGAGAAAATGCTACCAGTGCTGGCGGTCATTAGGTAAGCACATTCCGGTGGTACAGGTTTGTGATGGGTGATGCGACGATACTAATGACTTGTATGGTTTGCTTTCACAGTGCGTCTCACATGTTGTGGGCAATTCTCATGAAGCTGCTCTTCTTCTAGGCAGTTGATTCTACATGCTGTGTGCTGGCGTAACATGTAAACATGAGCGCTATCTTTTCTTCTTTTCTGGCGCTTTGTTTTCCTCAGGTTGATTGATGCATTACCCAACGATGCACATGACATTAATATAACACCACGACAAACAAACGAAGAGGCAGCTTGACGTCCACGAGCAGACTAGCAACACGATCTAAAACGTGACTATACGATTCGAATTTCTTCGTCGTCGCTGTCCAAGTCCACTCCACTCTCTGCATTCAGCATCATTTCCCGCTCGTCATCCGGATGCACAGCGAGCTCCTCAAAGTCGATATCTTTGCCAACGGCAGTAGTGGGTCCATCGGAACGATTCCTGTAGAGAAAACACAACAAAAGTAAGTTTCATGATCACAAAAACGCAATAACATTCCATAACCAACACACTTGAGGAAGATCGCTAGCCGTACATATTGCACAGCATTGCGCAGAGCTAACACCGAGTCCGTTGCAACTTCTTCCAGCTCGCCCAGCACACCTTCCTCGTTGAAGTACATGAACACAGACACCAAGCTCATCGCTGCCAGAAAACAAAACCAATTAGTCATCGGCTTGCAACGACCTCCGAGGAATAACATGTCCGACTGACTTAAGGCGATGACGTCGAAGATGTTGCACCACTTGTGCCAGAACCGCTACAATCACAACAAGCAAGAGAGTAAGAAACAACGAGCCAAGCAGCCTCTAGTTTCCCATCGCACCCTCTTGAACGCCACCATCCTCAGCAGCACTTCAAACACCAGCAGCACGCTGACTAGGATCTCCAGAGAGATGAAAACCACCGACGACGGACTGCAGCAGCATCATCACAAACGCATCAATCAGTTCCTTGTGTCCGTATTCCCAGCCAGCCCAGTCTCCCCAACATACATCCGCCAGTTATTCATCCCAGTCTGCAGTCATCCAAATTAAAAATATAATAAACTTATAGTTAATTTTCATTGCAGCATGGTACGATGGACATCGGAAGGTTAGGACGGACCCAGACGACACACACGATGCTGGACGCGATCATGAAGAAGTAGACGAGGCGGTAGAAGCTGGAGAAGTAGAGCTGGCTGCCCACCGTCATCAGGTACTCCTTGTAGCCGATGCGCGTGGACGCCTTGGGCGCCGGCCCCGTCGACCCGCCGGACAGCCGCGAGTAGCCCTTGGCCATCTCCGCTCAGTATCAGGAAGTACGTCCTCGCTGGCTTTTTGCCTTCTATTTAAAAATCCGTTTTTAGATAGTTAAAATACTGGTTAGCTTCAACTATGAGCAGGTCCACCTTGCCCGATTGCGTGAAGAAAGTTGTTGTGGACTGCAACATGGCACAGTAGCGCTCCCACCGTCCTCTGTTTCAGGATGCCAATCATGACATTCATGAGGTGTACAATGCACCTGATCGGTGGATACTTTGGCACTCTATTACACTCGCAGTGCATGTGCGTCGCACCATTGCCGCAATCCAAGCAACCCACGTTGAAGGGCAGGTCACCAAGGTGGGACACATCGGGCACTCGCGCATTAGACGTCAACGCCCTTGCAGTCCGACGAGAAATTGCAGCGGGGTCTGCTCCCTCCAGACGCTCATTCCGGAATTCGACTCCTTCTCGAAGCCAGTCGACGCATCCTGCAGCTCCGACAACAGGATACCCAACCACTACGTCTCTCTCCGTAGCGATGATGTCCCCTCGACTCGCGGCCATCCTGCTCGCTGCCACCGCGGCCTTAATGTCGCCACCCTTGGCGACTGCCGAGTCGATCTGCACCCTCAGTGACTCGGAATCCTGCACCGTTGAAAGTCTCACCCTCCGACGATGACGGCAGCGTGCTCATCTACCCCGGGGCAACACGCGCTGCGCCTTCGACAACTACCAAGACACGGTGACAACATTCTCGACCAATTCGACGTATTTCTTCCAAGTATTCCCGAACGCAGAGCTGGACAAGTCCAACCTTATGATTTTCTTCCAGGGTGGCGGTGCGTGTGCGGATAAAGACACGTGCGCGTTCGGACTGCAGTGCTCGCTCGGTTCCAGCGCGACCTTCAGCACCGCCGCGACTGCAAGTGCTGACGGTGTGTTGGACCGGTCATTGGAGAGCAATATGTTCAAGGATTGGAACGTGGTGTTCATTCCGTACTGCACTGGAGACATCCACATTGGCAACCGAGTCGCTGCTTCCTATGAAAGCGGCATTGAGGTGCTGCTGGGCAACTCGCAATGTCTAGGACGCGACTTTCCGATGCACATGAACGGATACAACAACACTATGGCAGTGCTGGACTGGGCCCTGGAAAACTACCCCGAGGTGGACAACCTCATTGTCGGTGGCGAGAGCGCTGGGTCACTTGGTGCACAAGTGCACAGTGCGCATATTGCTGAAATGTGGGATGTCGAAGCCAAGGGCACGAGGTTCTCCGTGCTCGCGGACAGCTACGTTGGAGTCGTGCCGAAGGAACATCCGGCGGCTGAGCTGCTGGTGACGTACGGTGCATGTACCAACGATTTCGGATTGTCTGCGGATACTGTAGCGGCTTGTGAGGCTGGGACGGCTACAACTACTGAGATGGTGGAAGCTCTACTGGAAGCGGTGCCTGAAGGCAATTGGCTCTTCATCAACAGCAAAGCTGACCAAACGCAGCGCTACTTTTACGCTCTGGTGGATGAAGGCATTCTGGGCTACCCGTTCTCGAATTTAATCTCCCCGGATGATTTCTTCAGCAACATGAGCGCCATTCTGGACGCGTACCAAACGGTGAGCACTCGCGTCACGACATTCTACGTAGAGGGCACGAAGCATGTCTACCTAGCCAACACAAACTTCACGAGTTATGCAAGTGATGAAGGACTGTTGTTGGGTGATGTGATTAACGAGTGGTTGGTCTCGAACTCGAGTTTGAATTCGGGAACGCCGCCAGCGACGAGTTTATCCGGTTCGAGCTCCGGTTCAACAGCTACAAAGCCACCCAGCTCGGGTACCGGATCGGCATCGTCACCGACTACTGCACCAAGCTCGGGCAGCGGGTCGAAGACTCCAGTGCCAACACATACTTCGGAGGCACCCACTTCGAGCAACGGATCCGCGTCTTCGCCAACAGCCGCACCAAGCTCGGGCACGGGATCAGCGGCCCCAGCACCAACCAATTCTCACAGTTCGGGTACAGGCTCATCGACTACCACCAGTCCAAGTGCTACCCCAAGCTCCACTACTACGGCACTTACCCCGTCGTCCACGACCGCTACAGCGCCTCGTGCTTGCTAGGATGTGAACTATCAAGCAACCGCTAAGAGCAGGATCAACACAATGTGCATAACGTCAATGCAACATTTCCAAAGCATTCATCAACATGCATTACGCTACTTCCAACGTTACACGATGGAAGTGAATCAATACTACGTATCAAGTAGTGCTTAGACAGCGACCTCAGGCAGCTTCTCGTTCTCGATTTGAGGTTCGCCCTCCTTCTTAGCGTCCTTCTCCTTTGGCGGGATACTGATGACACGCTTGCCGCACACCGAGTAGTGGTATCCAGGCTCAAAGCGGTCTACCGCGTTCGTGCGCACCAGGAACAACACCACAAATCCGATGCACACGACAATGAAGATGATCTGGATGTTATCGATGTACGCCTCACCCACGCTCATGCCGTCCGCCACCTTGTTGTTATATGAAGAGTTGAATGAGAGCCCGCCCACAACGGACCCGATAGCCATCGCCGTCAGGATAATACCATGCATCGGCCCGATGTTGAAGGCGCCGTACATGTCCGTGACGAAAGCTGGAATTGTGCCCACACCACCACCGTAGCTGCACGTGAGCACGAAGATTTGGAAGACGAAAACACTGTACGATTCATGGCGGATGACGGTGGGCAGCGAACCGAGCACGATGACTTGGGCGCCGAGGGTGAAGTAGTAAAGCACCTTGCGGGCAAATGCCTTCTCCACTCTGAAGTAGCGAACCAGACAGTCCGAGATGGCCGAGAATGCGAGACGGCCACAACAGTTGAAGACACTGTTGATGGAGACAATGTCCGATGCCGCGTTAGCGCTCTTGCCGAAGATGTCAGTGCACATACTTGAGAGGCGAGACAGCACAATCACACCGAACAACTGGTTCGCGAAGAACATGATGTACATGAAGATGAAGTCGGGGGTGAAGAGTGCTTGCTTGAGTGTCAGTTGTTTGATCGGTGATCTGGTGAGTTCGTCCTGAGGCTTAGGAGTCTGGACCTCCTTGTAAGCAGTGCTGAGTTTCTCCTCCAAGCCCTCGCTTTCGTCGACGACGTTACCGTGGATGTTAAGTCCGTGGACTGTGAAATCCGGAGGCGGCACGCGTAGGATCAAACCAGAGGTAAACATGGCCGCGCTCATGATGGCACCAAGCATGACAAAGAACCACGGAAGTCCGACAGCGTCGATGGTAGGCAGGTACACCTTGCTCCAGACAACCGAGCCTGCGCCAGAACCGGCAACAGCGAAACCAGCAGCAGTGCCGCGGTAGTCCGGGAACCATTTCTGGAGCGTCGACACTGGCGACACGTAGCACATGCCCAGTCCGATGGCGGTGATGACACCGTAGCCGATGTAGATCAAGGCGATGGACTTGTAGTGGCACCCGAGGGCTGAAATGATATGTCCGGTCATGAAAAGAACCGTACCAGAGCACACAGCCCAGGTAGGGCCCTTCCGCTCGATGGTTGGGCCCAGGGTGGCTGTCGCGGTACCGAAGACACCCATGGCGATGTAGAATGTATTGACGGCACGGCCCTTGGTCGCATCGCCGTAGACCGCAAAGTCAATGGGGTGGTTGAGCACGGACCAGGAGTAGATGCAACCGATGCAAAATTGTACAACGAACGCCGCAATGAAGAGGTACCAGCGTGAGAAAGTGAGCCCGAGCATGGCGCTTGGATAGAGTGCTTGGTCTGCGCTGGGCGACAGATTTCAAACTGAGCGGGTCCACGGGGCCGCGGAAAAGGAGTCCCTGGTTGGCGTAGCGTCGTCCTCTCCAATGACCTCGGGGTCATCGACCGGTGACGCCGTCGTGACTGACGGGGTCCGTCCGATTGTCGAGACGATGTTGCTTCGAGATGGTGTTTCCTGCACTCGTGCATGCTTCAAGATCCGATGGACAGTCGACAGACGCCCGTCTGTCATAGCGTAGAAATCGCACACGACATGTCCTTGGCTTTATCATCGCGGGAGAAATACCCTCCGTATAAATCTCTTCATGCGCTCACGATGAACTGGGAGCGAACTGCACCGAAGGCAAGTTTATCGTAAAAGAATGTTCTTGATTGGTCTCAGCGACCGCTCACTTTGAAACACAGAGGACGAAGCATAAAGTTACCGACGTTGGTTAGCCTTGCGATGCAACAAGCGAGGCATACATGTATCGTAGGTAATCACAATCACGAATGATTAAACGCGGTACCCACCCATCTGACGCCTGTACACTTCGTCTATGCTCTGCTTCAAGCAAACAGAAGTTCTGCTGCAGAACATGTGCCCGAAGGGTTCCCTCGCGACACCTTGATCATATCCAGACCGCGCAGGGCACACACGCGATGGTCGCCGAGTCGGTGTCATCGATTCGGAGCTTCTGCATCAAAAAGTACCGAGAGTCAACGAGTGCGACTTTACCTTGTGACTCCATGGCGAGGCAATGACGACCACATGCATGGAGAACGTTGAATGCACCTGTGCCGGTACCGGAAGTGCATTTCGCACGGCGGAATGATCCTTTCGCACTTGTTCAACTCGCACCAACGTAAAGAAAAATAGTTATTAGCCGAGCACTTAACAACCTAGACGGCGGTTTCCGGCAGCTTCTCGTACTCTGTCTCTTCCTCCTTCTTGGCGTCCTTGTCCTTTGGCGGAATGCTGATGACACGCTTGCCGCACACCGAGTAGTGGTATCCAGGCTCGAACCGGTCCTCCGCATTCGTGCGCACCAAGAAGAGCACGGCAAAACCGATGCACACAACAATGAAGATAATCTGGATGTTGTCGATGTACGCCTCACCCACGCTCATGCCGTCCTCCACCTTGTCGTTGTAAGCAGCGTTGAAGGAGAGACCGCCCGCGACGCCACCAATGGCCATAGCGGTTAGGATAATGCCGTGCATTGGCCCGATGTTGTAGGCGCCGAACATGTCCGCGACGAAGGCCGGGATGGTACCGAAGCCGCCGCCGTAGCTGCAGGTCAGCACGAAGATCATAATGACGAACAGCGTGTAGTTGTCGTGGCGGATGACTGTCGGCAGCGAGCCGAGCACGATGACTTGAGCACCAAGAGTGAAGTAGTACAGCACCTTGCGGGCGAACGTCTTCTCAAGCTTCACGAAGCGAACCAAAAATCCGAGAGGGCCGGGAACGCGAGACGACCGCAGCAGTTAAAGGCACTGTTGATGGACACAATGTCAGACGCGGTGCCGGCAGACTTGCCGAAAATCTCGGTACACATGCTTGAAAGGCGAGACAGCACGATCACACCGAACAACTGGTTGCCGAAGAACATGATGTACATGCAGATGAAATCCGGGGTCAAGAGTGCCTGCTTGAGCGTCAGTTGCTTGATCTGTGACTTGGCGGGTTCGTCCTGAGCCTTCGGGGTCTGCACCTCCTTGTAAGCAGTGCTGATCTTCTCCAGACCCTCACCCTCGTCCACGGCGTCGCCATGAATGTCGAGTCCGTTGACCGTGTAGTCCGGAGGCGGCACACGAAGGACCAGAGCCGACGTAAACATGGCCACACTCATAATGCCTCCAAGCAGGACGAACATCCAAGCAAGGCCAACAGCATCGATCGTAGGCAGGTACACCTTGCTCCAAACGACCGAGCCGGCACCGTAGCCAGCCACAGCGAAGCCAGCGGCAGTGCCGCGGTAGTCGGGGAACCACTTCTGCAGCGTCGACACAGGAGAGATGTAGCACATGCCCATACCAGTGGCGGTGATGACACCGTAGCCGATGTAGATCCAGGTGATGGATTCGTAGTGGCAACCGATGGCGGTGACGATGTGGCCGATCATGTACAACGCCGTACCAACGAACACTCCCCATTGGGGACCCTTACGCTCGATGGTCGGACCCATCGTGGAAGTCGCGACGCCGAAGACACCGATAGCGATGTAGAAGGCATTCACGGCGCGGCCCTTGGTCGCATCGCCGTAGACAGCCAAGTCGATAGGGTGGTTCAAGACAGACCAGGCGTAAATGCAGCCGATGCAGAACTGAATGACGAACGCCGCAATGAAGAGGTACCAACGCGAGAAAGTGAGCCCGAACATGGTGGAGCGGGCGGGAGCTTGGGGGTCTTGGCGGAGTGGAGACTCTGCGTTCGGTGGCAGATTGCAAACTGAGGGAACTCACATGACTGCGTGGAGAGACCCTGGTTGGTGCCCGGCGCTCTATCGGGTCGCCGCGGAGACTCGAATTGCCCGGCGCTGGCGTCGAGATGGGAGATCCGTTGGAAAGTCTTCCAGACCCCCGTCTGTCATACCAAGCGCGTAAAAACCGCGCTCGTGCGCGAGACAGCGAAGAGCGAGGCTTGCCCGCTTCGCTCTCTGTACACTTTCAAGTCGAGCCAGCGTAAAAGATGTTTGTGCTGAGGTGGGTCGCAGACAACAAGGGAGGCAGCATATAAGCTCCGTTCTACATGTACACGTATATGGATAATTCTTGGGCAGATAACTGAAGGACTTCTACTGTAGATGGACTTCATTGTCTCGGGTTTGTTTGTCGTGTGGATCGGTCGGTAGCCAGCCATTTTCCCCGATTAATGCATGCTTTGAATTAAAATGCGGGACCAACACCCGCTACTCACATTTATGCCCCGCAGGCACGCACCTCTCCTTCCCTGCAACAGTTGCCGAGCAATCCTGCGGTCGAGTTGCAATCGAATGTGTATGTGAATCACGCCAATGGCGCACTGGCCAAGTTGTCAAGGTACTTGACGCCCGAGTTGATGCATCGCTACTTGTGGACGACATTACTTCACATTCTACCGGTCCGACTCGGAAGAAGGGCTCCTCTTTCGAGTGACCTTACAAGTCTTCGCTTCAAGTAACACACGCATAGGCTTCAGGACCTGCACAACAAGCAACCGATACTTGCAGCAGTCGCATCTGATCGTCGCTTAGCCGTCTCGTCATCTCATCAAAGTGTATCGGCCCGATCGGCGTAGGTTGTGCATGAAACCACTGGGGAAAAGTCCACGGAGGAGCAATTTGGCGTGGCAGCGTACGTGAGCTGCGATACAGTGCAAACGGCGGTGCCACTGTAATTGATGCATCGCCGGCAGCAGCATCTTAGTCCTAATTGTGTAACTTCGTCGTAAGTGATCTTAGAAAGCCCAACAGAGTCTCCACTCTTACCTTTTTATCTCCTTTCTAGAGGTCAGGAAAGAAGCATCGAGATGCGAATAAACTCGGCGGTTCAAATCGTACGCTGCGGTCCACTTTACACAAACAAGACGCCAGGCCACGAGCACGTGACGAGGCTCGCCTTGAAGCAAGGTTCACTTTCCCAGCGCCCCTTGCTTCAACCGTTCGTCGTCTTCGTCAGCGCGTGCTCTAGAGTGACGCGGGCGAACAGCATTCGCTCGAGGTTTGACGACAAGCAACGGCTTGGGCCGACGCCACAGCGTCTATGATGATGCCCGGCGACAACGCCCTCCCAACATTGATTGCACAGCAATTATTCTACCGAGAGATACACCGCAACACCGAAGAGCAAAGCGACTTGGAATATAAATGCGCTGCCTCCGCAAACGCTACGTTCCGAGCCATGAACATCGCATCGACAAAGAGTTAGCCCTTGAGGGTTCAAACCCGCCTGGTCTACAGTAGAGGTACGATGCATACGAAATAAAATCGTCGGTCCAACTACCAATTTTAAAACCACGATAATATTTTAAGTATTATATCATATTATAATATTATAAAGGGTTAGTTTTTAAAACGCGAGTTTAAAAACTCGTCATTTTAAATTAAGTTAATTAAAAATATTTTTAAATCGTGTAATTTTTAAACATAAATAACACGATTAAAAATCAATTTTAATTTTTTTAACAAACAAGTTAAAATGCAAATTATATTTAAAACGATTTAAAAATAAGTTAAAAATATCACAATTTTAGTAAAATCTAATTTGTTTTATAATTGTGAGTTTTTAAACAATCGCAAAATGATTTTAACTAATAAAAAATTAATGCAGCACTTTAAATATATTTTTGCGGTCGTGAACAATCCCACCGTGGCGCCGTTAGCCAAACGTGACTTTGTCAGAAATACTGCCCCAGTGGAAGCTTCTTGGCCAGGGAGGGCACTTCTAAGCAACAAGGACGCCTACCAACACTGGTTAAGTTGTGCTCAATATCTCCGCATGCACTTGCGCACTACCGGTGCTGACGCCGGTGCCGACGCCAGTGCCAATCGATTCGAATCAACTGTCGATACCTCTGCATCAAAAGTACGAGTATCAACGAGTACGGACATGGTCAAGGTGTCGCGAGGGAAGCTTTCGGTCGCATGCTCTACCATACAAACGATGAGTCCCATGTACACAAGCTTTCGTGTTTACTACCAAGGCTAGTAACCTTATACCACAGTAGTATGTTTCTTTCGCGAAACTCGGGACTTTAGTCAATCCAGACTATCTAAGCAACTATGCCGACGGAGACGAAGCTTAAGGTAGCTTATCCTGCGATGATAAACCCAAGGGCATGTCGTGTGCGATTGTTGGCTACCACCTGATCGTACACCAATGCTCTGGATACGGTTCAAGCATGCGCCTTCCGGCAGGTGCAACCTGCAGGAAAATCCCATCTCGAACATGTGCAACATCGTCTCGATAATCAGACGGGCCCGTCACCGGTAGGTGACCTCGGAGATCGTCGGCTAGGGCAGCGCTACGCCAACCAGGGACTTGCACTCGCTCTATCCAGCATTTTAATCTGCTCGTTCAGTTTGAAATCCGCCGTCTAACGCCGACCCCACGAGCTCTTCATCCTGTTCGCCATGACCGAGCTTACGTTCTCGCGCTGGTACCTCTTCATTGCGGCATTTGTCGTGCAGTTCTGCCTCGGTTGCATCTACTCCTGGTCTGTGCTCAACCACCCCATTGACTTTGCGGTCTACGGCGATGCGACCAAGGGCCGTGCCGTCAATACGTTCTACATCGCCATGGGTGTCGTCGGTACCGCGACAGCCACCCTGGGCCCGATCATCGAGCGGAAGGGCCCTACCTGGGCTGTGTGCTCTGGTACGGTTCTTTTCATGACCGGACATATCATTTCAGCCCTCGGGTGCCACTACAAGTCCATCGCCTTGATCTACATCGGCTACGGTGTCATCACCGCCATCGGACTGGGCATGTGCTACGTGTCGCCAGTGTCGACGCTCCAGAAATGGTTCCCGGACTACCGCGGCACTGCTGCTGGTTTCGCTGTTGCCGGTTCTGGCGCAGGCTCGGTTGTCTGGAGCAAGGTGTACCTGCCTACCATCGACGCTGTCGGACTTCCGTGGTTCTTTGTCATGCTTGGTGCCATCATGAGCGCGGCCATGTTTACCTCCGGTTTGATCCTACGCGTGCCGCCTCCGGGCTATACAGTCAACGGACTTAACATCCACGGTAACGTCGTCGACGAAAGCGAGGGCTTGGAGGAGAAACTCAGCACTGCTTACAAGGAGGTCCAGACTCCTAAGCCTCAGGACGAACTCACCAGATCACCGATCAAACAACTGACACTCAAGCAAGCACTCTTCACCCCCGACTTCATCTTCATGTACATCATGTTCTTCGCGAACCAGTTGTTCGGTGTGATTGTGCTGTCTCGCCTCTCAAGTATGTGCACTGACATCTTCGGCAAGAGCGCTAACGCGGCATCGGACATTGTCTCCATCAACAGTGTCTTCAACTGTTGTGGCCGTCTCGCATTCTCGGCCTTCTCCGACTGCCTGGTTCGCTACTTCAGAGTGGAGAAGGCATTTGCCCGCAAGGTGCTTTACTACTTCACCCTCGGCGCCCAAGTCATCGTGATCGGATCGTTGCCCACCGTCATCCGCCATGAATCGTACAGTGTTTTCGTCTTCCAAATCTTCGTGCTCACGTGCAGCTACGGTGGAGGTTTGGGCATCATCCCAGCTTTCGTCACGGACATGTACGGCGCCTTCAACATCGGGCCGATGCATGGTATTATCCTGACGGCGATGGCCATTGGGTCCGTTGCAGGCGGGCTCTCGTTTAACTCTTCTTACAACGACAAGGTGGCGGACGGCATGAGCGTGGGTGAGGCGTACATCGACAACATCCAGATCATCTTCATTGTCGTGTGCATCGGTTTTGTGGTGTTGTTCCTGGTGCGCACGAACGCGGTAGACCGCTTTGAGCCTGGATACCACTACTCGGTGTGCAGCAAGCGTGTCATCAGTATCCCGCCAAAGTCAAAGCACGCCAAGAAGGATTCCGAGGACGAGACGGAGTATGAAAAGCTTCCCGAGCCTGCCGTCTAGGTTGTTTGGCTAATTCGTTGCGCTCGCCTAACATGTTCATAGACGTAGTCCTGGTAAAATTGAATGCATAGACAATGATGATGCAAAAATGTATTGGCTTGAAGCAGTAAAACCAAATAGCCTCACATGCGCTTTTCGTCCACGTCGATGAATTTCGTTTGGCGGTACAAAGGTTTATACTCCATGGAATTCCAGAGAGATCTTGACTGTATACGCCGGTCGTAGGAGTTGCGTCCACCCAATCCGATGTTGGAGTCAATTATGGGTTGCCACCTTTCTGTAGGTGCTGAGTCTGGTCTCCCAAAGCCGCTTGGTTTACGGCAATACTGCGGGCCTCTCTTTCAACAGTAGGCGGAGACGTCATCAAAGGAATCGGTCCGTCAATAAGGCCCGTCTTTTGGCTTGAGTTCATCGTCAGCCATTCATTGATGTAATCGCCAAGACGAACTCCCTTATCACTCCTGTAGTCAGTGAAGTTGGAGTCCATCAGGAAAACATGGTGCTTGCCCTCGACAAAAAAGAGGAAACGTGCGAGTTCACACTCTTGTACGCATCTAGCATCGCTGAAACGTTTCTGTAGAGGCTTTCTTCCGACATCAAGTTCGGGAATGGGAAGCCTTGAATACCCTGTGCCAACAACTCGTAGTAAAACCGCGCGACTTCATCACCCTTGCTGTTGATGAAGAGCCAGTCGTCACCGGGCCTAGTCTCAAGGAGGGCTTCGACGATCTCGGTCGTGGTAGCTGTTTTGGCTTTGCAGGCTGCCGTAATTCTGTCGGGGAAGTCAAGGTCGTTGGAGCAAGCACCATAGTACTCCATGGTCTCACCCATCGGGTGGTTGTTAGGAAGAAGCCGACGTAGCTGTCTGCCATCACCGAGAACTTGGTGTGCTTAGCGTCGACATCCCACATCTTAGCAACTCGCGTGCTGTAAAACTGAGCACCGAGAGACCCCGCGCTAGAACCGCCCAAGACTAACTGGTCAACTTCTGGGTAGTTGTGGAGTGCCCAATTGAGAACTGCCATGGTATTGTTGTATCCGTTCATGTGCATCGGGTAGTCCAGGCCAAGACACTGCGGGTTGCCAAGCTGACCTTCGATACCGCTCTCTCGCGCGGGGACGACCCTGTTGCCGATGAAAATGTCTGCAGTGCAGTAAGGCACAAAGACGACATTCCAGTCCTTGAACATGTTGTCTTCTTTGAAGCGATCGATCACGCCTGCACCCCGTACAGTAGCTGCGGTGGTGAATAGTACGAGATTATCAGCCAGCGAGCACTGCAGCGAGAAGGAGCACGTGTCTTCATTTGTGCAGCCACCTCCACCCTGGAAGTAGATCAGCAGCTTGGACTTGTCCAGAGCTTTGTTCGGAAATACTTGGAAGAAGTACGTTTCATTGGCGGAGAACGTCGTCACATTATCCTTGTAGTTGTCGAAGGCGCAGCGAGTGTTGCCTCCCGGATAGATGAGCGCGCTGCCATCGTCGGAGGGTTTAAGACTTTCGACGGCGCAGGTGTCGGAATCACTCAGTGTGCAGGTTGACTCAGCACTCGAAATTACTGCCATCGTGGCCAGCAGAATTGAAGCGATATTCACGAGAGAGTAGAGCATCGTGCAGCAGATTCACCGAGATAGGAATCCCAGCAGTACCGTCGATAGAAGAGTGGATCGAATAGCACTTATGCCAACCGAAGGAAAATGGGGAATGAAGCCCACGTACTTGAGTGGCAGCGTACAACAAATCTCGGGAACGACGTGACCAATGGACTGCTGTTGATAGAGTCAGACATCTCGGATTGCGGGATGCAATGGAAACTCCATGGTTCATCGCAACTGAATACGTTTTACCGCAATCAGTGCCTGGTTGTGCAGACACAACACAGCCGTGGAGATATCTGATTGCCCAAATCGGGATTGAAGCACATGTACTTGAGTGGCAGCGTAATCTCGAAAACGACGTGACCAATGGTGCAATCCAAACTGCTGGTAGAGTCATCTCGGATTATGGGATGCAATTGAAGCCCACAACACAGCTGTAGAGATATCTGCACGCAATGCCGATCGAAGGGAATGGGGAATGAAGCACGAGTGGTTGAATCTCAACTTGAGAAATCCAAGTGACGACGCACCGAGAGATCTGCCTACAAAGTGGTGTAGGTACGCACGGTAAGAGGAAGTGCCGCGTGGTCATCTCTATTATGCAGGGCTGAGAATCGGCTGGCTGCCACTGCGGTCAATGGCACAACTACGCAAAACCTGTATGGAGAGACCAACATCATAAATGGCGAAGCTGTAGTAGCACGACACGGCGACTGTATAAACATACTTCTTCATCACGCAAGTGTCTGCACAGCTGTAGCGATCTCTAGAAGCCCCAAGACGCGCAAAGTGTAATCTGAATCGGCATAATCATAGAAGCAACGTGTGCGTTAGAGAAGAGAAATGGATGAAGGTGCCTCGAAATTCCAATGCGTGCCGTCCAGCCATCTAGGATTGCGATATGCAATCGAACCCAAGTTGTCTGAATGTGCAATTCATTGCTTTATCGCAATCGAGTGGTCCAGGTGTCCGCACGAGATCTCTGCCCCAGAATGTGACTCATCATGTGTGCACAAACTGTGAGCACAACTTGAGAAGAAGACGCGCAATGAGACTCGTGATTGCACAGCCACAGACAAGGTGGCGCTCAAAGTGCTGGAATGCATATCGATGAAGGTCGTAACTGTGGACCCGTAACAGAAGTGAGACTAAGCGCTGGAGAAGCTGAGAGCTGAGAGCTGCGGGTTGCTGCACGTGTAGGTTGAATGAGCGGAGGAGAGCTTTCAACCATCTAATCTATTTACTTTTCCTTTCATTTCGTGTGCAAGTGGACCCGGTGCAACTTCCATAACAAAGTAGCATACGACTGGCACACGACTTGCCAGGACTGACTGAGAAGTATCACCAGACGAATGAACAACTACATTTTTCACACAGGTCATCTCGCAACTCGATAAGAGATGGTCCTACAACATTAACACTAAATTACAGACACGCAAGTCTCTCCTTGCGAAGTGAAAGTTCACCGATACCTGAGCGTTCGCTGTTGCTTCACGGACTGAAACGCGTCACCAGGTGCAGGAGAGGCTGTCGGGGCAACTGTCGCTGCCGCATTTGGTTCCACCACCCCAGGTGTGTACGGTGTCCATCCAGGCGGGAGGGACGTCCACCCCGGTGGAATTGAAGTCCACCCCGGAGGAATTGATGTCCAACCAGGGTAATTCGTGCCCGACTCAGGTGCGGCTGTAGGGTTACTAGGAATGTCCGGCGCAGCCGTCGCTAGGGTGGCGCTTCCTGAACTTGGAGGGGCCGGTGGAGGCGCTGGGGTGGACGGCGCCTTAGTAACTACAGGTGCAGGAGTCGGAGTAACCGGGGCGGCTGTAACAACTGGAGTGGAAGCGGTGGCTTTAGGTGCAGCGGTGGTGGCAACTGGTGTTCCTTTCGTGCTGCTTGGAGTTGCGGTGGCAGCAGCGGGGGCTTCGGTCGTGACAACCGGAGCTTTAGTGGCCTGGGGTGCTGTGGTGGCGCTTGGCGCCACCGTGACGATAGTTGTTGTGCTACCGCCAGAGCTCGACCCGCCTCGCGACGCCGCATTATACAGAGCCCACGACCGCGACAAACCATCGTCCATTGTCGCCGTAGTCAACTTTGACAACGCGTCGGCCTGGTCGATAACGGCATGGTTCACCAGCAGCAATGACAGCCATGCGTTGGTAGTGTCCACGCCCGTCACGATCGCCTCCTTCGACAAAATGTCGTCCCATTCTTCCTTGATAAACGTCGGCGTGCGTACCAGCCCGTTGATCGGTGACACGGGAATCATCTGAATGCCGTGAATGCAGTGCTTATCGGCACTGAACCACGTGGCGTAGTCCGCCTTGTTGTCGAAGAAGATACCCGTGACGTGGTTGGGCACGAACGAGGGCGGGTGGATAGTGCTATCCGATGTCATGAGGAAGTAGGTGCGTACGGCACGCGCGTTCAGGCGAAGCATGAGGCTACCCAGGTCTTCAACAGCTTTTTCTCCGTCACTTTACCCCATAGCATCATACCATAGAAGAAGTTCACATCCTCTGACGTGCTCTCCTCGTCCTTGCCGTCGGCCATCGGAGTCACGCCGTGCGAGTATGAATGACCGAGATACCACGAGAAGTGGCGGAACTTCGGGAAGTACGTGTCATCCGAGCTCGGGTTGGCTACATCACGTAGCAAGGTCCACACCATAGTCTCTAGCTTCGGCATGCCTACCCAGGAGGGGTCCAGCATCTTCAGAATGGCCGACGCAGTAACCCAGTAGCTGTAGTGGTAGTGGTGGTCGTTGTAGACACCATTGCCAAAGTCAACGTTTACGTCGTTGCTCGAGAAAACTTGACTTGTCACGATGCCCTTGTACGAAGTCTCATACACCAACGGAGAACCTAGACGATTTTTGATGAACGGTTCGATGAGAGCTTCAAGTTTAGATAAACATCCTTGCAGCAAACTAGAGTCATCGCCCACGACAGAGCTGTCCGCAGCCATCAAGCATAGCGACGCATACTTCTGGTAAGCCTTGCCATTGAAGTACCAACTGCCAGTGTTCAAGCTCCACTCGCTGTCAATGTCGCTCTTCAGCGTGCTGAGAAGGTTTGTTTGCGCGACCACGTCAGCTGACGGCTTGCTCGCTGGATAAAAGTCCACCTCCTCGTCCGCCTCGGCTTCCGACAGCGTCCAACTCGAGGATGTGGTCACCTGAGCCACCATTTGGCCGCGAGTGCTGGACTGCAGCACAATGGCTCCCTTGCTTTGCGTCGTCGTCGCGCCATCCATCACTTCCACCTGATGGGGTAGCGCGAAGTGCAGGAGACCCGCTGAGTCGCAGCCAGTGCCATCCGTCTCCCAGTTCAGCGAGTAGCTCGTGCGAGACTGCACCGACACGTCGCCGCCGCGGATAACACACGACGAATACTTGTCGTACACACTCTGGTCACTGCTTTCCGGCAGAATGGCCACACGAATCGTGCCGGTGTAGGCGCCACTCGCCACCAACGCCGATCCCGTGCTGTCGATCGCGAAAGACGCACTCGAGTCGCTGGCATAGACCACCCATGTCTGCTTGTTCTCGAGCTGCAACACATACTTCCCTGCCGTGGCCTTGTCCACCAATGTCATGGCGTAGTCGGACACGATGCTGGGCGTCAGACCGGCGTACGTCGCTGTCACGAACGCCATGCCATGCACGAGTGCCGAGTCCATGCAGCTCCCTTCGTCACTGCTGCCCGCCACGCACGTACGGAGATTGACTCCCATCTCGGTGAAAGCGTACACTTCGTAGTCGGGTTTGGTGGCCCCGAACTCTGCGGCCGACAGCGTCACGTCGTTGTGGAACTCGTGCAGATAGTACTTGGACACGCCGCCCACCTCGTCGGCGAGTTGGCGGTACGTGTAGGAGTAGCATGCTTGGAGCCCGTAGGGCGCTTCCTTGGGCAGCTTGAGCGCGTAGGGGTTGGCCCACGCGGGGTTGGCCACCGTGTTGATGTCTTCTTGTGTGGTGTGGATGAGGTTCCCCACCACTTGTTGGTGGGGATTGGCTTGGTGAGCAAGTCGTCGGCGACGTTGATGATGGGGGCGAGGGCGGCTAGTCCTGCTTGGCGTTGGAAGAGCGACTCGGATGGTGGGTCAGTGCCAAAGGCAGCTAAATTATCTGAACCCGCAGTCTCTTGAGCCTGATCTGCGGCATGTACGACGCCTTCCTGGTAAGTGCTTCCAGATAGCGAAACACCGTTTCCGAACCCGGCGGAGACCGAGCCAACCGCTAGCGCCGCTACTGCCGTTCGCATCCAACCGACCGACTGCATTGGCAAGGTGTGCAGTGTGTCGGGCCTCGGTAGTAGCGTGTCGGCAAAGCAGCGAAAGTGGGAGTGATACCTGGATTTGAATTCGTGTAGAGTTTCGCCAATCCATTCGCCAACGTTGCGTGGCGGAGAACAAAACCAAGAGCTGCAGCCTTGGTAACAATACATTTGACTAAGACTTTGAAAAAGAAGTCGGTAAACAGCAGCTGTTTCGATCCTACAAGACTCGCTCTGGTCGCGGTGTTCCTACATTCCGTCTGCTCTCATCTTGTGCAGTGCTGTGCATCCGACATGGCTTCTGAGACTAACCCACGGCGGTGTTGCTTTCTTCTACGCCTAAAGTCACCCATGTGTTGGTATAACCCCATGATTTATCCCAAGCAATCGTTGATCACAACCCGATAGCCACATGAGTGAGCACAGCTGGACGAACAGTGAGAACGCACACACAGGGCTGGAGTCTATCCATGCGAAGAACTAACCAAGCGTTCGTTCACATTTCAGCACACGACGAGAGGCCACGATGGCACACAGGTCGCTCGCCGACACAACCTACGCATGAATTGCAAGTCCTGGTCTGCTGCCCCCTATGCCATAGGCTATGGCGATCGCTTGAGATGAGACAATTGGCACTGCCCCATTGTGGTTCATTTTGCCCCACTGCAGTTCACAACTTTGCAGCGAATTCATGCGTTTTTTCATGGAATGCACGGAAGTATCTCCATGCGAACTACGTAGATCCAGTTCGCTGCATGAATTCGTCAGCGTGCCAGCGCATCTGGCACACTAAAGAATTTTGTTCCCATCGCATGGGGATTCGCAAGTGAGTCTTTGCCATCTGATCCTCCCGTTTTCACTGATCTGTATCTAACCGAACCACACAGCTGCCGATGAATGCCCGCCAAAGTTATCTCGGTGCGCGCCGCATCATGCGAGTGCGGTTCCTTCCCCTTCGAAGTGATGTCCTAATAGTGTCGCCGCAGAAGGAAGTTCGCAGAAGATATCGTGCCCCGGGTTTGAGAATGATGGTGGATAGGATACTGAGAGGGAAGATATCATTATCAGCGACGCCACTGTCAAGCGAGAGATCTCATGACGACGTTCCTGCTGTTGCTTGCGGCGGCCATCGCCCCAACACACGCTACAACTGAAGCTCACCACCCTGGGGTTAGCTATCTCGCCCCCTTTGGCACTGACCCACCATCCGAGTCGCTCTTCCAACGCCAAGCAGGACTAGCCGCCCTCGCCCCCATCATCAACGTCGCCGACGACTTGCTCACCAAGCCAATCCCCACCAACAAGTGGTGGGGAACCTCATCCACACCACACAAGAAGACATCAACACGGTGGCCAACCCCGCGTGGGCCAACCCCTACGCGCTCAAGCTGCCCAAGGAAGCGCCCTACGGGCTCCAAGCATGCTACTCCTACACGTACCGCCAACTCGCCGACGAGGTGGGCGGCGTGTCCAAGTACTATCTGCACGAGTTCCACAACGACGTGACGCTGTCGGCCGCAGAGTTCGGGGCCACCAAACCCGACTACGAAGTGTACGCTTTCACCGAGATGGGAGTCAATCTCCGTACGTGCGTGGCGGGCAGCAGTGACGAAGGGAGCTGCATGGACTCGGCACTCGTGCATGGCATGGCGTTCGTGACAGCGACGTACGCCGGTCTGACGCCCAGCATCGTGTCCGACTACGCCATGACATTGGTGGACAAGGCCACGGCAGGGAAGTATGTGTTGCAGCTCGAGAACAAGCAGACATGGGTGGTCTATGCCAGCGACTCGAGTGCGTCTTTCGCGATCGACAGCACGGGATCGGCGTTGGTGGCGAGTGGCGCCTACACCGGCACGATTCGTGTGGCCATTCTGCCGGAAAGCAGTGACCAGAGTGTGTACGACAAGTATTCGTCGTGTGTTATCCGCGGCGGCGACGTGTCGGTGCAGTCTCGCACGAGCTACTCGCTGAACTGGGAGACGGATGGCACTGGCTGCGACTCAGCGGGTCTCCTGCACTTCGCGCTACCCCATCAGGTGGAAGTGATGGATGGCGCGACGACGACGCAAAGCAAGGGAGCCATTGTGCTGCAGTCCAGCACTCGCGGCCAAATGGTGGCTCAGGTGACCACATCCTCGAGTTGGACGCTGTCGGAAGCCGAGGCGGACGAGGAGGTGGACTTTTATCCAGCGAGCAAGCCGTCAGCTGACGTGGTCGCGCAAACAAACCTTCTCAGCACGCTGAAGAGCGACATTGACAGCGAGTGGAGCTTGAACACTGGCAGTTGGTACTTCAATGGCAAGGCTTACCAGAAGTATGCGTCGCTATGCTTGATGGCTGCGGACAGCTCTGTCGTGGGCGATGACTCTAGTTTGCTGCAAGGATGTTTATCTAAACTTGAAGCTCTCATCGAACCGTTCATCAAAAATCGTCTAGGTTCTCCGTTGGTGTATGAGACTTCGTACAAGGGCATCGTGACAAGTCAAGTTTTCTCGAGCAACGACGTAAACGTTGACTTTGGCAATGGTGTCTACAACGACCACCACTACCACTACAGCTACTGGGTTACTGCGTCGGCCATTCTGAAGATGCTGGACCCCTCCTGGGTAGGCATGCCGAAGCTAGAGACTATGGTGTGGACCTTGCTACGTGATGTAGCCAACCCGAGCTCGGATGACACGTACTTCCCGAAGTTCCGCCACTTCTCGTGGTATCTCGGTCATTCATACTCGCACGGCGTGACTCCGATGGCCGACGGCAAGGACGAGGAGAGCACGTCAGAGGATGTAAACTTCTTCTATGGTATGATGCTATGGGGTAAAGTGACGGAGAAAAAGCTGTTGAAGACCTGGGTAGCCTCATGCTTCGCCTGAACGCGCGTGCCGTACGCACCTACTTCCTCATGACATCGGATAGCACTATCCACCCGCCCTCGTTCGTGCCCAACCACGTCACGGGTATCTTCTTCGACAACAAGGCGGACTACGCCACGTGGTTCAGTGCCGATAAGCACTGCATTCACGGCATTCAGATGATTCCCGTGTCACCGATCAACGGGCTGGTACGCACGCCGACGTTTATCAAGGAAGAATGGGACGACATTTTGTCGAAGGAGGCGATCGTGACGGGCGTGGACACTACCAACGCATGGCTGTCATTGCTGCTGGTGAACCATGCCGTTATCGACCAGGCCGACGCGTTGTCAAAGTTGACTACGGCGACAATGGACGATGGTTTGTCGCGGTCGTGGGCTCTGTATAATGCTGCATCCCACCGCGCACCCAAATCCGCAATCGATGTCAAAACTTGCGAAGTTGACATTGACGGTGGAGTATGCTCTAGCGAATTGGAAATGATGCTGTAAAAGTACTCTGGTACGGATGCTTCCTTTGCAGATAGCTCTACAGTGTAAGATCATTAGCAACAACAATACATGTAGTTGAAGCTGTTGAAGTACTCTGACTACTTGGTCTCATTCAATTTAACTACTGTGAAGTCAAACTCGTCCCCGAAAACACGGGAACGGGCTCATTATCCAAACGCACCAACCAAGGGAAGGGATCGAGGAGTGATGGTCAAGCGCGGGTCCAAGTCGAAGCCTCGTCGCGCCTCGCCGGTGGACCAGCTGCAGGCGGCGCTCACTCGCCAGCTGAAGGAGAGCGTGGCGGAGACGGTGGTGTCTGTGTGCGAGCAGTTCGAGGAGGCGGTGAACGAAGTGGCGACGTCTGGAGGCGGCGCAGAGAGCAGCAGCGGAGGCTACGACCAGTACTACGCCGACTGCCGACGGCTGGTGGACTACATTGAGCAGAACATGGAGACGTCCTCGGGCTTTACGGAACAGATGGACCGCATCATTCTGGCCTGCCACAGCGGCGCCACCGAGCGCGTCCTGAGCTCCGTCGTGACCAAGCAGCTCTGGTTCCATCGGCGTGGGGACATGCCTTCGTTCCCTGCTAAGGAGGAGGAGGAGAAGGTGAGCACTCGGAGCGGTGGGAAGAGCAGCAGCAGCAGCTCAAGCACCAGATCAGCAACCAAGAAGAAGCCGAAGGCTCTGCCCGAGCCTCGGATGGCCACCAGAGCGTTGGCGGAGTCCCCTGCTATGCATACGAGGAGCAACTCTAGCACTGGCAAGCGGATGGCCACGAGAGGAAGTCCGCACAATGCGCAGCCGACTAAGAGACCGAGACGTGCTGCCAGGAAGATTGTGCATGACACGTCGGATGAAGAGGAGAAGGAGGAAATGCAGGAAGAGGACGAGGAACCTGTCAAGTCGACAAAATCTCGCAAGGGGAAGAAGCCTCAACTTGACGTGGAAGAAGATGATGATGATCTGTTGCCGTTTAAGGACGCGATTGGTGAGCTGTGTTACCCGGAACGACGCACGACTGGGGCGACGAGGTTCTTTAAGGACAGACTGCGCAAGTCTATCCAGTTTGTGGATGCGTTACTGTGTAAACCTCCTCCGGGAAAAGTGTGCGCTCGTGGATGCAAGAAGATTCGCGCGCAGATGTGCAGCAGCTCCACGCCGTGCAAGAACAAGATGTGCCGCATCTGGCACGATGTTGAGGCGCACACGGACCGCTGCCAGAACCCGCAGTGCGAGTTCAAGAACCGAATCTTGCTTCGTGAAACGATGCACAAAGTGGACATCAAGAACCTGCAACTGACGGACATGAAAGCCGAACTGCAGAACAAGAAGGACAAGCTGAAGGCAGTTGCTGACAGAGAAGATGCTAAGCACCAGGAGGAGAAGACGTTGTTGGAAAATGATATCGCCCAGCTGGAACACGATGTTGAGGAAGGTAACGAAGAACTCGGTGTATTGGAGGCAACCAAGAAGACATTCTGGGGTATTTTGAACGACATTGGCATTGAACTGCGTGACGATGCCGTCGATGAGTTTCCAGATTTCTCTACGCACTACGAGGAGAAAAAAGCTCGCAAGGCACGGGCATCACCAAAGTTTACAACTGCTGCTTCCGAGCAGTCTTCATCAGCTGCAGGCCGAAACACTCGCGCCACCCGACGAACAGGTAGCGGACCCCACGGCAACGACGATGACGCCGATGCTGATGATGCTGATGTCGAGAGTGTAGGCGATAACATTCCTCGGCGCACAGTGCGCAGAAGTACGTCGGGCGGCCCTCATGACTCGCCTCCGCCTTCTAGTTCTAGGAACGACGAAGAAACGAAGGATGAGGATGAACATGAGCGAAACCATATCCAGGAGCAGGAACCAGAGCACAGCAACAATGAGAATTACAGCCGCGAGGATGAGCCGCCAATGCCACCTGTTGGACCGCCGCCGTTCCGACAAAATCCCGAGTTGGATCGGTCTTATGCCTTAGCCTCGGGCTACTCTATTCAGCCTCCAGCGGATGACCTGGAAGCCCCTGCATTTGGAATGGACCATGATTCCGCCGCACACGTGGATATTCCCGGTGTGAGTGTCCCGACAACCGCTATGGACCATGATTCCACCGGGCACGGATATATCCCAGGTGTAAGTGTTTCGGCAACCGCTATGAATCATGATTCGACCACCCAAGTGAATGTTCCGGGTGCGAACGCATCAGCTGAAGAGCAACCGCTGGCTGAGGTGCACCAAATGAGTGCTGAAATTTCTGGAGCCTTGGAAAACTTGAGCGCCAATCCACCCCTTGACCCTGTTACCACCGCTGGTTTTTCAATCCGCCCGCCGCAGAGTTCGTAAACGCGTCTTCACACTGACTTTGGTAGTCAGTCAGTGCAGCACAATTGTTGTGAAAACGGGTAGCGTGCCAATGTTTATTTCCACATTTTGATGCCAGAAAGGATCGAAGGACCGAGTGATAATTGTGCTGGCGGCGTCATCCACAAAAACAAGGCAGAAAGCATCAACAAGCTCAACACTGGTCGATTTTATTGTTTGCTATCGTTCAGAGCATTGGCTTCAGCACCTCGGTTCATATTCACATTGACTACTGACTGTTTCGCTGGATATTTATTTTGCTGTATCTGGCCAGGTATAATTAGAGTGGTGAGCTTGGAGTGTTTGAAGGGCTACATGCGATTGATGAGCTGGTCAGACTAACTGACGTTCATTGTTACCACTCCGCTCTTGTTGAGTGATGTCGCAGCATAATGCCGATGGAGGAGTTCAATATACTGCTGATGGATCATCGTGCTTACTCCCCTTGCACGTATAGGTGACGATGGCGGCGCAGTAGACAGATTCACATCAGTGGAACCAAGTGAAGATACGCCATCAAACACCATAGAGCTGTTCAACGGGACGAAGGTGTATGCTGACGACAATGCGCTAGACCAGAACGTGACCCTAGAGTTGCAGTTAGATATGCTGCGTGGAAAACTTTCTCGACGGAACCAGGTGCTTGAGGTTATCCGACGCGCCTACTACCGTGACGTGATTATTATTAAGGAAGAATTACGCCTTCATGGAGGAAAACTGGGCCACACAGGATCCACCACTCCATCGGTGCGAGGAGATATATTGTCATTATCTTCCGGGGACTCGATGGTGGACTTTCAAGCGTGCCTTCAGTAGATTTACGTGACACTCTGCCTCTGTTTGCGCCAAGCGAGACAACACTACAAGTACATCCGTGTGATAGTTGCGGAGGCCACTTAGAACTTGTTCACGGCGAGGTATGCTGCCTATTGTGTAAAATACTTCGGTCGTAGTTAAATTCTAAGCTTTTTGCATGTGTAGAGTAAAGAGCTGAAGGCAGCACGACAGGAGATGGTTCGCGCAACTAAGGGAGAACAACAGATGCGAAACGTAGTGCATCGAATGCGCTCTGAGGCAAAGCAGATGGAAGAGGTGAATGAGGCGCTGCAGCAGCGAGTGAGAGCATTGATGAAAGAAAATGCGTACACACTGGAACAATTACAGGCTGCTCGCAAGATAGAACGCGACCAGAAAGTGATTATTGCCGGCCTGCGTTCTAAACTGCAACTCTCTCAGGCCACGCAAGACGAAATCGACCGTCTCACGAATGAGAATAAGGACTTGAAACAGCAGCTGATTCGCTCGAACCACGACCGTGATATTTTCTCTGCATCTAATAACCAACTCAAAGAGGAACTAGCTGAGGTTACGAAGGCTCTGCATGTTGTCAAGGTCGCAAAGGCCCAAATTGAAGCGGACTTCGGCACAAATTGTACGTCTACATCTAATATGCGCCACCAAGTGGTATCCATGCTAACGGTGCGAACACTTGTGATCTTTAGACTATCGACTCCAGGAAGAAACCAAGAAATCTAAACAGCTGACTGCGGATTTGGCAGCACGTGACGAACAGCTAAAGGATAAAGTGGCTTTATGCAATGAACAGCAACAATCGCTGACATCTCTTAAGGAAGAGCTGGTGTCGACGCTGCAGCGTTTCGAGCAGACTAAACGACACCTGGAAGACCAACTGATTGAAGAAGAGCGTACAAGAGAAGAGATGCAAGAACAGAATCTCGAGTTTCGACGTTTAAACAAAAAACTCGTTCGAGATTTGGAGCATGCTCAAAACCAGGCAATAGATGGTGGTATCCCTCCCATGTTTGACGATTTGGATGGAGCGGATAAGCCGGGGATCAGCTCAAAGAAAGACCGATCGCAACGACATCAAGTAGCTGCTCAGTCGGCTGGAATGCGTAACAACGTGCGCAAAAATTGGAAGATCTCCAATGCCAACTGGAGTGGGCTTTAATGCGCGAAAGCGACCTGGCCGGCATGCTTGGGCGTTATGCTGGACTCTCAAAAGCGCCTATGAAGCGAACACTCAGTCGGATGCCGAGCAAGATAGTTATCACCCGCACGGCAACTGAATCTGATGGCGCTAACCCCGCTCAAGCTAACGTAGAAGCTGCAGCAGTACAAGAAACTGCGCAGAAAACAAACGAAAGGGATGTTGGCCATCAAAGCAAAAGGACATCGAACAGTCCGCACGGTGAGGCGGAGCAGTCTAATTCTTCGTCTCGAATCGACGAAGATTTTGAAGACGCACTCGAAGTAGCCGATAAGAATTTCGAGGCGTACCACAAGGAGATTGCAAGGATGCTTGGAGAAATAAAAGAGGGAAAGGACAAGATCACTAAGCAACAAAAAGTGATCGCGGTACGTTGTGACGATTGACCTGATGCAACAGCATGCCAGTCGACTAGTTGATCGTCATTGTCAGTAACTGTTGTGGTTCGTTGCCGCTTTTCTCATCGTGGTGCTCGTTTTGTCAGGACTTGGAACGCAAGAATAATACCTTTAGTGATCGCTTAGAAGAATCCAAACTTTCGGTTGAGGCGTTGACTGGCAGGTACTGCGTTAGAGTGGCTGATTTGTGTTGCTTGTTTGCAGGCGCGACCACTAACTTGTGTGACTGGTATAGTGTGAACGCGTTGAAGATACGCTTGAACCAAGATAGCGCCGGCGCCGCAGAAATGGTGGAGGCTATGCTGCGGCAGGTAGATGAAGCAAAGCGAGACCAGCAATACGAAATTGAGAAAAATGTCATTCTCATGGGCTTCCTCCGCCAAGTTTCAGAGTCTGCTCACGATATCAATGAGAACAAGGCGCTTTTAATGGAGCTCGAGTTGGATGTGGTGCCTCCCGACGAGCCTATTATCTCAGAGGAAAATATACAGATGATGGAGCTGCAGCGGAAAAAGCGCGAGGTGCGGCGAAAGGTTCTTATGGAGAAGGCCATGAAGAAGTTCTCCATCATTTGCCACAATCGTGCGGAGCTTATTGGAGTCGAGATGCAAAAAGTGCGCACTAACTTTGAGCGCATGCGCGAGGACCTTGACCAGGCTGAGAATAAAATTGACTCGGATCAACTTCACACCCAGACGCTCGAGGCGGAGATCTCAAAACTACGACTGACAGTCGAAGTGGGAAAAACTAATGTCGGGAAGATTGAAAAAACTCTGGTAAGGCTGTACACCTTGATAAATGGTCCTGCAACAAGTGCGCCTAACACATACTCTGACTTTTGTTGTCAATTCACTGACAGAAACAAACCGCAGAAGATCTAAACGAGTACACGATAAATTATAAGCTTCAATCGGAGGAGTTGGCAAAGTTAAAAAGTGAACATGACAAGGTTCAAGAGGACCAGAAGCGACTGACACTTCAACTGTTTGAAAAAACCAAGGAGTGGCAGAAGGAAGTTAGCAACAACGACATGGTATGTGTCAATTATTGGATGTATTGAATTCGGATGCACCTGATTGACAACGTGCGTTTGATAGAATAATCAAAAGATTGCGAGACTTGAGGAGACAATCAACGACATATCTTCACAGCGGCAGACTCTGCAGAAACGGGTGAGCGCACTACTCGTAGTATCAAAGCGCTTTTCATGAACTAACTTTATCATCCCCATCACATGTGAATGGTAGTTGGATGAGATTGAAGAACTAGCCGCGCTCCGTCGCAGTAGATATTGCGACGTAGGGGTGTCGGCGATCCCGGAAACTACCGAGCTGGAGATTCAGACAGATCGGTGGAAGCCACAGGGGCTGATACTGCGCCAGCGTAATGGTCCTGATCGTATGCCCCAGAAGTATCTCGGCAAAGCTTCGGTCATGATTCACTGTCCAGAGTTGAATAGACTGCCGTCTCCCGGCACAGATGCGGCACCAGTTCCTGAGAACCAAGAACATGGATTAGATACCTTGCCTGGCTTCACTCGGAGAGTAACTTCAGCAATGGCAGACACGGATGAGCACATGCGCAGCATGTTGGAGCTCAAAGTATATCCGTCACCAAAAGCTGGTGGCCGTCAAATTAAAACTAGCTACGCTAGTTCACGTCCCAAGGCCCTTTCGCGGCTCTATCTATCGTCCGACGGTATTTCGCAAAAGTACATTGCATCGCCATCACACCAAGGCGACGCGGAACAGCTGCAACGTGTGTCATTTGATGGGCGGCCTGCGACAACTCTCTAGTGTGCTGAGCGGGGCAACGATGTAGCTTGACGATGTGAATGAGTCACTATGACGTGCTACTTATTCCGCCTCTAATGCTGCGGAAAGGTCTTCTCAATGAAGCGCACACCTTCGACTTCAAGCCGCGCGAGTGCGGGGCCATAGATGTCTGGAGTTGTTGGTGTCAACACACCTCTGCCCTGAACAGCGTCTTGCAAAATGAGTTGGACACCGATTGCCGCACTCAATCCAACCGTCTTGGCCATCACAGTGTCCCCTTTCTCCGACCCGTAGCCTACAAACGTTGACGTGCGTTTTTCTGTCTTGCCATCTTCGTATTCGATGCCAAACTCATGGTGCATGATGGCCATGTCACGTTCCCCTGGCTGGTATGATAACTTATCCTGCAGGAGTGCGCAGAATGCGTCGAGTACAGATGGAGCCTTGACCACAGGCGTGCTACGATTAAATGCGCCTAGCCACTGAAGAAAGCCATGCGCATCTTGGCGGAGGGTTTGAAGGTCACCCAACTGAGCGAGGAGATCTGGCCAAGTTGCTGGAATGGGCTTGGAAGGGTCCATGTCAAACAGACCAAGTTTCCGCAGCTGGTACAGGATTTGGCAACAGCCACCGTAGCGCAACGTTCCACGATACAGCGAGTGCGCCTCCGGAATACCGTAGATGTCAGCGTACGGAAGTGAATTGCGGTTTGGAATCTGCTCGATGTTAAACGCCGGCAAGAAGTTCACACGTTCGCTACTGCTTAGAAGATCTTCGCCGGCCACGTTAATGATCTTACCGTCTTTACGGTACTGGGCCGCATTTAATGCTGCAGTCAGTACTCCACGCGGACTCCAGCTGAACTTGTAACCAATGGCATTGTCGGCCGCCTCGGGTGCCGGAAGTCCGCCACACACGGATGAAAACGACATGATCTTGCCGGAATGTGCTTTGACCTCATCGATGACTTTCATTGCGCTCATGTGGTCCATCCCAGGATCCAGCCCAATCTCGCAGAGAATAGGAATTCCAGCTTTCTTGGCTTGGGCGTCAAGCTCTTTCATTTCCGGAGAAATATAGCTTGCTGTGACGAGAGGCGTCACGTGTTGAATGCATTGCTGGGCAATCGTCGTGTGCATTGTCGCGGGCAGTAGCGACACCACACAATCAGCTTCTGCACATAGACTACTCACTTTAACAGAGTCCTCTGCCACGTTCACCACATGAGATTTGATGTTTCGGCGTGATAGCTTTCTCATGATTCCTTGCACTTCCCCTCAATACCCGACACTATATGCACTTCATTCCCCTGCTCACGAGACAGATATTCCACGAGAGGAGACGCAACTAATCCAGCACCAAAGCATACAATCTTTCGCTTCTTAGGACTGGATACCGATACATCGGTTGTCGTATTAGCCGCTGCATCCTTTCGTACCACTGCACCTCGTGTCTTCGAGTAGTTTGTTCCGCAATAATCCGGTAACTCTGTAATTGTGGCGTGGGCACCTGAGGTGAGGTCGGCAAGGGAACGGATTTTGACAATGATCTCGTCAAGCGCTTCGCGATCACGCATGCTGACTTGTACGATAGCGCTGGAAACGGTAGTATTAGTTCCCTTCTGCATACCGACTATAAAATTCGGGCGCACTTCGCAGTCCACCAGATGAAAGCCACCATCATGGTCCTCAATAAGATTGAGCACCTGATTGATGAGGCCTGTATCGAAGAGGTGTCCTTCAAGCACAAGGCACGTACTCCCAGCGACCTCTTGCTGCGCATCCAAGAACTTGTACTGCTTGCTACGTTCGCGCTCGGCACGCATACGGTGAATATATTCGTACTTGGGCGTTAGCACGCCCTTCGTAGCGATACAAGCTCCACGTAGCTCAGCTGGTAGTTCCTTTTGCTCATGCAGCGGTACACTCGACGAAACAGCGCTCGCAAGAGCAGTGACGTACGCCATCAGGCGATCGCCGAACTGTTGGCTCGATTCACGCGCTAGCTCACTAGGCAAAATATCAACACCCATCATCATAATACCGTCTTCACCTTCGAGGCCTCTGTTGTCCCCATCTTCACGCATCAGGTCCTCAGCAACATCGTAAAGAGCAAACGGACGTTCAATCTCCGTGACGCGCTCCAGGAACTCAACACTTCCCCCAGTATCACAAGAAATATCAGCAATTCCCAACAACTTTTGGTTCCCAGAAGATCGAAGTTCCCGGATCTGCTCTCTAGTAATCAGCCGCGGGAAGCGGTCGTCCCAGTACATGCAGTTCACAAGCATGGACGTGTATGGCAACACCTTCTTGTGGAACACGGCATCATACTGATGCGGATTCTGGTAATAATCAGCACGAGACGTTGTACCGGAGTATCCTGGCTTAGGCTTCACGAGATAAGACGGATCATCGATGACCGTTCCATACAGCACATTCCTGTTCTTAGGCAGCTTCGGCAGCTCTGACGGATGCACCATTTCGTGCGGCATGAGTTTAAAAATCTCCTGTGCACCTTTAGATACATTGCCGTTGCCAGTGAAGGCGAATGTGAACGGCGCTAGCTCAGCCGGAAGTCCATCCTTGCGGATGCGTTTGCCAGCAGCTTCTACTGCGTCCTTAGCGTGCTCTAGATCCGCATACATGTATGCAGAGGCCACATTAACGAAGGGAGAAGAGATGCCCAAGTTGATCAGGCGTTCTCCGAGTCCTCGGAAGCCGGCAATCATTCCAGCACGGCCGGCATTGCCTCCGAAGGCGATGAGACGCTTGCCAGACGCCTCTCCCTTGTCCTTGATGCACTCATAGTCAATGAGAGTCACGCGACGGTGTAGTACGGCGTCCAGCAGCGCCATGTTCTCTGGCTGGGCCTTGATCGTGTGGCTGAAGAACAGATAGGTCTTGTCTTCCAGCAGCTCCGGCTCCGGCACCTGTTTGACGCCCACAATGACGCTGGCGCGGCCCAGATCTTCCGACAGTGTGGCTCCTGCACGCACGTACTGCTCGTCCGAGAAGACGCGGGCGGTGGACGGCTGCACCAGCACCTGCACGCCTCGCTGGACGAGCTCTCGGACGTGGGAGGGCGTGAGGGCGCGCGCCGCTCCCATTTGTTGTACACTTCCCGGACGATCCCCACGCACTTGCCCATTCTTTGGCTGCGGGTCTGCTTTCTATCGGAGTCGCTTGTGCTCCAGCGCGCAAATTGCGGAATGAGGAACGAAAAGGCGTCTGCATGCATGTCAGGTTGAAGATACGATTTTTGCATGATGTGATTGGTTGAAATGACGGGCTAAGATGATGTGATTGGTGGAAACCCCAACTTCAAGGACGGACGCCATGAAAAAGTTGAGACGCGACCGAAAGTGTAGACGAATGGATGACGACAGGACCATCACATGGCTTGCAATGTTCGGATACATGTACCTTGCCTGGACAGGAGCGATGCAAGAGAGACTGCCAGCAGCTGGACGAGTGCTTGGCAATCGTGCCACACACCTTCGGCGGCGCATTTTTGTCCAATGAACTGCAACATGCGTCAGTCGACGAGAATCAATGGCGGCGCAGTCATCTCCAGCTACTCCGCAGTACTTCAGCTTCAAGGACTTCTTGTCGGAGGAGGAAGCCGCGACCTTCTTCCAGCTCTCACATGCTCAGCAGGTCGCTAAAGTGACGCAGTACCTGGACTTCTTGGGGAACAGCCTGCCGCCGCCCAGTTCACCTCCTCATCCAAGGCGTCCATCAGCTTCGCTGCTCTTCGAAGCGACGGTACTGAGGACGAGGACTCCACAATAGATGCAGCAATCCTGCAGAATCTATTGCAGGGGCGTACACGCAGCGGATTTGGCGCGTTTGGCACTGAGTCAGGGTTTCTACCGCAGAAAGAGCTGAGTTTAGCCGTAGCCAATACTGTCGAAGAGATCGGCCACACCTACATCGTCGAGCGCAACAAGCGCGGCGCTGTGAAGCCTCCCGTGCTCAATAGCCGCAGCTTCTTCTTCTACTGGTGCCATGCTGAGAAGCAGAAGCTTTTGGATATACGCCAGAAACTCACAGAACTCGGCACCTCAAGAGACGACAAGAGAAAGTATTGGCATCGCATCGTGGTTGTTGTGGATCGATCCATGTGCGCTGACTGCATTCGGTTTGCAGAGTGTTTTGCGTGTTGCGAGAAGATCTCTCTTTACATTCGAGATCCCGATGTATTGCGAATATTTCCACCATCTAGTAGTCAAGAGGTCCAAAGTATCATGGTCAGCGCTGACGTGGCCTCTATGGCAAATTATCCAGTGATTAATAGCACGAAGGGGATGTCATAGTGCAAGAACAGCAAGCCCAATATATATTTCTACATGTTAAAAAGCCCCCGCAGCGTACCTTTCCGCTTCAGTTGCTTTGGTTCAACCTTCAAGATGGCAATGCCACAAAAAATGAGTGCTATGCAGCCATGTACAACGGGATTTTAACCACACTCACCTCAGAGTTTTGTGCTTCAGCACTTGGTGGTTTTAAAAGTTGTTCCTGGCGGTGGCATTTCTCCTTTTGCTCCTTTAACACGATAGTCTCCTCCTGGAGATATAATCCGCGAGCGAGGTAGTCTTCTTGAGCTAACAGACTGCGTTCGTGTTCCTGGGAGATGATTTGTTGGAGTTGATTCAGAGCTACAACCTTAGCTTTGGTTGCATGTTCTCGATATGCGAGTTGGGTTTCTCGCTCGTCAAGCTGAGATTGTCGCGTCTCCAGCTATTGTATCCATCAATACATTGTCAGCACAACGTCTACCAATTTCTGTTCATTTTTCAACGACCCAGCTCCAGCAGTGTTACCTCTGCTTTTACATTCTCCACGACAGTCATTTGTTCTGCATGCGTGGCAAGAAGTTTTTCTTCCAATAGCTTGAAGCGCTTCATGGCACACATGTTGCGTTTTGAACAGTGGCCAAGCCAGATAAGTCACCGCAATTCAAAATCTTACCATGTCGGCCTGTTGACGCTCTCGATCCTTGCGTTCCAAGCCCTTCTCGAAAGTGGCAAGCTCCACCTCCTTCTCACTTAAGATACGTTCCTTTGCTTGAATCTGATGATAGACATTGGGGGTGGTAAAGCTCAAGAGCTTGCTGTCAAGATAATCAAGCGCTAACCTCCAACGTCTTACGTGTTTCTCTTTCGCATCGATTTGCACTTTTGCTAGCATTACTTCCTGTATGTACAAGACCGAACGTGCATCAGCTCGTATTAGGAGGAAACATTCATGAACATCATCGAAGATAATTACTCGAGCTACTTCGAAGTACAACACCCACCTTTATGCGTAGGTCAAGAACAGCCTCTCGTTCAGCGATATCACTGATTGCCGGACTTGGTTCGGCCTCTTGCGGTTCTCTTGCAGTCTTCTGTTCTTGTAGGAGCAATGCTTCGTGAAGCCGCGCTTCCAACCGCGTAATCTCTAAAATCCGGGCGTCCAGGTTCTGACTCTTCTCCGCAACACGCGCCATTTCTTCATTGAGTGTGTTCTCAATGGATCGAATGCTGCGCTCTCGTGCCTGGATTGCGCTCGTGGTAAAAGTATATTAGCTCGTAAAATATGTTGAGCCATCTGACAAGACTGACCTTCAACATTTGTTGGTCCTTGGAGAACGCAGCCTTGGACTACAACGCACGATCAGCAGTAAATTGTCAAGGCCACAGTTTATTTGTAAATCTCACCACAGCAATTCTTACGCGAAGAACACGTAGTTGCCTCTGTTGCTCCCACAGAGGGTCCTGGTTGCCTTGTTGTGCATTTTCACTCGCATCTGCAACAATGAGAATATGTAATTGTGGACATTATCATCCAAGTAGGAAGAGAACCACCAATCCGTACCTAGATTGTTTTTCCATCCACGCCAGAGCGTTCGGTCTGCAGTAGTGACAGTAAACTATTTTATCCTAGCACTACCACCCCACGAATTCGCAATGTACTCTACCTCATCGGTGTCGCCTTCACACTGCGGTAGGTTCCCCTTCACAGCCTTGACGTGGCTCTGAAGCGCTCGGAATCCACCCGCTGCACATTCCATGATGCTGATTGAGCGGACAGGTAAGGAACAGCACTACTTAAGCAGAGAGCAACGGCCGCAACGTTGAAGTTATTCCTGAGCTGAGCTCACAACAACCTTGGCGAAGTCTGTCTGCATAATCATTGGCGAATGACTCATAGTCGGGGCAAAAGGGTCCCAGAGCTGAAAAATGGCAGATGGAGAACCCCAAAGCACCCGCGGATATCGAAGTGGAAAGCTACGTCAGTTCTGGCAGTCCTGGTGCTGCTGACCCCTGTGTGGGTCGTGTATGGCTACCTAGGAGTCTTGCTGGCGCTTCCTTCGTCTACGATTTCAAAGACCGGACTGAATCTCCTGACAGCAATTGGGCTGTGGTTCACGTTCCAAACGTTCAGTATCCAGGTGGATAAAGCAGACGTGGACGGATGGTGGACGACATCCGTAGTGGGAAGTTGGATCGTTCTGCTGCTGATTGTGCAGTGGCAAGTCCATCGCCTGCTGGTGTTTCACATGAACCGGAAAGCTGGAGATACCCGAGTCGATGCCATCGGTCTCCTTCTGTTTAGCTTCTTCGTTGCGGTTGCTGCAATGCTGACCAAACCAAGCTTGGCGGCATTAGCACAGTCACCGAGCCTTTTCAGCTATTACTCGTTCTGTAAGGCATCAAATGGTTGACCTCTCAACTCACGTTTGTTAACAAGTTTGTGTGTGCTGTTGATACATGTAGATATCTTTTGGACGGTGTATGTGGCGCTACCCGTGATTGTGGCCATCTCCCATGCGAAGATATGGATCCCTGCTCGATATTCCGAGTTGGAGCGTCTAGAGCGCGAAATCATTGAGCGCAACGTGCAAGTTCCATTCGAGATACAGAAAGTGGCAGGTCTCGGAACGGTGTATGTGCCCTGCACTGCACCGACGAAAGCGGAGGAAAAGTTCCCGTTGGTGCTTGTTCATGGATACGCAGCAGGAAATGCCCTCTGGGCATGTGTGAGTGGCATCCAACTGCATTCCACTGATGGATTTTTATGCTAATGCTGGTGATACTGATACGTTCGTACCAGAATTTTGAAGAGCTTGCAAAGCATTACGATGTGGTATGTTTATCCTTCACAACCCACATGAACGCTCGCGGTAATTGAATGATGTGTTTTGCTGTAGTATGCTGTGGAATGGCTGGGCACAGGAAGATCTGATCGTCCGATATTTACGTCGTATGAGGTTCGTATCGCTCGAATCGTTCCGCTGAATAACGTACTAATAATTGCCTGCCCTCGAATCTCAAGATGGAATACGTAGATGCGTTGTTTGTCGATGCTCTAGAAAAGTGGAGAAAAGAGCTCAAGGTAACATTGCCGTAATCTGCGCTTTGCTTTAGCGAGTATCTGACGTTGCACGTACAGATCGACAAGTTTTATGTCGGAGGTCATTCTATGGGGGTAAGTTGTTGCACGAAAGCACAATTGAAAGTCATACGCACCGGTCTTGACATTGTCTTTCGATAGGCTATGATCGCAGGGGCGTATGCAGTGAAGTACCCAGGCAACGTTCAGCATTTGGTGCTTATTTCGCCTGCAGGAGTTGGGCACCCTCCGCCACCCGGAGTTCTACCATTCGGCCTCCGCATTTTCCGCTCCCTTTGGAGCCTTCGATGGACTCCAATGGTAAGTCCAGCCTTGCCGTCACTTTCCTGCATTCATCCGAACAACTTACTCGACTTGTAACGTAACGTAATGACGCTGCAGAGTGTAGCGAGATATGCTGGTCCTTTAGGCCCGGCCTTTTGAGATTCATCGCGTCTGCGCGGGTGGGTATGATGCCCGAGATGAGTTGCATTCGTCGCGGACTGATCCCAGTGGAAGCGCTTGCAGCCTACTGGTACAACAACTGGTGTTTGGAGAAATCTGGCGAGATCGCTATGCACTCTCATCTACTGCCAGGTGTGTACGCCAAGAAGCCGCTCTGCGTGATACTGACTCCCGAGTCTATCAATGTCCCCATCACGTTCATGTACGGCGGAGGCCCCGACTGGATGACTGCTAGTCACGGTGAGAAGCTAGCTGAAACATTCGCGGGAAAGCAGAGCGTGGAGGTGGTGATGGTTCCTGGCGCTGGGCATCAAGTGTTCATGGACAATGTGCCAGCATTCAATGAGCTGTTACTCAGTGCGCTCAGTAGATCTTAAGTAGGGATTGAAAATGCTTTTACACAAGTGTCTACGGAATGTCCACCACTGTCCACCTGCTTATGCGATCTGGGTGGCGCGTAAACACCGGAATGATGGTTCTCACATGTCGCGTTTTTCAGTTGACAGTCGTGATTGGCATGAGCATTACCAAAACGGACACAGGCCCCTCTAATAGAACGATGCTGCGTCTACTGCGTCCTCTTGCCTCGACTACAGGTAAAACCCACTGTCCACTCCCTTATTTATTATGCACTTTTTACGTACTAACGTCGTGGCGGCTCAAGCCGTGCTACTTGCAGCAGGAGTGGCGACGGAGGGTCGACTGTGGCATTGGGTGCCTGCCAGCTACGCCAAGCTCGAGCAGGCGGAGCGCAAGATCCTGACACGAGTCATCCCAACGCCCTTTGAGATGACCAAAGTCGCGCAACTTGGCACGGTGGTTGTGCCCTGCTCGGATGAGGAGAAGCGCCGCAACGGAGAAGCGAAGAACCTGGTGCTGATTCATGGATTCGCTGGGGGCAACGCTGTCTGGGCCATGGCAAGTTCATGGACACTATTGCTGGGGTTTATGAGAGTTTTTACTAAATGTTTAGTTTGTTTTTGCTCAGAACTTGGCACAACTATCGAAGCACTTCAATGTGGTGAGTTGCAATGGTGATTTCTTAAGTGCTACAATGGCTTTGTGCTGACGTGGTGGATTGATGTGGGCACAGTATGCCGTGGAGTGGATCGGCGTTGGACGGTCGGATCGACCGGAATTCGACTACAATGACGTAAGTGCTCGGGATTTCGGCGGCAAATATGCTGGGTCACCTAACTGACGACGCTTTTACCACTGAAGTTTGATAGTGCGGATGATTTCATCGTTGGCTCGTTCGAGAAGTGGCGACAAGAACTCGAGTTGGAACAGTTTGATCTGTGCGCTCACTCGATGGGGGTATGTCGTTTGTTGCTGCTCGTTCAAACCTATGTCTTAACTATTCGCTGTTTTCGCTGAGCTCAGGCAATATTCGCGTCATCATACGCGACGAAGAACCCTGAACATGTCAAAGTACGTGTTGGAAATATGGCATTTACTGGATCACCTTATTTCTCTGTTAACTCGTCGTGATTGTGTACATATAATGCAGCACTTGGTGTTGGCATCACCTGCAGGTGTGCCGCAGGCGCCACCTCCTCCTGATCCAACGACTGAAGAAGGACAAGCTGCCAAGCGCTCTTGGTTGAGACGAATGGTCTTCTCGGCTTGGGAGCACGGAGTGACACCTATGTCCTTGGCACGCTTCGTAGGTCCTTACGGTCCCAAGATGGTGCAAAACGTGGTGCACCGTCGAGCCTCATTCATGTCGGAGGGTAGCGCCATGCGCGACGGCCGTGTTGACCTCACGGAACTCGGTGACTACATTTATCATAACTGGGCTCTTAAAGCTAGTGGAGAACGTGCTATGGTAACACACTTGGCACCAGGTGCACACGCTGTCCGACCACTGGTCGACCTACTCACCCCAGAGAACGTGAAGATGCCTCTAACCTTTATCTATGGCGAGTACGACTGGATGGACTACCGTCATGGGCAGGGCATCGTAGAACGCTTCAAGAGTGCGGGCCGTGCAGCCGAACTCTACCGTGTGCCGAACGGAGGCCACCAAATGTTCATGGAGAACCCCGACGAATTTAGCCAAATACTAATCAACAGCCTAACATGATAGAAGTTGGTAGTTAGCAGCAGATGAGTACCAGCGTTAAAACACCTGATAAATAGAAAACCACCATCAATGAATGCCATCTTCTTGTTCACATCAAACTTATTGTGGTCTTCGTCGCGCTTGAAAGATCACGATATCGTCACCCTCTTGAAAGTCGGGATGCAGTTCCGATCGGTCGACTAGCTCAACCTCGAAGGTCTTCTCAAACGTGTCAAAGAACGTTTGTTCTGATCCATGGCGCTTCTTGTATGCAAGAAGCACGAGCGTCTTCGGTCCAGCCATTGCTTGTAGAGACTCCATCAGCGCCTCAAACGCCGATGCATACGGGCACGCGACAATGTCAGCGCCCAAAATCACGTCGTAATAGTCGGTCTTGGAAACGAGGTGATGGTCCAAATCTCCCCAAAGGTATTTCTCTGCAGTGCATTCTTCAGCCGATAAACTGTTCACCTCAATGTTTCTTTGAGTCAGCTCCACTGACGCTGGGTCACCGTCCGTGATGACGACCTTCTTGGGTTCAAGGTGTGCCGCGACAACCCCGACAAGTCCCGGACCACATCCCAACTCGATGACGGTCTTCCCATGAATCAAATCACGGTGCGACTCCAAATACAGCGACAACGCAATTGCAGCATCATACACCGAAGCTCCAAAGCCAATGGCAGTGCCCCCGTCCGTCGCTTTGCCACGCTTGGTCAATTCGGATTCGTTTGCCAGCGATCGGGAACCACCGAGTGGCATCGCGCAGTGCGTCATGGAAAGGATTCCGGAAGGAAAACGGCACCAACGCCGACGTCGACAATGCTTCAGCTGCGCTTGCAGTGTGGGAAAAGCTGCTAACGCCCTCCATAGTCGCCGCTAACGTCGCGGAGATATCATTTGACTTGTGGCTTGGAGTGTCCATGCTCGAATGCCAACTGAGACCACAATAACTATCACACAGTGAGCCTCAAAAGTATCCACCTCTATTGGAATGGCATGTCTTAGCTGACTGACCTCACGAAGTGCTTGTAGGAGATGCCCTGGATCATTTAGTTTGGTTCGGTAGTGTCATATTTGCTGC
The DNA here is from genome assembly GCA_011947355.1 of Phytophthora boehmeriae. Lineage (NCBI taxonomy): Eukaryota > Oomycota > Peronosporomycetes > Peronosporales > Peronosporaceae > Phytophthora > Phytophthora boehmeriae. The sequence continues at coordinate 409,630 of JAAVTJ010000008.1, forward strand.
TAAAGGCTCGTGGGCTTAAATAAAGGCCAAATTGAGCTGGTCGTCGAATGGTTTGAGCAGCGGCGCCAGCAGGTTTTTCTCATGAGGAGGCAGTGACTCGCGTAGTTTCACGAGTTCATCGTATTTGGAGCCCATCTTCTCCACGATTTTGTTCAGCTTGCGCTGCGCTTCAGGGCCACCACCTTCAGCTACCTTTGCCTTGAACGAGAGGAAGTGTCGGAGTAGCTCACACACGTCATGAAACTGATTGTACACCTGCTTCTTGAACTCGTTGGGAATATACTCGGCCGCAAGGGCGCCGCTGGCAAGGTTTGCAGCCGAAGACGCTGATGCAGAGTCGCTTGTAGAATCTGAGCAAGCTACCACTTCTGCCAGCACGTTAAAGCATGTCTTCGACGTTGGGTATGCATTTTCCAGCTGTATCGGTGCCTTGCACGTAGCCTGAAAGACCTGGGCAGCATCCATAAGTGACAGTTTGCCGTGTGTGTTACCATCGGCACTACTGCCCTTCTCAGCGTGCTGGAAATATCGTGATTCGTCTCCTAGCGTCAGCGGGTTGTATGGCGGGGGATTTTTTCGCCAAATCGTCCAGCAGCGTGGCTTCCTCCACGTTATCATGGTAGCCTGCCTTAGCCTTTTTTTCTGCGGCAGTTTCTCCGCTGTCTTTTGCTGTTGTAGCTTTCCAGCATGTGCTGGATCTAGCACGTACGCACCGTGTCTGTTAAACTTGGCAATGGTGATACTCAACGGGTTTTCCTTCCCCGATAGCGGCTTCTTTGAGTGATGCACCAATGCGTCTTCCTCCGTGGTCGTCAGATCAACAAGCGGGTCGACAATACCGCGTGGATCTACACTCACACCTTTCGCCACTTCTTTCTCCTTCTCTTCATACTTGGTGAACATATCTTCATGGCCAGCCTTCCTGTCCCGGTGGAAATACTTGGACTTAAAGAACGCTCCCCAGAACTCCGTCTCCGTCATCTTGTCCGGCACCTGTCCCTGATACGCCATGTACACTGCCGGATACTGAATGAAAATCTGGTGGATCACCTCCGCGTTCAAATTGTACTTGACCACGTTGCCGCCAGCATCAGAGTCCGCTGCAAGGTCCGTCAGTATAGCTGACGTTTTGCCTGTCTTTTGCCGTTTGCTGGCCTCCCCAGCAATCAAATGACGGCGACTCGCCCAGAAGTCCTCCTCAGAGATCAGTCCATCGTTCACCATCTCTGTGTGTTGCCTCTTGAGGGCAGGACTGGCAGCCAATAGCGCTGCGCGTTGCTTGATCTCCGTGGGGTTGCACAGCGCCGCAGCGTTGGAGCGCGTCCCCTTGGCCCCATATTCGCGCAGTCTCTGGGCGATAAAGTCCTTGGCTTGTTCCCGCACCTCGAAAGCGTCCTCTAAAGTGCCAGACTCCGATACAAACTCCAAGACGAGCGTGGAATTGTGTGCGAGGCGTAGACGGATCATGGCCTTCGGACTGGAAAGAGACGACACTTGCTGGTCCTGCACGGCGCTCCAGAGCACGACAATAGGCGGCTGCTGACCTGCAGGAGCCTCGGGAGACGCCTCAGCTGTCCATCGGAGCCCCTTGGGGGTAAACTCGACACGTCCGTCGCGCTTTTTGACCCGCACGAGCGCCACCAGCGACGACATGATGAAGCCTGCAGATACGATTTTATCCTACCGCTGTGGACGAAGACTTTTGTGTGAATCGGACTTAACCGAATTGTGCTCAAATTGACGATAATTTGGGTACGTGTTGAGGAAGATGGCGATGATGGCGACGCTCTGGGCGTCGCTACTGCTGCTGCTGAGCGTCGTTAGCGGGGAGGAATACCACCGCCACACGAACAACTGGGCTGTGATTGTAAGCGATGGGTCTGAGTTGTTGTAATATTACTATAACGCACTTATTAACTGTGTACTTTGTCGCTGCTAGGTGGACACTTCTCGGTTCTGGAGCAACTACAGACATGTGGCCAACGCGCTGTCGCTCTACCACTCGGTCAAGCGACTTGGCATCCCGGACAGTCAAGTATGCAAGATATTTATGCTATATTGTACAGGGTTCTAAGTGTTATGCTGCTGTGCTTTCTCGCAGATTATCTTGATGCTGGCAGACCAAATGCCGTGCAACGCTCGCAATTGCTTCCCGGGCCAAGTGTTTAACAGTCGGACGCAGAAGATCAACCTGTAAGTACATATTGTTACATTTCACTACAAAGCAGTGAGTTGATATTGTTGTGGGGCTGAGCAGCTACGGGAAGAACGTCGAGGTGGACTACCGCGGCTCAGAGGTCTCGGTCGCCAACTTTATCACTGTGCTGACAGGTGCGTGGAAAGCTGCGTTTTTGTTTTGCTTTCTGGTGCAGTTCGATGACAAATTGGGATGGTGCTCAGGCCGTCACGAGCCAGGAACACCAGCATCCAAGAAGCTCGACACGGATGAAAACAGCAACATCTTTGTAAGCGACTATACCTGATGCGATTTGGTTGCCTCGTAGTTGCTTACGTTGTACACTATTGGGAGCAGTTATATATGTCAGGGCACGGTGGTGATGGTTTCCTCAAGTTTCAGGTATTACTGATGAGATACAGATGCCCCACTACACGGTCATGGAACTGATGGTGTGCATCTGACAGGACTATGAAGAAATGTCGAGTCAGGATCTTGCAGATTCCATCCAGGAAATGCACGTCAAGAAACGGTTAGTGCGGCACTCGAATCTCCGTCTACCTCGTTGCATATGAAGTTAACGTCCGCGTGTTTGGTGAATGGATAGCTACAATGAAATTTTCTTCATGGTGGATACTTGCCAGGCAGGATCGCTGTCGAATTCCCTCGAGTCACCGAAGGTTGTGACCATCGGAAGCTCACAGACAGGAGAAAACTCCTACGCACACCATTCGGACTTCGAGGTTGGTTGTATACTCCTCATATCGATACTTGGTATGTGTAGTAATTGAGTGATGTGTTGTTTGGATGATACAGCTCGGACTATCGGTCATCGATCGCTTTACGTTCTCGACACTGGACTACCTTCAGCGCATGAAGGTTGGCGACTCCATCCGCAATGGCACACTCAGGGACCTTTTCAATTTCTACGACCCGAAAATGTTGCTCTCTACTCCCGACTATCGCACGGATATCCTGGGGCGCTCTATCGACGAAGTTCCCATCACAGACTTCCTCGGCTCCATGCTGGACGTGCATCTTCATTTCGACGAAGAAGCCTATCCTATCGAGGCGACTCCAGTGGCTGAAGCTACAAGCTCCAAGATGACTGCTACAGAAGCAGCTAACACTGACGACAAAGACTCTATCCAACGAACGACCCCAAGATGCACACGATGCTTTCGCTTCTCCAACGAGTTTTTGTTGGGCGCAACTGCAGCGGTGCTTGGTGCAGTGCTTGTGACGACGAAAGCATTTTAGACCGTCTACTTTCATGGCAACAAATAATATTTTGGTGTCTATAACCATCGTTCCTTTGGTCGAGGTGTCTACTTCAATTCATACGAGGCAAGACATTATCATTAAAGGAATAAATCATGGACTAGTTTCGACGATTTGCGGCGTCGGCGACACGGAAGGATGCCCAGCCCAGCCAATTTAGCCGTACCCCGTTGGCCATGGTTGGTGGTGAGACGGGCGCGCCGGTAGACCGAGTTTGGGTGGTGCGGGCTCGTTTATTCCTCGTCGTCGGAATTCGAGTTGTAATCGTCGGCAAGTGGTGGGTGGCTTCGTATGAGCAGACGTACGAATAAAACCACAATGCCAGCCAGCCAGACTGGCGACGTGCAGATGCTGAAGGCAATCAGCATTGGGCTCACTAGCATCACAAACGGCACGCACACCACAGCAGTGAAGTGCCACACAATCCACGGTCGTATCTGCACAAATAAAGGGTTGAATTAGTCAAAATACCAATTGAGAGATACAATTTCTTTTAAAAAAATCAACGCACCTTGGCAAAAAGCGTCAGCTCTTGGATAAACGGCGGCACCAACAGAGTCACCACGCGATTGACCGCTCCTCTATCGAGATCAACGTCCCCAATCAGTCTCTTAGCCCTCCAGCAACTACTTTAGCACCTCCACGCACCTTATTTTGTGCACTGGCTGCATGACAAACAGGATCTTGGACTTGATCGACGACACCAGCTGCTTACCTGGTCTTTCCTCGTACTCGTCCAACTGCTCGTACTCTTCGTGTCTCTTCAAGTGGAGCTTCATGAGCTGCGGCGTGTACGGCGTGTTCAGCGGCGTGCGGTCGTTCCGCATCACTCCCTATCCACACACCGAACTGTTACCACAACAATATGTTTCTACTATTTTTTATCGTAAATAATTAACTTACCGCAAAGGGCTGCAGCCCGACGCCCTGCTTCCTGTGGACGTACGGGTCCCACTCGGCGTCCATGCCCAACGGCGTGACAGTCTCCACGTTCCTGCCAAAGTTCATGGCTTCACTGTAGTCAACTGGGCCTGATAAAAATAAGATTTTAATAAAAACTTTAGTGGGTTAAAAACAAAAGCTGAAGCTGACGTTGAAGCCGTGTCAAGTGGATCGAGAGGCACCTCCGTAAGCTGCAGCCGCCAGCGACGCCTTCTTCTCGTCGCCCATTGGCGTCAATGGGCCGGAATCTCTCAGTGGCTCTCGCTCTTGGGCTGTGAGCGCTTTGTGGCCGAGCGCCCAAGTTGTCGAGTGACGTGAGAGCGCGTCCGCTGAGCTTTCAGGAGCTCTTCGTTCGATTCGAATCGCGCGCAGACGGGGCGCCGGCTTTCAAGTGAATGTGGTGTGCGCCACACATTCCTCGGAAGTTTGAGTCACGCCAGCGACTAGAGACTACTCTTGGTGTTTGTATCGACGGTTGCGAGATGGGCAGGATGACGTCGGAATCAGCAGGATATTCATTCTAGCAGGTAGTTTACCTACATCCACCTAAATATATGGGATTGTGGTCCGAATGTACACGTCCACATATCCATTAATAGAGGTATGGCGTCTAGCCGGGCTGGGAGAAGGGAGAGGACAGTTGAAAGAAGCGGCGGAGACCGTCGGCCGCCAGTTCCTGAATCCCGACTGACGATGGCGCTGGAGCTCGGCAACGACCAGTACGCGCTCACTCTGCTGGGCAGCAACGAAGACGACCAGTATGCGGCGTCCGGTGCCTCTAGCCTGGCGACGCGCCCGTACTCCAAGTCTTCTGCTGGGGTACGTCGCTTTAGGCGAACTCTAACCGGCGTTTAGATAGAGGGAAAAAATCAAAACCAGGACCTACCTGACGGTTACTTTTGTGCTTTTTCAAGGCGGATAATGACCAGATGCGATCGGAAATTGTGCGCCTTGAGAACGTTCTAGCCAGCCGCATCGCCGCTCGTGCAAATCAGGACAAGTCGAATTTGCCTCTGGAACGCTCGAGCAAAATCGAAAAGTATGTGGAAGTGATGGAACTCACGAAATGCTTGCGCCGCCAAAAAGAGTTTTTGCTCAGTGAAAACCGCAAACGGCAACGCTTTGCCGAGAAAATCCAACAAGCCATGCCAGTACGACTGCAAAAAGCTATGGTGTTATTCCTGTTCAGAGGGTTAATATTGTTTTTGTTGTTGTTATTACTGCAGCCGTCGACGGATAGCATCCAGTTTATGAAGAATGTCAAGTATCCGCCGGATGAGGAGCTGGAAAAGACCTCGAGGGAGGCGTTCATGGAGATGCTGGAGTACCAAGTGAGCGGCGAGGCGACCACCTACATGGGCTGGGACACGAAACGAGAGTCCAAGTCCATGTACATGCACGCGTTCTCGGAGAAGAGCTTTGGTGGCGAAGACATGGCTCGAATCTTTAACGAGACCTGGACCATGTTCCATGATGAGGCCAAGCAGGAGCTGCTGCATCGTCGACGGAGCAAGTTCTGCGTAAGTATTATTGTGCTTTATAACTTGAGGGAGGGAGTTGTATTTGATTAGCTAACTTTTTGTTTTTATACTTATTTTTATGCGAACAGATCCTTAAGAAGCTGAACGACAACATGTACCTGACACGCAACATCCACCAATTTATTGGGGAGAGTTTCCCTCGTCATGCAATGACGTTGGTGTGTCGCATCTCGATCGATAAGGACACGTTCGCGATTATCAGCAAGTCGGTGGTGCCGCCCACGAACGATGCGCAGCACTTAGTGTGGACGGACGAGTGTTTCATGTGGAAGTTTACTCGGCGAGTGGATCAGCAGGGCGGCTTTGATATCTCGATTCGCGGCAAGTACGGCAGCACTTCTGCAGTGGCAGGCAACCGATTGCCTATGCTCGAGTCGTACTTTCAACTGGTAGACTGGGAGTCACTCGTCATCCGCCCCATGTTTGACTTTGCGGTAGTTTAAATCGCAGTGGTCTTGTCTGAAGGGTTCGATCGACAACACCAGAAAGCAGAGGACCTGTGCTAAAACATCAGACTGCAGACACTGTTCTGAAGAGGCTCAAGCGCATCAAGGCACATTAACTACAGCATTCGAGCTATCTGCGGATTAGCCGACGAAGCCACACCAGCCCGAGCTTGTACGTACGTAACCAGGTGTACACGCTTATAATTTACTTCCTGTTTAGCTGTCATTCCTCTTTTGTTACCCTCTTGTGGATTATTTCTTGGACACTTGCGGCAACCGCGTTTCTGAGCTGGAGCTTGGCTGCAAGGACTGACCAACGGTTGACTTTAGAAGGGGTTGCAGTTGCTGGCAATGTTTCTCGAGAACATCGCTGTGTCCCACAACGGCATTGTATTTGGTATCAGCGATATGTTAAACATTTACGGGCATGATGGAGCAGGAGACGTACACAATCTCTGAGACTCGGCGGTGGAGCGCACCCGTTTGTGTGAGATCTTCGTCGACCAAGAGCGCTACTACCTTAGCCTCGGTTTCTTTGCAGTCCAATTGAGTGAACATGTTGGCGCACTGCCGGCCAATCCATTGCATGCCGTCTTTGCGTTTGGCCTCGGCAGCCTAAGCAATGACAACAGCGTTAGCCATCAAAAAGCTAAGCCGCACTACAAGGCAGATCCTTACGTCTTTGCGTACTTGCAACCGCTTCTGAAGGTTGTCCAACTTTTGTTGAGTTTCGCTAACGTCGCTGCGTGTTCGTCTGGAGCGCGATTTCTCCACAGAGGTCGCTCGAGACTGTACGAGCCGCTCTTCTTCGTCAACATTCGGCTCGATCGCCAAAGGCGGGGCCGTATGCACCAACATGCTGCGCTTAGTACTGCTTTGAAACTGAGGCTTGGTCTCAAGACGCTGATTCTTTTTCAACACCGACCCTTTTTCAGGCTGATGGAGTTCCTGAACAGAGGCATTCAACACTTTCTGGCGCTCATCAATAAAGTATGCGTCTTGCTCACGTAAATAAGCGTCCAAGTCATCCTGGAGTTTTCTCATTTGGTTTGTAAAGGCCTCTTGAAGGTTGAAGCGTTCCTGGCGAACCCATTCTTGTGCAAGATGCAACCGTAGCGTGTCTTCAATTGAAGAGCCCGCTGGTACGGAGTTGGTGGAGACAGTGGATGCGGTCGGAGAAGGCTCAAAGCCTAGCTGATTGTCACATTCTCCTGAGCCATGGCAATTGAGGTCTGCATTATATGGAGCCCCAAGTTGCCGGCAAAATCGACGGTAGTCACTTTCCATTCCGGCAGCTAGTTGACGTCGAGCTTCAGTTGCCTCAGCATGAAATCGCTTCCATCGCGCACAATTTCCCGCGTTCTCCAGCTCGTAATGCTGGCGAATCTCCGACTCAAACTACACGGCACTCTGTCAACATTTGGTCACATCTGCGTAGTTACTTTGAAATGCAGCTCATACCTTCCGATCCAGGTAATCAGCGCTTTTTAACTGCTGTTTGCGCTGCTTGGCTGAAGTGATCAACACGCTGGAATTGCCTCGGCGGCGATTGTTTTGAATAAGTTGCACCAGCACCGGGGATGGTTGGAACGGTAGCTAATTGACAGAAGAAATCGAGAACAGTTTGGACTTGGTAAAGTGTAAGGAGTCAATTTGTAGACCACGTACCGGGTGCGTCTCCAAATGTAATTGTAGCAGGTTTTTCTCGTGGTATGCGGTGGCCTGAATTGAAATATCATTGAGTAGTGCTCCGTTCTCAGTATCACATGTAGTAGTCTCATCGAGTCATCACTGTTAACGAGCCGTTTACCTGTACTTGCGCAATTCCGTCGTGCATATCCCGTCCCCAACGGCGAATCTGGTCTAAACTCTCGCATTCTCGCTCCATCTACACGCTGGTAGATAACGGGTGCACCTGGAGTCTTCAATTTGGTTATCAATCATGTTCTTCCTCATTCAAGCGCGTGTCTTTTATTTTGGGAACGAAGTGCGATTGTTCATATGCGCAAACCCAGTCGTCATTGCCTACTCGATTAGTGACCATGCTGACTTTGTTGGTAGATAAATATCTTCTGCAGTTGTTCAGGGTACATATCCGAGCTAGCGAAAGAGTTCGGAACTCTCGAGCAATGGTTCGTAGTCTTCCACAGACAGCATTGCCAAGAGTCGACCATCAAGCGTCAAATAGATAGGAGCCAACTCTGCGGCACAGAATACTGCAACGAGTAGCATAGCCTGGGTCTAATGCACACGGCACAGCAACATAAAAACAAGTTCGCATATCAGTAAGATAGTTGATGATATCCAGAAAATAAAAAGTCGCTATCGCACCGATTCATTGCCGTGGTCCACGTTGAACCAGCCCTGCACGAAATAGTGACAAACAAGCAAAATACAGTGTTAAGAACTCATAGCAGTGATTGCAGGCCCAGCGCACGCTAATCGTTGGATATCGGGATTTTGGTACCTTCGTAAAAGTCAGCAACGTAATCACACTGTAAAGAATGCGGCCGATGCTCCAAGCCATTACCAGTCTCCCCACGCGCATAAGACGAATCTTAGCGGACGCCGATTTAAATGGAAACCCGGACAGCGACAACGTCAAATACAGCCACGTCGAAAAGATGATGATCGGTAGAAACAAGTCTGCAGCCGCCACCAAGAAAAAATCATCGCAGGAATCTACCAACCGCAAAAACACCAACATGTCAGCTCAGATAACCTCACTTCTACAAAACATAACATACAGCACTGAGGCGGTCCTGCTTCTTATCATCGAAGATCCCTCCATCGTCGTAGAGAAATAGACTTGCATACAGCACAAGCTGCGTCAGGTACAGTCCTCCATTGAAGATGAGATAAAAGATCATCCACTTTCGTCTAAACGTCGCCGCCGAAAACCAATGGCGTCGAGACTGCAACGTCATCAACGACAAAAGTACGAGTAAAAACAAAAATATCCACAAAAAAACTCAACAACTTACCGACTGAAAAGCTTCTGCCCACACTAGCACCAGCAGTAAATACGACGACACAAATAAAAAATCCGGCAGATTAAAGAGCACCGCCACCACTTTATTGTAAAAGTCCAGCTCCGCCTGAGCGTGACTCCTTCCTTGTCCCGCGTCTCATCTGTATCTTCCCTCCATAGGCCGGCGGCAACCGCTTTTCGTCCATGGATTTCTACCGGTAATACCGGTAGGTAGATCAGCAGTGGCTTGGGAGTCGAGAATGCAAAGCGTCGAGAACGTGGCGGAGCGGAAGAAGGAGCCGAGGGCGACGCTTAAGATCAGCAGCTGGACAGTGCTCCACGTCGTGTGTTGGTGGCGTCGGAGCACGCGACGCACCTCCACGTACTTGTTCACAGTCAGGACCGTCAGCAGCACGTAGCACAGCGCCAGGAAGTAGCTGGACATGGCCAGGTTAGCGAGGAACAGCGGCATCTTGAAGATATTGGCACGTTTTTCGAGAATAAATATATTGTTGTTGCTTTTGGTATGAAAAAATGGTTTTTACGAATGAGATTGAAGTGTTTTTAAATTTAAAAATAAGACCCATTGACTGACGTCGAGTCTGCCTGATGCCTAGACAATTGCTTGATGTGCAGTTCAAACTTTGGATATTTCTGCGTGAAACGAAGTAAGAAGAAGACTGCATTGGCGGCTATTATTCGTACAAGTGGAGAACGGAAGGAGCCCCAACAGAGTGATAAATTTGTCGAGAAGTCACTGCTGGAACACGAGATAGATCAAGCGAAAAGCAAACGAGGAGCGGGAATTCAAGTAGTCCACGTAGTGACATTACAAATAATTGGGCGTACGCTGCAGCTTGGGTGGAGTTAGCGGCTACACCGCAACAACAAAAAAATAGTGATCATGGTGACCTCTTATAAGTTGTGCAATCTTACGCCTTATTTTTTTTGCTTTTACTGCAGAATATTATCATCCGCTGTGCTGTGCAGACAAGTAGATGTCTTCGATTAAGCACAATACATGTGGCTGACACGTACCAAAGACTATCACTTGATGATGAGTGAGTGCAGACAATTTCTGCAGAACACATGGTGAGCGAGCGCAACCAACGTCATCAGTGATGCTGACGTAGGCGACAATCGATGATAACTTTATCATTGATAAGTAGGCTTTACCTTGGAGGTCCGACAAGGGCATGGTGAGTGAGTACCGCCAACGTCATTGTTGACAATGACGTAGACGACAAATCATTTTTCTTTTCCTATCGATAAGCAGGTTTTACCGTGGTGGCATCGGAACAGAAAGCAAAGACTCTCATTTTTCCATTTGCGCTAGAAATCTCCAGTCCCTTCCACAAGCTACGACGGCTATGACCTACAAGGAATTCAACGCACAACATCTCGACGAGCTCTCGCAGCTCGGCGCCAAGTACGCGCAGGGAATCCGTTCCGCCAGCCGCAAGCTGCTCTCTGAGGAGGTTTTCCACAAGGATGCCATCATCTACGGCACTGTGCTCGGATCGTTTATGGGAGGGCCTATCGAGAAGCTGTACCAACTCGTCGATGGCCGTAGCGAGTCCTCCAACATGACCTACCACGTCGACGTCGTGGACGCCACTCCGACCACGGGTGTGCTTCGCGTGCACCTAGACAACCTCGTGACGGGCGTCAGCTACATCGACCTCCTGTCGGCTGTCAAGATCGACGGGAAGTGGCGAATCGTGTGCAAGGTCCTCCAAGAGTACGAGAGCAAGAACTAAGATTCCAACCCGGTCGGAGTGAGTAAGTAGTGTCACACTGCCGTCGAATGAGAATTACTTTGTCAGAGGCGAGTTACTCCTTGGTTCACTATAGTTTGATCGCGTCGTGAACGAATTGTCAATCGCACAAATCCTGCAAATATCCTCCCCAAGGATGCACATTGAAATGATTTACTCGTCTTCTGCAGTGGTCGACTTGAACGTGTTCTTTTTGGCGCTTGCTTCGTCTTCGTCGAGAAATTTGATGTTGAAACAATTGCGTTCCGTCGGGTCCTTGTATTCCAGTCCAAGAGCAATGAAAACGTCCACCTCGGACTCGCAGATGACACTTTCGCCTTGCTTCACCTTGAGACCGTTGACTCGCATCACTTGAGTGAGCTCTCGGTCCGATAAAGTCCATCCGTTCTTGTTGGCAAACAACCGCATGCTACGGTTGAAATGGTCGCTGCCGGTGAAATAGAGAATCGCAAAACCAAAGTACCGACGAGGATACACCTTGATATCTATGCGTCGATACGGCAGACCCTATGTATCAACCAAAAACAATCTTATCAATCAACTTGCAATGCTAGAATAGCAGACTTTGTGCAATGTAGCGAACCTCGGAGACACGACAGACACCCATGTAAGTATCGCAGCCACCAGTGTGTTGCTTGGAGAAATGAGTGAGGTCGTCTGCCAGCAAAGACAATGCCGCTGTTAGAGAATGAGGACCCCAACAGTCAACCGCAACGTTGCTACCTGTAAGGAATCCGGTTGCGTGAAGACGTTCCAGGAGTTCTGTTGCGTAACATGTGAGAATGCAACCGCACAAGAGTTTTTCAATGATTTCGTCACTTCACCTGGCAGAATGCCGCACTGTTCGGCATCTGGATCGGTTATCAAGACATCAACGTCACCACACGCGGATTTACCGCGACGATACGAGCCACAAGCTTGTGCTTGGGCGTTGGGTATCATCTTGTGCACCTCATCCACGACGGTTTTCTCAATTTGTTGAGCTTCGGCTCTGAAGAATTGAAGCACACAGTGTGTGAAGTTAATTAACAGCAGAGAGTAAACATACTCGAGAGCACAATACCTTGGGATTTTGGTCAGAAAATCTTGGTAGTGTTTTAGCCCGATCTGCTGTTGTGCTGTCAATTCTGCGGTGCCTTCAGGAGTACGGAGATCATCCAGAGTTTTATAACCCTTACTGTAGAGCTTCGCAGCAGTGGCTGGACCTACACCCCAAATTCGAGCAATTTTGACGAGAGCACGGAGCCCTTCGTTGCTCTTCTTGGCATCAAGTTTGCTAATCCGGCCAGTCTCCAATAATTCAATGACCTTGTCTCGGAGACGGCCTTTTACCCAGTGCAAGTCCTTTAGGTCTTTGGCGCTGGACACACGGTGGCGCAGCGCTTTCAGGCTTGATATGATTTTCTTCTCGAACCACAAGCACACTCCAATTTAATAAGTAAACTACAACATTTTGCGTTTTCGCACTGTGGGCTTACCTTATACATATACTCTCGCCAGACATCCCGCTCAACAGCAAAATACTCGAGCATTTCCTCCAGTGGGTCCGTCAAATGAGCATTGAAATTTTGTAAAATCGCTGCCCACATTGCAGTTATGTCAGTAACCCAAGCAACAAGCCCCAACTAAATAAATGCCGAGCTCACCTGATGAATGCTGGCAAATAAAGCCTTCGCCGCTGACACGTTTGGATCCTGGTGCTGCCGATTCGTTGAGAGGCCTGAAGCCTGGGTTGTTCTTGTAGAAAATAGGTGTGCGCTCCTGCACCAACTGGATTCTCTTCGCGTTCAACTCGTCTTGCTGCTGACAAAATTTGGCGGCATCAACTTCAGCTGGAGACGCTCTCATGATGTGCCGGGAACCCGAGTTCTTAGCGTTCGAGCCTTCATCGCTTTCATCGCTACTGGCTTCGTTGTCACACGCATGTTGTTCAGCAATACGTTGTGCGATCTCCTCACGACGCTTCTCCTCTTTCTCCTCCTGCTCTCGTGCTTCTTGCTGTCCGGACCACGTCAACTTCGACTTCTCAGGAGGTCTCTTTTTCTCCTTTAACAAATACACCAGCCAATCCGGCGTGCACGCCTCAATATTTTCTGGAGGGAACTTGTCAAGCAGCAAAACCTCTGCCGCTTTCTCAGACGCCAATTCGCTGCTTGCAACAATCAAGTCGACAGTATTCCAATCGACTACCGGAGTGCCATTTCCAGACCTGGTCTTCTTGTTTGCCTTCATGTCCACATGCACCGCACTCCCACCGAGCTTCTCCACTTGATCTTGCCAAATCTCCACTCTTCTGCGACTGACATCAGGTCCTATCGGGACTAATAGTACGCGCTGATCCTGCAGCAACTTCTTGCCGGTATTGATCTCCGCACTTGGCGAACGCTTTTGCATCTTGGTCACTGGACCTTGAGTTTTCCTGGACGCTGCACGCTTTCCTTGATTCATCGCTCCAAGCTTAGTGAAGTCTCGCATTACCTCTTTCTCTTTAGGTTTCTCCATCGATGCTTTTGATGCTTCTTTACTTGTGTCAATGGTGGAGAACGTGAGCCTTGCCCCGTTCGGGTCGACAACAACTTTTTCAAAATGTCAACCTCGGCATGATTGGCTTTGCCAATTGCAGGTCGACGTGGCTTCTTCGTACGTAGCAAATCCTCGAGTCGACTGAAGAACACACGCTTTTCATCAGCTGTCAGTAGTTGCAATCCTCCAGCCATCACTCCCCAATTCGAAAGGCAACTATTTTGGAGGTACTTGAGACCGTACTACGGACAGTACTGTACAGTGTGTGGTGGACCCTCCTTGTCAAGCGTAGAAATGGCTACATATATTCACTGTATCGGATATTGAGTGATGGTTTTTCACATGGGGTTGTAAATCGCTGCTGCATCAAGTGGGGAGACTGATCATCCTGAGCGTCTGGCTTCTTACAATACTGCAGACCGTAATAAAAGATCAGGGAGGTCACCACGTACACTGCAGCACAGATCGCTCCGATTGCAATGATCGTCCCGTCCGAACTGTGGCCAAAGTCCGTGTAGCGTGGAAGACACACTGCCAGGACAATGCCCACCAAGTTCTCACAGCACCGCCAGAGATGCAACTGCAGTAGATTCTTGTTGTCAAGTGCCGTCAACGTTGATCCATATCGAGCTGTTATCTTGGAGCCGTCGACGACGAACAGCGTGAACAACGGGAAGAACACAATGGCGCGAGGCAGCTGGTCGAGGAAGCGATCGCTTGGGTGCGCCAAGCGCAGCTTTGCAGTCCAGAGGATGGAAAACAGCGTGATGACCAGTCCATAAATGACGATGGCCACACCAGTCGTCATTGCCATAAGCAGGATCGCGCCAAGTCGGAACACGAACTGCCCCACCAGGAAGACGAAGGCCAGCACCTGCATGCCGATCTTGTCTTCTTTTGCAACGTACACTGCTGCACCGTGAGTAAGCGTTAGAAACGTCGAAATGACCGTGAAGAGGTCGATGAACTTCCACTTGCGGTAGTGGATGGTGGCGTTTGCTTGGAGCACGAAGAGCGGGACATCGCGGACGATCACCTGGATGAAAACAGCATATAAAAGGCCGCGACGTAGAGTTTCTACCTGTTGGCTATTGTCCTCTCTGTCCACAGCAGCATTATGTCCGTCCACGACTTGTGTGCAGTTGGCGTCGGGGACGTTGAACGCTCGGTCTGGAGCTGTTGCCTGGGGCTTGTCCTGTCCGGTTTGGAGTGACGCGACGACGGTGTAGAGCGTCTCGACGAAGACGCGCATTTGCAGCAGTCCGATACAGAACCCAAGTAGTTTGTTCACCGAGTTGTGCGTGGAGTAGCGATTGCGATGCAGACTCTCGATGCCGAGGCCGACGAAGCCCATGACGAAGCCATTGACGACGAGGAACACGATGGACAGAATGTACTCTTCCACCCAGCCTCGGTTCACGTATTCGTAGTTCAGAATGATATCTGTCACCACCGTCGTCAGCTCGTACGTCGCCTTTGCAACCTCATACACAGCGCCTAGCATCATCACCGACACTTGTACTTGAGTCAGCAAATTGTAAAGTGACTTTGAATTCAGTACCACACTTCGTTGCAAATGGGTACGCTTTTCATTTCATCCAATCACCTTCATATCGTCGTTTAATTGGCTAAAATACCGCTCAACCCATAGTGAAGTGCCTTTCATTGAAGGATGCCGACGGAGGATGCAAGTGACGAGCGTGCGGCGCTGCGGTTGTCGTTCGGAGCGCTCTGTCGCATGCTGGAGGCGGTGGAACGTACGCCAAAGAGCGACGCCAAGCTGAAGCTGCTGTTTAGCGACGCGTTGCGCGCCCAGCTGGGCGGAGGCGACCTGTATCCTCTGATGCGGCTGGTGCTGCCTCAGCTGGACCAGGACCGCACGTACAACCTCAAGGAGAAGAAGATTGCCAAGATTTACATTGACGTGCTAGGATGGCAGCAGCCAGCAAAGATGCGCAGAAGTTGGAGCACTTTAACGACCCCAAAGTGGTCCCTAGTAAATCTGTAGGAGACTTTGCAGCCGTGCTGTACGAAGTGCTGCTGTACCGCAGCTTGGCAGGAGACCATGCAAAGGAGCGCACGCTACAGGACATTAACGGGCTCTTAGATGCACTGGTGCAGGCTGATAGCAACGCAGCAAGGAAGAAAGTGATCATGAAGCTGGCGACAGAGTTCCCAGCCAGCGAACAGAAGTGGATCGTGCGGATCGTGCTCAAGGACTTGAAGGTGGGACTGCGCCATGAACACGTGCTGAAGTTCCTGCACCCTGATGCCATGGAGATGTATAACCACACAAACGACCTGCATAAGATCTGTACGGACCTGCGGAATTCGGCGGTGCGGTATGTTCCGCAGCTTGAACCTTTCCAAGTCTTCTCACCAATGCTCGCGAAACGAGTGGCTTTTGGAGAATGCATCACGGAGATCAATGCGGATGCATTTTTGATGGAACCGAAATTGGATGGAGAACGGATCACGTGTCATGTGCAGGGGAAAGAGGTGCAGTACATCTCGAGGAATGGCGTTAACTACACGGAATTGTACGGCCCAGCCATGACACCGCATGTGATTTCGCAGCTTGTGTCTGGAGTGGACTGCATTTTGGATGGAGAGATGTTGGTATGGGATAATACCGAGTATCGGCTTCGCGAGTTTGGGTTGCTGAAAAATGTTGCCAATGCGATGCGCAATGGCGAAGCGACAACCCGGTGGTTGTGTTATATTGTGTGGGATGTGGTCTATCTTGGAGGAAGCCCTAAGGCTGAGAGTTTAATCCACGAAGTGTTCAGAGGACCGGGAGAAGTAAGTGCTGTCATGGGTTTACCTCTCCACGCTCGACGGAAGTTATTGCTTCGAATCTTGAGCCCGCTAGACCACCGTATTACTATTATTGAGCAAACAGTCGTGAATGCGAAGTCACCAAAGGAGAGGCATGATATCGTCATGGCGGAGGTGGATCGCCAGGTGGCTAATGGAGGTGAAGGTGTGATTATGAAAGACCTGAATGCACATTACATGTGTGGAGAGAGCAGTAGACGAGCAAAAAATGGCTGAAACTAAAGCCAGATTACGCTGGGATGACAACGGACTTGGATGTATTGATTATTGGCGGATTATACGGCACTGGACGTCGCCGAAGCGGAAATGTGTCAACATTTTTGCTTGGTGTCCTTGCCCAATCCTTAGATGAAAACACTGCTGCAGAAGCCTTGAAGCCTGGTGCATCTTGCCCCATCGTCTATACGTTTGCGAAAGTTGGAACAGGCTACAACCTGGACGAGCTGGAGCATATGCGTCAAGAACTAGAGCCATATTGGCAGCCATGGGACGACAACAATATTCCGCCCCATTTGAACGGATGGAAGCCTCAGAAGAATGATTTGAAGCCTGATCTTTGGATTGACCCGCGGCACTCAAAGATACTAGAAGTGTACGGATTTGAACTGACCTACACGACATTGTATCAAACGGGGCTTACCATTCGGTTTCCTCGTTGCAAGTCAATTCGCAGTGACAAGGAATGGTATCAGTGTATGAATTTGCAGGATCTTAACGCTGCACGCGGAAGCCTTTCCAATAAACGCGCTAATGAGGTGGCTCTTGGACAAAAGAGCGCAGCCAAGCGTGCACCAAAACGCCAAGTGGTGAGGGCAAGGCAAGCTAGTGGTGTCCTCTCCAACTACTCTCAAGCAGCACTTGAGGGGTCGAGCAAGAGAGAGACGTGTTTGAAGGAATGGAGTTCTGTGTCCTTCCTGGAAAATATGGTGTGCCGCCTCCAAATGCTGTGTCGGCGATTCCTAGTGCCATTTTGGGCGATAATGTGAAGAACATGTCGAAACAAATCGTCGAGAAATTGTTGCATTCTTTCGGCGGGACTATCGTGCAAAATCCGATCGCCGAAAGCACAAGTTACGTCGTGGCTGCTGGAGATGCTGGGTTCAAGGTAGTGAATTTGAAGAAGCAAGGCTTATTCAACATCGTTCACCTCAGGTGGGTACTGGCGTGCGTGGCGGAATCACGTTTGCTTCCCTTGAAAGCGAGCGTCTTCATATTCGCCACCGAATCCAAGCGAGAGTTTCTCGCGAAGGAGTATGACCGTTATGGCGACCATTTCACTGAGCATACCACACCAGGGGATTTACGGCGTATTGTACACGACTTCTTCGATGACAGTCCAGCAGCTACTGGTGGTGTCAGTGAGCCCTGGCAAACACAGATCAAGGCCTTACCTTCCGAAGAAGCGGAAGCAATGGACTGTGAGTTCACCTTCTTGTCTCACTGTGTCGTGTATTTTCTCCACCGGGAAGAGGGTGACGACGAATACTATTCTATTGGACAAATGAAGTTACTGGAGCAACAAGTGAGGCTCTATGGAGGGGTGATATCACCTGATATTGATGCTGCTGTGACTCATATTGTAATATCTTCAGCATCGGATCGAGTTCAGGTCGAGACGAAGCTACAACCGATCATTAGGAAACTGCGGCGCAAAGGTTTGCAGGAGCCATCGACTGTGACGAAAGAGTGGGTGGAGCAAAGCGTAGAGCAGCGAACGCAACTATCTGTCCAGGAGTTTTTCGTCGCTGTGTGATTTCGTACCAAACTGGAACAACATGCCTTGGTCTCAACATATAATTTATATTCAGTTTTTCTTCTTGCCTAGCGCACACCCCACCCCATCGATCTAACGATCATCATTGAATTTATTGGAAGTGTGAAGGCTCAGCACACCAGTCAAAGTCAGGGAAGTAGAAGTGGTCTTCTTCCTCGTTGGTCGCGAAACCCTGCAAATCTCGCTCCTCATACACGAGATGGCCCTCGACTTGCTGCGACGTGAATTGCTCCTCAAAGTTGGACGTATCCAGCTCGCTTGACAAGTTTGGCACAAGTGGTGGCACCACCTGCTTCGCTTCCAGACGCTGCCAGCTAATATTGGCAAAGAATGGGTGATCCAGAATTTCTTGCATTCCGTTGGGGCCATTGCCAAGACGCTGATTCGCGTCTTTTGCAGCAGCCCAGACAAGAAATCGCAGAGTTCTAGGGAGAAGTGATTCGGGAAGCTCGGTTCACTTTGCTCAATTTTGCGATAGAGCTGAGCACGATCACGCGGCGAGTAGAACGGAGGGAACCCGGTGAGCAGCTCAAAGACGACGCAGCCAAAGCTCCACAAATCGGCTGCGAGACCGTATCCATCGCCACGTACCACCTCGGGGGCGATGTAATCCGCTGATCCACAAAAGCTTCTGCAGCTCTGTTCAGACCGGTGCATCTTCTCACGAGCAAAGCCGAAATCTGCCAACCGCAAGAAACCCGCTTGATCCAACAAGATGTTCTCCGGCTTGAGATCGCGGTACATAATGCCTCGCCCGTGCAAGTAGCGCAACGCAAGTGCAATGGAGGCGGCGTAAAACAGCACGTGGTCTTCAGGAAGGCGGTTCTTGGCGAACTTCTCCAGCAAGAAGTACATGTCACCACCAGGGCAATACTCCAGCACGAAGTTCAGAGCATCCGGAGTTTCGAACGAGCAGAACATTTTGGTGATGAAAGGGTGAGTGACCGAACAGAGCACCTTCTTCTCCGTCAGCAACCTGTTGGCTTCTCGACTGGCGTTCCTGTCCCCATCCAGACCGTTGATACTGCCCAGTTTGGACTTGTACACCACCTTGACCGCAAAAAGACGACTCGGACAAGCCCGTAGTCGGCACAACAGCACAGTGCCATAAGAGCCTGAGCCAATGATGCGGACGATGTCGAACACGTAACGGGTGAGGTCTCGACAGGCCGCCGGGTCTTCTTCCTCCACTGTCTCCTCATGCTGCAAAAGGTCCTCAAGCGAGTGTCTGTGGTGCATATCCAAGTCCGACAGTATAGTGCTGGACGAGGACGACGCAGAAATGGTCGGGGGTGGCACCACAGTTGACAAACAGCTGTAGGAACAGTCCCAGTCATTTTTGCCGCTGGAAGGGGCTTTCGTCTCCTTGTTCCTGTCACTTTTCGCTGCAGATTTCAGGTCGTTGTTGCTGCTGGAGGACGAAGGTTTTCCGCCGTCTTGGAGCTTCACTTTGGCGAAAGAACTGGCCAGCAATTGGGCGAAAGTCCACGTCTTGACGTTGCCCCATTTCTTGTAGTCCAACGAGTTCCTGCTCGAGGGCTGTGAGGTCCTGGCGCTCGGCCAACTGCGGCGCTCGCTCGTGAGCGAGTCAGGAATAGGCACCATGCTTCAAAACGGTTCGGTCCTGGCCGCGTCCGCCTCCGACTCAACTGCTTCTTCCGGTGGAGAGCTCTGGCCAGTGCAAAGCATCGAATGGGGCGCTCACGCCGAGAGAGAAGGTTAGGTAGAGATAGCCTCCAGCCAAAACTTTGGTGGGGGATCCACGTGCTGGTGAGCAAAAGCAGATGTGGTGCAGGTGCGAGCTGGTGATCGAGAGGCAAATAGACGGGGCGCTGCAGTGTTTTAGCCAATCAAGTCGAGTTATCTGCTGTTTTGGCCAACCGCATGAATGCACAAACAGAGCCGAAAAGTAACTGCTGCTTGCGCTTCAGCGTTGTGATTGCTATGAACGTGTTCTCTGCCATGAGAGCTTTTTTTTCAGTGCGAGCTTCGAAACGGATAACTCAGCGAGACGTTGTGTAGCATCCAGCCGCTGGTTGCGAGCCACCCTCGCAAAGATCGAAAGGGTCGATGCTCATGCTAGATGGAATGAATAGTGACCACTCTATTCTAAGCTATTGATTTGACTGGACAATATATTTTGTAGACCACAGGAGGGCGATGTGATTGGCCGAATCAAGTAAATTTTGATCAATGACATGTATCCGGGGCCTTTTGAGAAATTGTGATGGCCTTAGCCCCCTCAAGATGGCATGACCGCGTGTTGGTGCCTGAAACTTTGTGTGGTGGCAGTGCAACGTCAGCTTCAACATGCCAATTGCAGCAAAGACACAAGCAAAGATAGGAATGCTGTATGTATTTGCTCTACAGTTGGACAGACAAATCAATTGACGTGCTGGGGTCTAGCGTCAATCCGTCCCGGCAGCGAGTAGCAGCGTTATATAGCGCCCAGGACCGCGACAGACCGTTGTCCAGCGTCGCGTTCTTCAGTTTGTACAGGGCGTCGGTCTGGTTCACGGTGGCTGCATTCACGAGCAGCAACGACAGCCACGAGATTGTCGTGTTGACGTTGACCACGATGGGGTCTTTGGACAGAACGTCGTTCCATTCCTGTGCCACGAACTCGGGGGTCCGAGCCAACTCGTTGATCGGAGACACGGGGATCATCTGGATCCCGTGAATGGCGTACTTCTCATCGAGGAACCAGGTGTTGTAGTACACTTTGTTGTCAAAGAAGATCCCGGTCACGCGGTTCCGGACGATCTCGGGAGGGTGGATCGTGTTGTCCGCGCTCAGAAGGAAATACGTTCGGACGGCGCGGGCGTTGAGTCGCAGCATGAGACTTCCGAGCTCCTCCACAGCTTTCTTGCCCGTCACCTTGCCCCAGAGCGTCATCCCGTAGTAAAAGTTGATATCCTCGGATGTGCTCTCTTCGTCCTTGCCATTGTCCAGCAGAGTGACACCTCGCGAGTACGAGTGACCCAAATACCATGAAAAATGGCGAAACCGTGGGAAGTAAACGTCAGCAGCGCTTGGGTTGGCGACATCGCGCAGCATCGTCCATATCATTGTCTCTAGCTCCGGCATTCGAGACCACGTCGGGTCCAAGTGCTTCAAAATTGCGGAGGCCGTCACGAAGTAGCCGTAGTGGTAATGGTGGTCATTGTAGATCCCGTTGCCAAAGTCCATATACAGAATGCCGGTGTCGAAAATTGCCCTGGAAACGATTCCGTTATACAAAGTTTCGTACACAAGCGGCGGCGACAACGTGTTGTTCAAGACCGGCTCAATGAGCGCCTCCAATTTCTCCAAGCAGTACGAGAGTAGCGTTATGTCCGTGCCCACCACCGAGCTATCCGACGCCATCAGACAAAGTGACGCGTACTTCTGGAAGTACTTGCCGTTAAAGTACCAGCTATCTTGGTTCAAACTCCAGTCGTCCATGATGTCCTTCTGCAACGTTCTCAGCATATCGGTCTCCAGAACAACCAGAGGCGATGGTTTTCGGGCTGGGTAAAAGTCGATCTTGAAATCGGCCTCCGGTTCCACGAACGACCACTTGGGACTAGTACCGATCGTCACCTGCGCCACCACCTTGCCACGAGCTGCCGTGTGTAGCACAATAGCACCGCTGGTGTCAGCCTTCGTAGGCGTTCCGCTCATTGAGTCAATCTGGTGAGGCAGTGCAAAATGCAAAAGCCCCTCCGAGTCGCACCCGGTGCCCTCCGTCTCCCAAGTCAACGAGTACCCCGTACGCGACTCCATCGACACCCTGCCACCGCGCACCACACACGAAGCGTACTTGTCGTAAACAGAATCGTCGGCACCTTCCGGAAGCACAGCCACACGCAGCGTACCCGAGTAGGCTCCGTTCGCGACAAGCGACGATCCCGATGCATTGACCGAGAACACGACCGACTCCTCGACCGAGAACGAAATGCTGTCATCGCTAGGATACAGCACCCATGTCTGGCTGTTGTTGAAGTGGATGACTACCCTCCCCACCACGGACTCATCGATGAAAGTGATGTTGTGCTCCGTGTCGATACGTGGAGTGAGTCCGTCGTACGTGGCAGAAATGAATGCCATTCCGCTGACAAGCGCTGAGTCCATACACTTGCCGCCGGCGATGTCGCAAGTTCGGACTTTGACGCCACCTTCATCCCACGCGTACGCCTCATACTTGGGCTCGTACAAGAAAAACTCCTCAGCTGAGAGTGTGATGTCGTTGTGGAATTCATGTGTGTACCATTTCACAGTGCCATTCACCTCTGGCGCCATCTCTCGATACGTGTACGAGTAGCTGGTTTGTAGTCCAAACGGTGCCTCTTTCGGCAGCTTGACGGCGTATGGATTAGCCCATGCTGGATAATTTTCCGACTTGTTGTTTGGCGTCACGTGAATCAAGTTCCCCCACCACTCATTTGTTGGAATGGGCTTGTCAAGGGCCTCTTTCGCGACGTTGATGATCGGAGCAAGCTTCGAGAGACTATTGTTGCGCTGAAATAGCACCTCGGATGGTGGATCGGTGCCGAATGGTGCAAAGTACCCGTTGCTGGAGTCTTGTTGAGTCGATGAGCCGTCTGTGCCAAGTTCTCCCATTATCTTTTCCGTCGCACTTTTGACAGTTCCCAGCTGAAAGTCATAGCCGTCGCCTACGTCAGGGTCGTCCAATGTAGTTGCCGTAGCCTCTAATACCAACACAGCTGCCGAGACGACCTGCACCCACAGCAATGCTTTCATACTGCCGCGACACTCAGCTAGTTCACAATTGCTCACGAGGGCGTATGGTAAGTTTGTGAGGCCGGCTCAGCAGTGCTGAACTCCAGTTCGGGCTACCGAATGGGATAGCCTCCATCGCTATACATTTGAAAAAGCGTGGCAGAAGTTGTCTACGCATGACGATCTCGGTGTCTTTAGCCACAGGCTTGTCTCTGTCTGTACCCCTGCTGTTTTTGGTTCGTGGGTGGAGTGTCGACAAAAGTAAGGATACCTGTAAGATGACTTGGGCGAGTAAGTAAACGACACGAGTGGAAATACCTAGCTGCCCAAAGCACCAATAAAAGGTTCACTACAGATGTAGGCCAGAGCGTAATGCATGCTTCAAACAACATGGCTCATTGAATATCATGCAAGGCTGAATTGGAAACGGCTCAATCTTGAGATTGGCCTACCTGCGAACTGGAGCTCTCTGCAATGCAACGACAACAGAGTGCGTTGTCGACTTACTCAGTTTTATACTGTCACGGTAATATTGCCTGGTTCACATACGCATTTGCCATGTCATTTAGCGTTTTGGTGTTTACAATTTCTTCTCGTGCAAATGTGAGCCGGGGTTGCATCAGTGGGATTGTTTTCTTTACGAGCATGCAGAGGTTCCATTGCACTCTGTTGCCCTCTTCAAACACTTTACAGCTGCAGAGCCAAGTCAAGGGTGGCGCTGGGCTCCAGCTTCAAACCATCCCGGCAACGAGTAGCAGCATTATACAGCGCCCATGATCGCGATAGACCATCGTCCATCGTTGTATTCTTCAACTTGTACAGCGCGTCAGTCTGGTTCACGGTTGCCGCGTTTACAAGCAGCAGTGAAAGCCATGTGACGGTCGTGTTAACGTCGACCACGATCTTTTCCTTGGACAAAATATCGTTCCACTCCTCCTCCACAAACTCCGGTGTACGCGCCAGCTCATTGACCGGAGACACTGGGATCATTTGAATACCGTGAATCGCGTACTTTTCATCAAGGAACCATGTGTTGTAGAAGATCTTTGCGTCAAAGTAGATACCCGTCACGTGGTTGCGGACGATCTCAGGGGGTGGATGATGTTGTCCGATTTGAGCAGGAAGTACGTTCGAATAGCACGCGCATCAAGACGCAACATAAGGCTTCCCAGGTCCTCCACAGCCTTGTTCCCAGTCACTCTACCCCAGAGCGTCATACCGTAAAAGAAATTGATATCTTCGGAAGTGCTTTCCTCGTCCTTGCCGCTGTCAATCGATGTGACACCGTGCGAGTACGAGTGGCCATGGTACCACGAAAAGTGTCGGAACCGAGTGAAATATTTGTCGTCGGAGCTCGGGTTAACCACATCACGCAGCATCGTCCAGATAATCTTCTCCAGCTCGGGCATGCGCGACCATGTCGGGTCCAAGTGCTTCAGCATGGCAGACGCCGTCACGAAGTAGCCGTAGTGGTAGTGGTGGTCATTGTACATGCCGTTGCCGAACTCAGTGTAAATGCTGCCTGTCTTGAAGATTGAGCTCGAGATGAGGCCGCTGTACAGCGTATCGTACATGAGCGGTGGCGACAACGTGTTGTTCAACATTGGCTCAATCATCGCCTCTAGTTTCTCCAAGCAGTACGACAGCAGCATAGTATCTGGGCCAACCACTGAACTGTCCGCCGCCATCAGACAAAGTGACGCGTACTTCTGGAAGTACTTGCCGTTGTAGTACCAACTGTCGGCGTCCATATCCCAGTCGTCCATGATGTCCTTCTGCAACGTTCTTAGCATGTCCGTCTCCAGAACAGTCAGAGGAGACGGCTTCCGCACCGGGTAAAAGTCGATCTTGAAATCGGCCTCCGGTTCCACGAACGACCACTTGGGACTAGTACCGATCGTCACCTGCGCCACCACCTTGCCACGAGCTGCCGTGTGTAGCACAATAGCACCGCTGGTGTCAGCCTTCGTAGGCGTTCCGCTCATTGAGTCAATCTGGTGAGGCAGTGCAAAATGCAAAAGCCCCTCCGAGTCGCACCCGGTGCCCTCCGTCTCCCAAGTCAACGAGTACCCCGTACGCGACTCCATCGACACCCTGCCACCGCGCACCACACACGAAGCGTACTTGTCGTAAACAGAATCGTCGGCACCTTCCGGAAGCACAGCCACACGCAGCGTACCCGAGTAGGCTCCGTTCGCGACAAGCGACGATCCCGATGCATTGACCGAGAACACGACCGACTCCTCGACCGAGAACGAAATGCTGTCATCGCTAGGATACAGCACCCATGTCTGGCTGTTGTTGAAGTGGATGACTACCCTCCCCACCACGGACTCATCGATGAAAGTGATGTTGTGCTCCGTGTCGATACGTGGAGTGAGTCCGTCGTACGTGGCAGAAATGAATGCCATTCCGCTGACAAGCGCTGAGTCCATACACTTGCCGCCGGCGATGTCGCAAGTTCGGACTTTGACGCCACCTTCATCCCACGCGTACGCCTCATACTTGGGCTCGTACAAGAAAAACTCCTCAGCTGAGAGTGTGATGTCGTTGTGGTACGAATGGTTCAACCATTTGACCGTGCCGTTCACCTCCGGCGCCAGTTCTCGATAGGTATGCGAGTAACACGTCTGTAGTCCATAGGGGCCTCACGAGGTAACTTTACCGCGTACGGATTGGAGTAAGCCTGGAAGTTCGTGACATTCTTATCGTCCGTGACGTGAATCAAGTTTCCCCACCAGTCATTTGTAGGAATGGGCTGATTCAAAGCCTCCTCAGCGACATTGATAATCGGCACAATCTTGTCGAGGCTGCCGTTGCGTTCGAAAAGCTCTTCGGAAGGCGCATCAGTTCCGAACGGTGCGAAGTACCCTCCGGTAGTCGAGTCTTGCTTTACTGTGTTCGGGGCGATGGTCCCGATCAACTTTTCCGTCGCGCCAGCTACGGTGCCTTGCAGAAAATTGTAGCCGTCACCTACCTCCGCATCGCCAAAAACGACAGAGATCTGCGCGGCGGTCGCTGTAAGTACAGCAGCCTGAAACCAGGCAGCTATCTTCATTATCGCTCCGAGTAGCTCACCCAAGAAGCTTCAGAGGATTGCAGGACTGCGCGTGTGTGCAGTAGGCGACAAGCGCGAAAGTGAACTGAGATCGGACTTCGACAGACGTTTGGACGCTCCATCAGGCAGAGCTCTCCCGGCTATTCTGTGGTCATTACGATCTGCAAAGCCAGCAGGAAATTGAAGGGGCTTGGGCTGTGCATGACAAAAACTCTTTGTCAAAGAGTTTCTTTGCGAGTGCTTTTATCAGTCCACCCTATACCGGGACATTCGCCACATGCAGATTTCAAAGCCGTGCTTGGCATTTTGGTCTCAGCTCATGCTAGGCAACACATAGCGTGCGTGTCGCACACCGGTGCTGGGGCCAGAGCCGCCAGTAGCAAATTGCAATGACGCCACCAAGGCCTTTCTTCTGTGTCCATGAGATTTGCTTCAACGTCAGTTCGCAGCGTTACGCGTCCAACGCTAACACTCGCGTTTGGAGTTTGCGTTTGATCATGGCCATACCAGTAGATGGTAATGATCGGGCCAGGTACGTCGTTGGTATCGGTCCATAGGTTTTCTCCTCTGTTCTTAGCGAAGAGACTAGCGATATACGGTTCTACTGTGTATCCCTTTTGCACCTAGCTTTCCGGCTAGACTTCTCATGTTGTGTTGGCATTTGTAGTTGTCCTAAACCGACCGCGTCGACTCCACTCTGCCGCGGACTGCCGTAACCCTGTAAAAGTGCTCATGTAGACATTCTCTGTGTAATAACACTCGGTACATGTCGTAATGTTGGCGTTGTGTGAGTGGTCGAGCTAATTGGAATTTTCACATGCTGTAGGTAAAAGTGTGCGATGTTTACGAGCGCAATAATCAACTGCCTCGATTTCACCACGGAAGTTGGATTTGCTGTTTGGCGCACTGTGACCCAGCCGGTGTCGATCGATCAACAACTCGTCGAAGTGATTTTCTGTCGAGCACAGGCCGTGAATAACATGAGACTGCGGCATGACTCACCTGCTGCGTTTATCGTGATGCCAAAAACGTCTGACGTCATCTCATGCAATTTGCGTAGTCAGTTGAGCTAACATTTCCTCCCTGCTCTTCTAAACTCCTTGCTGAAGGATCTGTACCCTTCGCTCTACACCAACCACTGCTCGTTATTATGTAGCTAACATGTTGACGCGGTCACATGCCGTTTGTTATGGCGGCTGGACAGAGTCCTGGCTATCAGGTTGCTGCAGTTGAGATACTGGCAGACAAAATGTGATAGTAGAAATTTATCGCTGAACCTGATGAGATAGTGATGGTGGGAGACGGCGATCCTCGAGCCACCTCGCAGACAGGTCTGGGACTCGTGAGATCAAAGGGGGCTTGTCAGCCTCGAGCTTTTCCTCCTCGTGTACGACACGTTTGTAAAGAACAAATACACTTTCCATTTTGCGGGATTGTACACAACAGAACGCTACCAACTCTACCAAGTCAACTCCCACGCACGTGTGTTACCTCTGGACGTCGATATCTGCTACTGGCGACCATGGATCTCTTCAAGGCGCCGTGGGTCTGGATATTTGCAATGCAGATTCTGCATGCTTCACAATTTAAGAACTAGTGGTACAAAGTGAAGAATTCAGCGAAACACAGCACGAGGATATTGTAAAAGTACTCTACTCCACATAAGTACAAACAAAATATCCTATATTTTGTTTGTATTTATGTGGAGTAGAGTACTTTTGCCTGCTGACGTCGCACTGTGCGACGTCAGCGGGCATATCTCGGCTTGTAGGAAGAGCTATAAGATGCTATTTAGATATGTTACTCCTACACTTACAGCTACAGAGCATGCGCTAACATCGCTGCTTTTCAGGTTTTTGGCTGGGCTGGCATACAAAATAGCAGCTTCAGTGACAGCATAGTATCGCCTCCTTTTTCTGTCAAAACATACACCTTTTATGAGCAATATAAAAATTATATATTATAAATATCGTACTTAT
Organism: Phytophthora boehmeriae; assembly: GCA_011947355.1. NCBI lineage: Eukaryota > Oomycota > Peronosporomycetes > Peronosporales > Peronosporaceae > Phytophthora > Phytophthora boehmeriae. Next base: position 437,659 of record JAAVTJ010000008.1, read on the forward strand.
CGGAAGAAACACGAATGGCGAAAAAGCTGTTGCTGCCGGCTCCAGATGCTACTCGAAGCCGTTCAGGTCTCAATGAGCCGAGGGAAAGCCCTCGCAGACCAATAATATTGGTGGATCATCGGACTTCACGATGGCGGGGTCTCTCTCCGCAAAATTTCGCGGAAGGCGATCAAGGAAGAGCGTGAACCGCAGATCGACAGTGGCAGCGAGGGACCAAGGGCAGGGCGGTGGCTAGCACTGACCGAGAGGGAAGTGCGGCAGCTTGTTCGTGCAGCTGTGGCCGGCATCAAGTTCGCGGCAGAGCTCAAGGTGGACCTCGAGATCAAGGCGCCTGAGCGGACGGTGCAGAGGCTGCTCCAGCGTGTGGACCATCTGGTTTACACCACGATGGACCACACGCTGCCTCTTACTGCAGTCCATAAGGCAGCCGCATCAGCTGTGCTGAAGAACACATTTTAGACCCAGGTACTTACAATTATCTCGATCTATATTGAGTTAACAGTGCTAACTAGTTTTCGTCATTATGAGTAGGAATATGGAAATATACTGTATTTTCTAACGGAAAAATGTTCAACCTTGACGGCCGTGACGGCTTCAACTACTACTGGCGTGACATGCGTCAGACAGCACAGACTTACATTCGTCGACAGAATGGCGGCGGCAGTGTCGTGATATGGGGCGCTATTAGCGCAGAGGAAAGAAACGAGTTGGCCATCCTGCGAGGTTGACAGAATTCAGGAGACTACATCTATTCTCTGTCTGAGTATATGTTGCCGTTTGCGCACCGACATTAAGATGTTGATTTTATTTTCCAGTAAGATAACGCATCTATGCATGCCTTGCATGAAACGACGAGTTTCTTGCTGCAAAATAATGTCAGCGCCATGGTGTAGTCAGCTCGGGCTCCTGACTACAATCCCATCGAGAACGTCTGGTCGGTATTAGCAAGCCGCTTATATTCCCATGGCCTTCAGTACCGTAGTGTTGACGATCTTGAGATACTATCCTCTGTACTTGGGACTCCATCGAACAAGAGTATTTACTTCAGCAGGTGGACCCCATGCCGCACCGCTGCCTTGCTGTCATCAAGCAGAACCTCACTAGGTACAAACTTTAATATAGACGTTTGTATGGTGCTCATAAGAGGTGTATGTTTTGACAGAAAAAGGAGGCGATACTATAATTTTGTCGCTGTCACTGAAGCTGCTATTTGGTATGCCAGCCCAGCTAAAACCTGAAAAGTAGCGATGTTAGCACATGGGCTCTGTGTAGAGTAACATATCTAAATAGCATCTTATAGCTCTTCCTACAAGCCGAGATATGCCCGCTGAAGTCGCCCAAAAACGGGGTCTAAATGATTTGGCGTGCACTGTAGTCTCGGTTTTCGAAGAAGCTCTAAAAATTTGTTTTATTTGTTGATTTTTAAATTTACACACTCTCTGATTGCACTTTATGTGCAATCAGAGGGCAACGAACAACATTTTTCTTCCCTTTGTCGACACGGGTACTATTCACCTGGGTGGAATTAAATATATAGCGAGTATATAATTCCGAGGGTGGTAAAAACAGCAAAAGCTTAAAGGTGTTTTGCTTTTGTTCATTGGTATCCTTCCCATTGTACTAGGTAAAAAAACTGATTGTTTACCCACCGCTTTGCGTAGACGCCTTCAACATTAAACGTTTGCTCGCCGTGACCACGTCGTGTTTGTCGATCGGAAGCAAAAATACTACCTTCTCTACGACGCTCTTCCCGTAGCCCACCTCCGATGATTAGTCCTCCTTCGGCAATCGCTTGCGTCGAAACGTCTCAGTTGAGACGCAGCTGGTAAAATGATCCGTCGAGGTGCCGTTGAAAGCTGCGAGTGTGCCGCTGCCGTGAGTTCAGAGGTGTCATTCCAAGTAGGAAATTTCAGAAATGGAGATAAGTGCATGTTTAAACGAATATGAGCTGTCATCGTGTAATTGTATCTGTATTTTCTTTTTCTGTTACATACAAATTCTTGAAGCACAACTTTACAACGGTCTTTTCAAAAGTTACAATTGCTATACGACGAAAAACCACTTTAGTGTAGCATAAGAGTACTAGTGGAATTTCTGAATACTCACGCTGACATGGCTACTGGGTATAAATCTGTGCACGTTGCCGCACTATTGACAATGATGTGGCACACGTTTGGACGAGCAATCGATACCTGTTATGCACACAAGCAACAACTTTCAATTGCAACATCAGGGGAGCATTTCTTACATATCGCTCGGATTAAAACATCAGTAGTACAAGGCGTATCCATTTACACGTCTCCAGAGCGATGGCAACAGTGTATGCTTCATGGATTTGGACTCCTTTTTATATGCTACGATGAGCCCTCTGAGCATCTCTTCCCGTTGGGTCCCCGATTTGCGGAGACTGATCTACGTGGCGGAAAACCACATTCACAAGAAGAAGCATTTATGCATCGGGAGGGCCTGCTATCTGAAGATGATGACGCGGTAGTGCAGCCACCTCAGAAACGCCAGTGAAAGAGACCAAACGTAGCCATTTACGTAACGGAGATTATTAGAGAAACCCTCAAAACCATGACGCCCGCTGTTCGCATGATGGTTACTGCAAACATGACCAGCCATTCACTGCGTCGTGGAGCTGCTCGCTAGGGATGCTCTGTAACAGTGCGCACATGCTTCGAGTGGGGTGCCCACTTGAGAACACACTGGCAAACCGTAAATCACACTCAAGTCGGCATGCTGTAAGTGGTTGTAACTCTTTGTTGTCATCTGCATTGGAAAACGTACTAGCACAACTGGTTAATATTAACGAGCGACTCGACAGGCTAAAAGACATACAAACGCGATTGCTCGCACGATCAGAAGCCACGGAAATCACTGCGCCTGCAACAACCGTTGAACCGGCCGCACCGTTGCTAAACTCGCTTGCTGGACCCTTCTTCAGTTGGTATACTGACCATATCTGGGAAACAGTAGAAGGAAAGAGCGTACAAAACAAGCGCGCAGAGGTTAAAGCAGCTGTCAACATTATGATTGTACTGTACCAGAAGCCTCCTACAATACCACCAGAGCATAGCCGAGCTGACACCGCCGAAGCTACTGCGTACCAGCGCTGGAAGAATGCATTGTGGACACTTGCACTGGCCATGGACGCTGCTGCAAATGAGCGTCTGCAGTCCTTCGATAAGAAGAAAGGCACTCGCAAATCTTCGTCGCTGAGAAAACGGTGGCGGCATCTGCGCAGCTCGCATCCTGACGCATATCGCTCGCTTGGTGCTCAGTACCTTGCACTCAGATTTCATTGCTCCATTGTAGATGACTACACTCCAATATCGCACCAGTGGTCGGCATCGGAGCTATCATAGCGTACACACGCCTTCAAACACACAGACACAACACACAATCAAGGTTATACGAGCTTACCCCCGGCTGAAGTCGAACCAGCAGCTTGAAGATGTTTTCTCCCGCTCTACCACTGAGCTACGGGGGTGTAGGAAGGATAGAGGTAAAGCGCTTCTAAAAACACAAATTGTCGCTTAAAGTGACTGGAGACTTGAGCGCTACTTGTCGAAACTTGCTGAATGAGGAGGGAACCAGGCTGTAGCAACTGATAACCATCAAATTGCAGGCAATTCTTTTAAGACTCAATTCATTGAATTGTGTTTAGACCCTATTCTGTCCAATCCGGAACGGATAATTCGCTGATGAATGGACAGCTTTCATCCGGCATGATCTGTGATTTTGTATGGATTTAATCCGGAACAGTTTCCGGAATCCGCTAATTACTGTCGAACACCCACCAAGGACAACCGTCGAATTGTATCTACGCTTTAGGTATTGCAATTTCATTCTTCATTCTTCGCTGTTGCCTTAAACACTGCTTTCTATTGATCTATCGGACCACTTTTACATCTAACTCTTTTCATTTCTATAGTCAACTATCACTATATAATTTTTATATTTCAGACTTAACGAGATATCTCAAAGCGCAATTGTAATATTTCTGTTGTTAATCGTAAAATTGCAACCTTTGATTGCTTATTCCACCGAGTTCCGACGCTGTCGTCCATTGGAGTTGGCAGACCATTGCATAACATGTTCAGTCGGAGAAAAGATGTACATAGCTACTTCTCATTATTAAAACGTTGGAGATACAGTTTCCCACATCGCACTTCTTACTTTGATATCCTTGATCACATGTTAAAGCAAATAATTGATGATTTTTTTGTGTTGAGACCATGCAACGCGACGTCCTAGCTACTTCGCATTGTGAAAAACTGGCGTTGAGACTCCTAACTACATCTCACTTTAAATATTTAGCGTTACTACAACAACGACAAAGTCCATCTTACTTTCAAATTTCCTTCCGACTACAACAAGCTTCAGCTACACAACCCAGCACGATGCAAGTCGACAACCAGTACGACGCTACTTCCGACGATGGTGACAACTACGACGAGGATGCGTAGGAGTTTGGCATCCCATCTGAAAGCGAAGGTGAAAATAAAGCCAAATGCGGCGAAGCAATAAAGCATGCTGTCGATGACATCGCGGCAGAAATGTAAAACGCTCTCGGTGGTGTCGAGAACGGCTTTTGGCCAGCGGATGGCGGGAAGCGACTCGAAAATGAATCTGACCAAAAGAAAATGAGGACGCGGAAGATGACCAGGGTGAAGCGGTGCATTTGGGAAATTCCGAAGACAAGTTCACCTGTGGAAGATATCTGGAGACAAAAACCCCGCCGACATCATGACAAAACATTTAGTGCTAGCAAAATTTAGCCGGATGAAGCAACCGATGGGAATGGTCCCCGGGACTGTGTTGACGCCACGGGAATCTAAGAGAAAAGCTTCTTTTCAGGACGGCGTACCGACCGACCAATACCGACCGAGCAAGCGTAACGTAAAATGAGTGGAACTTCGTGGTGGATTCCGAAGGTGTGATCTTCGGAGGACGGCGTATTAGAACGCAGTGACTGCACGACTGAAGCGAGCTGTGTGCCGGAGTCTTGAGACACGGCGTTTGTTGTTCTGTGGTTTTCTTTCTATCGTTGTTCTACCAGGCAGTCGTTAGTTAACGATATCCTCCCGAGTTGAGCAGAGCTAAAGAGAAAACGAGGAGTGAAGTTGCTATCGAATCTTGTCTTTGCTAGAACTCAGATTGCAATAGGGTTATGAGCCCAAGGAGGCTAACCAAGATAAAGAAGACAATGATGAAGCTGACAGCGATGCGAGTGAAAATAAACAAGACGATCAAGGAACCCGCCATTCGACCGTGATTATGCTGGATGGGTTTTCGTACACGTGGTCCCGAGCATCGTGTCGCGAGACCTTGGTGTTGCTTGCAAAGCAAATTTATCAATGAGGCTTCTGAACTAACTTGTCCTGAATTTCGATCCTCCTATGCAGCTCACGATGGCCTTCGCCATCGTCAGGTTAGACATGCAATCTACGCGACCTCGGAGATGTAGTAAACAAGAATCCAGTAGGGACGGCCAGCAACTATCGAGTCCAAAGGCTTGGTGGTATACGCGCAGCTCGTCATTGAGCAGAGTCTTGAAGCCACAGGCCGGCAGGGACGAAACGCGGTGTCCGTCACTTCCTGCTTCCATCCACCGATCGGCCGGCAGCAGCAGGAGCTTGACTAGCCTTCTGATGACATACGACACATCGTCAAGAAAACTCTCTTATCACTGCAGCATCTACCGGCGCACTGGCTGCCGAGGCAAGGTTGATTACTGCTTGCGTACGAGTCAATACATAATCTTTGTCCGACACACATGTCGCGACCAACCGATTGTGCAACGCCGCATCGTTAACGTGACGAGGCAGATGCAAGCTGAAATTGATTGCATGGCAACGTCAGACCTGACGCTGTCGACACATCAAATCTGGGACACTATCAACAACTAGGACTTATCGTCTATACCCAGTTGTTGTGATTGAAGGGTTAGCCCACGATCAAGTGTTTGCCCAAATTCATCGTGTCCGACGGCTTCATTTTGGTGGAAACATTCACGGGGTGGTAGAAGTGCCAAATTTGAGTCTGGTTGCCGGGACTCAACTAAAGTTTATTCAGTATCACTCTAGTTTTTACGAGAATTGAAACTTGCAGCGTTTGATTGGATGGGCTCATCCATGCTTGCTAGAGCTCCTGTTGTACCCTGGTCTTCACGTGTTCGTTAACGGGACCTTTCAAAGTGTCCGTCGTCAAATTTCATCAGTGTGCGAACATCATGGTGCACGATCCATCTAGTCGTGTTTACGTTCCAGTGTTTTACACTTTATCCTGGGGACCTAAAATCTACCACAAATCTGGGCAATACGTATAATATTGATATAGTTATGGGCATTTTACGTCGCTCCTAACGACAGCGCGAACTGCTTCTACCTTCACGAGGATGCTTCGTTTTGTAATAGAAGCTACAAGCCAACAACTTCGACCGGCTAAAGTTGTGGTCGACTTTGAGCAAGCTTTAATCGATTCGGTTTGGGGTGGTGTTCCCGGACGCTCGTATCGTCGGATTTTTATTCACTTTAAGCAGGGGACACGGCATCGAATGGTAGCACTACGTATTCCAGCTGCAGAAATCGGCTTAGCAATGGAAGTCGGGGTTCTTGACATGCATACCGTGATTCCTGCGGAACATGTTGATCCTCATGGAATTGCTTTCGTTGGGCGTAAATTTTGCCGAGAATGACTCAACCGGGAAACCCCGTATTCTGCTCAACGGTGGACTTAATTCTGGAAATATGTCGCGTATCAACTAAGGCCATTGACATCTTAAGCATAAGATTTATTCAATACATGGTTGCACTTAAAAAAACATGGACACATTTTAAATATAATTCATATTTTGATTTCAAAATACTTTGTATTTCGAATATATATTTTTTTTTGACGGTCTGGTTTGGTTTTTTCAGCGATTCGGGTTGTGACGCTTTGCTCGGCCCCAACATGCTCTACAAGCGCCAACACCACAGCTGACATGGTTTCGATCGAATGAAGTTATGAGGTCCAATTTCGGCAACGCCCCGTATATCATCCACGTTGGGTCACGGTTTGGGTCACGTTTTCAGGAGAGACTCAATAAGACCAAACCCACCGGTGATAAAAAAATCGTCCATATAAGATCATAGGCGATCAGTACCTGATATTGCTGACGCCTGCGCTTCTATTATTAATGACAGGTTCATCATTTTATACAAGTCCGCTACAATTATAAACATGGTATACTGCCATAAGGAGAGTATCGTTATAAGGAGATATACATTATATTCGTGAATCTCTTGTAGACTCTGAAATAAATTTCAGAGAACACAATGCTTCTTCAAGAAAGTGGCAAGCCAGTTGCTGCTGGAACAACTGTCACGAACTCTATAGGAGTAGGTTCGGTGATTCTTAGTTAACAAATTGAAGAATGAATTGACAGTGCTCGGTTGCCCCGCTAGCTCCGGTAGTGCTCTATGGGTGCTACTATATGTCCTTTATTTGAGGCATAGCAAACAGAATGCATCCACAACTTTGCACGAAATAGTGTCACACTCCCTACCATAGGCGGCGGAGTAGCGGTTGACGCGAAATGCTCGGAGACGTATTGTTGGACAGGATGATTTTGTACGAGCGTGGAAGGCGTTGATGAGTTACTAAGTTGCTTTCGGGTTCCCATGAATTTGTCGTTCCGGCAACATACCATTGCACATAATATTCGGATTCACCGCTAACAATTCGGTGTCCTAGGATTTGTTTGATCTAGAGACTGGTACTTCCGTCGCGGGTAATCAATTTTGAAACGCGGTCGTCGTGCGTACTGGAGTCGTCTGGCGTGTACGTCCTCAGCCGTGACACGTGATTTTGTTTTTGGCCTGGTGGAATCCCGAGCTGGTAGGTATCTGGTATCGTTGTGGTGTGAGTTGAGTATGGCCCGATGTACTCGACCGCAAGTAACCTCTTTCCGTCGCTACCAACGTGGTGGAGCGCGAGATTTGCGGTGTTCAAAATTAATTCATCGCCACACAAAATGCAATTGTGGGTCGATTCTGTTCGTGACAATACTTCGTCCTTTGCTGTGCTTGGGCTAGCGCATCTTGACACTTCGTCAAGATGGCTTGTTGTGCTTCCAGAAATGGAGATGCAGACATGGGACCATAACGCGGTGGAAAGTCCAAACCACTGATCGAACGCGGTAGGTAGCCTAGGTCGGCTACGGTCACGAAGGCTCCATTTTAATGCTGGTATGCACTCGTGCGTTGTATGCAAATTCAGCTAGCGCGAGAAACTCGTGCCAATTTGATTGGTGTTCGTCTACGCAAGCTTGAAGGTATCGCCGAGGAATCTATTTTTGGCCTTCGTTTGTCCGTCGGCCAAGGGCTTGAATGCACTGCCTGGCCAGAGTTGGAGCCTCGACAGTCTTTCTCACAGCTTCGACGTGAACTTGTGGAAGAAAGACCCATTGGAACAACTAAATACTTAAAGAGCCACCCGGCGTTGAGAAGCCGTGTACGGTATGTCGTTTTCGGACTTGGAAGAAACCTGACAGCAGAGCTTTGACGGAGAAAGGCTTTACTTTCCTCATTGCGTCGTAAATTTCTTCCTTGCGAGGCTCAGGTGTTGCTGGAAGCCGAAATTATGTGTTGATGCCGCAAAATCGTGTACAATCCGCCAACCTATAGCCTTCTTCAATCAGACGGTTGAAGCTGGATACGGAGATTTTGATCGGTGAATAATGCCAGCCTCAAACATTTCCTTTGTCCATGTACGTATTGCAGCTTTCGTTCAGGCAAAACTGTTTTCGAGAAACACGTTCGTCATCCAGAAGCTTGATTGCAGTAACAATGTCGTCGAAGCGAATTGGGGTTTCCGTTGGCAATTCAGCATGAATCACGGCGTCGTTGTACTTGAGGCCGATCAATTCCACAGGGTGTCCTTTTCTTTTAAGGCGTTCCAGTCTTGAGCTAATTGCCGGTTTGCTGTCTCGCTATCCGGGTCGTGCTAAATCAAGATAAAAACATTGTCATTCGGTCTTGGACCTTTTTGCGGCACTCATCCTCATGGTAATTTTTCTTCTTGCAATAATCGCAGGTTAGCAATTGCTCGCAGACTTGGCGTCATTGGCCTTGTTTGCGGACTAGTTGCCAGGTTTATGATTAACGCTTGCCGGCTTATTTTGCTCCGTGCCTTGCGGCCAAGTTAGCGAGGGTTTCGCATCCTCAAAACGCTGAGTAATCTCGATCGTTTGGTTCAGGGTTTCAGGCACATTTAGTGAAATATAAGCGGACGTGTCGAGACACAAATTCTGCTGGAAAAACCAACGCTTGACGACTTCAGGCAGCACCTTGCACTTGCTCTTGCAAGTGGACACGGAGCGGGATGTGTATCCCTGCTGGGACTTCGTGGCTTTTAGCGTGCACATTTTCAGTAGTCTTGAACTTAAAATCTTTATCGTCAAAGCAAGCTCGGAGGGGCTCTATGAAGAGGCTCCAGGTCATCGGGCTTGATCCCATCGAGATCTTGACATCGCGATATCACGCCTGAACGTCAACACTGAGATTTGCAAATAGCATATTTGGGAAGGACGACAAGAGTTCCTGCATCTCGTGCTTGAATTTAGATAGTACTGCTCCATGCTAACATCCATAGCTCGAGATCGTCATTTTCTTTGCCTTCGAAGCGAAGTGAGTCAGACTTCGCTCGTGTCTGCCTCGAATGAGACTCTGCTTGTAAAACCTGCTGCCGCATATGATCTGTCTGAGCAAACAGTTGAGTCACTGGAGCCGTTTGCTGCTGGGTGGCTTGCAGTGTGCACTGCAGCATTTGTACCAGCATTACTGTTGCCTGACGATGCGATGCCCGCGGAGCCTGACTGGCCTGGTGCAGTTTATCGTTGTGTCGCAGAAGCATTTGTCGATGTGTATAAATCACCTAACACCAATTATTTATATCGCGGATTTTCAAATTGGCGGGTTCACTATTGAGCTGGTTATTGTCGAAAATGTCGAAATGATTTAGGTACCTACACTCTTTTACATCGCAGTTGACGGTCACTCCGAACAGCTTGCAGTAAAAGACGAAATGCACTTTCAAATGCGCACCACAGTATCTCGACATTCGCGATGCTGATATCGTGGAGCGGTGGGTTGGTGGCACATCCGATGTGCAAACGACTGATTCAGTATTCATAAGCTGCTTCAACGCGACATTGTTTCTTCAGATCTCTCTCCCAGCGATTTGAGAAACCAACAGGGCACTGCTTTAGAGGACCATCATAGTCCGTGTATTTCCACTCAGGAACCGGACAACCATTTTGAGCAGTGTCTATTCCCTCAATGTAAAGTTAATCAATTTGACGTAGTTGCTTCCGCTCGAGACAATATCACCGAACCTCAAAACCTCTGAATTACTTTCACATCGAGAAGTCGAATAGCTGGTCGAATCGGAGGATCATGAAAGTCACCTACGTTTTCCATCTATTCAGTGAGCAGATTTTCTTTGTTGGCATCGCGTGTATTGCATCGGTGACAGTCGAGTGTGGAGAGTCCTCCTATTAAAGGATTGTATTGTTGCTTTGTGTGTAGCTCGCATTTCGGTAACAATTTTGGCTGGAACATCGAATAATAGTTCCATCGGACCATAAATTCACACAAAACCCTCAACAGGTCTACACCCACACACTTGTAAACCGAACGGTTGTACGTAGAGATCCGTGTAGCTGACGAACGGTATGGATAGACTTGCCCACTGCAATCCAGATAGCCTTCTCATCGATACTTATATTTCCTGAAAACATTCAACTTCGACCACCATCGGGATGATACGACTCTACTTAGTTTTGAAGAAACGGTTCCAGTAATAGCTCTCTCCTGCATCTAGTTGGGTGCTTCCGGAGATATGTCATGGTATTTTCCGCGCTCCATCATAGCTCTTAACCCCAGCCAGAGATCGTAAAGTGCAAACACTTGAAACCCTTACTTATAGTATAGCCACGAGCCTCTTCAAAGCCAACATCAGCTGCATGTTCGACATTGTACCGTTCTATGTACTTCCGGAAAAGTTTGGTAACATAAAATGTGCACACCTATCAACAAAAGCCTTCATCTGTTTGCGGGAGAAGCGTAAGATAGCGGCGAACCATCAAGTCCCTCCCTGTAAAGTTTTGAACAGAAATGTGTTTGAGTGTGTTGTAGTGAGAGTTTCCAGTCAGACCATAGTTTTGGATACTTCTTGATTCGATTGTAGGAGTTGAGCGTCACGTGATTTTGTGCGCAGGCTACCATCTGTCGAGCCATCACTTGGGCCCACCCTCCTATGGCCCACCTGTCCGCACGTGGGACCGTTGAGTCTCTCAAGGAGTCGTAAAATACCACTGAATCCCGAAAGGCTCGGGTAATTGTTGATGGGCGAACCCTGGCAATCATTGCTCATTTTGGGTTACCTGTGATAAGATCTGTTATATTCGATGGATGTATAACACTATTATTCAATAATCTTTTATTTTAGGATACAGGTTTAGTAATAACAAAAATAGATTTGGTGATTTCACGCAAAGCCATATTTGTGGCACAGATTCCACGTGAAACCATATTTCTACCGATAAATTGAGAAAGGGACAGAAAAAAGCAAGGAACGCGTGACTGTGCATCACGACGAACACGGACGGCACAGATTTCACACGAAAAATAGTTTTTTCTACACAGATTCTACGCATTATTAGTCACCATTATTTGTTTTTAAAAGTGTTTAACATCGCTATAATAAAACACTAATTAGCAAGCCATTATAGCTTTATGCCAACGTTGGTCACAGGGACTGTTGGTCACCCAGTTTTGTTGTATTTAGCGCTGTCAGTTGCTTGCAATATGAACAACGAATCTGAGCGGACTCTCGTGCGTATCCAGCGATTGCATTGATGTTGTCCGTAGCTTGCTCGAGAATTATGTTATATATTAAAATTAAAAAAATTAAAAGTAGTTTAAAAACATTATTTAGAGTGAATTGCCTTTTTGTTGATACATGCTGCTACACCCGAACAATTAGTGCAAAATCGATAGTTCCGGTTGAAGGCATTGTAGTTCAACACCCATACGATTTTCATATATTCGTTTTATATTGTATTCCCAGCGAATATTTCAGGACGTTTTTTCTGGATTTTAAATTTCAAAAGAAAGCCTGTGGCTGAGAACGCTTGCCATTCGACAAATCGATAGTTGACGCGAACATCGGAGTGTTGATCACAGAGTGAAGGATGCTGGAAGCACGCCTACAAGAAACAATAAAAAGATGAAGACATGGTAGGTGCTGCTATGGATCGTGATATCTTTAGAAGACCCGATCTTACTCTTGCTTTACAATACAACATAGCAAGTGGCGACAAATCAAATGCCAAGCTGCTCACGGCAAACTATGGACGACACGCAACGGAAGACGAACGACGCTCCAAAAACCAGGTTTGGGCTGCCCGCGAGAGATACGCCGCCCGAGTGCAGTTGTGGGGGCAAAAACTGCCGGCAGTGCCGCGTAAAGCGCTCGAGAAACAACGAGAAGAAGTTCGCCGCGAAGTCGAAATAGTGGCAGCTGCAATGGCGTCAGGCTCCGACGCTGAAGGTGAAGAATCACGTCCACGACAAAACCTTCACGTACGCCACATCACGACGATGATGTGACCATGGATGGAGATTGGTGTCGTGGTGCTAGCCAGGGATCGGAAAATAAAATATTTTATTTTACGGGGAGGAAGATGCCTGCATAATAGTAATGGCAATACTATTTAGAACAATAATAATTATTTTGCAATAACGTCAATATATTGCCACATCCACCGGTTCGAGGACGAAGCCGAACGTCTCCATGCACCCATTTTGGCTACGCTGGGCTGATGCCATGTCGGTCAAATAGTTGGGTTCTTGGTGGCGAGGTGCGATAGGAGGTTGGAATAGCTTTTAATGGGTGCTTGCTTGCGGTCTCCCTTGCAAATATAGCAGTTGTAACGGAAACCAGCTCCATCGTTGAAACAGAGCGCACAGATTTCAGAACGTGACGGCATTGAGGTGAGGTGGTGGTTGGAGGAAGTGCTGAGTGGTGTGCAAGTTTTGCAGAATCAGTATTTTTGGCAAGATTAGCACGGGGAAATGACAGAATGGTTGATCTCGGTGAACTTCTCTTGGTTTTATTATACGGACTCTGGGTCAGACCTTTTGGCAGTATTATTGGATATTATTGGCCAATTTTATTATTGACGTTGAGTGAATTGGCTCAATAATAAATAGTGTCATCACTATTATATTTATTATTGCCATCGAAGTTATTTTTTTCCGATCCCTGTTGGAAGGCGCCGTAGCTTGAATCTGTACAATAGTTGATGTGTGTAAGTAGAGACCCCTACAATATTCCGTAAGTCACCCCACGAGATTTTGGTAATGGATGCACCAATGAGGTTGTTCTCTGCCCACCAATCTGCTTCGGCCCGAGAGTGTAACAGCTTTGTGAGCTAGTGGACAAACAGACAACTATGCCTGCTACACCCAGCTTTGTGTTTGCTCGTTCTGCATCGTATCTACTTTCGCCGTGATAAGTTTGACGTCTGCGTTTCACAGACATTTCAGAATGTAAAACTTCGAATAAAGGCATTGACAATCTGGAGACATACCTGGAAAGTGTCGAAACACATTTTCAAGGCCCTTCAAGCAGCTAACCACCGAGACAAAGTAAATATTCTCCGCAGATATCCGCTTGCCATACACGAGGTAGTTTAATATTGTACATACGTCAGTCCCAGTTGTGCAGTGGATGCCAAGTAACATCAAGACTTGGTGCGGAAGGACAGTCGGCAACTGTGCTTGGTTTGGGTTGCTCGATATGTCTTTGTCTTCCGTCAGTTGAATAGCCGAAAGGATTCCCGTGGGTGATTCCGGACTGATGTTAGAAAAGGATTTGATCAGCGCTGCACTTGTTTTCTCGATTCCGATTGCGCAGATTTTTCCTTCATCTAGCCCCTTAGCTCTGTAGTGTGCATTTCCGTATTCGTCTTGCGTTTTGACCTGCTCGAGTGGTAAACATGCCAGTGCTTCTTCAATCAGCAGACGCGTTAACCGTGTCACTCGTTGCCGCAGTACAGTCATACTCGCCGTTGGATCTCCAAATGAGGCGATCAACTTCTTGCATGGAAACGAATGTGCCGATACTTCGTAAAAGCGAAATTGATAGTTCTCCCGTATCGCGCTTCTGCCTTGAGTTCTTGGCGGACCATCAAGACTCTGTCGAGGAACACACGCTGGATATCCACCTGAGTCCGTAGTGTAAATGTCTGCCGGTTGCAGAGGTGCTTGCCGAGGTTGACTGCTTCGCGCTTTTCTCGGGTGCGTTGATGTAGGGTCGACAGTCATGCGAGAAAGCACCTCTCGTCGTTTCTTGTATAGATTACTGATGGCGGCACGGCTTACGTTAAATTCATCGGCCAGAGCACACTGCTTCTCACCACTCGCGATCCTTGCAATAATCACTCGACGTTCAAACTCTCTTAGGTATCTCGAATTGCGTCCACGACGGGAAGATGTCGGCTGGATGATATCGCCTATGATGATCCCTGTTGTTTTCGAACCTGGTGAGCGTTCCGTGTCTGGGTGGTCTCTCGTCACTGAAAGTTGTGTGGACGATATCGGTTGGCGCTCTTTCTCGAGGAATTTAATTTTTCGTAGTGGGCGAATTGGTGCTTCATTTTCAGTATCGCTGCTTGGTGCCGTCTCTTCTTGTGCCCGCTTCTGCAACGAGCTCCTGATTTGACATTCTAGACTGTCCAAACCCCTGCAATTATCGCGCTCGAACTGGTGGATGCTCGTGTTGAAGAGATAGTTGGAATCGGGCCCGTCAACAGCCTTTGGCAGATAGGATGACAACCGAGGTAGTACGGTTTGGGGCATCTTTGTGTGATGAGGAATCGTCAGGTGCGGCTTCGAGTTTAGTCAATGTCTCCAGAATTGAGCAAATTTTGATTTGTTGCGCTCCATTAAAGTGTTATTGGCTGCATGCCAACTGGATAGATGGGAGGTGTCCAGCGTTCTTGGCGACATGCAAGTATTAATGATGTGTGGTATGCGTCAGTGCATACCTGCGAACAAATCACACGTTATTAATGCTTGCATGTTGAAGTGATCGCTTTTGACACAAGTAATTCAATGAAATGTGCAGATATCCAGAGCAACAGTGCCTTGAAGATATCCACGTTCGCCAGGACTCTGTCAAGCCGCCATAACAACCGACATCAACAGACCGCGTCAACACAATCAAGACTGGTTGGTGTAGATTCAGCAAGGGGTCTAGAAGAACAAAAGGAAATGATTGCTTACCCAAATATCACTCATGCATCTGCAGTCAACTGACTACACAACTGCGTAGTCTGATAAAAGGGGTACTGCTTCTTTTTCGCCACGAGAACGTCGTAGAGCATACGCAAGAACGACATCATTAATGCTGACAAAAACAAAAACATTCGCGCCTGCATTTTCTCTCTTGCACTCATACAAGTCGACCGAGTCAATTCTCTGAAAAACGGCAGCAATAACACAACTGAAGAAAGCAAAAAAAAAAAACATCGCCATCGACGCTTGCAATGGTCCAGACCAAAAATTAGCTGGTATATGCGTGGTCGACCCGACCAACCGCTACATCGTGGGGAACTGGGTGGTGCTTGATCAAACTGCTCTGCGGCAAATGGGGCAACTCGGTAGAGCGTTGTGGGTTAAGCACCAGCTTGCCCACTTCGTGACGCAATCACGGTGAAAACAGTGGCCACATTCCGCCGTAGTGTGAGGGTTAACCACAGTCAAACCCAGCTCGGACCAACAGATCGAACACACATCGTTTTCGTTCACACTTGTGACACCGATGGAAACCGGCTTTGATCCAGGAAATGTTTAGTTCTGGGCTTTGCGATAATCAACAAGCTGTTCCAGGGAATGGAGCCATGGCGTTCGTCCGCATCGAATCGATGGTATTTCTCGCCAACTGCATCCTTCCACGGCGAGATAATGGAGAGGTTATCATTTGCTTGCATACCTTCAAACTTCCACACGCAGTTGTAAAACCCGCATGTGATCGGCTTCACCGTAGAACGACACATCGGGCACTCCACTGAGTCGTCCAGCAACAAGTTAAACGAGCCAAACATCTTGCGGTGGATCGTTAAGTGCCCGAATGCAACGCAGTCGCGATTCTCGCATCGGCCTTCAATGTTCAGGCCTTCACTGGCAGTCCGCCACCTCGGTGCGCTTAAGTCAAACTCATGCTCGTTCAGCATCGAGTCGTCAGACACATCAGCGAAGATTTGGGGTGCAGTCCAACCTCCGCGAAGCCGCAGCACCAAGTGAAGAGTGGATTTCGTTGAAATATTGTACGACGAAAGCACACAATTGTCTTCAAGTTGTTGTCCAGCAAACACAAGACGCTGCTGGTCCGGAGGAATTCCTTCCGAGGCTTGAATTTTGCCTTTAACGTCATCGATAGTGTCGCTCGAAGCACAAGAAATCGTGATAGTTTTTCCTGTCAATGTTTTAAAGTAGAGTAGTAAGTCGGTTTGGAGCACTCTACGAAAACGAGGTTTCTCCCCGACCTCGACAATCAACCGTGGACTACCTCCGCCCAGTTCCGGGATTAGCGACCGCAAAAGTCGATTGCTATTCACTTTCGAACCATAAAGTAGAATGGCTTTCGCTTCACGTAGATGTTCGCCTCTCGTCGTTGCACAAATTTTCTTGTTGATAATCTCCATGAGGTCACACACCCGCAAGCCGTGAAATTTCAGATCCATTGTCGATACGTCCACCACACCTTTAAAACCTCGTTCCTGCGGCTCCGTCCAGAGGACTGGCAAAATGGTAGCAGACATGATAGACAAATCGAGCACAACGAACTTCGTTGAACGAAGCAAATTCAAAACTGGCAGTTGTCGGACGACCGGGGCTTTCGCAGCCTCTCATTTCCATAGTCTGTAGCTATCACACTTGTTTCCACTCCTAACGGGCATCGAAATCGATCCATCGTCGTCTGGGACGCGTAAGCAGATTTCCGAGACAGGAAGTACCGTTCGCAGCACATACCTCAATGTGGTCATCTAGTGTCCATCCATCCAACAATGACATGGTCCCGAATACTTTCCATTTGGCCGCGAATTCACCCTGACCCTAGCTTAGTCATTGCATCAAAGCAAAGAGTTTTCCATTTAGATGTCATACATCATAATGTTCTGAATAAGACTACTTTTATCCCTGAGCTCGATAATCTCGGCACTTCTCATTCTGCTTGCCACGAAAAAAATAATCCTTGCGTAAAGAAATAAAAAGCGAAGTGCATGCGTCGCCACGCCAACCCGCCTCGTAGTTCCCGCCACCGTTGACGTGTTCAAAGCGATTCATGGTTGCTGCATGTTTTTCTGTGAAAAGCAGCTATAGATCCGCGCGGCACACCGGGCAGGTAGGCAACATGTCACGATTATTGCACCAGACGGACAAGTTGCTCACACAGGAGCGGTGAAATTGGTGGCCACATCGGCCAGTATGAAGCGAAGAACTGCCAAGCTCAGACCAGCAGATCGAGCAAATGTTGTTCGTCCTAGCGGTGATGGACCTTCCAGATGAGCACAACCTCGCCTGGGTCGATTCCTCTCTCGGCTTGACCACAATCAACAGACTTTCCCACTCAATGGAGCCGTAGCCTTCCCCAGCAGCAAAGCAATGATACTTCCCTCCAGTTGCATTCTTCCATGGGAAGCAAACAGAGCACCCATCATCCGCTCGAACTCCTTCAAACTTCCATGCACAATCATAGAAACCACAAGTGAGCGGCTTCACCTTGGAATAACACTCTGGGCACTTGACATTCTCTCGCAAAAGATTGAAAGAATCAAAATGATTCATGTGAATAACGTTTTGCTTGAACGCAGCGCACGAGGGATTTTCGCAGCGGCCTTCGATGTTGAGACCTTTGCAAGCCGTGAGCCAGTCAGGTCCATCTGTGCCAAATTCAATCTCTCTCAACAAAGACTTGTCGGAGACATCAGCGAAGGTAACGCGGCGACGTTGGGTAAGTTCTTGCACATTGCGTATGTCACGTCCACCGCGGAGTCGCAAAGACAAACACAGCGTTGATCCACTCTCAACTCTGTACTCCGAAAGTGTTCGATCATTTTCAAGATGCTTGCCCGCATAGACAAGTCTTTGGTTCTCCCGGGGAATACCTTCACAAACTTGCACTCGACGCTTAATCGACAGTATCGTATCCGTGCTTGCGCACGTAATAGCGAGAGTTTTGCTCTTGGGTGTCTTGACGAATATCTCCATGGCAATTCCGCTCTTCTGACTTGACCAGGCACAGACTGTCGCAACAATTCGCGGGCTGCTTCCCTCTAGTTCGGGGATGATCGATTCCAACAATCGGGTTTCTTGCACGCGAGTGCCGTACAGCAAGATCGACTCCACCCGCAGAGAATTGCTCCAAGCTGGAGTATCACGCATTTTCTTGTTTAGGGCAGCAATGAAATCCCTCACTCTCGGTTCTCGTCGATTTGTACCCGGAAAATCGTCCTTGTGGACATCCAAAATACCTTTCAAGCCACCATCGCTGACGTCCTTCCAGAGAACAGGAAGATTCCGTGCGGAGGTTGCCATTGTTGAGTCAACTTCGCCAATCTGCGCCAAATTCAAGAATGAGCAAGTTGAATTTCGGCTTGACTCAACTTAACGGTGCCACAATGCCAGAATTTCCCAGAAACTTCATGTGTCAAATTCCATCCCGTGGTTCGACAGGCAGTTGACGTCTATCGCCATAAACGCAAAAAAAAAAAACTTTTGATGGCTTTGTGAACGTTCTTACAGTATCAACCGTAGTTTTTCTAGGTAATGCCTTCGCCGATAACGAGAACAAGAACAAGAATGAGTTTCATAGCGTGTTTTCCGACGTTGGGTGAGCACAAGATAATAAGAGAAGA
This sequence comes from Phytophthora boehmeriae, assembly GCA_011947355.1. Classification (NCBI taxonomy): domain Eukaryota; phylum Oomycota; class Peronosporomycetes; order Peronosporales; family Peronosporaceae; genus Phytophthora; species Phytophthora boehmeriae. Next base: position 456,635 of record JAAVTJ010000008.1, read on the forward strand.
TGTGAGTGGTGGCGCAAACCCAATGTCCACTCGTGAGATTAGATCACCCGCTGGTCGCAAACAGTTTGCGTTTACTTCCACTCCGCTTCGTTGACAGTCGTCCCAAAGAATCACGAATGAAAAGGAATGTATTGAGATATAGTCGCCGTGGCTATTGAAGTTTTAAACGTGTCTGAACACGAAGACAACAGCTAGTCTAGTCTAACAGCGTGGAAGCTTGGGTATTCCAATCCAGGAAACTAGCGTACTACAAGACGCCATCGAAGAAACTAGGACAGAACCTTATAAACATACTCGTCGTAGATCGGGTGGAACTCGCACGTTCCCTCAGTGTGGAAATTAGGGGAATCGTACAACCAGCAGCAATGAGGAATACCGGGGAGTGTGTAGAAAGACAAAGCCCCACGTCCATCTAACGTTCGCAGTCCAAACGTATCCTCCTTGTATTCGACCGTATCGCGCATCTCCACCACCGTGAAATGTTCACACGCAGACGCAATCTCTTCCAGTGAATTTACTTCGTTGTAGTGTCCGAAATGGCTTGATTGCCACGGTGTCACTGCTCCATCCTGTAGCGCCAACTCGTAAGTCTCTTCAGACGGCACTGTACTGCTCACCCAATGCGTTTGCTCAACGCCATCGACTGTCCAGGGACTCATCACTACACCTAGTGTGTTCGCTTAACGTTCTACGAGCAGCCAAGTCCCTACCGCTGGCTACATACGAATTTGGTCAAAAGTCCCTCCTACTCCGACGTCTCAAGGAACTGACGGTCATCGTGACCCGAATACATGGAAGAACGTGCCATTTATTCTCTCGAGGCAATTGTTTTTTCGTCTTCTATGTTGCTCTCTCTCTCTCTTTTACCCATCGGAATAGGTACAGCACCCAACGCATTCCAGTTATCTTCAACATAAGGTGGTTGTTCGACTGCTGGCCGATGCGGTGTTTGCTGGAAGATCGTCCTAGTTTCAATTTCAACGCACACCACGCCAATGGGAACCACGCATAGTCATCATCTCATCGAGGCTGCACAAGCAGGCAACCTCGCATCGGTCAAAGAACTGGTCCAGGGCGGCGCTGACATGGAGAGCACGAACAGCAATGGCTGGACTGTACTGATCGCAAATTCGATTTAAGTCAAACTCAAGAGAAAGATGAGTCCAACAGACATCGCACTAGCCGATGAGCGATTTAAATTTAAGCGTGAGAAGATTTGTAAACACTGTAGAAACAGACATCTAAAAGGGTGCTGCAAGAAGTACAACTCCAAAGACCGTACTATTATAATACTGAGTATTTTCTCAACGTAGAGGTAATCAGTTGATGAGTGTTATAAGTTATGTACATTATCTTTTTTGGAATTCGAGCTCACAATTTGTGGTTTTGTGAATTTCATTTTATGGGCTGGGGTTATATGTGCTGTTATGGTAGTACGTGCGACGGCTTCTGGATTGTAAAAATCAAATTCATACTGTACGCTCCTCTACAGCACACTCATGCGTGCGTATAATATACACATACACACATGCAACAATATATATACAACATACATACTATATATATCCTTATGTCCAAGACATATAGTATGTTGTATCGTAGTAATAGTAGCTATGCATTAATTTGATGTACTTTTGTTGGATAAGGTGCTGCTAAAACCCAATAATATCCAAATAATATCCAGCGCTTATTAATCAGTCCAGTGCAGACACTATCTAGTTCATTGTAGTAATATAGTACAGTCGCACGTCTATATATGTAGTTAAACAAAGTCGAAGTGAATTGTAATATGAATTGTGAACTCGGTTTTTTCTCATTGTCGAACTTTCCGTTTGAAGCAACATGGTCACCATCTTCTGCGTTGTAGCTGGGCCGGGAAGTGTCTTTGCCGTGCATATTGGCATAACCGAAACAGTAGATGATCTGAAGGAGAAGATTAAGGAGAAGAATCCCAACATGATTCGATTTGATGCTGACCTGCTGAAGCTCTATCTCGCGAGGGACGGCGGCGTATGGTTGAACTCGAATGACGATGATATCAAGGCGCTCAAGAGGAGAGAAGTTCCAGATCGAATCAAGAATCTCATGCAAGAGCAATTGATGCTGGTGGAGACACGGAAGCTCAATCATGATGACTATTTTGGCAAGAACTGGAAACCAGCTGAAGAAGATATCCATGTGCTCGTGGAGTTGCCGGAAGACCCGAAGGAAGTTCTCCATTATAAGAGTGAGTTTGTGTGTTGGTGGTGATTGTTTTCCGGTGGAACTCTTGGTTACTAACTCATTCAGACTGTAGGAAGTGGATCAACAGATCGCGAGTTTTCGCCATTGCAGTCACTGCAATCGGCTCTGCGGTGGCTCTTTGATACGGAGCAAACCCTACAGACGAAGAAGTCTGTTTAGTAAGAGGGGTGCCTGTGTATGTGTGCTATTTGGTTGCGGTCTGCATCTGGATTCCGTACGGAGGAGTGTAAAGTGCTCAACGTATTTGAGTACGCCTTAGTTTCCTTCCAAATGGATTAGATCCTTAATCCAGGGCATGATGTTGATAACTCTCTCGCCATCGTCAGCCGTGGGAACGTCGGGATCTTCTTCCTTGCTAGTCACCTCTCTAACCCTTAGGAAGCGTGTGCGTGCAACTTCATTCGGTCCTTCAGCGAGTGAATGCGTGATCTCAGATGAAGTCGCCTTGACATTTGTTGCTGCGCTTACCGCAAGGGTGACTGCCACTGCCAGAACGACACTAGACAAGCGCATTTTCTTGGTCGACTTAAGGGCTGGACAGTGTTTTCCGAAGTGAACTGGTTGGACCCTTACACACATAGGAAGGGATCCTCACTGAGTGGCTTGCAGTACGACTAGTAGTAATTGCATCATGTCTGGGCTGGATGGCATTGCTGTTTGCGAAGATTACAGCATTTTCGCAATCAAAAGAATTACAAGTACCGCCGACTAGATTAGATCGATATCATAGTACCTTCGATCTTGAAGGGTTGCAGTACGCGTGAGCTCTAGCTATCACTTTGTCATGGATAAAGAAGAAGACTATGATACTCAGCAGAACAATGGAGACGATGATGGCGACCAAGAGGACACGGCGTCCACTGTAAACGGCGACGAGGGTCAACAGACAGAAGCGGACGCTAACATCCGCATCTTCCTGCGAGTAAAGCCCTCCAAGCGTCCTTCAGGCTTTTTTCTCGGGATGAAGATTCCAACACCATGAAGTACGATATCCCCAAGGACGTGGCTGCTGGACTCATCAATAACTCACGAACCATGTACAAATTCCGTTTCGACTCGGTCATCGGAATATAAGCCCGGCAAGAAGAAGTTTTTGACCGAGTCGGTCGACCGTGCGTTGATAGTGCTCTCAACGGCTTCAATTCGACGATATTTGCATACGGCCAAACTGGTTCGGGTAAAACCTTCACCATTACAGGAGGAGCCGAGAGGTATGAAGACCGCGGTCTCATTCCGAGAGCATTGTCGATGATCTTCGACCGTATGCGAAACAACGCGTCGCAGCAGCAGATATTGGCGCACATTTCGTACCTTGAGATCTACAACAACAAGGGATACGACCTGCTAGACCCGAACCATGAGTCGACCAAGTTCTTGGATGATCTGCCGCGCGTGGCTATGCTAGAGGACGAAGACGGAAACTGCCATCTTCGAAATCTGTCCATGCATCCAGTCACGACGGAAGAAGACGCTCTCAATTTGCTTTTTCTCGGAGACACAAACCGCGCCGTGAGTGAGACAGCCGTGAACCAGGGATCGGAAAATAAAATATTTTATTTTACGGGGAGGAAGATGCCTGCATAATAGTAATGGCAATACTATTTAGAACAATAATAATTATTTTGCAATAACGTCAATATATTGCCACATCCACCGGTTCGAGGACGAAGCCGAACGTCTCCATGCACCCATTTTGGCTACGCTGGGCTGATGCCATGTCGGTCAAATAGTTGGGTTCTTGGTGGCGAGGTGCGATAGGAGGTTGGAATAGCTTTTAATGGGTGCTTGCTTGCGGTCTCCTTGCAAATATAGCAGTTGTAACGGAAACCAGCTCCATCGTTGAAACAGAGCGCACAGATTTCAGAACGTGACGGCATTGAGGTGAGGTGGTGGTTGGAGGAAGTGCTGAGTGGTGTGCAAGTTTTGCAGAATCAGTATTTTTGGCAAGATTAGCACGGGGAAATGACAGAATGGTTGATCTCGGTGAACTTCTCTTGGTTTTATTATACGGACTCTGGGTCAGACCTTTTGGCAGTATTATTGGATATTATTGGCCAATTTTATTATTGACGTTGAGTGAATTGGCTCAATAATAAATAGTGTCATCACTATTATATTTATTATTGCCATCGAAGTTATTTTTTCCGATCCCTGGTGCTAGCACGTTGGATTACGAGCCCAGCGACCAGCCGTCTAAAGCGGAAAGTGATATGGATGCTGGAGCAGACAGAGATTCAAGCGACGTGGTGATGGACGATGCTAGCCATTACGACTCTGATCTATAGGATTTGGAACCGGAAACGGTTCAGCTAATGGCACCGGAAGAATGTATCGAGCGGCAGCGACGACTCATGAGATTGGAGATAATGGAGGGAGATGATGGCCCGCTTTTTAACGGATTCCGGCGACACTGGCAATCATGGAAGGCGTTTCACACGGCACTCTCCCGGTTCTGCGACGAAACCTACCAGCGCTTCCGAATTCGTTCGAGTTCGTAAGTATCCCGTCGCAATAAACCCTTTGCAAAGAATACGATAGCCGAACGGAAACGATGCCGTCGAAATGGAAGAATTCTTAAAAGCCATTGGTGTGTACGGATGGGTACAAATATTAACCGCAAGGCAAGGGGTCTTATCAGCATCGATTGGTGCGCTTTGTGGGTTGTAAAGACAAAGTGAACGTGAAGATGACCTGGAATGGAGAGTGGTATGTTTTCGTGCGAGCCAGTGGTTTTCATAACCACCCGTGCACTGCTGCTTTGTGGCAGTTCTACCCTACAAATCGGCGTATCATGGATCCAGAGCTCCTCGGTGATGTGAGCAACTGCACCCAACGCGCGTGGCATTCTCGAGTATCTGCGGATGCGCACACGTACTTACCCAATTCTTTTGGTGTTGTTCGGAATGTTTACTGATATTTGCGGTTGTTTGCGTGTGTTTTCGGGTGTAATTGTTCGTTGTTTACGGCGTATTCATTTGTGTCTCCGGTTCTGTAGTGTGTAGTTAAAAAGCCCACTTTACGTGACGTGCACAATATAGTCCAACCACTGAAGCGTGCGGCGACAGGAGGTGCTACGGATGCTGAACGAGCGGAAAGAGTGCTACTTCAAATTTGTCATGAGGATGAAAGCAATAGGGCAGAGGTTCACGTCGACGGAGAATAAAAGGTAGCCCAAGCTGTTACGTTCCAGTCGGCTCGAATGGAGCGTCTTTTCGAGCTGTTCCCGAAGTGCTCATGGTGGACACTACGCACGGAACCAACAAGAATCGCTACAAACGCTTCAGTTTTGTCGTGCACGAAATATTCGGAAAGGTATAAGCTGGTCAAGGATGTTAATTGTAAAGCTAGTCATTTGTTGTTTTAATAACACTTTTGCTTTATTGCTGTTTATGGTCAGTACGTCCAGCACTCTCTCGTGGTTAATGAAACCAACCAAATCTGCGCTGTTCTGTCAATTCATTCAAGAGGAACAACCCTGAATGGACCAAGATAAAAGTAATCGTGTCCGACAAGGTCTTCCACGAAAAAGATATGCTGCAGGAGGCGTTTTCGCAAGCAAGACAGCGTTTGTGTCATTTTTGTTGCAAGCATAACTACATTTGCAAGTGGCCCAACGTGCAACCGAAGCGACAGCTGAAAACTATATCCTTAAGGGTGCAATGAGCGCCCTTATGTTGGCGAAGAGTGAAGACGGGTACAGTGTTCAGAAGCAGGCGTTGCAACAGCATCTGGGTGGCGATAAAAACCATGCACTCTTCTCAACTTTTCCTTCAAAACTGATATGCGGCGAAGGAACAATGAACTACATACTTTCGTGGCGATGTCCCTCATCCACCGAACAACACAAACAACCGTGTTGAGGCCAAATGGGATAAGATCAAGAAAGGCATTAAAAACAATTGACGACGTGATCTCTACACTCATCACGCTTCATGGTTGGGCCGAGGAAGAATACATTCGGGAGCTTTTATGCGTTGGTGGTCAGCCGGCAATTGTGGGTGAGAATCGTGAGCTGTTGGTAATTGCAGTGTAGATAAGTGAGCATGCTGTCGGTTACGTGAAAGGAGAGTTCGAGTTTGCAGCAAGTGGTGAAACTCATTCCGAGATCGACACCATACAGACACGTATCACAGAACTGATGAGCATGGCGAATCCAGAACGTGGTTGACCTGAACGTAATTGGCTTGTTTTATTTGTCCGGTTTACTTGTGCTCGTGAGTTCCGGTGTCAAATGTTGCGCGCTTTAAACAAACGAATGTGCTTGTAGCGTTATTCATGTTCGTGTACGTTCATACCGACACTTTTCCTCCCGTGTCGTCGTGTGATTTACTTCCGCCGCCTGAACCATAGTGATACAGTCATCCCACCACTGTCGTTCTTTCCCAGTAGGTGGGAGTCCAGAAACAATATGAGCCTCGGTGACGTTCAAGCTGGCGGATTGGAGCTCAAAAGTGTGATTCGTTCTGCTGAAGCGTCCACACCAATGACTCACGCTGCCATGTACTCTAAATCTAGAGCGTTGATGTCGTGACATAATGCCACACCAATAAAGTCAGTTAATTGCTGACTGACGCAGATCTGATTCGACTGGAAGTTTGTCCGCTCGGATTGTCCGGCAGGACAAGTCAGACTGGACCAGTGTACTGGCTTATATCTTTTGGTCTAGGTGAAGGGTCGGTGTATCCAGTAAGTCGTAGGACTTACCAGATATGTGAGTGACTCCTGGACCGTTGCTGATCAAGCATGGCATGCCGTCAATCACTACAGAAGACTTAAGGTGTCCAAGGAATCTATCCAAGATCGCAGTGTCCTGCCCTAATCGGGCAACACTCTAAAAGGGCAGCAACCACGGATGACTTACGAAGCCTCAGCACCTTTATGCTAGTTTTTCTATACTTTATTCAATAGAGTTTGCAATTCCCCAGGAAACCAACAAGTACTTGCTTTTGGCCAAGGCACAAGAGCCCCCTGTCACCCAGGTATGGTGTGTCGACAAAGGTTCTGGATGAGCGGTGTGTGATTGTTGGCTGCGGACTCCATTGATAGTATGAATGGCCATCGGCGTGTGTTGTATCATCTAAAGTACCATCTGTATGTGTAATTCATTCGATGAGTGCGCTTGGAGTTCTGATAGTGTTTGCGGTTAGACTAGTCATGAATAGCCTACCCGGGATGTTTTCCGACCTGAGTGTGTGAGAGTGGGGAGTATGCACTGGGATCGATAGACAGTATAGTCATTCACGCTATTATTGTTAAAAGTTCTCAGGTGCCGAAGATGGATTATTAATATTATATTATTTTGCCTATATGGCCTCTTATTGGAAGTCGTGCATGTGTGGTCTGCTCTTCCATCGTTACGGCAACATGCTGATGGGGTGGCGCTGGCTTGATTCCGCCAAAGCGGGCTGTGTGTGTACGCGACAGCAAACACATATCCGGTCCAATAACATGTTGGCACAAGCGGATATCTCTGGCCGCTGTGGCGTTGTGACGAGGAGAAAGTTTGAGTTGCTCCCTCTGATCGGAGCGAATAAACCCTGATTCGAGACGAGGGCGTTTGCACGGATCAATAAACGTGCTACGGAAGATTGTTATGGAATATGTTGATACTGGAAAGGACGACATGTTCGACTGTGTCATGATACATTTGAGTCTGAGTGTGTAGATGTCTGGACGGCCAACCTGGTATGTGTGCACAAAGCGTCTGGGTGAACCTGATTCCGGGAGGACAGGTCCTAGCAAAGTGCTCGAAGGGAACACGTTGCGAGAGACAAATATACCCATTTCCGTCATATTCTATATGCAAGCGTTGTGAATCCTGTAAAGAACCACACCATTTGACGTCATCGCCAGGGTCAGCGGGTTGTGTTGGTTCTGGGCGGTGGCCGAGTGTACGAAGCCGATTCATACTTTCAGTGGAATCCTCTCCTTTAGGAGAGCTCCACAAGTGACTATGTCACAACGTCAAAAATTAAAGGCAACATGGGCAAGCAGTCAACACCTACATTCAACATTGCGAACGAGTGGTTTCATGAGTTCTATCATAACCTACGAGAAGGAAAGGTGGAGAGTTTCATACGGAAGCACTCAGAAGCCGGTAAGCAGAGTGCTCACGCACCTCGTTACGAATCGGCGACAGTGAAGATTGGATCTACAGCTCAGATCACAGCTGATGTCATTCCAGAGATCACGTCCGTCTCTGCAGGCGACGCCAAAGTTGACGGCGATGTCCTGGAGGAGAAGGCACCTATACCAACTGACCAAGATTCTACGGGTGTTCCGACAGCTAGCCCTCCTGGGTCAACCCCAGAAACGGTCTTTGTCCTCAGTTCGACACCGAAAGTGGTGGGCCTTTCGCTCAAAGCGAAACGATAAATTGATCGCCCCAAGAAACTCAAAAATACTTGTCGTTCAGCAAAACATGTCGGAACCGGCAAAAAGCACCGCCAAGTTGGGTTGGATGATGTCGCAGTATTGCTGGATGGCCGTATTCGGAGACGAAGTCTATTGGTGGATGCACTAAACATGTCCAATGCTGACCCGACGACGGGATTGCATGTGCAAGTATTAACGTTGGTGAGCAGCAGCCTATCGTGACATTGGGCGCCTGACGCAATTGACTGACTACGGAAAAGCTACTTTGGACCAGCTGCAGGCAATGCTAAGCGTGGTGGATGCCTCAAGGAATAATCGCGAGGTTGATGCTGTTCTGGAATGGTTAGATCGCGTCGCATGGATAGCAGGGCACGCCATAGCGCAGTTCAATAACACGGTGTGGATCACCAAGGTTAGTAAATTGCTGTTAACCGGAAAATGTTATCTTTACTAAACAGGAATCATGTTGAAGTTACCGATTCTCTACTTATATGATGGACAGGGCGTGCACAAGAGTTACGTGAAAAACATGACACTGGGAAATACAGTACTCGAGGGCGACATTTACGAAGTTCGGGCTCTTCTACATTGGAGAGGAAGCATGTGGTTAAACTCCACATGCATCATTGCAGCGATGACGGTACTTAAAGCGCAGTACAGGGCGCGTGGCGTTGGGGTTGTCAACCCTCGTATGCAGGATTCGTTGCGCTGACGAAAAAGAGGTAGCATCCTCGTTTGGAGCCTTTGCAACCTCCAACAGGAGAATAATTGGCTGTGTCAACTTGGACAATCACCATTGGATGGCTTTTCACGCCAATCGAGAGGAGCAAGCCGTGGATTTGTTCGACCCTATTTAGTTGACCGGTACATACAAGAAGTTGGAGAACAGCATTGAAGGCATCATTGAGCCGATTATACAGATACAGGAAGAGCTACACCCACATCAATTGGTGCACACAAGAGCATGACAACTCACGTGGTGTGCGGTACATTGCTGTGTTCGAGCGTCTCCTATCTGTAGACAATTGGAACGATTCGTTGTATGGAGTGCTTCGCTATCTTCGCATGCGTTGTCTTTACAAGTGTGCGGACTTCATAATGCTTGATTCCTTTGAGACTATGGATTGAATCCATTCTAGCAGCTCATAGTTGAAGCTTATCATAACACCACACTTTGATCTTTAACTTTTATTTATAGTGTAATGTTTTGTGGCGATACTGTACAACCGGAAAAGGTGCATGCTGGCGCACGGAAAACGACGACTTAAGCTGAAACAACTTAGGTGTTTTTATCTACATTTGAGAATACATTTTGGGATAGATTACAAAGTCGCTTGAAATATATTGATCCATACGGTTGAATTGTATATAAGAAGCACTTTGTCGATGTGAGTTCAGTTATTGTCTTAATAAGCGCTCGAGTTTTTCCGGTCGCAGTAACACGTGCCTCTTTTGTTAGCTAAAAACACATTTTACATATAAAATTTCCTGAAGAATTTGCGGTGTTATAACTGTTTACAGTTTAACTATATATAGAAATGTCGCTAGGGTTTAAACGCCCTCTTGATCATTGAGAGGCCATCGCCTTCCCAACACACACCGAAAAGTGCGGATCTTATTCTCAAGGCAGTGTGACGGAGTTAGCTGCCTCGCTATGATTTTCGTGACGGCGTCTTCATATGTATGCATAAGTGAAGGTAGCAATTGCGCGCGTTTGATGGTAAGCTAGCATCGACACGGCGAACTCGATGGCGACAAAATGAGATCACGCGGGTATACCACCTGGTTGAGTTTTCCTCGTTAAAATGGGTGAAAACATAGTACCGCAGTCATAGCGAAGAGTAGCGACAGATTGGTCTCATCATAGGTGAACTGAGGGTCGACCTCTACAGTGACGTTGGCGTCGACACAGTGATAATTATAAAACTTTTGCGCAAGGGTGAAACGTGGTGGCTGAACCATGGATGTGTAAAATGTCGCCTCCGTAAATGTCGTACTAAGTGTCCACCCTAACAGCTCTGAGAGTTCGACGGCCACTGCTTTTATTTGAGTAATGCGCTTCGTTATGAATTCCCATATATATAAACATTGCATACACATCGCCGGCCATACTCTACGGAAAGTGCTGGGGATCGCTATAGAAGACATTATTCTTCCGACAAATAAGTAATGCTCTTATGTTGGTAATGGGGATAAGATAGGAATCCATGATATCGATAACGGAGTCGGGTCGGGGAAAGAGAGGAATGTTGAAGTTAACGGACGGTTAGCTGGGAAAAAGCAAGTGACATAACGACGTTGCCATGTAGACAAACACGAATGCCTTCGACATTGTTTGACTCTGGCGTCGGGGGACGGATGGGGTGGGGTGGGGGTAGGCAAGCCTAGCTCTGGCATACTCGGCCACGATGTGCTGCAAACGGCGTTCCCATCATGTACTACTTGATAAAAACGCAGTATATTTAAAAGCCGTTCAGGAAGTTTTCGGAAGGGTTAGTTTGCAGAACTGGATTTAAGTCGGAGATCGCCCTGTAGTTGGGATTGTGTCGGATCGACTTCTTGAATATTACAGACCAGGTCTGCATGACCGCTGAGAAAGCTGCGTACATCCCTGATTCCTGTTTCTTTCTGGGTAGAGTCCACAGAACAATTTTAGTATCTACTAGCTACACATTGTATACGGATGCGTGTCGTATACCCAGAGGGCTACTGCGAGAGTTTCAAAAGCTGCTCAAGCAGTTGAAGCGCGTTGTAGTCGGCTGTGATGATACGATGTCTTATTCCACAGCGGCCACCACATCTCCGTCGTGAAGCGTGTGCAACATCGGACAAGGCATTCGAATCACATCAACTGATAATTTGCAGTGGTTGATGCTAGAAACGTATCTAAAAACATATTACAAGTTACAGGATTTGAATGGGTGTACTGAGGTCGGGTAATCATGGAGGTAACGCGAATTTGGGTTCAATCTTGACTTCCATACACTGCTGTGCGTGGTTACTCCACGATTGAGCGCGGCTCTGTTACTGTCGATTTTGGCTACGCTGTTTTGGGTCATTTAAGTAGCTCACGATCTAGTGGTGTAAGTCCTTCGTGCAGGCAGCGGGAGGGTGTGCTGCGCTGCTGTCCTCTGGGGTAACCGGTTGCCGGAAGAGAGCGTCTTCATCGTAGTGTTGCGGGGCAGCAGACCAATGTTTGCGGATCACTTTAAGTTCAGGTTAGGGTTGGCAGGAGCCGACTGGTGAAATAATTCCTCTGGTTACGGCCAGCTTCTTCATCATGGGCTTCACTACTGCTCCTGGAATGTGGAACTTGATCGTCTTGCAGCGCACAGCTTGTTTGAAGTGGAAAAGACAGCCAAACAATGGATGCATCCGGAAACTGGGCCTCCACTGCGTCGTTCAATATTTCTCAAAGTTACAGATCACTACGGAAACGTTCATGTCCATGTCGGTCGTGGCCTTCACACAGTGCAACACATGTCAATAGACCCACTTTAGTTGTTAGTTGCTAGCACTTAGAGAACGGGTACGCAGCAAGTCGTCACTCACTCGTGAACCATAATGACAATGGTCTGGTAGAACGGAGTAGGCACGCAGTGAAAAGTGCCATCACGAAAGATCTCAGTCAGACGGTTGGAGAGCAAGCGAATGAGCGGGGGGTGCACCCATCCCAGTATGTGTTGAATGTGACGAAGCTGAACAGGGCTTTACCCTGGACGCTGAACGATCGTCCAGTAATCTGGACTGAAGAATGGTTGATCCACAGAGGTTTGGATCTATGGATGACGTGTGACATCAAACTGACCTGGATACTGAATTAACTCCGCTGGAGCGAGGCTGCATAGGTCGAAGCTGGGCCCTAGGACTTGGACGTTTGCAGTTCCGGATATGCATTCCCTGAACGCAAGCGTTACGTCCAAGTCTGAACCTCGTCCTCAAGCGGGTTGACCAATGTGCAGTCTAAAACGCTCATGCGAACGCATTACATACAGTGTTCCGCCTCGCTTTGACTGCTTACACGCAGGATTATCGTGTACTCGGAGGTAGACAGGCTGAAAGTCATGTGGAAGTCTCAATATTCCTGATCCGGACCCTGAATCCTGACCCAGACCCTGTATTGGGATTCAACCCTGAAATGGAACCCAAGTATGTAAAATAGCTCGGAGTCTAAACGGAGCAACCTTCGTTTCAGGGTCCTCCGATCTAGGCTTAAACATCGATTATTCATCCTGAACCGAAAACTTCAGTTCGAGTTCTAATTATATGGATAAGTGGTTGAACCTGGGGAGAATGTACCCTCAAAGATGATTGCGCCACCAAGCCGTCATACTGAAATAAGGTCAAATCTCATCTGTACTAACTACCAGTCAAATATGGAAGATTCCAGGCAAACATAAGAATATTTGCATGAACAGATTAGTGATATTCTAACAGTCTTAAAAGAAGTTTTTTTACCCTCTAGGGCGCAGGTCGACTTAGGAATCGGGTCTGCTGTTCCTCGGACAGGTATAGCACGGGGCTCCCCACAGTATTAAGTCCATATACAATGGGGACCATTCGCGTTAGCGTTTGAGGTAATCCAGTGTATTCCATTTCCTAGTTGGACCCCGTGGAATGTGTGGATAGGCAGATAATCCATTTCATGTTAAGAACGAGTGTTAGTGGATGTTGATTAACAGTCACCCCACTAATTAAAGGTTAGACTGTTTGAGGTTTGGGATTGTATTGAGTGTGATTAACTTTTCCTTCGTAAGAAGGTGATGCGCGAATGTCAGGCCCAGCGTACACCGGTTCTCTGGATTAGCCTATATGATACCGGTTACAGACTCCCGCCGGGATCCGGATTCAAGTTCTCCGTTTCAGGCTTGAAACGAAGGAATCTGGTTCAAGGTCGCCGTCCAAGGCCCAGATCGGAGACGACGTCCAGAGATAAACCCCAAGATTAAACGGCCAAGAGGATACACAAGGTAGAACACGCCCCCCAGAACCTGGTTCTGGGTGTTACTGACCTCGCCGTCACTCACCTGACGCAAACGGACTCGCCACTATACATTGGGCGGCAAAAGTTGCATCGAACTTCGCCATATGAATCTCCCCGTTATCCACGTAGGTAAAGTGGCGTTGAAAAAAACTAGCATATCCATCCATAGTCGTCGACTAAGGTGGCACTTCTACGAGCCCGTAGATCGTGGACCCAAATTTAAAGTTACGCGTTCGACAGACGCGACTGATGACTTGATCATGCGTAAGACCGTGGATCATTGTTGGCGACATAAACTACTCCCGAACCATCTCCCAGATTTTGGCAGGGAGCATGGTGACGATCACCAATGCGACCCGGTCGACTTTTCTTTCCTTTATTCGCCTCGGTGCAGTCTTGTATGCATTCACTGGATGCTGCCCTTTCGGTTGTCTCTCACCACTTACCATCGCTTCACTGGACTGTAGATGACGATTGCATTGGAGAGGTAGTATCAGAAATCCGCCTGCCAGATGTGTGAGCGACATAGTTCTGGTAGGTCCCATCGGCCATAAGATCGATCTTAGCATTACATTCAGTACTGCGATAGCAGCTGCAGCGGAAAGTTGACTTTCGGCCAGATGAATACGCCTTGGTATAGGCAAATCCTTGCCATGAACGGTGGTCTTGAAGGCGCAGAGTGCTTAAGCGAGTTTCATTGTGGAAATAGAACACAATGGACTACAGCAACAAAGCGTGTGCTCGACGGCCAGTCATTTTACAGAGCTCCTAGAGGTTCAATACACCTACCGCAGAGCACTCCCCAAAAATTCTTCATTGCAGGATGGATAGCTCTGCTTCATTAGACACAGCACATCAGGATAATAAAACCTGCTTTCATGGTTAAAGTTGAAGTTGAAGTTGATACTAGTTTAGGCTTCAGACCCTGACCCGAGGCCTGGCTAGACCCGTAAAGGACCCAAACAATAACTAACCTAATAGTAGTTTATGATACCTGTACGTGGGGGAACACGAGCTCTATCATCATCTACGACTTGCGTCCAAGGTGCGTGCAATCTTTGATCAATCAGATTTACTTAACGGACCCAAAATTGTCAATTTTCGACAAAATTCACGTTTCCACGTGAACATGAGAGACGATTGTTGGGGCACAACTAGTAGTGTACTTGCATCACGACTGAAGTTAAGGTGGTAGGCTAAGAGAGAGGCACCAGAGTGCTGATTCGCTCCAGGGTGGGCTGTGGTGGGTCTTAAAGCTTCGAGGAGGAGAGGCCAAACCGAAAATGACAGAGATGTCGAGCAGCTGCAGCTTGGAAGTTTCAGGAATTGGCCTCGTCCTCGCTCTCTTGCACAAATCTCCATTTGGACGACCCTTTTGTTAGTCCAAACCATTAGTATTTTTATCCTTTCTAATCGCTGTAATACTTCGGGAATATTGGCTCACACTGGAAATCTATAGGTCTTCTGTGAATCTATGAGAGCATCTGCAACACGTACACTTCATCCTAACACCAAACCGAAAGATTTAAAATAAATAAACAGAGTTTGAGACGCTTGTGTCACCAGCGCGGAGACCTCAAAGGGTCCATAAACTAGCACTATGTTCGCATTTAACCCTTTCGTGCTCAACGGGGGCATTTTGTCCCATTTCATGCTAAATGACAAAACCTGAGAGTGCACCCCCATGAAAGGGGGCAAAATGCCCCTTTTCATCTTAAAAAGTTTTATCGCCTCACCTACTTTTAAAACTACCAATCAAAATGCTCTAAGCCATTGTACTTTACACGAGGTAAACTGAAATTTACCAGAGCATCAGGCATGAGACACTTTGATGTCGTAAATTACGCGGCCTTCCACCCAACGACTGATGTACGATTTTCAATACAAAAACTTAAATACATTTCCAGTTTTGCATTGTCGTGTGTATTTCTATACAAAACCCAACGCACACTCCCTATCAAAAGCCAAGATGCAAACTTCATTTACTGACGAGGAAGACAAGCAGCTCGTCCAAGCCGCAAGGACGTATGAGGATGCAGGGCAGCGGGTGTCGTGGGTTGCTGTGGCGCACACGCTACGGCCTACAGCGCATGAACCAGAGGCGTTACGGCAGCGTCTGAGGGCGCTGAAGCGCACGTGGGGCAACTACTTGGCCCATTTTCCCCGAGCTTCTATACACCCGTGCGTCGACCAAGAGGGAGGCCCACATAGGTTGCGCGCCAGCTCCGTGAGCTGGCCACAACAACCACCCCAAGGATTCGCCGAACAATGTCGCAGAGGGTAAGGCCAGACGTGCCGCAGATACCAACACCGCAATTGCCGCAGACGTCAGGACCTGACGCGCCGCAAGCACCAACATCACAATCGCCGCAGACAGGAGCACCGCAAAGGCCGCAGACGCCACAATCGCCGCTAAGATCAAGTCCACAATCATCGCTGACGTCGAGGCGTCAAGACCTACAGTCACAAGAGGCACAGATCCCACCAAAAGATGACTCACAGATACACACACCGCCACTCCGTCCGACTACCGCAGAAGATGTTATTGCAGCCACATTTGCGAGTATTTCCCGTCGAGCAGTTGAGGCGGGTGTTGGTTGCAGTCACGAAAATGTGGGTGAGTTGATGCCGGCAGGTGTCAGCATGCTACTAACGGCGTTGGGAGACATCAGCAGCAGTGATGTTTTCCTAGACATTGGTTCTGGACTAGGGAACATCGTAGCTCAGGTTGTGCTGGTTACTGAAGTTGGTCGCGCGAACGGAATTGAACTGCGCGAACAAGTGCAGCAAGTTGGAGCCAAAGCAATGAGCAGCAGTCCTTACGTGTCGGTGTTTCAACAGAAAGCTGTCCTTGTTCGCAAGGATGTTGCTGATATTCCACTAGGGATGACATTTCCTTTTGCGGGGGCCTCTATCGTCTACTGGAACAATGTGCTGTTCGAGCCTCGTGTGGTTGAGTACGTCAAGGAACAGTTGCGCTATATGCCAGACATTCGCCTCCTTGTTAGTTTTACGAACCTATCTCCGCGTCACAGACCTCTGTGCTACAATGCATTTTGCGCGACTTTTACGTTGGATTCAGTGCTCAATCTGCCTTGCAGCTGGAAAAACGCTAAGCAAGATGTCTTCGTGTATAAGTTGAAACTGAGTTAGTGAGGAATTTATATAATGAAAGTCAAATAAATACACACGTTGAAGTGACATTAGTGTCTTGCATTAGCATACTCAAAACAAGATAAAAACACACATTGTAGTGCAAATACTCAGTATTCAACTTGATCGAGTTGACTATAAAACGATACTGCGCACTACGTTGTTTTGCTCGGTGCCACCGCCTTGCTTCATCTTGTATAAATCTGAACTTGTTCGTACTTTTCCTTTGTCCGAGAAGAGTCGACGCGGAAGATAGTACCTATGATACTTCTCTCAGCGCGTCCACGTTAGGTGTGGGCATGTATATGGCTTGGCGGACGACGCATGGACTACTTGACACACACAAACCCCGTGTAGAACACAGTAATCGGTGACTTCGGTCGCGTACCGATCTTCCCAGCGGCAAACGACGCATTGCCTCCTCTTGCGATTCATCTCGACAAAGACTTGCTTCGACGACACTGCCGAACAGCGCTTCTGTGGACTCGCAGCAAACCCCTCTTGACTACCACTACCTGCCACCCACACGGAACTTGCTGGCGACCGGAGATTCGCTACCTCATCCGAACTAGTCCCGGCAAACAACATGCGACGCTCACTCGGAGCTTCTTTCCACTTCCCAGATAAGAGCTCTGACATCAACTGGACGACGAAATCCCGATGAGCGTCACGGTCAGCGCTTAGATCTACTGCTAGCTTTCGCGTAAGATAGGCATTAGACCTAGCAATGTCGACTAATGCCATTCCAAGCTTTTGTGCCACTTCTTGATTGTGTGACCGTCCGTAACAGAAAATCTGCCCCGAATTTGATCTAACCTGTCCACACCTTGCATATAGGTGTTGTACTGCTTGACGCATGTTGGGGCGCTAAACGGACTCTTTTCGGCTTGAATCTGACGTGTCACAGTAGTTAGGTCGATGCATCAGCATTCGATATAACAGCAACAACTGCACTGTCAAACCAGGACGCAGCAACAATGTTGTGTGCGGTGGAGACAGCTTGTCGAGAAGATCCTCTTGAAAACTCTTTTTTTTCGATCAGCACGTGTTGGGGGAAGTGTGCACTGGATTTTCGCACTGTTCCGCGACCATAGAGCCCTTTCACTCTCAATGCTTCCAGTAGTTTGACCGAGGTGTAGTAGTTGTCTGAATTCACTATACGACGAGTACCATAAAGTGGTCTCACGACCTCCAAAACACATTGACGCATGGCAGATGACTTTGAGAGCTCCTCATCCAAGGCAACGGCTTCTTCGACGGTTGTCACGCCTGCACGACGATCGGTAATGGCGCTCTCACAATGCAAGCGGAAGTTCAAAGAAATCCACGAAGTGGCGCAGCAAAGCATATATATCCGGAAGTGATACTTGCCCCTGGTTTCATCGGATTGTAGACAATTAGCGGTTTTCCATACTTTGATCGACATGTAATACTCGCTTCGTCTAGCGCCACGTTTCTCCCGACATCCACGTACTTTGATCCAGTGGACTTCAGCAAGTTCAGCAGCGGTCTAATCCTAGCCGCTTGGTCTGGCTCTGAGTTGCTCGGCGCGACGCACTGAAACGTGAAGGCCTGGCGGAGTAACTTAAAGCGCTTCAACTTCATAACGTTGTCGAGGCCAACTGCATTCCCCCAAAAACTGCGTCTTCCACTTGAGCGCCCCAGTAATTTGCAATTTCGCCTTTGTCCACTAAAGCCATGTAGAATAGAATGCCAAGAAAAGCCATTATTTCTTCAAGTGTGAACGGTTTGCCCAGTGCAATACCGTTCACGCGAGCATAGGTATTCGTTTCACCAACTACCTGCTGCCAAAAATATACTGGAATATAGGCGAAAATGCTTGAGGATGCGGAGTGCTCGAAAATGTAGCGATACTCTGGCTTCAAACGTGTTGTGGTTGTTGTGTCCTCATGACAGAAGAGGTCCTCTGGTTCATCCAAATGTGATTCAGGTTCAAATCGAAAATTTTTCATCGTTTCTACTTCGGCAACAGTGCTTGGACGCACTGTCGGTGGATCGAACGTCTCCATGAACTGCTCCAATGTATCAATGGGCTCATTGATCTGCACTCGCTCACCTGGGTCCACGGCGAAAAGTTGGCGCCACCCTGGACCAGTTGCCCTACCGTGCAATGAAGTATAGTTGGTGTGGCCACGCTGAACCGTACTCAGCGTCATTGGTTCGACATGGGACTGGAACTGAGAGTCAAGCCACCTTACCTGGTACGAACCCTTCACGATGCGGCATACACGTCCCACAATGTACGCGTTGCCAACACCCACATACTTTTTCGTAGTAATCCAGCCCTCCTTTACAGGCGCAAATGCGACCAACGTGTCCACGTACAAAGCTGCTAGTATTGGTGACTGGCCAGTGGTGTCCCTGGCCTGGGTTGTAATTGGTGGTGTGGCGAGGGTGTCGCTCCCATGTGTTTGGGATAACCTTGTAGGCGTAGCAATCGTATCGTCTACAGTCGGGTAACTTGAATTGGAAGTGGTGCTCATAGATTCGTGTTGAGTCTGAGGCATTTCTACTTCGGCTGTTGCCGTATCTCCGTCTCTTCCTTGACGTGTCAACGTCACCGAGGTTGATATCGTCTTCGGTGGATGAACAAACCCCTCTTCAGCCACTCTGAGCGGGCTAACATAATCCTCTGCCATTAGTGCAGCAACCAGGCTTCGGCGTCACGCTTGTCCTTGCGAAGGGTTTGCTTGATTTGTGGTTGAATTATTGACTGGTTTTGGTTTATTCTTAGAGCCGAGAGGTCTTCCCCGCTTCCGTCTTGGTGGCAAACTAGAGGAGGGTGATGGCGCCGCGCGCTTCGTAGGTCGTCTTGCCATCGGGGCTGGCTTCTTCTCGACGCTCGCAATTCAGTTGTGTGCCAGTGGATAGTTCGTGCTGATCAACAAAGTCTTATAGGTATTTCATAGTGTTATTTTCAGTAAAGAGCACTTTTTATAGTATACGTTAGTCAAATCAATAATGTCTGAGAAGTTTTATTTTCTTACCTAATTCCAGATATATTCACTCATAACGTATTCCATAGAGTTATCAAGATACATACACCCTTTGGAATCGTGATGGCTTGCGCTATGCTAAAGCGCTTGACGCGCAATAACCGGCGGTGGCGGCGGCCGATACGTTCTTTTGACCACAAAATACAATTCGAAATCGGCATACCTAGCACGCGGAGTGCAAAGTGCTGTCTACGTCAGAATGAATCACGACGCCCAGTAATGTATTCACCCACTATGGCGTCGCACACACCAGGTACTCGACAATCAGATGACTCCGACATGAAACAGCAAACTATGTTAGTCTGCACAACAGCCTGCTTGGTCTGGAGGCTCAAGAAGCCGTATTAGAGAGCCTGGAGGGCGCGCGGGAGCTGGCGAGTCCGCGCCATTATCTAATGGAATGAAATGATATGATTGATAATGGCGCGGAATCGCCAGCTCCCGCGCGCCCTCCAGGTGGGGAAGCTGCATATCGTCGAGATAGAAGTGGGATAGGTAGTTTACACGAAATCTTTCAATTTTACTTTCAGTTCCTGCTCTCTAGAGGCTGCTTATTGTCCAATCACTTCAAGTCTTCGTCTTTTTGCGAAAGACAGAATTATCGCCCAATGCAAATATTCTACAGCGAAGTACCGTAGTTTATGAAAGGGGGCAAAATGCACCCTTTCATGGCTTAACAACTTAGCTTGTATAGTATAGTGAAAATAAGTCAACATGCCGGTTCACGAAAGGGTAAAATGTCCTATTACTCTTTCTTAAAGGAATGCGACATAATTGTTCGGGGACGTGTTTGGTGTTTCGAACGAGGTCTCTAACTCGTCAAATAGGTGGACTATACTTGCGGTCGGCCTAACGAAGACATGCGTTGAAGAACGCTGGCTTGTAATTTATCTCTAAGGATTTAACCTCTTTTGGTCCCTGCGTTGCAGATGCTCTGAGGGTACAAGACAGCATTCATGCGTGCGGAAATTCACATGGAGAGTTAGGCTTTTTGGATTGAATTAACCTCGTACGCACAGAGTGTTCCACTGCACTCCGCAAATGCCCTCGACGTGTGCTATCTACCGGTACATCTCCACAGCCAAGTCAAGGGTGGCGCTAGGTTCCAGCTCGAGGCCATCCCGACAGCGAGTTGCAGCATTGTACAATGCCCACGACCGCGACAGTCCATCGTCCAATCTTGTTGCATTCTTCAGCTTGTACAGGGCGTCAGTCTGGTTGACAGTCGCCGCGTTTACAAGAAGCAGTGAAAGCCAAGTGTTCGTGGTATTAACCGTCCGGACAATGCGCTCCTTGTACAAAATGTCGTTCCATTCTTCCGCCACGAATTCGGGTGTACGCGCCAGCTCATTGACCGGAGACACTGGGATCATTTGAATACCGTGAATCGCGTAGACTCTATCAAGGAACCATGTGTTGTAGTAGATCTTTGCGTCAAAGTAGATACCCGTCACGTGGTTGCGGACGATCTCAGGGGGTGGATGATGTTGTCCGATTTGAGCAGGAAGTACGTTCGAATAGCACGCGCATCAAGACGCAACATAAGGCTTCCCAGGTCCTCCACAGCCTTGTTCCCAGTCACTCTACCCCAGAGCGTCATACCGTAAAAGAAATTGATATCTTCGGAAGTGCTTTCCTCGTCCTTGCCGCTGTCAATCGATGTGACACCGTGCGAGTACGAGTGGCCATGGTACCACGAAAAGTGTCGGAACCGAGTGAAATATTTGTCGTCGGAGCTCGGGTTAACCACATCACGCAGCATCGTCCAGATAATCTTCTCCAGCTCGGGCATGCGCGACCATGTCGGGTCCAAGTGCTTCAGCATGGCAGACGCCGTCACGAAGTAGCCGTAGTGGTAGTGGTGGTCATTGTACATGCCGTTGCCGAACTCAGTGTAAATGCTGCCTGTCTTGAAGATTGAGCTCGAGATGAGGCCGCTGTACAGCGTATCGTACATGAGCGGTGGCGACAACGTGTTGTTCAACATTGGCTCAATCATCGCCTCTAGTTTCTCCAAGCAGTACGACAGCAGCATAGTATCTGGGCCAACCACTGAACTGTCCGCCGCCATCAGACAAAGTGACGCGTACTTCTGGAAGTACTTGCCGTTGTAGTACCAACTGTCGGCGTCCATATCCCAGTCGTCCATGATGTCCTTCTGCAACGTTCTTAGCATGTCCGTCTCCAGAACAGTCAGAGGAGACGGCTTCCGCACCGGGTAAAAGTCGATCTTGAAATCGGCCTCCGGTTCCACGAACGACCACTTGGGACTAGTACCGATCGTCACCTGCGCCACCACCTTGCCACGAGCTGCCGTGTGTAGCACAATAGCACCGCTGGTGTCAGCCTTCGTAGGCGTTCCGCTCATTGAGTCAATCTGGTGAGGCAGTGCAAAATGCAAAAGCCCCTCCGAGTCGCATCCGGTGCCCTCCGTCTCCCAAGTCAACGAGTACCCCGTACGCGACTCCATCGACACCCTGCCACCGCGCACCACACACGAAGCGTACTTGTCGTAAACAGAATCGTCGGCACCTTCCGGAAGCACAGCCACACGCAGCGTACCCGAGTAGGCTCCGTTCGCGACAAGCGACGATCCCGATGCATTGACCGAGAACACGACCGACTCCTCGACTGAGAACGAAATGCTGTCATCGCTAGGATACAGCACCCATGTCTGGCTGTTGTTGAAGTGGATGACTACCCTCCCCACCACGGACTCATCGATGAAAGTGATGTTGTGCTCCGTGTCGATACGTGGAGTGAGTCCGTCGTACGTGGCAGAAATGAATGCCATTCCGCTGACAAGCGCTGAGTCCATACACTTGCCGCCGGCGACATCACAAGTTCGGACTTTGACGCCACCTTCATCCCACGCGTACGCCTCGTACTTGGGCTCGTACAAGAAAAACTCCTCAGCTGAGAGTGTGATGTCGTTGTGGTACGAATGGTTCAACCATTTGACCGTGCCGTTCACCTCCGGCGCCAGTTCTCGATAGGTATGCGAGTAACACGTCTGTAGTCCATAGGGGGCCTCACGAGGTAACTTTACCGCGTACGGATTGGAGTAAGCCTGGAAGTTCGTGACATTCTTATCGTCCGTGACGTGAATCAAGTTTCCCCACCAGTCATTTGTAGGAATGGGCTGGTTGAGAGCTTCTTCGGCAACGTTGATTATCGGAACGATATCCGACAAGCTGCTGTTGTGCTCAAAGAGTTCCTTGGAAGGCGCATCAGTTCCGAACGGTGCGAAGTATCCTCCGGTAGTCGATTCTTGTTTTGCCGTGTTCGGGGCGATGGTCCCGATCAACTTCTCCGTCGCGCCAGCTACGGTGCCTTGCAGAAAATTGTAGCCGTCACCTACCTCCGCATCGCCAAAAACGACAGAGATCTGCGCGGCGGTCGCTGTAAGTACAGCAGCCTGAAACCAGGCAGCTATCTTCATTATCGCTCCGAGTAGCTCACCCAAGAAGCTTCAGAGGATTGCAGGACTGCGCGTGTGTGCAGTAGGCGGCAAGCGCGGAAATGAATTAGCGTTGAGATAGGCCGACTCCAGTTCAGAGCTCATCGGTGAACTCCTCGCAGCCACCTCTTGCAAAAAGCCTGGTGGATTCCTCCGCAATGCTTTGCGAAAGCCAGCATGTGGCCGTTTGTAACAGCCAAAGTCGCCTAGCATGAGTGATAGCACACGCGCTGGCGAGTCATACGGCAACGCAACGATTTGCTAACTTTCAAAATGTCCGGTTTCTTGTCGTTGCGATCTGCTGTCTATCGGTCGATCGTGAAAAGAATGGGATTAGCACCAACGTCATCATTGAGTGACTCTCTTCCACTTGAATGGTGTGCATGCTGAGCCAGTGCAAACTATGCATGATCAACAACCCTGCAACTGGTGTCGTCGCCAATTGGTATAGTGGGAATGGTTAAAATACAGTTGGAATTGTACGTCAGGACTACAACCGTAGCGCACTATGTTCATTAAGACGTCGGCTACAATACTCCTTAGTCTATTCTGATGTCCGAGCTTTATGCTCAGAAACAACCTTACAGTTACGAAGCCAGCATTCGACATCGCAACCTTCATGAATCGTAGCACGACTGAGAGCGGTGGCATTGGAAGTACTGTAGGATGCGGTGAACTACGATGTGTCAAGTTGCCCGATCAATACATCGCTGTTTGCCACAACATAAAAGTGAAGGACACTTGGTTTTTGAGCACCCTCTTGCTGTTGTTCGGAAGGGCATTAACCATACAAGATGCAGAATTTGTTTGGTTACTCCGCCGAAGCAAAGGAGCTTAAGGCCTCTCTGACGTAGCATACGAGAGGGAGGGGCTTTAGCCTGTGCAGACCCCTGTGCGAGGGGTCCGATGTCTTTCATTCAGAAGTTCAATGCCTGTTGTTGATCTTGGTGTCATGTTTCTAACCCCTTGATGTTTATACGCAACATTTTTCAATGCAAGACAAATCGCCATCTACATTGGTGTGTGTTTGTGAAGAACTGCAACGTTGCGTCACACGGTTGGTGACCATCAACAATATTAACCATTCCTACGGCGGTCCGTTGGGAGTGAATACCGCCTACAAGGAAAAGCGTAGCTTTTGCAGGCACAAAACTCCCAAGCCAATGGCTAGGGTGTCGAAGCCTACGACCTACGACACCTATCAGCGAATGGAGCAGTCGGCGAGGAAGGCGCGAGGTCGAGGGTGTAAAAGGTAACACGGAAGAAGTTTACTACAGCTGGAGAAATGGAAGTACCTATCATGGGTTTGGTTGCAAGTTGTCACGTACAACGTGACAACGTCCGTGTATCAGGTGTGCTCAGCATGCTAGATAATCCATTTGCTCCGCGGCTGATACCGCAAAGCTACGTGTCAAATCTCCGTGTGTGGCTGCACGAGCACAAATATCTGCACATGTCGAAGCTGAGTGGGTGGAGAGAATTTCTAATACCCTCATGATGGGTGATCAAATGCCACTAACGTCACCACTGACGTTGATGTAGGCGAGAATCATTTTTATTTTTCGATGATAAGCTCCTTGGCGGCATCGAGTACAAAGAGCAAATACTTTCACTTCCATTTGCGCTAGAAAGCTCAAGCTGCTGTCTGAGGAGGTTTCCACAAGGATGCTATCAGCTACGGCAATGTGCTCGGATCAAATTATGGAAGGACATATCGAGAAGCTTGACCAAGCGAGTCCTCCCAACATGATCTACCACGTCGACGTGGTAGGTTAACTGTGGTCGGCGTGGTGACCACGGCTGTGCTTCACGGCAAACTAGTGGCAAGTGTTAGTTACATCGACCTCCTGTCTGCCGCCAAGACTGGCGAAGACTCGTGAAAGTAATCTACTTGTTAGCACAGCACGACGGGTGACATAATACAAAAACAAAAAGTTAAGGCTGAGGAGAGATCGCACAATATTCTGGTTAAGTCAGCCACCATTGATGACATTGATCAGCCATTTCTTGCTGTTGTTGCGGTGTAGCCGCCTAACTCCACCTTGCCAAGAAGACTCTTGTTGTCCAGAATGAACGTACATCGTTTAAGAAGAAGACTGCGTTGGAGGCTTATCCGTACAAGTGGAGAACGGAAGGATCCCCAACAGAGTGATAAATTTGTCATGATGTCACTGCTGGAAGACGAGATAGACCAGCTCGAGCGAAACCTTGAGAACGAAGAGCGGGAACTTCACACATTCATTGACAAGAAGAAGGAGATCTGCGCTTCCTTGGAATGCATTGGTATTGGTGAGGATGACGTCGTGATCGATAATTTTCCTGATTTTGGGGCGCTCTATCAAAACGTGTAGGCTACGTGACGTACTGATCCTTAGAAGAGATTGGACGATTGCTGCAACCTATGTCATACTTCATTTACGCAGAAATATCCGAAGTTTGAACTCACACTGCGCATTCAAACAAATGTCTATGTGTGCTTCGGCGTCATGCCAGGCTCGACACATTTTATTTCCACACAGCACGTCCAACTTGCTCTTTTGCACTCGAATCTTATTGCATCCGTATATACAAACTGTGCCAGGACGTGGTTTGCGAAGCAATGCATCCACGGATCGAATGGATTGTCGGGGTGCTGCTTGAAAGTATTAGTTTGCTGTTCGGCCTGTTGTTCGGGGTAGCAAAGTTTGTAGTTGCTGTCTTCGTACCAAAACAGTTCGTCTTGCTGCACTTGCAGTTCATTCATTGTACTTGAGACCTCTTACTTCGGTACGTAGTACGCTGCAAAGTCGGAAAGTCAGCAGCCGTGTCATGTGACATTTCTTCAGTGCACTCCATTTTTTCGTTATTAAACCCAAGTTGCCCCGCTTCACTTTTCAACTCTTGCGTTAGCAGTTTAATCTGCTGCTCGAGAAGAGGATTTCTCGCTTTAGAAGACCTCACCACACGTAACTCTTCCTTTCGCTGGCACAGCTTCGCGTGGGCTTGTCGAATGCGAGCATGCAGATGCTCGAATTGGTGGATCATCTCGCGCAATCTGATTCGAACCTTGTACTCGCATCGCTTGTTATCACAGCATGCCATGTGGGCATCCACCTCATGTACTACGGTAGTTGACACAATTCATTCTCACTAGGTCTGGTATTCAAGCATCGTTGTAAGCACAACTTGAGCAATCATTCCTAGATGCGGTTGTCTGCTGAGGGGATCGACTTCCTCCTGTACCAATGTCGTCAGCGTCAGCACTGTCTTTCTCGGAGCTAAATAGATCAACCACATCTTGATTCATTTCTTGTCGCTGCCGTTTAGCTCGTACCGCAGGTACAACAGCATTTGTTGTCTGTACTCGTTTCCTGTTAGCGCGGTCGACCCAGGCGATACCATTCGAGCACACTTCCTTCCTGGGATACCTCCACTTCGATCTCTGGTGTTTCAGAGTAGACCACTGGTGAAATTTGCTGAGTATCTTAATGTTTAATACCAGGCACTACCAATATTTCCACAGCATCACTATGTATCAAACCGCTTCTTCGCTGAGAATTCACGATAGCATTGGAGGCCTCTTTATTTACACTAAAATGTAAGGGTTTCCCTCCTTCGTGGACGGAACCACACGTCCTTGCTTATTACTGCGCTCAGTAATTACCACCGTATAGCACGCGAGAGTGATCTGGTCCATCGTGCCCACAAAGGTTTTGGACGTATCCATTTTCGCAGCAATATAATTCACCAATTGGTAACAGCGGTCACTGTATGTTTTGTAGTCTGCGGCAGTCCTAGCTGGTGCAGGAGACTGTGCAGCCACTTCTAGCTCCTGCTTGAAGCTGCTGCACACCGCGTTCAGTGTCTCCGTGACGCGTTCATGGAGCTCCGTCGTAAAGCGATTAACTCCAGAGCCTTCAGCCATGTTTCTGGACTTCTAGCACACTGTTTGTGTGGTGCGCTTGTAGTATCCGACATATCTTCATTTTAACCTTGGCATTGCAATAAGTTTCACTGTTTCTGCTTCTTGCTTGCGTAGTGCAAGTCAAAGTCTGGGAATCCGTCGGTTTTGTCGGTATAGTCGTTAATGTCAATGCTGTACAACGACTCCCAATGTTCTGCTTCCGTATCGTGAAGGACAATCAACTCGCCATTCTTGTCCTGTAAATCCTTCTCCAATCTTATGATGTCTGCTTGAAGTGATGTAGTATCACCATCAGCGCTTTTCGTCGCGAAATCCAGATCGAACCTAGCTTTAGCTAGAGCCTCACGCGCCCCAGAAACTTCCAGCTCCTTATGCCCAATGAGATGCAACGTTTCCCGCAACATGACTCGAATCTTGAACTCACACAGCTCGTTTTGACAATTCTCAGTGTGTGTCTCTGCGTCGTGCCACGTACGACAAGTAGGATTAATACACGGCTCAAACTTGTTGCACATTTGCGCTCGAATTTGTTCACAACCTTGCGTACAAATGCAGCCGGGAGGAGGGTCACACAGTAGTGCGTCTACAATCAATATCGTATCACGAAGACGTGATTTGAAAAATCTTGTATGCTCCAGTGAGCGTCGACTGACATCACAAAGCTTGTCAATCGGGTCACTTACATGGTTGTCTTGAGTTTCGACGTGATTTTGTGTAGCCATTGAGGGAGGATCTTCTGGTAGCAATTTAACTACTTCGTTCACCATTGACTGAAACCTGGTTTTCGCAACTGACAGCGAAAAGGAAGTGTCGCCACCCTCCAACTCTCGCTGCATTTGTCGATATTGTGCCTCGATAATTGTGTCATCACTAACTTGATCTCGGACAACCAACTGGGGTCGTGTTCCTGCGCGCGCTTTAGCATCTCCGGTATCTGCTTCTGCTATTTTTCTATCGCCACCCTTAGTTCCCATGGTCATTCGCTCCTTTAACGTTTCTAAGGCTTTGGCAAGGGATTTCGTATTGGCATCCTGTACTTTGTCCATCTTCTTAGCAGGAATCTCATCGATTGACTCGTCGTTGTTGCTTGCCTGTTGAAAAATATCATCCTTAGAACTCCCTTCTTCTCCGATGATCTGATCCGTAGCCTGAATCGATCGCGAAGGTTCTTGTCGAGATCGTTTCGGCGCCTGAGCAGTAGGCCGTGCATGCTTTTTCGTCGACAATCGCTTCCTCTTTCCCCATTGCCTTGCTGTAGACAAATGTGACTTGATACGATCATCTAGTGATCCACCCACGGGTGATTTAGCAACCCCATACTGTGCTCTCTGAGATCTTGTTTTGTCATCTCCATCTTGAACTTTTAAAGGCACCGGTTGAGTCTTCTCGGACCTGGTGCCTTCACCTGCATCGCTCGCCACCCCTCGGAGCTTCTCCAATTTAATCTCCAGTGCCTCTTCACTGCTGGCAGCTATTTGTCCTGTAATTACCACAACGGAATCCTCCTCTCCACCGCCTTGCATCTCTTCGCCACCGTCTTCTCTACTTCTGAATAGGAGACTGCTGCACTCTCTTCGCTTGAACCACAGATCTTGAGTCACCACTGAGTTCAGTATCTCAGTAGAAGCGCCGCTCTGATACGCGAGGATGACGCAGTCCATTTGCTGGGCGAAGTTGCTGGACGTGTCCATATTCCGCACAATGTACTCCACCAAGCGACGGCAGCAGTCGTAGTCCGACTCGAACGCCGACGCGCCCACTT
Source organism: Phytophthora boehmeriae (assembly GCA_011947355.1). Taxonomy (NCBI): domain Eukaryota; phylum Oomycota; class Peronosporomycetes; order Peronosporales; family Peronosporaceae; genus Phytophthora; species Phytophthora boehmeriae. The sequence goes on from JAAVTJ010000008.1 coordinate 485,534, forward strand.
TCGGTGCAACTGGAGGCTGCTTTAACTCCTCTTCAAACGCGCCACAGACGTCGTTCACGGCCTCCGTCATCTGCTTGCGCAGCGCGCGCTTCAGCTCCAGCTTGAGCCGGTCAACCATCGGTGAAATAGTCTCCATTGCAAAGTAAAATAGAGTTTAAAAATGTTTGCTGATATTTAAAACTGCCGTTTTAAATGTACCATGATACAGAAAAGTTCATACCACGATCCGTTTATATTATTATGAGCCGTGTCATTCGAGAAAAAACCTAAGCGATGGAACCCGATCCGAGCGCTGCCGTGAAGAAGCGCGACAATCGAGGCCGCAACAAGGACCCGATCTGGGAGCTGACCACTGTACTGCCCGACAAGACGGTGGTCTGCAGTCAGTGCCACAATATCATCCATCGCCATGGCGTCAGTAAGGTAGAGCGCGTAAGAGCTCACTTTGAGCGGAGGTGTCAGCCGAACAAAAACCTAGACTGGATCATGACGATTCCGGTACAACCGACACAACTCTACCGGTAGTACCCGCAATTAAACCTAGTCCAGGCAGCAAAATCATCATGTTTAAGCGCAAATATGCGCATTGGTTATTCGCCACTGGACATTCCTTTGGCGATGCAGGGAACGAAGCATTGCTGGATGCACTCAAGACTTTACGCAACGATGTGGTGCTACCAACTAAGGACGAACTGAAGAATGAACTGCTGGATTTGGAGTTCTCGGCGTCCCATATGAAAGTGGTCAAAGCTTTAAGTGATAAACCTTGCTGTTTGACGGTGGAGAATTGGGTGGATTCAAAGGGCAATACCGTGACAAGTTACGGGGCTGTTTGTGAAGATGTGTCATACTATTTAGAGTCCACGACGTCTCAAGATCGGAGCCCTACTGGTGAACTGGCAGCTGACGAGGTGGAGAGAGTGATGGCCAAGTACAAGAAATGCCATTTTTACGGGGTCATCACAGCTACGAATTCAGTTCTGTCGAAGACCAGTCGAGAGAGGATTCAGAACAAAGTACAGACATGCAAGTTCTACCATGGGTGTGTGTGTCATGCGCTTAGTGCGTTGGTTCAAGACATGTCCAGCGTTCTGCCGTGGCTTGAGAAGTTTCGAGCGTCTATGACTGAGATGGCGGGTGTATTTCACGACAATCAAAGGTTGCAAAATCTGATGTCTACCGATCTGAGCTACTCGATTACGGAGTTTCCGGATTCGAGTTCAGTGTGCACAATGCTGGAGTCTGTCATTGATCATGAAAAAAGCTTTATACTATTGTCGCCCGCCGTGACTTTGTGGAGGCTAGCACAGCTGCAGAGCAAGAAAAGCTTTATCGTGTACGGGATTTCGTGCTGAGCGAAACATTTATCCAGGATCTGGTCAAGGCGTTGGAAATATTACGTCCTCTGCAGCAAGAGTTGAAGCATTTTCAGGACGGTCATGCTTCACTATCCCAGGTGTATCCATGTTTTATTGGCCTTTTAGATGCGTATGCATCAATGGAGTGGATGAGCAAGAAGGAGAAGGCATTAGTCGCATCGTGCATAACAGAACGGTTTGAAGCGGTCTACGGCGAGCCGCATGGCGTAGCAAATATGCTGGACCCTCTTTACCTTGGCCAGACCTTGGATATGAAGAAGAAACAAGCGGCAGAAAGTTTTATCGTCCACTGTTGCATGGATGATGGCCTAGCTGTTGACGTGTTAGGGCAGCTAGCGGGATACAATGAACTGGTTGTCGACCTTAAGGCCAACGATGAAGCACAATGGCATCTACTGCAATCTGGCACCGTCCAGCCATTCGATTTCTGGAAGAAGTATCAGCAGTTCCCTCTTTTGCAACAGTTAGCTTGGAGAATCTTTGCGCTACCAGTGTCGATCACTTCTCCATCGCTGTCATTCAGCTCCCATGCCTTTTACATCCAGTCGCGTTTTAACATCAAGTTATCACCGGAAAAGCTCCAGAAACTCACCCATGTATACTGCAACGCAAAGAACCGGGTCGAGAGTATTGGTAGTATGTCATTTTTAACGCCCTAAATCAAATCGTAAGGGCCAGGCCGCCACATGGAGTTTCCTGTGAATCAATATTAGTTTGCTACAAGTTGTATTCTACAAGACTATTTCAGCTGAAATACCAGGTACCAATTCCTAAACGCGCTTGCGGGGTAAGTACGAGCTACGACGGCTCTTATAAACCCTCGCTGACAAGCATCCTGTATGCCAAGAAGGGCGACTTCGACAGCAAATGATCTGCAAATCAGCAACACCAGCGAGACGACGATTTACAGCAACGGAGGAAGCTCGGATGGATGAACTCTATGAAAAATGTGGTCAGTCTCGGAGGAAGACACTTTGTTTCAGTTGGCAAACAAATACTTTGACAATCTCTGGCAGGCTTATAGATGTGGGAACCTAACTCCGCACTTACTCCTGAAAAATGACTAGCTGTCGTATCGGTCTCACGTGACCCGCCTTTTAATGTAGTGACTCTCGAAACGAGGAAGACCATCAGCCTCGTCGTTGCGGACGCAAATCCCAATCGCATTCAGGTCGTCCCGGAATGCTTGCTCCCTTTCAGTCTGGAAAACAACAGAATCGCCCAGCTTGGCTACTTCATGCTCCAACTTCTCGATCACGTTCTCGATCTCTGCAGCGGCAAAGCTACCAGAACTGTTGGGTTCCATCAGTGTTTCCCGAAGCCTCGACTCCGTCCTGTTCAATTTGGCAGTTGTTGCTTCCACCATAATCTTCTTCTGCTGGATGATATGCAGTGTCTTGCGCAGCCACACGCGATTTTTGAATTCACATTGCGAGTTGTGGCAGCGTACCGTATGCGTGTCGACATCAGTCCACATCCGGCATGTGGGGTCATGGCAGGGTGTAGCTTCGCCACACGAGCCCTTGTGCTCTTGACACATCTGAGATTGTAGGTCTGCACACCCTTGCCCACACACCATTCCTGCCGGTGGTTTGCAGTTTTCTGCATCCACAAGTTGTAAAGCATTCCTCAGTCGACGCTTGAAAAGAGCACTACGTCTCAAAGGCTTGTCTGTCGTACAAGGCCACGGACACGAGTCGTTTTCCTCCTCTCGCAGACCCATGACACTTTCTTCAGTCTCCGTCTCGGTCTCCGAGCCCAGACTGTTTTCAACCCCGTCTTGGCCGCCACTCCGCTCCGCATCGTACAGAACTCGAACGACACTAGGCCGCTGTCGCTTTGAGTTCTGCAAACCTGCCCCTCTCTTTATCGGCCGCTTGCTGCCTCTGGTCACAGTCGGAGGCGTCGCTGTTGACAAGTCCACACATGGAGTTTGCGTCAGATTTTCAGCTCCAGCCGCACTGGTCGTCTTAGTTGGAATAATTGATATCTCTCTGTCTTGGTCAGTGGCTTCAGTGCTGTATCGGACCAAAATGTCCTCTGTAACCAGCGATTTCAGTGTTCCTTCGTCTGCATCGTTGAAACTTGCAGTGAACACTTGTTCCATTTGCTGTGCAAAGCCTGGCGACGCCTCCATGTGCGTCTCCATGTAAGAGACCAAGTGTCGACAGCACGTTCGGTAGACGTCGAAGCCCAGGATACCTGTGTCAGGCTGTCTCATTTCGCAAAAGACCGAGCCCACGGTCTCCGCTATTCGCTCCTGGAGCGTCTCCTGTAGTCGATCAACGACGGACGAGTCGGAGGACACGCCACTTGCATCGCTAGAGCCTCCACACGCACCACCTTCACGCCTCATGCCTGTCTTGATTTTGGTGCAACGCTGGATGTTCTGACAAGCAAAAAAATAGTCCAGTTTTACATAGCTTTTTTCAGTTGTCAATACATTTCCTGTGTGATGTGCATCGCTTCAAGATCGAGACGCCCAGGCTGCCAAGCGCTATGCTACTCAGCACAGGGTGAGTATGGCGGTTTGTAATCGCCACTGCCAAGGTTACGAAGAGCTTTTATCATCACAAGGTATGAACAGTGTACAAGTAATATTTGTTATTACATTTAGATGATGCCTTACACTATCAGTAGTCTCACCTAGTTGGCAACAGAGACGTAAGCATCAATTGAGTTATACTTCGAAGTGGCGCAAAACTGCTCAAGATTACAGTATCCAGCTTCAGGTTCTGCAGCTTCATAGCAACAGTTTAGCAATAACGATATTTGCAAATGATACACCTCACCTCGACGCGTTACCTCATTGTTCTGGCTCGACTTGAGCGGAGTTCCTACCTACTTTCGTCTCTTCTTGCTAGTATAGTGCGTTGAAAGCTCTAGGAATTTGTCAGTCGAGTCGTGTATCGCCTCGATGCCGATGTCGTTCAATGTCGCCCAAAATTTTGCAAGCGCTGCGTTGTACTGGACTAGGTCTGCCTCGTCGTCGACTATAGCTTGCTCCATTATCGCAATATCGTCTTCATATCCCTGGATCGAAGCTTTGTATTTCTCTGGTTCCTCGAGTGCGTTGATTTTCAAATCGGTCAGAGCTGATTCCTTTTCTGCAGTTTGGCGTTGCTCAGATGGATCTCTTGCTGCTTGTGTTGAATTTTGTGCATCGTTTCACGCGCCAAAATTCGGAGTTTGAACTCGCATTTCTCGTTTTTGCAGCGATCGGTGTGTGCCTCGACGTCGTGCCAGATACGACACGTTTTGTCATTGCATGGCGAAGTTTGGTTACACATCAACGCGCGGATACCCTTACAGCTTCGCGAGCACACTTTCCCTGTTGGTGGTCGACACAATACAGCATCTACAACTGCAATGGACTTACGGAGTCTCTCCTTGAAAAATGCCGTTTCTTCGGGTGATCGTAGCTCTGCATAGCACAGCTCCCCAATCGCTTCTTTGAACGTGAGCAAGCCCACTGCGTCTTCAACTGGCAATTGGGATTTCGGTTGAGCTGTAGTTTGCACCTTAGTCTTTGTCTTTTTGACTTTTGCTCGTTCCTCCTCACTCTCCGTCTCAACGTCAGGTATATCTTTAATTGAGTTTTGCGCTACTCGTCGTAGTGGTGCTTTAGGCTCAGCAACTACAATCGATTGCAAGGACTTGTGCGTGGTCATCTTCTTCTTGCTGGTTCTGCTACGCGGACGTTTCGTCAGCAAGGACCCCGCGACCTCCCGGCCCTCTAACCCCAGCGCACCGTCTGCCCCTCTGACACCGAAGTGGCCATTGCTGCTTATTTCAGCTCTCTCCTGCTTGATCATAACCGCCGAATTGCCTGACTGTAGTGTTGCATTGCTTCCCACTGACTCAACTGCGTCGTTGCTATTGCTTTGCCTCTGACCGTCGTCTTGGCCGTCACTCTTCCGTGAGTGGAACCAGATCTCTTTGGTCACGACGTCTCTCAATACGCGCGTCGGGGTGTCGCTGAAGCAGGCGAGGATGAGGCGATCCATCTGCTGCACGAAATACTGAGACGTGGCCATGTTCTTGGCGATGTACGTCACGAGTTTCTTGCAGCTGCTGTAGGATTGGTCGACGCTGGTAGTAGGAGTGGACTGCGCTTGCGTCGCCTGCAAGCGCTCGAATTGCCACTCGCCGCAGACCGCATCGACAGCTTGAGTCACTCGGAGATGGAGCTGCTTACGGAGGCCACTGGTTTGTTCGATTGCCTTCAACTTTGCATTGCGACATAATAAAAGCAAGTCAAGGCGTGTTTAACCCTAGTGATCACACAAACAGGTGTACCTGTACCCTAGCAGAGTGAATGTACCGCCGTCATCAGAGAAAATTCCCAGACACAAAGATTGAGCAGTGCTGACGTCAATGCGGCGCGCTACCGTGGGCCCTACCGCCAAAGGTAGCAGCGCTACACGCCCCTCTCTTCCTCACCACGTTCATCTGTATCTCACCTCTCTAACGCACATCTTCTCTTGTCTGTACGGTGTCTAGACGGTCCGTTATTCCCCAGTGCGCGAGCTACTTCAGGCAGCAGTCGAGGTCGTAATGGGGGTCTTTTCTCGTCCTCCTCGTCCTCTTCGGGGACTCCGACGCCTCAGACAGAGAGAACGAAGGCGAGCAAAGGACGAGGGCGGTGCCGCCGCTCCTGGCGCCCTCAGCACGCAGTCGCTCGATCAATTCCAGCTCGAATCAGATCGCAGGGACATCTGATACGAGACGTCGGACCTTGTTTGCGTCCAATTCAATGGGTGATGGGGACATTGGAGGACATATTTCAGAGCGGAAAGGACTCTTTGAGAATGACGACGACGCGACGGACTCTCTGGAGACGTTCCATGAGCGTGTGAAGCTGCGACAGAGCAGGAAACAGTCGGAGATGAAGGCGCTGAAGGCTCAATTGGAGACTGCGCAGCTACGCGCTGAAGATCTAGAGATGCAGCTGGCCAAAGTCACAAGGGAGAAGGAGGAAGCTGTTATTCGCACAAATGAGTGTCAACGGATCGTGGAGAAGCGGAACAAACAGTTGATGAAGGCCAGCGAACGCATGGCACGTCACTCGGAGCAATTTGAGCTGCAGATGACTGAGATGCAAACAAAACTGACAGCGCTCACTGCACAATGTGATCAACTAAGGACAGATGCTGCGACGACGGAGGGATTGCACCGACGTGAGCGCGAAGGGAAGGAGCAGGAACGGCAGCACGAGATTGAGGTACTGAATAAACAACATGAGAAGGTGGTTCAAGGAATGCAGTCTCGACTTCATGAGCAGCAGATGGAAAACGCGGTGCTGGTTAAGAAGCTGCATGAGATAGAGCATCAAGTGGCTGCTGCGATGCACCAGAAGCCGTCATCTGTACAAGTGGCAGCAAGTGATGAATACCAGAACCTGCTAAAGCGCTGCGAGGATGCGGACGCGATCGGCCGTGGGCTAAAGTTTCAGCTGGAAAAGGAGCAGCAGGAGAAAAATATCTTCGTAAACAGTTAACAGCTCTACAGGAAGCCGTTGGGCCCACGACGGCTGCAGCCACAGCAGCCTCTGTGGGTTTCCTCCTGATTCAGAAGCTGCCAGTCCCACCAATAGTGCAGGTGGCAGACCCACTGAATCTGACTTAGCAAGCTTTGATTTTTCAGCAGCAAGACTTTCTGCACCAACCAGCCCACTTGCTGAGATCCCCGGGTCTGAAACACCGGCACCACCAGAAGTAAGCTCCCCTAGAAGTGAGGCCTCGAGTCCAAGCCGAAGTCGTGGTCGCTCGCGGGGATTCTCTTCGTCAAGTGTCACGGACGATATCCCAAAACCTTCCAGCAGAGATGGCAAAAAGGAGTGCGTCGGCGCAAGTTATCAACACCTCTATAGATCCTCCAGAGAAGGTAGCAGAAGAGAAGACAAGTGCAAGTAAGTCAACAGCTCCATCGGTGACCTTCTTTGGGAAGCTTTCATCTCGATTTAAGAGGTCTTCACCGCGAAACGACGTAAGCGCAGTTAAAGCCGATGAGGACACTGCATTTGGCGCAACTGGTGATGCTGCATTTGCATCGCCACCACCTCCGCGTCGAGCGTTTGCGCACAGCAAGGTGCTAAAAGAGCGACCGCGTATGTATGTCGCTAAACCACCACTTAACCATGAAGACGAGTCCAGCGACAGCATTTTGGAAGTGAGTCATCTTCGAGTGATTCATCGGACGAAGAGGAGAATGGAATGCCTCCGCCGCCACCGCCACCTCCAATCCATGTCCAAGAAGCCCCCGTATTATTCCCTTCCGCCACTCCAGTTCATATGGAAATCCCATCCCAACTGATTCCATCAGATTCAAGTGCCGATGCGGACTCTAGTAGCTCGAGCGAATCAAGCCTATCGAGTGATGATGATGATGATGGTGACGTCGGCAATAAAGTACACCAAGCCGATCGAGGTGTCAACGATAAACCTGTACCAACGCGCTTTGGAGGTTCGACTGAAACAAAAGAACGGTCAGTGGATTTGAACGGTGTATCATCTTCGTCTTCGTCTATATCTTCAGATGATGATTCAGACGACAGCGATATTGGAAAGGGCTACCCTCCACATGTGGGTACGAAGAAGATTGATAAGTTTCCAGATTCTAAATCTTCTTCCTCTTCAGATGGCGATAACGATAAAATGGAGAGTGTCGACAAATCAAAGGTTCGCCATAAGATTAGAGGGGCCAGCCAGGATCATCCCTCCCTCAAGCGCTCAGTACACTCGCCTTCATCGTCAAAAACAAGAGAAAAGAGTCGCAGCATGAGTCAAGGCGATAGCTCACACAGTGCAAGTAAGAGCCGCATGAATGAATATATGGAGGCTCGTGCGAAGAAGCGTAATGAGAAGTTGAAGCGCAAGCAGGAAAAGGAGCACGAAGAGACCAAAAAGAAGAAAGAATACGAGCAGGAATGGGAAAAGATGGCTCAGGAGGAGCGCGAAAGAAAGCGCAAACAACAACAAGCACGACGTAATGGAAGGCGACGACCCGCGAGCATGAAAACTGTCCGTGTTTCCCAGATGCGGCAACAAATGAACAGCAAGCAGCAGCAGCAGCAGCAAAAGGAACAGAAAGACTTTCAGGTATTTCCGCCTCCTAATCCGAGTGACTCGCTGCGGCCTCATACAGATGATAATTCCAATGCCGAAGCGTCAGCTCATCACTCTTCTCGACGTAAGAGTGAAAGCAAAACGTCCGAAAGCGAGGCGGAGGAAGAGCAGCCTCCGGTCTTCCATGCATCATCTATCGAGACGCCGCCGTTGCCTCCTGAACCAACTATGGCTGACACAGAGTTATATCTACGTCAACAAGCGCGTTTGCGTGAACGCCACGAGTTACAGATGAAGAAGAAGCTAGAGGCTGACGAAGCAGATCTTGTTCGAGGCGACATCCACCGACGAGTGGAGATGTGGGCGTTCGGTAAAGAGCTTCTACACATGATACTCACCTTAGACCAGATTTCGTCGAACGAAGCGCTCAAGAAGTGTCAACTTATGGTTGTTCAGTCCCCAGAGGACGACACTGTTCGCAAGGCTTATCGGTATGATCCCTTGTTTCTGAGTTTTGGCACCTGGATCGTTTCACTAATTGCATGGTCTCATTATTTTTTTCAGAAACATCATTCGCGTCGTCCACCCCGACAAATTGCGCGGGGCTACGGTTGCTGAACAGTTGGAGGCTAAAGAGTTGTTCACCGTGCTGAACCAAGCTTTCGATCGGTTCAAGGCCAATCAAGCTGAATGAATACTACCCAATTGACAAAATGTGGACAATACAATAGCAAAGTCTTCAAGCGATGATACCTTCAGTGAGTTGAGCGAGTCTGGTGAGGGGTCCATCTATGAACTCTAATGCTCAATATTTGCCCTGGTGATGCTAATGAGACGGTCTAGTTCTTGCACCAGGTAACTCTCGGTGTCGTATGCACCGCTGGCTAACAACAACTTTCGCTCACGAGTCAGTCGTTCTAGTTCGCTATCTCCTGGACCGTCGTATTGCGGTGGTGGCGTTATTGGCTCGCTCAGATCTGCTTTGACAATAAACGCTTCTCTGACAGTGCGGAAGCCTGGGCTATCGTGCGGTGCAGCAGGATTATTCTGCACAGAGATGTCTTCGTTGGCTCCTCCTATTACGGAAAGCCCCTCCCAATAAATTTCGTCGTCAGATCCTTGATCGAAAGACGAGCTTGAAGCTGCGTGGTTGTATCGCTGCATCGCTGACAGAGTGCGGCGTGTCAAGTTTGCCTGGTGATGTCGTGTATGTGCCTGACGAGGTTGTGGCGACACTGACTGCCTCGATCGATGGTGCCCATTTGAACGACTATTCCTGCCACCTCGACGGAAGCTGATCCCTTTTAAATCATCCAGTTGCTTCTTAATAGCTCGTAGTTCGTCCCTATCACCATCCAAAACGTACTTCTCTTCACGAGCGATGTATTTGACACGAAGCTTTTCCAGTTCGTCAACAACTCGTGCTTCGTGCTTCTTCTTCTCTTCTTTAACCGCAGCGGCCATTTGTTCCAGCTGAAGCTTCATCTTGTCAACGTTTGCTTCTGCAATCTCACACGCCCGCTCTTGTACCATCTTTTGTTTTTCGAGCTCGGCCACATTGCCTTTTAGAGCTGCGATCTCTTCACGCAGCTTCGACTCAGGGACTTTACGTTGTTGCTGTCGATACTCTGCGAAATCGGCTTCAACTTGCTTGGCACGATTCTCGGCATCTGCAAGCTGTGTCTCCAGTAGCGACACACGCCGCTCGTACGCTTCTGTCTGCTTCTTCGTCAATGACAACGTATGGGCCTGCTCGCTCTTTAGACGCCGATGTAAATACTCGGTCTCGTCACGTTTTGCTTCCTGTTCGCGCTGCAATGCTGCCTCTGCGACAGCAAGTCTACGTTCCCGCATCTCTAAGTCCGCCAAGGACTTTCGGAGTGTCTGCTCGAGCCGCTGATATTCTTCCTGGGCCGACCGAAGCAAGGCACTTCGCTCCTCTTCACGTCGAGCCCATTCTTCCTCGAGTTCATCCATTCGAGCTTTTTCCATTTCCGCAAATCGTCGCTTCCACTGCAGTTGCTGAAGGTGTTGTTCTTGCTTCCACGCACTTCTTTCCTTTTCCAAAGACTCAAACAACGCCGCTGCATGCTTTTCTCTCTCATGGACCTGTGCTTTTAGCATTTCGTTGGCGTTGCGCTGGACCTTGTCGGCAAAATTATCGGGCATAAAGGATACCCCCGTCAAGGCCGAGTAACGACTCGTTTCTTCTGTTTCTCTCACTACAGAAGTGCTGCTCGATCGATCTCTTGCTTTCGTGTCAGCAGCCTGGTGTGGAGATATGCTTGTAGTATGAGCCCTAGTTTCTAGGTGAGTACTCTCTTTATCTTGCCAAGCCTGCGGTGGAAGCAATATCCTGTGATACATACGTGTTAGTTATCTTACCATGCTCATCATTTTATATGTTCAATGCAAACATACATGAATTCTTTCAACAACGCTTGCTTCTTCGTCAGCACGCCAAGGTCCTCTAAATACGCTGATACGTGGATAGATCCCACACGACGTGATGCTTGTTTGGACTGATTGTTGTCGGCATCTGCACTCACGACCGGAATGTTGATAGAGCAGCTCCGATAAGAATGCGTGTATGCTTCGGGTCCAACATCAGTCTCGGGTAGAGTTGTTTCACCATGCACTTCAAACCAATGAGCTTCAGTTTCTGCTTCTGTCCTGAATGTATCCTCGCATGTTTCTTCAGAGCAGCAATAGCGCTCTTCCGAGAAAAACAAATAACTTAGGCTGAAAATGGAGCTTCCCACTCTACATCTCAGAATGTCATAAGGTTACACTCACTTCATGGACAGGGAAAGACTTAGCTTGACGCACCTCTTTCCATCACCAGATATTAAATCGATGTTGACGGAGGCTTGCATCTCCTCTTTTAGCTGGGCAGGTTCCTTCGCAACATCGAACGTGCAATAGAAATCTAGAGTCTTTATCTCACCTATCTGTTGTACATCAAACAAATCACTGCGTACTAAAAGCGCAGTTAGTTTCGTCCAGAGCAAATAAGATGGTAACGCAAAGCACTTACTTGATCCTGATCCAAAGAATGGGTTCTGGTACCGCAGGGAATATTCACCGAGAGGTAGCTCTATATCCCGAACCGATTCCAGCCTTAAACACATTCGGTAGCGACGCTTATCGATGCTAGCATCACGTGCTGGTGACTTCTCGTGGGGACTAGATTCACTTCTACAACGCAATGCACATTCTCCAATTACTTCCTTGGACTCGTTTACCATCAGAAGCATAATGATCTTCGAGAGACTCGTTTCACTGCCGATGATAGCAGTTGTCTCCTTAGATGTTGCAATTGTGGTGCTTGAACGTGATGAGTAGCAGTGGATACGAATTGAATTGTCCACAATTTCTTGGTCCGCGATGTCGGGAAGAGCTACTTCTATATCAGTACTGGTGGCAAATGCTTGATCTTTCGTGAAGGCAGAAAATGTTATGCCCTCTGACACCTTGTTGTCTCCAATTCTCAGCTCCATGATCACTTTTTCTTCGCCCTCAAAAGGAGTTAATGATGAATTTAATAAGCGCACGTGATCCAAGTTGAAAAACAACCAGGTGTGAACGGGAGAATTGGCACGCTCAGATAGCTCGTCGGCTTGAATATCTACGTGCTCCACTTCAGGCCCAACAATACCCCTGGCATCAGTTGCAGTTGGCTTCTCGGACTGAATAAACTCTATCTCAACGGAAGTGACGATGACTGCATCAGCAAAATCTGGAAAAGAATAACTCCCCTCGGTCGTAGATATTTCACCAGGCTTCAGCTCGGCATTCGACTCTGCGGTGAACACAGAGAATAGTCCCTCAGTAAGTAGTGGACGCAACGGGATCTCCACTCCTGCTAGGACCTTGTTTTCAGTGCACATGAACACTGTGATGCTACCCAAAGTCTCGATACAAAGTCCCAAATCTTTCAAATTCGCTTGCACACGGAAACTATCCCGGATGGGGGAAACTCAGCGACGTCGAGGTTGTAAAACACGTCGGTCTGGACTACCACATCAAACAATGAGTAGCTTAGCCAAAACCCAGTTCGTTGTGGCTCCTCTCGATTTCTCCCCATGGCAGCTTCGACCACACTTGTCAGGTTGAGTGCACTTTGAATGAAAACAGAGATGACGAATATGTCATTCCCACCGCTCTCTCCGATCCGCAAATATTCGCCGCCTTCGCCTGAAATTACTATCGGTGCCACCTTACTTGGTGCATTTGATCTAGTTTCGGTGCGTCGAGTAACGGGTCCTCGCTCCTCTTTTCGAGAACTTAGGTCGGTTGGTGCCGCTACATCGCTTGTAGACATTTCTACTGGTGAAAACGTTGTCGAGATCAAGATCTCACCCCCAAACGGCGAATTTTGCAACTTGATCCATCGCTCTGGGAGGTCTGGAGTCCTTTGCAAGAATACAGGCCCAAAAATAGTAGCTATCAGCTCCATAATCAATCACTAAACTCAACAGCCTGCACACCCAAACCTTAAATCAAGGAAGAACCATCCAAAACTCGAAATCTTGCCATCTTTTTCGTGTCGCGCTAAGTTTTCCATCCGTGGTCGTGATTGACGGTCGCCTGCCATCTCACCAATACCGTAGACATACGCTTTAATCCTCGGCGCATACGCTTTCAGACGACGGAATTTTTCCATCGGAAACATCCATTGCAGCTTTCCGTCTCCTCCACGCCACTTGGCTTCTTCGATCAGTCCACTGCGCCGATTCGACTCCATCGTCCGACCTGTTGTTGCATGGCTTTTGCTCTTCTTTCTACCTTTTCCAGACGTTAATGGCCCACCCGAAACCTGAAGCTCCTGCTTCCACCTCGACCCTCTCGACTGTGCTGCGTGCTTGTCTACTGTCGCGAACACCCGGAGCTCTTGAATTGCTGCCGATTCGGCCACAGGAATTCTTAGCATCCGAACTTTTGCAGCCCTGACCGTATAAATCCACGGCGTATTGTCCATTAGATACCGGCCACTGGGGACCGTGGGGTCTCGACGTCCGACGCTTCGCTTGGGTTTCGTCTTGGACAACGGAGTGACAGCCCCCGACTCGCTCTCTTCGTCTTCTTGATCATCGCTTTCGAATTGCAAATTCTGTCTCTCAGGTTGAGGGGTTTGCACTGGACTGGGAACCTGTTGCGGACGCGCGGGGGACTCCTCTTCGTAGTCGTCGTCCGCATAGATATCTTCGTCTCGATCGGACATTTTGTCGAGTACTCCTCGCGTCGTTTCAAGATCATTAATAGTTTCGACTAAGTATAATAGATACGTTTTTACGTTACTTGAACGAGGAATGTGATTAACTCGACGAATTAAACGTGATGTTTTCATCGGATATTTCAAGCGTGCACTTGGATGACGAGCTTACCGCGGGCACGCTTCGTGTTCAATTTCGCATAGGCATCCATTGCCTTTTCGAACGGATACACCGTGTCGATCACAGGCTTGATCTTCCCACTTTCGATGTACTGCGTGATCACATCGAGCTTGTCAGCTGAGGGGTCCGTATTGTGCACTTCACCAACGAGGATCGCACCAAACTTTGACTCCGCCACTGGCTGAGCCATTGGTGTGATGGTGATGAACCGTCCTGTGTCTTTCTTGAGCACCATTTGGGCACCATCGTTCCATGCAGAGTTCTCAGCGCCGCAGTCGTAAAACGCATCGACTGAGTGCGGGACCACCACATCCAGCCATTTCTCCTTGGTGTAGTCGATCACTTGATCAGCACCCAACGACTTCACGAGCTCGACATTGCGAGTACTGGTTGTAGCAATCACCTTGGCTCCCAAATCGTGTGCCAGTTGCACAGCACACATACCGACCGAACTGCTGCCGCCGAGAATCAGCACAGTCTGGCCTTTTGCAGGTTTGCGTGTCGAAACATCCCCGCATGCGCTGTGAGCGCTACCGAAGGGACAGCCGCTGCCTCGTTAAAGTCCAAGTTGCTAGGCTTTTTCGCAACGAACTGCTCCTCTGCGACCAAATACTGAGCCAGAGTGCCGAATGCAGTCACGGGTGTCATCAAATAGACGGCGTCACCCACAGTCAACCGCTTGACGTCGCTGCCGACCTCAACCACTTCACCAGCACCGTCAATGCCTATGGTAAAGGGGTTTCTGTTGATGGCGATATGCCCAAGAACGCCTGACCCAGACCTTCCATCACTAGCCGATCGAACGGGTTGATGGCGGCACTTCGCACTTTGATGCGCACTTGATTGGCATCGAGTTTTGGTTGTGGCACGTCGGAGCGGATCTTGAGCTCGCTTTCAAGAGAGCCGTAGTTCTCATACTGGTAGGCGGTGTAGGTGGCTGGCAGCGTCATAGATGTTGCAACGTGGAGTGAAGTGCTGGTTGCTGGTTAGTCTGCAAATTGCAAAGTGAGCTTGCACTGCGCTGAAGAGGATTTGCAGGTGCTGCATGGGAACCCCACGCAATCACTTTGATTACGCGGTCACAGTAGAAACGATTGGCATTGCTGGCCATGTTGTTTTATGGTAGCAAAACTAAACAGTTTGAAGATCTATCAGCTTGTTGTCGCCGTTTAGGGCGTGGAAAGTCACAGGACATAGTTCGTCAAGCGATCGATGATGAAACGATAGAAGACTTTAGGCTTCAGCTCAAAGTGACACGATTTCATTTTGTTGTTCTTAGCGACCAAGGAAAGATGTAGCTGCTTCAGGTTCTGCATTCCAATACCGTACAATGTAGTGTACGTACGAACCTTATCCTGTAGAGCGAGCCTCACTACTTGTAAGTCACGGGTGCACTTGGATGACGAGCTTGCCCTGCGCATGTTTCGTTTTCAATCTCGCATAGGCATCGAACACCTTCTCGAACGGATACACCGTGTCAAGCACGGGTTTAGCCTTCCCACTTTCGATGTACTGCGTGATCACATCGAGCTTCTCAGCCGACGGATTCGAGTTGTGCACTAGCCCAATGAGCTGAGCGCCAAACTCCGACTCCTTCACGGGCTCAGCCATGGGCAACAGCGTGATGTAGCGGCCCGTGTTCTTCTTAAGCACAAGTTGCGCACCATCGTTCCACGCTGAGGCCTCCACACCGCAGTCGTAGAAAGCATCCACGGAGTGCGGCTCCACCACATCGACCCATTTCTCCTTAGTGTAGTCGATGACTTGGTTGGCTCCCAATGACTTGACGAGTTCAACGTTACGGGTGCTGGTTGTCGCGATTACCTTGGCTCCCAGAGTGCGCGCGAACTGGATAGCCCACATGCCAACAGTGGTGCTGCCACCAAGAATCAGCACAGTCTGGTCCTTCTGCAAGTTCGCGTGTCGGAACATGCCTGAATAACCGCACAGCGCCGAGGACGGAACAGCCGCCGCCTCGTTAAAGTTCAGGTTGCTGGGCTTTTTCCCCACGAATTTCTCCTCCACGACGAGGTACTCGGCCAATGTCGCGAATGCGGTTGGCGGAGTCGAAGTGAAAACCTCATCACCAACTTTCAGATGTTCGACTGCACTGCCGACCTCAATGACCTCTCCAGCGGCATCGAACCCGATACCGAACGGTTGGTCCGCGGATGGGGTTTTGCCGAAGAAGTGCTGACCAAGTCCTGGCATTTCCATCGCCACGTAATCGAACGGGTTCACGGCGGCGGCGTGCACTTTGATGCGCACTTGATCGGCACCGAGCGTCTGGTGCGACACACCAGAGCGCAACTTGAGCTCAGTCTCGATGGGGCCGTAGTTATCGTACTGGTAGGCGCGATAGGTTGCTGGGGTGGTCATTGCTGCTTGGAAGGGTGGAAGGGGTCGCTTGCTTGTTTGCTGGATTGCAAAATGTAAAGTGATCTGGACAAAGCAATTCCAACGGCGAGTTGTGTCCACGGTAAGTTGCAGTGGATATCTGCAGAGGTAAGGTACCAAACCTGCATGGTGTAATCATGAACTATGTGGAGAGAGCAAAGTCCATTGCAATCGATGCACACTGCACTGGTATTGTAGCAACAGCAGTCTGCAGCAGCACCAGAAAACAGGACCTGATTGCGATCGCACAAAAATAGGAATTCCATCGTCAGCCATTTGGGCGCAATCAGGGCGGCCATCGTCAACACTATGCTTACGGGCTTTGCATTCTCAACCTTTCAGTAGGTATTATAATAGGTATGCCATCGTATTTGACAAAAAGGTTGCAAGTTCACTCAAACCGCTCACTCGCACTTTGCATACCTTTCCAATTGATATCACGGGTGTGCTTGTAGGAAGGCATGTTTCTTTTTATTGCGTCTTGAAACGAATACAACATGTCAAGTACCGATGTAGATAGATCACTCAAAGTCGGTACGATGTAAAGACTATTAAACCTTCCACACCATGGAAAAGCGTAAATGCTCCAGATTCTGCTGCTACTACGCATAAACACTATGCGCTGTGCACTAATGCTCCCGGCTTGTGAACTGAGCCTTACGGGTGCACTTGCACGACGAACTTTCCCCGCGCATGTCTTGATGCCAGCTTCTCGTAGGCATCCTTCACCTTCTCGAATGGATACACCGTGTCGATCACAGGCTTGATCTTCCCACTTTCGATGTACTGCGTGATCACATCGAGCTTGTCAGCTGAGGGGTCCGTATTGTGCACTTCACCAACGAGGATCGCACCAAACTTTGACTCCGCCACTGGCTGAGCCATTGGTGTGATGGTGATGAACCGTCCTGTGTCTTTCTTGAGCACCATTTGGGCACCATCGTTCCATGCAGAGTTCTCAGCGCCGCAGTCGTAAAACGCATCGACTGAGTGCGGGGCCACCACATCCAGCCATTTCTCCTTGGTGTAGTCGATCACTTGATCAGCACCCAACGACTTCACGAGCTCGACATTGCGAGTACTGGTTGTAGCAATCACCTTGGCTCCCAAATCGTGTGCCAGTTGCACAGCACACATACCGACCGAACTGCTGCCGCCGAGAATCAGCACAGTCTGGCCTTTTTGCAGGTTTGCGTGTCGAAACATCCCCGCATGCGCTGTGAGCGCTACCGAAGGGACAGCCGCTGCCTCGTTAAAGTCCAAGTTGCTAGGCTTTTTCGCAACGAACTGCTCCTCTGCGACCAAATACTGAGCCAGAGTGCCGAATGCAGTCACGGGTGTCATCAAATAGACGGCGTCACCCACAGTCAACCGCTTGACGTCGCTGCCGACCTCAACCACTTCACCAGCACCGTCAATGCCTATGGTAAAGGGGGTTTCTGTTGATGGCGATATGCCCAAGAACGCCTGACCCAGACCTTCCATCACTAGCCGATCGAACGGGTTGATGGCGGCACTTCGCACTTTGATGCGCACTTGATTGGCATCGAGTTTTGGTTGTGGCACGTCGGAGCGGATCTTGAGCTCGCTTTCAAGAGATCCGTAGTTCTCATACTGGTAGGCGGTGTAGGTGGCTGGCAGCGTCATAGATGTTGCAACGTGGAGTGAAGTGCTGGTTGCTGGTTAGTCTGCAAATTGCAAAGTGAGCTAGAATGTTGTAGGGAAGTTTGCCTGTGAATTGATATGGCATTGTTGATAACGACGAAAGTGATGACCTCTTGTCTCGTCCCACAATCAACAGCACTATAATAAAAATGATTGCCATTTCGTCCGTCCCATAATCAGATCTTTACATAAAGTGATGACCGAAGGACGGATGCCATGACCAATTATTAATACCTCAATGCGACCTAGCAAGAAGCGCTGCCGACCAAGTCTTATCGCCTGCTTAGATCATAACGAAACATTCATGTATTTCTCCTCGAACCTCTGATGGGGCCATCAGAGGTTCACTTCAACATTAGCCCAAATTCCACGCATTTGAGCCACCTTTTGGGGAAAGCTGTTGCAACAGTGTACCCAAAAAGCGTCGCCAGTTCACAAATATCTTGAGAGGCAACAATCGAGTGACGATGTCGCAGCTCAAGCCTTCTATGGCCGCTCGTCTGCGGTCGGAGCTGAGCCAGGAGGTGCTCAGGGCTCTGGACGTGGTGTGCGATGCCTTCGAGGAGGAGCTGTCGCCTGTGTCTCCGCCGCGCGTTGTGGACGTCGCCAACTACGAGCTGTTCTACGACTGCTGCAGACGACTGGCGAGATACATTGAAGCCAACATGACCACCACGCCAGGCTTCTTGGAGCAGATGGACCGCATCATCCTCGCGTGCCACAGCGGCGCCACCGGGTCCGTGCTGCGCTCGGTGATGACCAACGAGTTGCGCATCAGAAGACGCGAACTTCCGGTCAAGAACGGCTGCAAACGAGCGAGTTTTAAGGTGGAGAGAGGAGAGCAACAGCCGGACATTTCTCCCGCCAACTCGACAATTTCCGGCGCGGAATTGGCAGCGGAGGGGGCCAGAGAGTGGGGCACGAGGAAGAGATTGTCGACGAAGAGCAGGGTGGTGTCGAAGCGAGCGAGAAGGTCGTTGACGGAGTATTGGCGACGTGAAGACAGCTCTGATGAGGAGAAAAAGGAGGGTGGAATGGAAGAAGAAGGAGTTTTGAATCGTGCAGTTTTGAAATACACTCGGCCGGTTTTTAAACGAGCACGGCGACGCAACTGCGTCCGTCGATTGGAGCAAGATTTTGAAGGACAAGAAGGGAATGAGAGGGTGGAGGTGCGGACTGTGCATTGTGGCAGTACGGGAGAAAGAAAAAAGCGTGAAGAGGTTGGAGGTTTTGCAGCTGCAACTTTAGAGAAGACTGCGAAGTCAGTTCGATGGAACTTGAGAACTACGCCACAGAGGCGACATGTGCGCGAGCACACAGAGGACAATCCAGCGACGTCACGATTTAAAGCACAGGATGAAAGGTTAGCAGGGGACAATGTGCTTGAGGGGAAGAGGAGCGACGAAGGAAACAAAGAGAACGACGCGTTGCATGCTGAAAGCGATCTGAGAAATGGGGAGGGAGATAAGTTAGAGGTAGAAGTAAGTGCTGACGAATCGATGAATGCGAGTGAAGGTGACCAGGAAATGGAAAGCGAAGTAGCGGCTATGCTAACTGAACTGGTGCAAGAAGTAGTGGCTGCAAACGCAACCGACAGCGAAGGAAAAGCGGCAGAAACAAGTGAATTACACAAGATTGGCGAGCCGGTGTCGGAGATTGACCAAGGCATCGTTCCAACAGAAAGCCAAGTAAAAAATGCAGAATGTCAAGAAAAGGAGAAGATCACGCAAGAGTCTACGGTAAGAGTAAAAATCTTACCGAACGTGACAAGGTCTTGAAGCAGTCGGGCCCTGGTGCTGTTCTCGATAATATTGACATAGGCAAGATTGAAAAAGAGATGCGTCAACTAGTCCGCAATTTGGAGACCGGAGAAGGGTCTCTGGACATGACAGTCGCTCGTACTCGATTCCAGTTTCTTGTGGGAAAACTAGCTGGTCCGGCTGATGCAACTGCTGTGTCCGAGCCGATAGACTTCCAAACTGAGGAAGACTTTGAGGTATCCGCTGTACTTGATTCGGACGACGTTTCTTCTGACGGTGACGATGACCCACCAGTTCCCGGGCTGTGTGACGCTAGATTGAGGTCAACACAGCAGGTCATCTCCTTTAAGACGAGTTTACGGAAGGCAATTATCTTTGTAGACGCTGTGTTGTGCCAACCACCACCCGGTAAGGTTTGCTCAAGAAACTGTGAGAAGATTCGTGCACGGCAGTGCAGTAATGCTGCTTCATGTCGTGACCCGATATGTCGCAATTGGCACAAAGCAGAGGAACACACAGAGCGCTGCAAGAACCCGCTCTGCGAGTTCAGAAATCGAATCTTGCTTCGTGAAGTGATGCATCAGGTTGACAATCGTGAACCTGGTTTGAAGTTGGAGCAAGCAGTGTGGAAAACAAAAGGCCTCGAGCTGTTTGCGGCAGTCAATGGCAAGTCGAAGGAAAGCTATACACTAGCACAAATCACTGAGATGAGTAACGAACTCGGACAGCTTGAACGAACTCTTGATGAAGCAAAAGAGGAACTCGACGCAATGAAGCATACCAGGAGGGTACTATTGGCGAATTTGAGTGCCATTGGGGTGAAACCGCAAGATGACGAGACCGACGGCTTCCCATCCTTCGAGGAGCACTACACCATATTCGACGATGGAAGTGACGTGGGCAATGATTGCTAATGGGACATCTACTTAATTGCGTAAGGCGTAGCGTATTCGACAGGAACTAAATGTTGCAATCTACTTGGCTTAACACATACTATGGCATTCTTCTAGCCGAATAGTAGTAGATGGATGCCTCAACTCCAGCATCTCGAAGGTTTCGCGCCAGCAAGCGCTCGACGGCGTACCAGTTAAAATTCGGAGTTCCGTAGCCAATTCGAGGTAGGTGGACACTGGCATTTAGCTCGAGTGCCTTCTGTGCCAGTGCCTGCAAAGCAATCCCCAATGCATTCAGGCGAAATGTCGAAGATTTGCCCTTACGAACGAGTTGCATAGTGCCATTTGCGAGCCGCTGCTTCTTCTTCCCAGTAAACCCCTGCACGACTAGCAAGCATACATACGCATCGATTGGTGCATCGCTGTCGCGGGCCACTTGCGGGGGTAAGTGAATTAAGTGTGCGCTTCCTAGTTTGAGATCTCCGTTCCGTCCTGCCGCCTCATACTGCTTTTGAATGGTGGGAGAAAGCGTTGATAGTGTGCGAAAGAACCCACGCGAGCTCCATACACCACTTGTGTCCACGCAATGTACAATAATGTATGCACTCGAGGGGAGTGCGTCCAGAGGGGATGACTTGCGTCTCCAGCTTTATAATAGAGCTGCCCAGAGTAGCGAGAGAAACCAGCTCCATCAACGCTGGATGACGAGTGTCCAGCGGTGATATCACCAGTATTGCTAATGTCGATAACTGCTGATTCGTAATTGTTGGCCTTCCATCTGGCTAGCTTCAATTCCAGAGCTCGCTGGCGTCGCTCTTCTCTCTTACGGGCTCGTTCAGCTTCGTTCTCAGCATTTTCAGTCTCGTCTCTTTCATTGACGTCTTCGTCTTCATCACTGAGCTCGTATCTTCCAAGAGCAGCTTTTGTTCGACGCTTAGTGCTGGATCTAGCCTCTTGACATAGCTTTAAAAACGATTCAGTGTCCTTCTCTTTAGAATCCACAGCTTTCGAGTAGTCTTCTCCCTCGAAGTAATACATATTTTCCTCCCGAAAGTCACCCCTGACTCGAGCAACTTGTCGTTCCTCAGATTTGAGACAGCTTCGTCGTCGCGATTGACTTTATCTTGAACAGCATTGATTGTTCTGCGAGCCAAAATGTGTTGAATATACTCTTCATCCAATGGCTTCAACAACGCACCTTCGTCTTCGCCAGCAGCTTCTTCCATCAACCGATGCAACCCGAACTGAATCATGTCCATCAGGTTATCGCCATCCTCCTCCTCCTGCTTATTGGCTTCATCATGCCGGCGCGCAAGACTTCGGATGCGATCTGCCATGCGCATTTTTTGAGAGCTCGGCGATAAATGCTTTCCTCGACCGTGTTGGCACACAAAAACTTGATCACATGGATAGGCTTCGTCTGACCCAATCGATAAGCACGCGCTACTGCCTGTAAATCAGCTTGAGGGTTGTAGTCCGAGTCAGCGAAAATGACTGTATCTGCGCGCTGCAAGTTCAGCCCAACACCACCAGCACGCGTTGAGATTAGGAAAACGAAGGTGTCAGGGTCTTTACGGAAGCGCTCGATAGCTTGCCACCGTTCCTTCCCACGAACTGAGCCATCTATGCGTTCGTACGCAAAGCTCTCAAGTGTAAGAAAATCCTGAATGATGTCTAAGAAGGCTGTGGACTGGCTGAAAAGCAGTACGCAGTGACCTTCTTGCTTCAATCGGGGCAAAATCTGGTGAAGTACGAAGAGCTTACCACTGTTTTCGTACAAGTGACTGCCTTCCACGAACGGCTCTGCTTCCGCTCCAGGAAACAAGTACGGATGATTGCACGCTTTCCTCAAATGCGGTAGAATATTTAACAAGGAGACCCTAGAAACACACAAGAACATAATAAATTCTCTTTGAACGGCAATACCCTCAACGATTTCCATCTGTGTACGTACTTGTCTTGACTTTTAGCCTTGTTAAAGATGTCTGAATTTTTGCGATGACCTCTTTGTAGTATGCACGCTGCATCGGTGACAGCGGTGTGTGTACCACCATTTCCGAGATTGGAGGCAACGTGAAGGCGTCTTGCACGTCGTGGACAGTTCGCAACAACAACAAAGGCGCCAACATTCTGCTCATCAAAGCTTCAGCTTTCTGTACGCGCTTTGACTTGGTTTGCTGCTGTCCATCCAGTCGCTGGGTCTTGGCCGAGAAGTAGTCTCTAAAGGCGTTTTCAAACAGCTTTTGGTCATTGAACACACTCGGATTCAATATTGACAGCAAGGCAAATAGTTCCTCCAGGTCGTTCTGGATAGGAGTCCCCGATAAAATGATCTTGTGGTTGGCCCGAATATTATTTGACACGACGTCGTGTTGCCTGCCCTTGGGGTTCTTCAGTCGATGACCTTCGTCCAGAACCAGCAGTTCCCACACAAATTTCTGGAAGAACTCGTAGTTAAAGTACAGCATCTCATACGACACCACAAGCACCAGAGGTTGGTCCATTGGTGCAGTGATTACTGCACGTTGCATAGCTGCTCGCTCCTTGGGGAGACTCGTGTACATGATGGTGCGAATACTGGGCGCAAACTGCTCGAACTGCTCCATCCAATTGGGTAAAACGCTCAACGGAGCGACAATCAGGTACCGACCTGCCTTGCACTTCTTCTGGTCACGTTCTACCGCCACTAGAGCCGCAATCAACGCGATCATCTGCAGCGTCTTGCCCAGACCCATTTCGTCGCCCAGAATTGGGTTCAAACCTTGCTCATATTTGCGCAGAAGCCACTGCAGACCTTGCAATTGGTAGTCATGCAACGTTACGTCCGTTAGCAGTGAAGGCTGCGTCGTTAATGCGTCTGCGAGCGGCGTAGGCTGCTGCCCACGCAGCTCTAGGGACGCCACCACCTGCTCCATTGTACGACTCAATTTGGGTAATAATGAAAATCGATACCCGTTTTTGGGTACACCACTACCTGATTCAATCCTCGCTTTAGTGACAAGGATGACTGCACGTCGACCGAGGGTGTTGTTGTGTGCGAGCGGCAGTGTGGCGACTGTGAAAGTGCCGGAGATCGCAGTGCGGCTGTCAGAGACAGCGGAGGTAAGGAGGTGTGGTGTGAGAAGAGCTGGATTGAACTATGCAGCTAAAACAGCGTGGTGGTAGGTCTGTGTGGTGCTGACAACGTCGGCGGATTTCTTCCTACAACGCGCAAAAGACTATGACGCGATTGCATGGACGAAGTTTGACGCTGCAACGAAGTTGTCAGTAGGAGAGACTGGTTGCATTCCGGTCATTCGAGACGAAGACGAGTGGAAAGCGTGGAATGTTGTTGGTGATAGTGTCAGACACATTGAGGTGCGGAATTTTCGTCCCCGTTGGGCTTTGCTGTACTCGACCTAACCATTTCTTTTGTGTAGTTGAAGGACTGGGCTGATGTGGTGGTCCTGGCGCCTCTGTCGGCGAATACGCTTGCGAAAATCGCCAATGGTTTGGCAGACAACCTCTTGGTACGGTGTCGTCCTGATAGATTAAAAGAATCGATACTGGCAGTGTGTTGACGATTGTCTGTTTGGGCAGACATGCATCGCTCGAGCTTGGATCATGAGCAAACCGTTCATCTTTGCTCCGGCGATGAATACGGACATGTGGAACCACCCCATCACTGCCAAGCAGCTCGGTGTTCTAGCTGAGTTCGGCTACAAGTTGGTGCCTCCTGTCGAGAAGAAACTCGCTTGCGGAGTCGTTGGTACGCCATGTGTTTGATTTGCGGATCTCTATTCACAATGTTATCGCAATTTATCTTCTGTGGTTGTGTCTTGCTTTTCATTAGGGAAAGGAGGGCTTGCAACGGTCGATGACATTGTCGCCTTCGTGCAGGAACAGCTGAAGCAGCTAACTCTTGTCGACTAGAGCAAAAAAACAGCGTCTATAGTGGCGTTTTGGCTTCAACAGCTTCCATTTCGAGGTGGAAAACTTCGCCGATAGACTCGATGGCAGCGTCCTGCACTTCTTTACAGTCACGTCCGGACGGATACGCTCGATGCTTGTAACAGCGCGATCGTCGATGCCGCATGGAATGATCCGGTCGAAGCCACCCAAATCCGTCGTGGCGTTGAGTGCGAAACCGTGCATGGTGATCCACCGACTCGCGTGAGTACCAACCGCACAAATCTTGCGCATCTCGCGCTCGTAATTTCCCTTGCAGTGCTCTTCATCCTTCGCTATAGACTTCTCTTCTACCCAAACGCCAGTGAGACCGTCCACCCTCTCTCCTTGGATGTCGAACTTTGCCAAAGTTCGGATCACCACCTCCTCCACTTGACGCAGATACCAGTGCAGATCCTTCTTGTGCTGTGTCAGGTCCAGAATTGGGTACACCACCACTTGTCCAGGGCCGTGGTACGTCACTTCACCGCCGCGATCGACACGCACGAGCTTGACGTCGTCCTTCTCCGGGTCGAACTTGACGTTGTCCATGGTGCCGCCACGCCCCAAAGTGTACACAGTTGGATGCTCCAACACAAGCGCCACATCCTTCTCCACTGACTGACCAGTACGCAGCGCCAATACTCGCTGCTGAATAAGTTGCTTCTGCCAATCCCACGCAGTCTCGTAGTCCACACTACCGAGACGGTATGCCACGCACTTACGCAGCTTCTGGGGCGTCTCCAGAGCTGCTTCTTGCGTGGACAAGAAGCGCTTTGCGTTTGCAACGATTGGTAAAGTTCGCTGACGCCTAGCGATCGCTACGGCGCTCCTCCACCCGCTTCGAACGCTCATGGGCATCACTCGTCGTCGTGTTCTGGTGCTTGGTATGAAAGTTTCTTGTTAAGTACGCATGTCAACGTGTTAAGTACACCATGCGAATTTAATCAATACTAAGTAGTTTGAAAAAATACCCGTTGGCGCCATGACGACGTCGCGGAGCAGCTGCTGGCGCTCGTCCAGCGGCGCGGGCAGGCACAGAAGGCGATAAAGTTGTTCATCTCTTTGATGAGCAGCTCTGTGGATGTCAGGAACCCGGATAAGGCGCTGTCAGCCTGTCTAAAGTTGCTGGAAAGTGCGGTGGGGACTCGACAGCCCTCGTGGACTCAGATACTGGTCGTAGAAGGAGGTTCTGGAGGTCAAAAAGGTGACAAGAAGACCGCAGTGTGTGCTGCCAAAGTGGCTCAGAGTCTCATCAAGGCCTATGCAGCCACTAATGTTGCAGCAACTACATCTGAAGGTTGATATTCTGTTTATCTCCTAACTTTTGGTTATTTTCTGGTCTTATCTGCAATTATTGTGCTTTTATTATTGTTATTGGTGCAGAGATGGAAGACTTAGTTGCTGCAATGGATCTGGCGTGCATGGCGCTGTATGTGGCGTGTGCATTGGAGCACATGGTGCAGTTAGGGGACCTTGTGGTGGACAATTTACTGTATCAAGTCGCCAAGAAATATGCGGATATGCCTGGAGTAAGTGCATCACATAAGAGTGTGAATTGGTTGAATGCAGACTAAAGAATGGACTTAATCAACGTTGGACTAGGCTCGTGCAGCTTCAAGTTGCGTGGCCGCGTGTGTTCATATTCGACTGTGGAGTGCACATGCAGCAGGCGATAAAGAGAGTGGAAATTTGTCAGGTTGTGGATCGCAGTTTTTGACGTCGCTATGTCTAAATGGGGATATCACGGGTGAAGTGGTGAAGAAGATTGAATTATTGACGGAATTTCCAAGACCGAAGAGCTATCACACGCCACAATTCACGCGATTGCTGCTCGGCCATACTAACACATGCGTAACGTCACTAGCTGCTCTGAAACGGCACAAGGTATGGTTGATGAAGCGCCACTTTTGAATTGTGTTTTTGATAACATGTGTGTGTGTGATATCAATAGGCTGTTTTATTGGTGGCAAACAACACTCTCTCTCCGTGGATCACACATCTTCGATGTCTTTCAGTCCAGGATGCAAAATTGGCTTCGTCATTTAACGATCGAACATTCCGAATACTTTGGAAGTGTGCTACTGCTGTGGAGGGCATAAGGCAAAAAATCCTGAGAGATCAACAGAGGCGCTCCAATTTCGCGCTTCAGCACTATCGTTCCTGATCAAATGTTCAAATTACACGTCCTTATACTTTATTCAGCAGGTGAGAAATTGTGCCAGCACTGGTGAACGCCAGTGTTAAGATATGAAGTCTTTGACCTTTTGCAATTGTTTGCTGATGGATGATATACAGGTGAATCGCGTTGGTGTTCAACATGAGCGCGCATCCAAACGATCTTCGTTGGGGATGCAAGAGCTGCATGCATTCTACAGTAAATCAGCAACCATCTTGGCACAAACTGCTCCCACTTCGCCTTACTTGTTTACTGTACGTGATTATCACCATATTGAGTATTCTTGTAATAACGACTTATCACATGTTTGCTTATTTCTATGTTTTACGTTATGTAGTCTAAATCACTGGAGTGGGGGTATATTCAATGGCTTGAACATTTCTCTACAGTTTGCGAAAATTTGGGCTTGGACTTGGAGAATGTTATCATCCTCGAAAATGCATTTCAGTATTCGCTACGATTTGGCACTGCGGGGGAACCTATTCAGGCCTGCGTGTTGTTTACTATCGCGGGAGCCCTTTTGAGAGCAGCTGGGTCAGCAAAAGAAGTGGGTGCCTTCCATTTCAAAATGGAATGAAGGGATCAGTACTTCAAAAGAAGTTGGAGGCAGGTACCAGCAGAATCATTCGCGACCTCACCCATAATACTTCATCTGAATCTTATGAGAAAACTGCACGGGTGTGTCTGAAAAAACTTGAGGCATTGACACCTTGTAGTTTTGCAACACTCGCTCAAAATCAGCCGGGGTTCGTCTCATTCGTGACGAGATGCCTTAAGAGGAGTTCAGTCAAGTTGTTCAACTACATCATCCATATCCAACATACTGTGAAATATCAACTGTGCGGTCAAGTTGTTTCAAGGTGGGTCTTGTGTGAATTTCATAATTTAAGGTTGATTTGACACAGCTTGGCTAATCAAATGTGAAAAATATGCAGTTTCAACGAAATTTGTAGAGCAGTAAAAGAAATTCGATCTGCTGTTCCCGCGGCTGACAAATCAATTGTTGAAGGATTGATCCTGGATGAGTCACGGATTCATCGAATGGCTGTGGTGCTTCTAATGCGGCATAGCACGAGTGATAGTGTTGCAAGCCCCAAGCTACCACACGACATGGTCTGTGGCCATATAAATTGCGTTCGCGAACTTTTGGATGAAACGACGAAAGACGGCAAACCTAGTGAATTAATTTTGCAGGGCGTGTTGGGCGACATCAATTCAATTGCAAGAGAATGCTATGGATTTGCGACCCGTTGCTTTAAAACCAGGAACTACCCAGAGACAACAGCAGCATTGACGGGAGCTTTTGAACTAGCAGATAGCTACTTGGAATACGTCATGTGCAGCAATCTCACAGTGGAAGAGATTCACGACGCACATGCACAACTTAAAGTTGATTCTATTGTTTCGTTGCTGGCGTATTGCTACCATGAATTGGGTGACATCCCACAGGCGCGAAAATTTATAGGCTACTCGCTGTTGTACTGTGGAGAAATCAATGCGAAAATCCCGCATGATGATGTCGACAAATATGCATCGTTAACCCTGGAGGAGCTAGCAATTTCAAGAAGCGACCACGTGGAAATCATCTTGAATGATTATAAAGTATTCGTCGACAACGCAAACCATGTTTTCAAGGCTCGCCACATAGTTGAGCATCAAATTGCAGGGCTATGGAGAGCATTTCGAGCTGCCTTTGAGAAGTTATCGGCAAAGATTATGATTGATTTGCGAGCTAAGAATTGTGAGGAGCCGGACATCTCGAAGGAAGTCCCATCGGAGTTGAGTATGAAGTTATGCAGTGCCCTTGAAAACTTTATGGATGTTGTTATCATGAAGTACACGACAATACCGGGAGACGAAGAATGCAACGCCATATTAATGGAAGTTTCCCACGCGTTAACAACTCGCAAGGCAATCTACTGTAATTATTATGCTAAACGAGATCCTAAAGGCGCTATCGAGGGGCTTATCCAAGCACGTCAGACGCTCAGTGATGCTACTGAAAAACTCCGAGCATTTAGGGGTGTTGACAATGATCTTGGTGGCGTGTATGGGTGGCGTGGTGTGATTACGATGGAGATTACTCTTATTACGAGTTATACTTCTGAACCCACAAACGGCATTGGATGCAGCTCGGTCAACGAAGAGACTGCGATTGCAGATATTGAGCAGTGTCTGATGCACTGGGGGAGTGATGACGTCTGTGGATTTTTGTTCGATAGACCGCGTGTGATTTGTTGTTTGGAATCGATTTGCAATTCTCTTTCGCTCATTTCGTGTTCAGCACTGGAAAAAGTTGCAAGAGATTTACTTAAAGCAGTTCAACTGGCTGAAGTGAAGCTTGATGGCGCAGTGAGTGTCATACCACCCCCATTGCTCAGCCTTCTAGGTGCTCCTGTCGACGAAGGCACCTACAGGGTTGCAGATGCGAAAATCGGCAAATATGTTTTCTCCGATGGAGAGAGTGATATACTACAGCACTTGGAACAATTTGACGCACAAGTTGCCGCGGCTGCGGTCTCTAATTTTGCTGATGACAGATCTCAAGCGTATAGGCAATTGCTCAATGCAAGCAACGTACTCCATGATACTAAGCTTTGCTTGGGGAAGAAGTTGTCAGCACCGATGATTGCAAAAGCAATGGGAGTGCGCGAGTTGCTGATCCACGTGGTACTGTCGGATATTCATTTTCGCGATGGACAGATTAAGTATGCCATCTCTGAAGCCAAAACTGCGCTCAGAATTTGCTGGAAGCTATCTCGAAAATTTGCAACAACCTCCTCAGCAAGCGAAGCTACATATTTCGAGTTGCCTCCAGAAATCACTATTGCCCGCGGGAATGATTCGCAGTTGGGAGGATCAGCACACCTCTTACCTTTTAAGGCACTTGAGTGTTCATCTTGGGATCTGCTGTTCATTGCGAAGTTTTCGTTGTGCCAGATTGCATCCCTGTTCAGTTATTCCGGACAACTGCACAGGTACCTTTGAATTCCGATGTTATCTTATCTTTGCAAATGCTAATGTTTTTTGTATCTATCGTAGGGCTGCGACTTACTATTATGAGGCGATGAGGCTAGTAGGTGGATTAGATCTCCGCTTTTTCCGCCGCAGTCCATTTTACGAGTACGCGGCATTAGAGCTGAATGCACGGCACTTGGCGAAGGCTAAGGTCGCTGTATCGCTGTTATCGAGCTCAAGTGAGGTTAAACAGGTTGTGGACGAGCATACACCAGTTTCTCAGTCGTGTTTTCAGACAGATTCAGTGATCATTGAGCAGAACTGCCATGAAATTGTTCAACGCGGGGATATCCTGTTGCTTGAAGGGGATCATCAACGAGCCTTGGCCTGCTATACGGAAGCAGTTCACAGTCTTGCATGTCTTGAGCACAGTGCTTCCAGAATGCTGGCAAGTGCTAGATCTCGTTGCTGGAGAAAGATTACGCGACTCAAAGCTCAAACTATCGATTTCAGTAATGCTGCTGCAGTGGAAGAGTTACTCGCGTCGATGAAGCAGCTAAAGAGGTCTATGAAGGAATGCGACAAAACATTGGATCGTGTCAAATCCATGATTGAATTGGGTCGCACCAACGTTCAGATGTTACGCTCATCCTCCCCTCGAGCATTCGTGAACTTGGATAAAACACTTACACTGCTGGAAGATGCGTATGTGCTTGGAGACCATCTAGGCATTCCTGACTTAAGTCGAGATTTGAGGGCGACGCTAGGAATTGCCTATTTTACGGGACTCGAAGAATGTGCTAACAATGAGCACGATCTCATGGATGGCGGCAATCGTTCCAATTTTCTTTCGTGGGCGAGCGGTTCGCTTCTAGCAAATGCGAGCTTCGTTGACGTCATCAAGGATACATCGTCTGACGTAGCCGATACCAACAATCTTGAAAAGGAGAGTTTAACGAATCAGCTTAAACGGATGGCTGCAGACACCACCTCAAACCAAGTTTATCCACCGCTTAAGCATCTAAAAGCTAGAGTTACTCCCATTGCAGAAAAAGTTAAGGCCCTCCCAGATACGTGGATGATAGTTTCGTTGATGATTGGTTTGTCGTCTGAGCTCATGGTTACACGTTTCCTGGTACGTTGTTCTGTATCTTTTCATGGCATGCACTATATAATTATCATCTAACTTCGTGATGCTCTTCACGTAATGTAGACGAATGGCGAACCCCCGATTTCTTTCTGCTTACCTAATGTTGCCTGGGTCAAGTGCATGCAAGAAATTGATAAGATCATCTCAAACTCTCGGTAATAACTTGTGTTCTATCCACCTGTACTTATCGAAGCTAATGTGTGTTGTTGTATAAAGGGGGTATTGTCTGGCCATACAGCTGAAGAAGCAGGTACTTGGAATTCTGGAAGAAAGAAAGCATGGTGGAATACCCGTAAAAATCTCAACGACCGCCTTGAGAAGACCATTATCAGCATGCAGGTAAGAATGTGAGGCAATAACTACACTTGACACAGGATAACTTTTTTTTCAATTGTTGCTTCAATAGGAAACCTTTGGATTTTGGCG
Source organism: Phytophthora boehmeriae (assembly GCA_011947355.1). Lineage (NCBI taxonomy): Eukaryota > Oomycota > Peronosporomycetes > Peronosporales > Peronosporaceae > Phytophthora > Phytophthora boehmeriae. Next base: position 516,731 of record JAAVTJ010000008.1, read on the forward strand.
ATGCTTGCTCATCAAAGGATCGAATACGATGAACAGCGAAAAGATCCAACGCTGCTGGGACTTGCTTACATCAAGCAAAGTTGGCCCGATCAAGCTAGCAACAAGAAACCAAACTCTGCTCTGTGCTATCGCTGATGCTCAGCAATGGCTGACAGACAGTGAAGTGCTCGATGGCATCAACCACATAGCAGCGGAGATTGAAGCACCAATGAGCGAGACCATGGCGCGGGAGGCTGTTCTGGTTCTGCGGCAATGCGACCGAGGTCGAGACTCTATATCGTCGGTAGCGGCGCATGCTGCCCAGTCCGACCCCTCAGTAAGTTGACCGTTGGAAACATTACGAAGATGAAAGTTGGCGAGGTGAAGGAGTATCTTGCCGCTGTTGGTCTCAGTACCGACGGGTTGAAGAAGGTGCTTGTCGAACGCCTTGTTGCCGCACGAGAGGCTGCATTATCGGCCAGCTTAAGAACGAACAAGAAATACGGTATTAGTGACATGGGCTCGACGGAACCGACTTGCTCTACGATATTGATATTGAATCATCAGCTCCACGAGTTTCCGTGGGAGGGGATAGACGTAATGGGAGGTTGCTCTGGGGTGACTCGGATGCTGTCGCTCGATCTTATCTTGCAGAACGCCAATCGCGCAGCGCCAGGGACAGCGCTGCGACGCGATCGAGTTCGTTTTCTGCTAAATCCTGCTGGCGACTTGAAATCAACTCAAACGCAGCTTGAGCCAGTGTTGGAAAACGGGGCCACAACTCTAGGTTGGAAAGGAATCATCGGTGAAGTTCCAGATCCCGACGAGCTGAGGTGGGTATTTACTGTACACTATCTATTCCTGCATTACGTAGCTGCTCTGCTGGCCTCATTCTTACTTATGCCTTCATTGTTGCATACAGAAATTATTTATTGGACGCGGACTTGTTTATTTATTGCGGCCACGGTTCGGGGAGGCTTACTTGCATCGAGACAAGATTCTCAGTCTACAAGGCGATTGCAGCGCTGCATTATTGTTTGGCTGCAGCAGTGGCCGGCTCGAACAGGAGGGGATATTTGGTCCAAGCGGTGCTGTCCTGTCCTATCTGCGTGCCGGAAGTCCGGCTGTGGTGGCGATGCTCTGGGATGTCACCGATAAGGACACGGACCAGCTAAGCGTCAGGATTCTCCAGGAATGGCTGCTAGCGGATTTCGAGGAGCGTGACGGGAATTGCAGTCGATCGTTGGCACAAGTACTGCAGGATTCCCGTGATGTGTGCAAGCTCAAGTACCTGAACGGGCATGCAGCAGTTTGCTACGGCTTACCATTACACGTTACTGCAGATTGAGCAACTCGGTTTTGTGTGTGCCACATTTCCTGAAGCAGCTGTTAAACAGAGTTGCCCAATCGGATGCTTGGAAGCTATGAAAAGTGGGACTTGTTCCCTAACCAGTGACGTAGCAGGTCGTGACGACGTAGCCAATGGTGACATTTGTGACACCTCCTGCACATCTGCAGGAAGCTCTTCTTCGTCACCTCCACCCATTTGGCAATCCCCTCAAGTCTGGACTCAAGTGGTTGTGATCATGGTGCTGATCTGCTCGACTCCTCCAGCTCCGTTGCCTGTGGATGTAGCTGCTACTCGTCCGTTGGTGCAGGAAATCGCTACATCTACGGCTGCTCGTGCACACGTCCGTGTTTTGGCCAGCTCCACCTACGGCCGCTGCGTGCTGGGGCTTGGTACGTTCACGTAGCGTGATGCTGTCGTGTTTCAATGAGTGTAATTGTCATGCTGACATTTGTCTTTACGTTTTGACTGTTTAGCCGGTTTCTTGAAGGCTGTGACAGGACACATGGCTGCATTTATGACGTGCATGGACGGCGAAGCGATCCCAGAAAACGTGGCGTTAATGCATGAGCTTTTACTGCTGCTTGCAGAAACTGTGGTCGATGAAGACAACGCTACTTACTTTGGTAAGATTGTTTCAGAACCGCGTCTGCTTACCCGCTATTTCGTAGTCCTTTGTCTAGAACGCTGACTTGGTTACTGTGATCCAGCGCGGATCGGAGGACACCCATTGCTGATGCGACTGATGGAGCACGAGAGTGAAGACATTCAGGAGGTCAGTGCGCCAGCTATTTGACGCCATGTTTTTTGGAGATTCAAATCTAATGATGGCACGAAACGCTGTGGATAAATGTACCAGGCGGCTGCAGAAGTCGTCACTAGCTGCACGACCAGCCCCTCAGCAATCAGCTTCCCGCACCGTGTTCGCCAGGTTGGAGAGGTTGAGCTCTTGTGGCCACGAGCGGTACCACTTCCTCTGGATCCGAGAGACAACGTGCCGAAAAGTGCCGACGGCAGCCACAATGTCATGGAAGTGCTTATCCGTCAAGTGCCTACGCGAATGACCGGCCAGAGAAAGACTGGATACCTGTTGTGGGGCGCAGCCTTCGTTTTGGCACGATGGATTCATATCCACCGAGAACTCTTTGAAGGCAAGAGCGTAATCGAGGTGGGCAGCGGTCTTGGCCTTGGAGGTATCACCGCAGCTCGCTACGCAAGTCACACGACGCTTACAGACTACCAGAGCGACACGTGCACTGCACTTGACTACAACATTAAGCTCAACCGCCCATTTACGCACGAGTTTGACCCTACAAAAGCGGAAGTAGCTGTATCACTACTGGATTGGGATCTTACGGAGAGTATTGAGGCCGTGCCGAAGGCAGAAATTGTTGTCGCTAGCGATATTATCTGTGAGCCAAGCACGGCGGAAGGATTCCTGCGCGTTGTCCGGCACCACGTCCTTAAGAACCCGGACGGCGTGGCGTACCTCATGAATGCCAACAGTCACAGCCGCTTTGGCGTCACGCACTTGCATGCTCTGCTGGCTGCAAGCACGGATCTCTCCTACAGTATCACGCCTGTCGGTGAGTTGCCGGATGGTGCACAGCTACTTGAGACGGTCAGTGATGCTCAAGAGCTTTCCTACGAGTTCTATGAAATCCGTGCTGCTAAATGCTGAATCAAATAGAGATTAGATGTGTTTGTTAGAAGACAAAGCGGAAGTTGAATGGGTTCAATGCTGGGATGGATTACTTGATATCTAGATGAGGATGTTGTAGACGACATGCCCAGTGCAGCGCTCATCGTATGGAAAGCCGTCGCCGTTCGGGTTAGAGTTTCCTGGTATACCAGTGGCAACACACGCACAGCGACCCGAGCCACAGCGGTTGGATTGAGCGCGTTGCAACTGCTCCTCTCGGGTCTTGAACCTTTGATCCGGTGCTGGACAGCTAAATGGTGATCTCATCTGCAGTCGCTTCCAGAGCGGGCTCCGTTGGCAGAGTAATTGTTGTGCAGAAGTTAATACGCACGAGTCGCAAGTGCGGCACACTCGGTCTACTCCAGCAGCACAGGGCGAGACCTCAAATTCGTCAAGAGTACACTGTGTGCACGGTGAACACACACGATCTGTTGATGGAGTGCACGCAACTGATGCAAACTGTCCTCCATGACACTCGGTGCAAGCTGTAGAAAAGGATATCAGCACGATCAGCTGAGTAAGTCGATGGCAAGCACAACTCGCGCAAGCAAGCACACTTACGATAACAGAGCGTGTCCTGAGTGGGCTTGCAAGTCTCAAGCGCGAATGAGTTTTCAGGACACACGCTACATGGACTACACGTTCGATCCTTTGAATCTGAACAAGAGCTCGTGAGGTACGAGCCTGCTGGACACGGCGAACAGTTTGTGGGTGAAACTTGAAGCAAGCTGCCTGGGCCAATTGCTCTCACAGGATTAGTGGCAAAGTCCGCAATGAAGGTGCTGTCGATACCCAGGAAAGTGTTAGCTCGCTTAATACCGATTTGACCCGACCCAAAGTTTGCAAGCGCTGCGGTATCTGCACTACCCAACTGGAGGGTGAGGAACGTGTAGTCGGGCGGGAGACGGTTTGTATCTGTCAATGTGGCTCCACTTAACGGATCTGGCTGCGGAGCAAACAACCGTGTGGTTGCGGATGAAAGCTGATAGACATCGAAGCCCGCCGTAGTTTCGGCTAGTGTCAGCGCCTCGATGTTGAGCTTGGCAAAATTTACAGACTCGGAAAAGCGCAGCTTTAGTAATCGCCGCGATAAGTCGAAGCTGTAGCTCAACAGCGTTGGTGGTATAGTGTCTGCTGTGAATGTTCCGACTGTTAGTGCTGCATCCTTAGGTATGACCTCTGTTATGCCAGCGGGGCATGCATGGATCCCAGTGCTCTCGCACTTGTTCAGCACATACCGAAAGAGCCCAATGCCCACACTCAAGAACGTAGATGCTGTGGTCTTTGCTAAACCAAACGTTTGCTTGAGGGCATTAAGATCTGATGCTCCGATATTGAGCACGATAATTGTGCCATCACCGCTGTTCGTGGTTGTCGACTGCGAACTAAACGCAAACGTTGGACCGTTCTTGAGTTCACGTTCAGATTGCAGCAGCAGGTTGGTGATATCGAGTGTTGAGGCTTGAACCGGAAGACTCATCCGCAGTGTCAGTGTACCGATGGCCATATCCAAATCAAACGAAACCACATGAGCACCTTGTGCTATCCCCGTCAATTCCACGTCAAGTACGTTGCACTCTCCTACGATTGCCCCTTGCGTCGGTGAGATGCAGCTGAAATGATCGTGGGTGAGGGTCGTAGGTTGGTGGTGTCAAAAGCTTCACATTTACATTCTTGACCTCGGAATCACTGTTCGCCCACGAGACAATTGCGTTTGTGAGTGGCTCGAAATCCACACCTGCTGTTGCCGTACCATCAATAGTGTTAACTCGCACGCTCGCAGGCACAGGGAAATCATTAAAGTTGCGCTGTATCGCAATAGATAGCACTCCAACCTTGGTAGTCACTATGCGAGGGCAGAGCTGCAATCGTGAACTTGTGTTGCGTGTAGCAAGCGGGATGAAACTGAGGTCTGGAAAGCGCAGAACAGAGTCCAGTGGCTCGCGCGTGGCAAAGTTAACATCGCCTACGAACACATCTGTCGGTGTTGTGATATCCACGTATGCCGTGCTAGCGTAAATTCCGCCAAGAGGGGCTCCCTGGTTATTACGGAGCACGAGTGCTATTCGTCTGGATGGCAGTCTAGGATCAGCTCTAGCCAAAGACGTCACAAGTATCTGCCGATCACTCGTATCTCCGTCGTCCCAAGAAAGAGTCTGCTGCATCGACACGTAGTCCACGCCTGCAAAAGCTGTGCCATCTTGACTAGCGACCGAGACGGAAACTGCTCCATTATCACCTCTGCGTCGTTGAATTATCACACGCGCCGTCCCCCTGCAATGATGGAATAATTATTGCAGGCGCAGTCTGGAAAGCAGTCGGACTCAAACTGCAAAGTGCCGGGTCGGACGTCGTTGGGACCAGCAATTGTTACGATAATTTCTCCAATCTCACCAATTGTTCCAGTACTGACGGCGTCACCTTCGACAGGTTCAACCAAGACTAACCGCACAAGAAATGTTTCGGATTGCTCATACAATCCATCGTCGGGAACGCTTAAAACAATATTCTGTTTGCGAGCCGTAGATGTGGAAGGATAGTCATCACGCTTCCACGTCAGCAACTGAGGTTTCGGCGATATCAGCGTGAAATCTCCAGGTAAGCACGCGCTTTGGCACACGAATTCGAACTGCACGTTCGCAGTCGATGTCGTGCCAGCCATCCACAGCACAGGGATCGACAACGTATTGTCCTCTGCTACACTTACTGTGGATGTCTCAAAGCTAAAGCTTCCAGGGAAAACTGTGAAATACAACAAAGTTAGCAACGTGCATGAAGCTGACAGAGGAAGAGCTGCAGTTGCTTGGCTTACGGTTGGATGGTGGCACAAGGACAATCTGCGTTTGGCTGCGCTCAAGATTGATTTCAGCCCCATCTGCATCGTGAAGTCTCAAGGTAAAATCCTTGACGGTCTCCTGTGGTTTGCCGTCGTTGTAAATTGGCACATACAGAGCTTTCTCAAAGTCCTCGCCGTCCTGCCACACGAGACTGTCGTTGAAAAGAGGTCTAAAGTCGCGTCCTGGCACCGCATTCCCTGCACCAGGTATTGTCGACACATAGACAGCTGCACGGCCATCGAATCCGAGACTTCGTTGCACGGTGATATATGCCACGCCAAAATCTTCTGTCGTGGAGTAGATAGCTTGCGAGAATTGGAACCTGCCATTTGCAAGACCGTTAGCACCACCAAGAACCCTGATGACAACCAAGGCACGAAGCAACCATCGCCTGGAGATCACCATGATTTGAAATAGCCGACGGACGTTTGCGGACAATGAAACCCCACCGACGCTTCAATTGCACTTGGAGCAGGAGTCCCAAGAGCATGATCGACGCCTAGAACGATCCCTTGCAGCATTTTTATTTCTTAATTGAAGGAAGCAGCATGGGGAGGGGGTCGGTCGCTCATGTTCCGCAGGATGCCGCCTCTCGCGAAGTCTTTCAGGGTCTGTTCAAGGACCTCGGCAACCAAGCAATGGCACTCGAAGCCATTTTACGAGCGGTTTGTGGCCGTGTGGACAAGCTGGAGAACTGGTTGACTGAGGTGAGTTTCGGGATGACTGAGCTGGACCTGAAGCTGCGCAATATCGCGCATAATATTGACGGCACCGCTGCTGTCGACGATGAAGTCACTAGTCCGATGCGCTGGTCGATCCCGACAGAACAAGTGAAGCCGGCAGCACCAACAGTTAGCAAGAAGCTTGGTGCTGATAAAAAGGCGTGCGTGTGACTGGAATGGCCGCCGCCATCCTGGATCAGCTCGCGACTACCAGTACGACTACTACCCCTTCGACTGAGAGCGACAAACCTGACAAGGTCGGTACAAAGAAGAAAGCAAAAGACAAGAAGCACAACGCGAAAAAAGCAAAACCTGAAGTGCCGACTACTCCACATGCTGCTGAAAAAGAAACATTGCCACCAGCGGTAGTCATCGAAGCTGGCCTAGTCAACCACAAACCTTCAGAAGCCGCCTCTGCACCAATGCCACCTGCCGTTGAAAAACTGAAGATGAAGTTTTGACAATGGTGGCTGTAGCTTCGCCATTGCTGGCAACTCCAAGCAATCATCTCACTTTGACCCTAGACGACCATGAAAAGAATACACAGCAAACACCCACCGCAACTGAATCAAGTTCGACTGACAATAGTCCGTTGATCTCTGCTCGGGAGGGTAATGCATCAGAAGAAGTCACATCCCATGACCACCCTGAAACATTGGAATCACCACCATTACCTGCCGATGATTCGACTGCTTCAGTTAACCAAAAAGTTCCTGAGAAGCAATCTGCGCCTTTGCTTCGTCAGCTGCCTTCCCCTCGAGGATGTCCATTGCAAGCACAGTGTCAACTGCTGGCCGTGGTGTTAAGCCAAAAGACGAATCGAGCCCTTCAGTCTCAAGCCTTTTTCCTACTGTCCAAGTTAAGCGAGTTGCCGAACCATTCGTGCTAAGTGTGCCGGTACCTGCTGCCCCGATACCCCTGCACAACCCAGCATCGGCGTTGATACCGCCACGAACCCCACAGAATCGACTTCAGAGCAATCTGTTCCAACTCTTGTTATCAGTGACGCCGCGACGCCTATCGAACCCTGTGACGTTGCAATGCCTACCGAACACCAAACAATATTTTCCGACACCACACTAGCTTCAATGGTACATGAGAATCCACCATTAACCACAGTAATGGAATCCATGCCAACTCCAGAAGTTGACGTGGTATCAAGCATACTTGTGGCGGAGAAGACTGAGATACCAGCGCACACATCGGCACCACCGGCTGAGGAACCATTAAGTGTCACCGAAATTGTTCGAAAGGCAGATGACCCCTCATAATGCACCGGAAAACCTCGCAACGACGGGCGTCGAAAGCAATTCCGAGACCGAGCTTCAGCAAGAAACATGAATCCGATACAATGCCTGATCTCCCTCGTCGAGCATCAGGAAAGAAGCCCGGCTCGCGTCATAATTCATTTGCGCCTCAACCAAAACCACCCGAAATTGAGGCACAAACCTCAACACCTCTACCAGAGGCGCACGAAACAAACCCCGCGCAATTAGCACCGAAGGAACCACTTACTGTTGAAATCGTTCCTCAGCAACCACCACCCGTGGCTCCGAGTTCAGCGCCAGCGAACACAGCGGAGCCGGTAGACGCCAATGAAGACAGTGATGATAGTGAAAGCGAGGAATCGTCGAATGGTTCTGATTCGTCTAGCAGTGATGAGGAAGATCCCAGCCTTGACGATGCCGAAGCAGGAGCTGCCGTGGAAGAAATCAACAAAGCCATGACGGCACTTAAGAAACTTAAGCACGCTCACATGTTGTCGCCAGAAGAAGAAAAGGCGCTGAAGGAGCGAGCTCACAAAAATGGTTCCAGCTCAAGGGCCAAATCAAAGAGAAGCAGAAGAAGGACGTGACCAACATCTTGCTCAAGCGCAAGAAGAACGTGTTCACGGTCTCGTCGAGAATTGAGCTGCTGGAAGAGAAATCTCGCGAGATTTTTGCAGCTCTCAAGCAGTTCACAAACGAAATGCGCGACAAAACTGACCGCTCTGCGCACGAAATCCTGCGTCGCCGTGTAGGTGACATTGAGCACAGCCTCCAGAGCATTGACGCGAAATTTGCGTCGCTACCTGTTCCTGCCCCAGAAAAAGAGAACGACTTCAGTGCGGAAGTTGATTCGCTGCGTAGCACGCTGCATCTCCAGCTCTCCTCAGCAGAGGCTGACGCCACCGCCAGACACGCATATCTTGAAGTGACACTCGCGAACCAGAGGGCACTTATTGAATCTATGGCACAAGATTTTCCTGTCCAGCTCAATACTCAAGCTGAAGACTTCACGGAAAAGCTCAAACAGATACCAGATTATTCCGGGGCAATAGAGAGTTTGAAGCGAAGCCTACGACGAAAGGCAGACTTGAAGCTTCTGAAAGAGTACGTAGAGCCATTCTTTGCATCGTGGTTGCCACGCTTATGGTTTGCATTTCACGAAATTGACTTGTACAGATTGGAGGCTCGATTACTCGGTTTGGACGCTGAAAATGAAGACTGCCTGGTGCGGTGCTTGTCGTGCCGTAAAGAGGTACTGAACCCGTACAATGAAGGAGACGTGCAAAGTGACGAGCAAGATTTAGGTGGCTCTGGTCTATCTCAACTGCGGCGAGTGAATCCAGGACCATCATCGGCACGAATCTACCGTTCAAATGTGCCATTTAGCGCACAGCACATGCTTCAGGAACCAATTATCGAGGAATCCTCTGACGAGTCAATGTTTACATCACCGGTAGTGATCCCTCAAGTTACTGGGCCAGTGATGAAAGAAGCTCAGCCACATCAGCAACTTCAATCAGCCGGCGATTCCTATGTCAGTGAGAGACCGCCCGTTGTTCGTGCCCCAGTGACAAAATGGTCGGCGCCAATAGTGAATACTCCGACGAAAACGGATTCCAAAACACCACAAGCATCTCCTCTCAGGTAAGCTTTCAAGTCGAGTCTTTCGGAGTGTGTATGTTTCCTGACATCTTCTTTCTGCAGCTTGATGAACATCAACGCAACGCGTGCCATTTTGTCCCCCGATCGCCCGATTAGTGCCCCGGTTGTCCCGCAGAAGAGGAGAGCAAACTCGGCGGCCAGGTCGAAATCTCTGTTGAAATCGCTTCCTACACAGTTGGAACCGCCACTATAGTGCAGTACATGCCAGTCACTTGTGGCTCCCGTCCTTGAAGTGCAGCAACCTCCGACAAAATCCAGGCCTTATTTTGTCGTTCTCGTAAGGGGTGCTTGGGGCCAGGACAGTAATTAGTTTTTGACTGGGTGGAGGGCGGCCGTGGCGTTGACGTTGGTACTTTTCCTTGGCTGCAACAAGCTGGGAGGCATTGTTGACTTGTGGTCGCTGCGAAAGCTCGGAGACGACTCGGGTTTCTTTTATCAACTGAGCAGTCCGCATAGTGGCAGCCACGACAGCAGGATCAACGTAGTATGGAGCGTCTTCTTTCACGTAGCGATGATAATATCCAGCTTGGCCTAGAACTGGAAAAAGCCCAGATATTCCCGTACCAAAAGACCCATTGGGCCCCGAAGGCTTCGATGGTACTATGGTCACTTCTTTCGGTTTTGCTGGGCATGCAGGTCCAGCCGTGTGAGGGACGTACTCATTTTTCGCGTTCGGACTCGGAAGATCAGCAGGTAGTTGACGATCGCGCAAATATTGTAGCAGCTCTATCCGATTTGATGAGCCGTTCATTTCGTCGACAGAGGCATTGCGAGTACCCCCAACGTTTCTTTTAAATTGCGATGATACCGATGAACGCGTCGGGTAGAGGCTCTCTGTTGGGGCAGATTTTTCAGCCAGCCGTATGGAGTGAGCAGTACATCTAACCCTCCGATCCCGCTGAATTGTAATCGCTTGTCGAATCCTCTGAAGACCCATACGCCCAAGGAGTGCAAACACGAGCAGCTCTTGGCTGCGTCGACTTGAAGTGGTTAAAATTTGTGTTTCAGGAATCAGTTCAATGCCGAATGCTCCGACATTTGGCGAATCTGCCACGATGTACTCAGCCAGACTATCCGTTTTGGAAGTCTTTTCCATTTCATCAGCAAAAATGATCGTGCCTGACCCAAGTGTAGCCACTCGAGTATCAAGCGCAAGCAGTGGAGCAGGGTTGTTGGACTGGCCATTGTTTGACGGCCCTCTTCCACGTGGACGTTTGCGCTGAAGTTTAACGTAGTCGTGTACGATGCAAAGGCCGCTCTCAATCACAAGAAGTGTGCCACGCCGTGTACCAACTGCTGACACCACTGCATTGTCACACAGATAGCAATGCCTTTGTTAGTAGAGCATTGTAAACAACCAGAGCCAGTGTGTACCATCATTGCGTTTGAAGCCGTATTCTCTCATCGCATAGTACAGCGAACATAGTTGATCAGGATCCAGTGGTGATGTAGCATCGAAGGCCTGTTTCAGTATCCCCAGCTTGGACTTGAGAGCCTCCTTCTGTGGCCACAACGTGAATAGTACTTCCTTAGGAACACGAAGAAGCTTCGCCCGTGAACTCGTGACGACAGCGTCAACCAAGCGCGTGCTAAAGTTCTCAAGCAGCAGCTCAGCTTCACCGAAACACTCTCCTGGCTTTAAAACCCGTAGTATTACTCTAGCCGGCCTGCCATCCGATCCAAAACTTGATGCAGAGATACCAGCAATTGACAGTGGTAGGGAACATGACTGCTGAACTGCAATGGATCCCTCAACGATGAGGAAAAGTCTTCCACCTTATCATCATCTCTTCCGATAATGACCGACTCAAGGGCAGCCATTTGAATCGTGCAATACTTGCACACTTCCAGACCTTCTCCCTTGCGTAGATCTCTAAACATTGGTACATGTTTTATCACGTCAAATGTTAGCGCAATGCGGCGCTGCTGATTGCTTAAGATATTCGAGTTCCATTGCCATCGATTTCGAGTAACTTGAAATGCTGCAGCTTTCCACCGTTCAACAATCGATCTACGATAACAACAGAGCAGTCAATTCAAGCATGATCGATCTCTTGCCAATTCTAATGAGATGGTTGTGACGCACCGCTTGCGCACAACCGCGACCTCCATGCGAAGAGCTACTACAGGTTTTTGATCTCTTTCGCTAGAAACCAACTCCATTGAAGACGTTGCCGCCCTGAAATCTTCTAGTAAGAGATAAACCAAGCCAACACGTGCACTCCTGTCCGCTTCCACAACTGTTACTGCCGAAGTCAAGCGCCTGTTGATCGAACTGAAGCATGTGAAAAACGCTTCTTCTCCAAAAACATCTCCCTCACTCACGTCTAGTGACCAGTAATCGTCGATCGTCACGTTTTCCGACGTCGACTTAGAACCTCTGCTTTCTTGCCCTGCAAAGCTGCATGTATAAGTCATCCATAGTTGTCAGTACTACACACATTGCACAAGCATGGTCCAAAATACGACTCAAATCACGTACAGGCATACTTGACCGGAAAGAACGAAAAACACGGCGCTTCCTTCGTCATATCGCCTGTACACTGACAATTCACTTATACTCAGTGCTTTCAATCCAACCATTTTTCTTGCCACAACGCCCACCTGTTTCTCCACCCTTAAACTCGATATACCGCAATGCGCTAGCAGCCTTGACGAGCTGGTCTGTTTTCAAACGTTTCGCTAAGTTCATTCGCTCAAGAATTCGCCAGCGCGTTTCTAATGTCAACAATGCTGCTTCCGCCTTTATTTTGTTGTGCTTCTCGGTAACCGCGAATGGTTCTTGCAATGACTTCAGTAACTCATCCTTTTGAGCTGGGTCCAGTTTGAATCTTTCTTCAGTGGCATTAGCACTGCAAAGGATACCAAGCCGGCAATTTGACATGGTAATGGCAGTCTCAGGGTACAAGTTATGCACAACAGATAGCTTCCGGGAGTGAATTCGGTGGTTACTCGCTCTGCGAACGAGCAAACTTTGTTTGCTAGAACTGTTAGCAAACGAAGCGAATGGAGATGTACCCTGAAACCTTCAAAAGGACCATGGCGACCGAAGCCATCGCCAGCCTCAAAACTCTCCACGTAGTCGTACTCACGCGTAAGAAACTCCTCGTCCACACGCTTGGTAAGACCAAAAGCTATTCGCTCAGGTGTACTTGCTTCTTCCACAGCCGGCTTTTGAGAGGCCTCAGCCATACTTCTCGATAATTCAGAGATAGCTTTCCTGCTGTTTTTTGTTCGAACCGATGGTTTTGACTTCCCTGCCATCGATCGACGAAATACTCGAACGCTTCCTTGGAGAATTATGAAAATGCATCCCTTTGTGATGTCTCCGGCCTCGTACAGGAAGTAGTGAGCTGGTACATCGACAATTTGCATACGTCTAACCATAACTTGCAGCTTCGTCCGAGGAATACCTGAGACTGCGGGACAGTGAAAAACCAATCGTTCAAATTCCTTTACCACCTGCCATTTCTTCACAGCTGAAGACGCGTTTTTCGAGTTAGCTCTTAAAAATTGAGCTTGAGCTACCTGCTTAAGCGCGCGTGTTGGATGATAAACTAAACTCTCGTCGATAGTAGTTAAGTAAAGCCTGACGACTGGAGCTGCAAGACTCAAAAGGTTGGTTGCTGTGTTGGCCGATCGACTACCGGCAGTAGCTGAGTGAAGGTATCCAAAGGGACTAGTCGACTTTAACAGTATCTGCAACAACCCGAATGCACTACCTGGGCAAATGATTCCAAAGAAGTCTGTGAAATTTCCAGATGACTCACATGAATCCACGCCACGGTTGATATTTTCACGAAAGTCTAGCTCATCAACAGAAGAATTGGCGTTCTGTCCATCTCTAATGGATGCCACAAGCCCTGAGGTTTCGCGAGATATTGCTTGTCGACGAATTACACTTTCAGTGTTGTTGAGAGTGCCGTTATGGAGGTTGCCATTGCTCTGATTATGAAATACGCCAAGATGTCCATCTAAAACAACGCGGAAGTTCATCACTTGTTTCCCCTGCTCTTGGATACACGCCATGGTTTCTTTACCCATAGGGTACTTTTCCAGAGTTGCTTGCAGACAAATCTGGCGAAGTATTGCAGCCGGGATCTGCCGGAAAAACATTTTTGCCGTCGAGTGTCTGATCAAGAACACCGCTAAATAGTGTATCTGCTCGCACGTACGGTCTCGAGGGAGTTTTGATGATAGAGTTGAATACGCGGATGAAGCTTGAAACGCCATCGAGTTTAAGTAGCTGAATCGGATGACCTCAAAGTCTTCTAGCGCTATGCTTGCTATACAACAAGCATTTGCACCGCTACGGACGATCACTATCGTTGTACTTTCTGCAGGCTGACGTTGAAAGCTCAATAATGACGCTAAGAAGGTGTTTCCACCGAAACTTTCTCCACCAGATAATGTACAGATGTGAGTAGTCCTCGTTGACGTCGCAGAGTTTACATACTGGTTGACAGATGAGGCCTTCAAACAGCCTTCTTCCAACGTACCTTCAGCTTGAACGCAGCAATCGCCGCTGATAACCATGAACATTCTGGGTTTACCACTGTAAAAGGAGGTCACATTATCACCTAGTCGAAACGTATGGCACTGGAGCGCCTGAGCGGCACGGACGAGGAGATCATGGGGAAGCATGCGGAAACACTCGTAACGATGAAGAAAACGTTTCACCACGCGCATGCTCGATCGACCAATAAGTACCGTCGGGTCTAATCGAGAAGGAGTTCCTGAGTCTTCGAAAAATATTCGAATTCTGTCTAACACCTCAGCCTCCGTTTCCACGTCAAAACGCACGATACGAAGATAGTCAGCCTGTGTGACGCATGCTACCACTGAACGAAAGTAGATTAAATCATACAGACAGCATCAGCTTTAGGGTGGGTTTGGTAATAAGGGTGACAGGGTTACACTTGTATCTTACTTGTGGTGCGTTGTGCCAGCACCGTTGTCTTGCGAACGATCGCTCCTAATGTTGCATCCTGTCGGGACCAGTAGTAATAGAGCACCACACAAGACGGAACACCATCTAACATAATGCCATCGTCTCACCCTAGAACAAGCACAAAATCCTCGTACGAACCTCGCCGCAACTTGTCCCCGGGTTGCAGATATCGATAAGTTCTCCAAAACCATCGTGATCCGCACTGGATCGCGAGTCGTCGTCACTTTCTTTATCCCGTGAAAACACCAAAAGCGACCCGCAGATGACAAGGAAACGTTCACTCATCTCTTCCACTGCATCTCCCTGTCGAAAAACAATTTCTCCATCGTGCAGCATGCGGATCTGCAGTACCTGTGCCAGAGCTGTGAATGCACAACGAAACACAAAAACACAGTCAAGTTTTTGTGTCAGTATTAGATGCTAATTGAGCCATTTACCGTCATGGGACGCCGACGATAGATGTGGACTGAATTTACACTGGCGCAATAGCTCCGCCTGCCCAGAAGCAGCACAGAACACAATTTAAATACCGCTAACATCTGAAAGTAAAGAATTCCTTGCAACGTTTTATACCAGCAGCTTCACATCCACTTCCGATCGGCTCCAGAACCTACACCAGATAGCATTTTATATAGTATAAATATAAAAAGCATAAGTAATTGACTATATACTTTTACTAAGGATGTACGGTTTGGCCAACGCTCTCGTGAGCAGCATCTTCCTCTCCGGAGAGTACTCGGACAGCAGCGATTCTCTAAACGGAGCACTCTTGCGAGGGGCTGAGGTGCTGATGGGGCTACGTGAGCGCAGCATGCGGAGGATAAAGGCGGCCGTGCGCAGCTTGCGCCATCGCTGACGAGCTGCCGCCGTGCGGTCTCCTGCCAGCATGTCGAAGGCAATCCATCGGTTGTTACTTCAACTTGGTGTCGGGTTTTGCACCAATCAGCAGAGGCGAGAAAGGATTTGAAGTTGATCATTGGTCGATCGCTCTGAGCCAACTGTTCACCGTACTAATAGCTGCCACTTAAGTTAATCTCTTGGGTAAGACACGCAGTATTCAGAGTTGAAGTATACTTAAATGGTATATTACAGTGCAGTCAGCGAACCGTTTCACCTCAGCACGAGGTTTTTGCTGTCCACATCGTTTCCCGAGGTTTTTCATCACTCGCCACCGGCCAACCGCAAAAATTGTCAGGTGGTTGCCATTGGCGGAATCTCGTCCAAGCGTCAACGCCGTAGCCTCTCGTTCTCTCTCTTAAGTCATGTGCGGCATCATTGCGTTGGTGCTGGCCAACAAGTATGAGCACTGCAACCAAGGACTGTACGACGGTCTGACGGTGCTGCAGCACCGCGGCCAAGGTGCGTTCCATCCGTCACGAGTGATACATTGACGCAACAGCGTTCTGACTTGAGTGTTCTGTGGTGCAATCGCAGACGCTGCCGGCATCATGACGTGCGAGAAGAAGCGCCTGTTCCTGCGCAAGGACAACGGCCTCGTGCGCGACGTCTTCAAGCAGAACCACATGCTGAGTCTGCGCGGCAACATGGGCATTGGCCACTGCCGCTACCCGACGGCCGGCTCCAGCGCCAGCTCGGAGGCGCAGCCGTTCTACACCAACTCTCCGTACGGCGTGGCTCTGGCCCACAATGGCAACCTCACCAACTCCCACGAGCTGGTGGACCAGCTGGCCAACACCAACTTCCGTCACGTCAACACGGACTCGGACTCGGAGCTGCTGCTCAACATCCTGGCCGACGAACTGCTCAAGCGTGTGGACCAGACGCTGGATGTGGAGATGGTGTTCGATGCCGTCACGGGCCTCTTCAAGCGCTGCCGTGGCGGCTACTCGGCTGTCGTGCTCATCAACGGCTTCGGCATCGTCGCCTTCCGTGACCCGCACGGAATCCGCCCTCTGGTTTACGGTACGCGCAAGAACCAGTACGGCACGGACTACGTCGTGGCCTCAGAGAGTGTCGCTATCGACACCCTCGAATTCAAGATGGAGCGAGACTTTGCTCCCGGTGAGTGCGTCGTCATCAAGCAGGGCGCAGAACTCATCTCGCGCAAGTGTGTGCCTGACGCCAAGCTGTCGCCGTGCATCTTCGAGCACGTGTACTTTGCGCGCCCGGACTCGTTCATTGATGGTGTGTCGGTGTACCAAGCGCGCCGTAACATGGGCACTAAGCTCGCCGAGAAGATCCTGCGTGAGCGTCCTGACCACGGCATTGACGTGGTGATCCCTATTCCTGACACAAGCCGCACGTCGGCCCTTGAGGCCTCGCAACGCCTCAACCTTCCCTACCGCGAGGGTTTTGTCAAGAATCGCTACATTGCGCGTACTTTCATCATGCCTGGCCAGGTGGCACGCAAGAAAACGGTGCGCATGAAATTGAACGCCCTCCGCTCCGAATTTGAAGGCAAGGTTGTGCTGCTTGTCGATGACTCGATCGTCCGTGGCACGACTTCGCGCCAGATTGTGCAGATTGCGCGTGAGAACGGTGCTAAGGCTGTGTACTTCGCGTCGGCCGCCCCCGCCATCCGTCACCCGAACGTGTACGGCATTGACATGCCGACAACCGAGGAACTCATTGCGTTCAACAAGACGGAGGCTCAAGTGGCCAAGGAAATTGGCTGTGAGTGGATGATCTACCAAGACCTGAAGGACCTGGAAGACAGCGTCCGACAGGAAAACGCGCAGCTCGAAAACTTCGACTCGTCTTGCTTCGACGGCAAATACGTCACGGGCGATATCAACCAGGCTTACTTCGAGCGCTTACACGCTGAGCGTTGTGATGCGCGCATGCAGGCCAAGAACATGGGCTTTACGCCGTTCAACCGCACGGTTTCGAGCCCTCAGTCCGACGAGAGCATCGACATGTACAACGCTCCGCAGTAAATGGGGAAGCATCCTGATGGGTTGGACCGCATGATCGATTCAGCTGCCAATAAACCCGATGCGATTGCCTTGGATCAAGGTCGACATGATACTTCGGGTCCATGCTCAGCACTCAGCTGCTGAGCATTGTGGGGTCTTGAACCCCTACCTTTGTAGACTCCCTAGAGCAAAGAACCGAAACATCGCTTTCTTTCCACACGCTCTCAATCCACCGCAACACTGCATCAAAAGCTATAAGCGTTTGTAGAGAGTTACGCTCCTTTAACCAGCGTGTTGCTAGCTTGCCCAAGAAACAAATAATATAGACTAGAGTGGTGAAATGCTGCCGCATGCTGAACGACATTTTCTTCTCGAAAAACTGCTACGGGTACTGTAATTGCTATCGTCTTGTCAAGCACTGCTTGCTGCGCAATCTACTGGAACGGGACATTATTCTGTGCAAAATACGACTGCAGTGCTGTCAAAGTTGCGGGCGTGGGCAATTTCGTCTGGGCGTATGCCAAATGCTGCACAAAACAAAACAAGTTAGAAACCGCAGCTGAATCCGATTCAACACTGAGATAAGGACTCACCACGCCGGGTTTAGAAGCCGACAGCTTCGCGATCGACTCAGCAAGATAGCGGGTTGGTGTAGGGTATTCTTGCAAGTGGTCTAGCGATACGACCGACGCGAAGAACAGCTTCGCGTATCCAGCCTCATATCCCGTCTGCTCAAGCTCAAGTAACGATTCATCTTCATCTTTCACGGCAGAGCTGCTGTCGCCAGCATCTTCGAGTACCTTCACGGCTCCAGCGAGTGCTTCTGTCCAAAGATCCAAGTCTGCCACACACAGCTCTGATTCGCACATTAAACGTGTCAGCCCGACCACGCACGCCTTTCGCTCGGCAGTACTGCAGCCGCGTGCATTACACGACAACCACACCGACTTGATGAACATCGTTGACATGCCCTTCTGAAGCGTTTCCAGGGACCCCAGAAACGTGTCCGGACCAAGTTTGCCAATCAGCACGGACACCGTGTAAATAAGTTCCTTCGAGTATCCAACCGAGTTGCGCCCCGCCATGCGGGTCTGCAATCGAATCATGAGAATCTTCACAATTTCGTTTAGGTAGGTCGCGAATGCTTCTTTTGGCATAAACGCAAAGAGTCCTCGGAGCAGTGAAAACGCATTTGCTTCCGTGGATCTGGAAGAAATCAGCTTCTGAAAGACGCCAAGGATTCCCTGCACTGATTGAGCAACATCGTTAGGAGCCTTGCGCATGTAGGCTTCAATAAGCTTTACAATTGCCGGCACGTTGCTGACACGTTCCCATAGCGTAGGGTTCAATAGCACCGGGAACATACTCTTGTATGCGTCAGAGACACCGCTGGGTCGAAGCTCCAGCATTTGTGCCAGCACTTGGTAAACATAGGGCGACAATGCCTCAACGTCATTTGTCAGCACCTTCTGGAACGGCGGGAAGAGAAGCTCTTCAAATCGCTCTGTTGCTGCTGGGTTGGTCTTGCAAACGTTAAGAATCAACACAGATAGTGACTCAAACAGGAAATGACTGAATGACGGGTTGCTTGGGTTGGCGCAGATGCGGTTCAAAATGCTGGTGAGTTTGCTAACCGCCATGTCCGTCAACGGCAAAATGTCTTCCTTTGCGACGTTCATTACCCGCATGACCACCTTCATTAGATAGTCGTTCTCCGGGTAGTTGGGCTGCTCCAGGATGTTGAATACGTGCTCTAATAGCTTGCCCAGGTATGGGGCAAGGCGCTCCTTCGAAAACCTCAGAGTACCCGTGGGGTTTTTCACAGTAAGAAGACGCTCCAAACAAGCAGCTGCATAGGTGTGTACCACGAACTGGGACGGGTCCATGCAGTTCATCAATAGTGGGAAAAGCTGATCCATGACCTCCACAGGCATTTGGCTACGGAACGTGGAGACAAACTTGATCGCGTCAGCCTTTAGGATCAGCGACGCCTGGTTGGGAGTGGAGAGTTCGGGGAGAACCTCTGCCATGAAGAAATCCATTAAAGGCACGCGGCTATTCACTTCGGAGACACCGCGCAGCCGAGATTGTTTCATCGCAGAAATGGCGATTACCAGGTTGATTGAAACGTCCTTCATTGCCCAGTTTCGTGCTGGATCGGCCTTGTATTGCTGCAGCTGTGTCTGAATCGTGGTCATGCAAATCTGCGTCACAGCCTCGTCAAAATTACTTAGCAAACCGCGTACTAAATCGCGAGCAGCACTGCGACGGCTGTCTCCATCCGATCCCTCGATATCCCGGCGAATGTAGTCCATCGGGTTGTCTTCGAACAACTCTTCGTCTGACGATCGCAGCTGCAAATTCGTAACAACAATGCCACACAGCTCTGACAGCACCTGCGGCGACTCAAATAGCGCGCGGTGGAAGGACCGCGATGCCACAGATGTGAGGAACTTCATGCACTTGGCTGCCAGCTCATCGTGCTTCGGGAACAAAGTAATGCGGTTCGCCAACAGGTTCCAGATCACCTCTGTAAACTTCTGCAGATACACCTTGAACTCCTCGTCGTACTTTTCAGCGTATAAGTTAATGTTCTCCACGATAGCCACCAGTAGGCGATCAATCGGGCCGGGTTCATCTTCGTTATCCGCATCCACCAACGCAGGGTTCTCGTAGCTAAAGTAGCTCAGGAACTCGTTCATCCACTCGGCAATGTGATCCTCAAAGTATTCCGGGAGGTCCTGCCAGTTCAACGAGTAGAATATCCGACTCATGTATCGCAAAGCAGCGGTCATCTGGGCTTGCTGCTGCGCCGAGTTTCCTGGAGCACGTAGCGCAACACCTGTCTCCTTAAAGAACACCGTCAGAGGTTCCTGGAAGGCCTCTAGACAGTGCTTGAGCTCCCGGAAGAGATCGTCGGACTTGAACACGTTCCGGAAGCGCTTGAAGATGGTGTTGGCCGTCATGAGCACGCCGTTGCGCACCGCCCAGTCCTGCTCTGTCTGCAGCTTCTGCACCAGTTGCGCCAGCAGATCGGTCCACTGAGCAGGGAAATCGTACTCTCCGATGGTGGTGAGGGCCTCAATGAGCTGCTTCTGGAGCGTCTCGGGCATGCGGCACATGAGCTCCACCAGGTGCTGCTTGACCAGCGCCTTCTCGTTGGCAGGGACGCATCCCTGCTTCTCCGGATCCCAGTTGTGCTTGATGAAGTTCTTGAACAGCAGTGCAGCCGCCAGACGCACCTCCTGCTTCTCCGCTGAGCTCTCCAGCACCTGCAGCAGCAGCAGCACGTAGTTGGGCTGGGAAGACAGCGTGTTCAGGTAGGCCTCGGCGCCCTTGCGGGTCTCGGCGAAGGGCGACAGCGTCCCCTCCAGCGACTGGCGCAGCATCGGCATGTTGGGCTCCGCCATGGCAAGATCCTCTATTTGATATCTGTATGCTTTTTCACTTTGCCGTTTGTAGCCAGGAAAACTGTACGAAGTAACTGTTTTGTGAAGTAGTCTTTAAGTGTTGAAGTAACAATTCCAGCGAGGAACACACTTGAAGAGTGGCTTGATGATCATGGCGGACGACTCGCTAGCGACAGATCTGCTGCAGATCAAGAGTCTGTTCGCTAGCAACCACCTGAGCGACGTGCTGTTTATCTTCTCCTCCGACTCGGGTGGCCGCAGCGACGTCTCTGCCAGCGTGGAGCACAAGAAGCGAAGCGCCGCAGGAGACCATTTGATTCCTGCGCATCGACTCGTTCTGTCTCTACGTAGCGGCGCCTTCCAGCCCGCACTGTTGCGAACCAAGAGCAGTCAAGTGCCGAGTCAAGTGCGCTTCCCACTGAAGATCCACGTGCAGGACACGCCCTACCACGTCTTCTACGTGCTGCTACGGTTTTTGTACACGAACGAGCTGAGCACAGACAGAGGCGAGGCGGAGGATAGAGAGGAGTTCTGGCAGCAGTTACTGCGTGCTGCATTCGTTTATTTAGTGCCTTCGCTCGTGGACATTTGTGTCAAGAACATTGTGGAGTTTTTACTTGTGGAGATTGATAGCGGTCAGCAGGACGATGTTGAGGGTGATGACGGTGAATTAAAGAAGCGACGACTGGATACAAGGACGATGGATGTGCTGGTTTTCACGGACACAGTGCTGGCGACAAACCCGTCGACTGCACGGCGAAGAGAAGCAACACTTTCGACTGATGAAGCTCCGATTTCTGCTCCACGATCGGTAAATGGACGGCGGCTGTCTGATGAGTCTGAACGACACGAATCGGTGCTCGTGCGCTGTTCCGATGCGGTACATGAGCTGCAGGACATGTGTTTGAAGCAGCTTCAACAAATGGAGGAGGAGATGTTTCAAGAGTTGTTGCAGAGCGACACGGGGCGGCAGTGCTCAACGGAGAGGTTGTGCGAGATATTGAAGCTGCGGTCAGATGCACCGTTGGCTGCTGCAATTCGTTATCAGCTGGGTCGTGTTGTAAATGAGCTGTTGAAACTTGGTGAACAACTTGATTGTGTGGGGACTGATGAAACAGACTTACCCCTCGTAGTAGCGCTGAAGACCGGCAACAACGCGATCATACGCCGGTTGCTTGTCGACGAGCATGCTCCGTTTTTCTTACTAACCGACAAGATCCCTTTGCTGTTTCTGGCGAGCGCGAGTGGGAACGTTCGTCATTGCGAGATTCTCATTGAGCAAAACCAGGCCGATGTAAACCTTATTTCACAGCTCAAGGACGGTGATAAGGAGATCACAGCTGAGTTTGGACACGGCCAGACGCCTCTGCATGTCGCTAGCCGAAAAGGACACAGCGGTGTAGTGGAGCTCCTACTGCAACACAATGCAGCTTCCAACTTACCCGATGACGATGGAAATACGGCGCTCCACTGCGCTGCGAACATCGAGACAGTTGAGGTCCTGTTGAATAGCGCGTTTCGGACTAATGCCAATATTCCGAACAGACGAGGGCGTACGCCGCTTCATATCGCTGCTGCGCGTGGTGATGTCGCTGTTGTAGCCTATTTGATTCACCATGGTGCACAGCAAGATATTGTGGATGATCAGGGCCAAAACGCGTTTCATTTCGCTGCTGCTAACGGCCACACAGCGGTCACTCTTGTTTTGCTCCATGAAAATGAAGCTGCAATTGCGAAGAAAGCTGTAGCGGCCGTCGAAAATGGCGAGCCAAGCAAAGGAGTGCCAGTCAGTCCTCTTCCTGATGGATCAAAACTAGAAGATGGGCTAGTCCAGAATGGTGACCTGAATGCTGATGTGGAGGAGCAAGACGAGATGGCCAGTTTTGACATTAACCAAGAAGACCTGAAGGGTAACACAGCGCTCCACCTTGCAGCCATGTCGCCATCTGAGCGCTGCCAGAAGATGCTGCAGCTACTTCTTGAAAACGGGGCCGATCCAAGTCGAGCCAACTGGTTCGGCTACACTGCGCTGCACCTGTTCTGCTCCCATCAGAGCGGACCCGAATCTGTCATAGATGCATTCGTAAGTGGCACTTGTTTTCTGCATGCTCACTGTTCATACTGACGCATTTCGTGCACTGCTGCGTGATTGTACCTAGATTGAACACGGTGTAAGTATACACGCACAGAGTTTAGATGGCAGCACGGCGCTTCATCTGGCTGTTGGTCGAGGTAGCGAAGCTGTTGCAGTGGCGCTTGTACGTGCTGGCGCTTTCGTGCACCTTGCGGATGCAGCAGGTCGCACCGTGGTGGATCTCGTAGAGAGCACGAACCAGGGCAAAATGCTCGTGCCGGTCCTGCGCAACCTCGCGCGTTCCCCGATTTGGTTGGTGATGAGCAGGTGGACGAATGCTCGTCCTGTCATACTGCCTTCCGGCTAGCGATGCGCAGGCATCACTGCCGTCACTGCGGGCGCGCCGTGTGCTACAATTGCTCCAACAACAAGATCGCAATTCCGAAGTTCCAGGTGCTCAAGCCTGATCGTGTGTGCGACACGTGCTACGACGTGCTGGCCTTCCGCAAGCTGCTATGACGTTGCCACAAGAGTAAAATTATGCTTTGATAAATTATTAGGCGATCAAGCTATGCTAGCTAATCAAGCAATGCTACAGCGAGTTTCCTTTTGCAAAACCTTGTGCAACACCCTATATAAGAACCACCTGCATTGAGAAACGATGACATTATTCCATTGATAGACAAGTTCGATTTCTCTGCTTCATCACCTCAGTTTAAGCACATCATATCCGGGTTAGGCTTCTAGTTTGAGGAAGCCCTCGAATTTTAATAATTGAGGGATATTATGCACTGGAGCGAACTGCAAACACTGTAATTAAATTTAAATGAGTCGTCCATCAACCCTCATTCAGACGGTCTACATCCTCAATTATTGCCCGAGGGTTTTTCTTTGAGGGATCGAGCCCGCCAAAACCGGGGCGCATCACTTTACAAATGGGTTTGATGACCCGCATGCACCTATACAAACGCCAAGTCAAAGCTTGTCGCTCATTGCGCTTGTCTGGCATTCCAGTATATTTGCGCTTTGTGGCGGTGGAGTGCTCCGTAGCTGCAGCAACGTCGACCTCCCCCACAATAATTATTGTTATTGTCCCCACACACCTCATTGCACCATGGAGTGGGAAGCGCAATGTCTCGAATGCGACGAAGTGCTGGACGACGACGACCTCATGGGCCTCGGGTCACAGCCCGACGCCAATCTCCACGTAGCAGAGGCGCCCTGGACGCAAGAACTGTCCTATGAAGAGCAGAATGCACGTCACTCCCCTCTTTCTCGTTATTACCAATGCCCACTGATTCTTATTGGTCCTGTGATATAGCTGGTGGCGATGGAAGACCGAGACGTGGACGTGGCGTACCGTGCCATGCTACGACAAGAGCTCTCCCGTCCAGACTTCTCCCGAGAGTACGACTATCTCAAGTACAGGCGCGTGCTGGTGGACTGGATGGCAGAAGTGGGGAGTCCCATCTCCGCATGAGGAAGGAGTACGTCCATGCAGCAGTGGGGTACCTGGAGAGGGTCCTGGCTCGAGACCAGCCCTTGCCACGTAAGGACAGGTTCCAGCTACTGGCACTGAGCTGTCTGAGGATGGCGCTCAAGTTCCTGGGCATAGAGGAGGAGCTCCCGCCCATGGCCGAGTTCTGGGAGATGGGGAACCGCATGTACTCGTTCGAGGAGATCAGTGACGCAGAGGCAGACATTTTCCAAAAGTGCGTTGTTCGTCATACAACGGCTGGAAGTGTTGAGGAGTTCTTTGATGTTTCTTTGCCGTTTCCTGCGCTAAATTGGCTGTTGTGCATTTTTTGTTTTTGCAGATTGGGATGGAGACTTACGGTGGTGACTCCGCTGCATTTCCTGCAGCATTTCATGGGACAGACAGTGCTCTTCGCGAACGACCGCGTCATGGGAGCTGAGCTAGTGGACGAAGCGCACGACTACTACTGCAAGTATGCAGAATTTTTCGTGGACCTGGTGCTGCAGGAGTACTCGTTACAGGTTTACCGACCATCCGTCGTAGCGGCGAGCATCCTGGTGGCATCACGTAAAGCGTTGGGGGTCACACCACTTTGGCGGGAAGAGTTGTCCGTGCTGACAGGCTACGACGAGAAGCAGGTAGCACCGTGCTTCCAGGCTGTCTGGGAGCACTTTGAAACCACGTTCGGTCCTCGTAACAAGACCAACAACATGCGGGACGACTCACCCGCTGGAGTGGCTGACTTCTGAGGTGTACAAATCTCGGCTTCATCTCTCAACGTAGGGCGCTACTTCATCAAGCGCCGCAATATCGATGGAGAGGGAAGCAAATAGTTGTTAGGACGTAGTCAAGTATTTATGTCGCGGCTGGCCTCAAATCCGCTGCTGATCACTAGGTAGCAGGAAGGGCTGGCGTTGGCGCTCGTACGTGTGAGTTTTCTCCGTGCGTCGTAGTAGTAGATTTCGCAGGGCGTCCATGGACTCTACGAGATAAGGCAGATTCAAACGTGTTATCAAGTAATTCTACTCAGTACAATGCCTAACTCATGGAACAAGCCCATTGCACTAGCCTCTACAAGCTGATCTACGACTAGAGCTATAGAAATATCATCATCGCCATCTTATGGATGTATCGCATTCACTGCTGCTCAAGCAGCCATCGGACACGCTCATGACCAGGGCAGTGAACGATCGGAATCGCCGATCTCGCCGCCTTTGACACGATCTTTGACCTTCACGTCGTAATAACCCACGCCAGGGCTTTCGCTCTTGGTGATGAACGAGTCACGCGAGAAGCGTGCTCGGGACATGACAGCGCCACGAGACGATAGAGACGTTGAAGCCGCATCCGAAGCACCTGCAGAGTTGGCTGCATACTTTTGCGGCATGTAATTGTATCGTTTGTTCAGATTTCGGAGCGCTGTACCACGTGGTGAGCGGTTGCCTCCTCCACGACCCGATGTATTCGATGACTGGGAAGTGTATGACGACACTGACATGTTGTCGGCATTAGCAAGAGCCGCATGGGCGCTCCGCTGTGTGCGGATGCCTGAAGAACGAGGAGCTGGTGTTGATCGCCCAGAATACCCTGAGATGGAGGACACGTTCGACGACGTGTAGGCCCCTGTACCGCGTCGAGGCAATCCTGCTTTCTGGTCCATAGCTTCTAAGACTTCGGGAGTGAGCCGGACCTTGGATTCACCGCTGGTAGTACGACGGGGGCGTGCTGGCTGTGCATTTTGTCTTGATTGCTGGTGCTGTTGTTGGTGGCGAGGAGGCACCGATCCATTCCCTGCACGCATCGACACAAGTTTCTCGGTGCACAACTCGAGTTGGCGTGCAATTTGTTTGGCTTCTTCGTGCTTGCGCAAGAGTGCTACCTTGAGCTGCTCGATATGCGATACAAGCTCTGCTTCAGCCGTGTGATCTGCATCATGACTCTCTGGTCCACGTTGTTGGTTTGAATCTTTTGACTCATTTTGCACTGCTTGCTTCCGTCCATGTTCTCCGCTTCGCTGATTATCATCGTTCTGCTGCTGAGGAGAAGTTTCTTTACTCCTCCCACGCCCGCTGCCACGGCTGTTTCGACTGCGACCACTGCCATTGCTGCCATTGCTGCGTACGCTGCGTCGATCCGCAGAGCCTCTACGACGCCGTTCTTGCTGTGCAGTATCTAAGCCTCCTGGTAAGTGTGAAGACGGCACTTGATTTCCTTGCTCAGCTGCATCAGGTGCAAAGGTAGGTGAGGCCAGCACCTCAGGTCCTCGAAAACGAATTTCCAGTGGCAACGCAG
Source organism: Phytophthora boehmeriae (assembly GCA_011947355.1). Taxonomy (NCBI): domain Eukaryota; phylum Oomycota; class Peronosporomycetes; order Peronosporales; family Peronosporaceae; genus Phytophthora; species Phytophthora boehmeriae. The sequence goes on from JAAVTJ010000008.1 coordinate 543,329, forward strand.
CGTTCTTGATGAGCTCATGCACCTGCCGAAGCCCCAAGTCTTTCAGCGACGAGCCTGCAATGCTCACAATAGCCACACCAGGTGCCAACCTCGGGAAGTGCGTCGCAGCGGATCGTGGGTAAATCGCCCCCACTTCAGTGCTGCTGCCATGTCCCCGCTTCATCGTAAATCCTAGCGGGAGTTTATGAAACAGCACCGAGAATTCACTCGTTTCTCCGTCACTATCCCGTCCACTGACGCTACTGGGCGCAATGGATGGCGTTGGCTCACTGTGGGCGTCAGTAGAGGCAGGAAGCGTCACGCCTAGCTCCAGTTCGTCTCCGTTGGCGCAACACTCACCAATCGCCACGCCTGCCACCAGGAACTCCTGCTTCTTGCGGTGGAAGATAACGTTGCACTCGGGCACTTCGCTGTGTGGGAAGGAGGCGCGATACGCTTCCGCTGCGGCTCCGAGAAGCGCCTCGCATCGCCCTTTGGGTCCACAACGCAGCGCAACGCCGCACCCACGACGTTCGCGTGGACGACGAACTCGTCGGCAGCGCTTGGAGGTTGCTGTGCAGCGTCTTGGCCGGCGAGAGATGAAGGAGCAGGCGGAGGAGTCTCGCCCACAGCGCTCATGGCCGTGGCGTGCCAGGAATGGCAATGAAAAAGGGTAACTACAGTATTTGAAACCCATATCGACATAAATAGTGTTTGGGTTTAGGCGGACCCGTTTACACGCGCGGGTTTGGGATTTGGAGACCCGGGTTTTCAACCGAGGTAAACCGAGGTACACCGTAAACTGATGTACACCAAGGAGGTCTGGAGCGAGGTCTGGAGGAGCGGTCAGTCGATCCGGGCGCAGGAAGTTGGTCTTCACCTGCAACGCCACGTCACAGCATCACGCAGGCGTCGTCGGCAGCGTCGGACGAGCTGCCTTGCTCTTCAACCAGGAAATCGACGTGCTGACGCGCTGTTGTGGACGGCGAGCCCACCTTTGCTTCGTGCTTAGCCGTAACTGACGACAGTCGAGCCTTTGTCTGCGTACGCTATACGACAGAGCTGTTTGGCGGCGTTGTTCATCCCAAAAGTGTCCACAATCTGCCACGCCAATTCGTCCGGACTACCAGCAGCGTTACAGCTCACGACATTTGACTTCCTCGCATGTCCCTTTTCATGGCGTTCGAAGGTGATCACCTTTCGAGACATCCCACCGTGGTGGCAACTCTCGTGGTTGACTTGGTCACAATTACCTCATCTTACGCCTCAAGATTACGGCTCAGAGGGGCTGGTTCTGCCAGAGATTTTCGAGTTGCGTTTGTGCAGCAACAGGCATTAGGTGCCTTCTGGATTTCTGGATAACCGATGTACACCAATGTAAACCAATATTGCGAGCTCTCCATACGCGGAGATGACGCTCATCGTAAAGCTTGGCAGCAGTTCTTTGGGGTTCAGCTACTTGCTGTTGACGGGGCGAGCTCTGCTTGGACGTTTGGCGCCGTCATCTTGTCTTTCTCGCGGCAACCAGGCACTAGCAACGACGAGGCCGTGATCCGCTCATTTCTCCTTGCTTCGGACAGCATTGGGCAACGGAGCACAACGACCAAGACGCATCGGAGGGCCTGAGGGACAGGCGAAAGGCACGTGGGAGCGCATTTAAACAATGGCGAGGAGTCTCACGGGCAAGTAGCCGAGTGGCATGGGCGTGCTATTGTCCACTCAGAAGCGCATAGTACAAATCATGGCAGGTTCGGCCGGTCGATCCGGCCGCAATTGACTGCCAAGTGGAAGGATCTGCATCTTCACGGACGCCCCATGTCGTCAAGCGCTCTCTTTCGCACAGAAGATGTGGATCTTGGAGATCGAGTGCAGTCGGATGCTGGGGCGTTGGTGGGAGACTTGTGCCCGTGCCGAGAGGCTGGAGAGCTGGACAGTGTACATACCATGACTATGCTCAGCAAAGCTTAGAGACACCACTTTGCTACGATGCTATGGGACGAGTGTCAAGACGGATCTCCTCTGCGAGCACCCGAAGAAGTCGTCCCCCCTCCCAAAGGTGGAGAACACGCCTTAGCCGCTGTCAAGGAAGCTCATGTGGCTGAGGCGCTAACACCACGCACACAATGGAAGTTGTGGGCATGAAGTCAACAACATACAGACCGCTCAAGCCGAAGGCGATGGAGCTACTCAAGAAGATCCTACGCACACACTTCGTGAGAGCAGACGAGGTCCAGCAGACCCGCACGCTGAAACAAATTCGAGCTGCCGGAGATACAATCTAGTATGCGTTCACGTTGCATATCTTCAGTGACGCATTGATCGAGCAGAAACGAGCTGGAGTTGAGGTGTATGTGCTCGTGGACCTCACGTGGTGTAGATCACGCGTTGGATGTGATTGATGACCTGCAAGTAGCCGGAATTGGAGTAAAGCACACTTCAAGCTGATCATCGTTGGTCAGGTGTACGCAGCAGGGAGTAGCGCAAAGCTCTCCTTTGCGGCCTTCCACAAGGACGCTGACTACGTCATGGACGTAGATGGACGTAGTGAAGGTGTTGCGTCAGCGAAGGTGTTGTTTGATGAAGAGTACAACTGCGAGAAGCGAGACTGGCCCAAGCAGACGTAGTCGCAGCGGTTCTTGCTAATCTTGCCGCGAAGCAAGCAAAGCCTTAGCAGCTGACAACGCTGCTGGAAAGGAACGCAAGCGATCTAATCGGTCTAATGTGTTTGATAGCCAGTGAAGTGAAGTAACTCAGCACCCTTTTTCAAATACCCTCACTGTTCTAGTCTTCCTCTTGACCATGTCGCCACTTGCAGCTTCAACATATAGCCTAGTCATCCAGTTGCGACAGCATGGCCACGCCGCGAGCTACCCAATGTGCCTCTGGTTTGCCTGTTGGCAACCGAATAAAGCAGATGAAGTTTGTCGAATGGCCAGTCGTCGAAAGTGTACCTCGTCGCTCACTGCATTCACCACCACAGATTTCAAGTCAGCAAGTTAAACCATTGGTATCAACAGCAAATACCAAAAGCAAATACCTGGTCTTGTAGACTGGACACGAATACGAACTGCGTTGGCTCATATCGACCTTCTTAACCGGTCGAAACAGCAGAACTGGGCCTAGCGAGAAGAGCACCTTCGGATCTGACTCTGCCAACTCTTTCGTGCTCTTGCACCACTTCGCACCTTCAAGGAACAGCCCCCGGACATACACACCGTCCTAATCACACAAACACAACAGCAAATAAGCGTCAAAACTTATCCAGTGGCGGCCACTACGGGGACGTACATCCGGTGGCTTCGCGTACTCGTCGCGAGGCATGGGCTCATGGTCGAATCCCAGCTGATCGATCGGCAAAGTATATTTCCGAGCGTAGTTCTGGCTTGCACCTGTGAGAAAAGCTTGCGTGAAGAAGAACCCCGAGATCCAAAACACAACCGGAGGCTTTTCCATCAGCCAGTTGTTGAAGAACGCGATCCGCTCCAACAAGTCGGTCACGTAACTACCCAGGGGCTTCAGCGACGGGTATGACTTGGAAGCCCAAAGTGCGGGGATCTTGCCGTAGAATAAACTCTTCGACACGTTCTCGAGCTCTGCAGACATGACTACAAGACCCTTGAGCGCCTTTTGTAAGCTTTCAAGACTCGACCGAATCGTCGACATGAGATTGTTGAACCGTACAAGCTCCTGGCAAAGCACCGTGTTCATGGACTCGTCCCAGCGCACTGGGTAGCGAATCTGGGCAACCTCCATGTCGAAGTTAGGCGGTAGCCGTTGCAGAATATCGTTGGCCACAACCTCCACAAGTTCTTCCTGTGATCCACTGCTGCCCTCGCTGCCGCCGCCCGAACTTTGAGTGAGCAACACATCACGACAAAGCTTGACCGTTGCGTTCTGATCTTTAGTGATCGTGGCATTATCATGCAGCCCAAACACACCAGGAGGAGCCACAAGCGGTAAGCCCTCAATAAACTTGAGATACGAGTCGTAGTCACCATCCGGCGGCAGCGTGTACACACCGTGCTCATCGAAGGAATAGCCCTCGTTAAATACGTCTACGCAGTAGAATCGACCAAGAATCGACATGAGTGTGCGACGATCTTTGTCATCCGTCACGCGTCCGCCGTAGTTGCATTCGCCAGTGCAGTAGTTCAATGCACGCAGAGGTAATTGCGCATTCTCATCGATAAACATGGCGAGTTGACGAATGCTGATGCTGAGGTCAGACTCGTTAAACTCGTACTGAATATTCCAGCCGAGTGGGCCAAACTGCCGGCGTTCACGCACAAGAGCGTGGAAGAAACACAACGCGAACAACAGTACACGGAACTCTTTTCCTTTGACCACAGATTCCAGGAAGCCCTTCTCGCCCACTGGGTCCGACATGTATGAGCCCATGAGATTAGCACGCAGCCCTTGTGGTGGCTCGTTCGTCATCTTGACTCCATTTTGCAGCACTGCTGCTGGGAATACGTCGGACGGATACGTTGTGCACCACAATCGGAAATCTGGATGGGTGTTTTCGAGCTTAATGTCTTCAGCAATCTTCTCCATCACTGGCATCCAGCTTGGAGCTAAGTGGCAATTTTGCAACACCACCCAGGATCCTGCCTCACGGGCTCGTACGATCATCCGCTCGGCAATAGGACCCTGACCTTGGCCAAGCGAGATTGTCTCCGCCTTCTGACGAAGAGAGTCCGCAAATTTAAGCACAGAGCTAATCGGATCGGACCCCGGCGACAAGATAAACACCAAGGGCGAGGATACGTTGCTGTCCGAGTAGCAGAGTCCTAGATCGAATTGTGGAGGCTTGACAAACTTCTCGCCCATTTCTTCAACGAGGAACTGCTGGATGCCAACCACCAACAGGTCGGGACGGATGCAGCGAAGCCCCAACAAGCGACGAAACGGGCTGACTTGTCCAAGTGTGCCAGGGAATGGTAGTGTGTGCCCAACAGGGCTATCGTACACAGCTTTCCATAGAGTGTCGTTCTCGAGAAACTCCTCAATAATTCCGTTAAAGGCTGGCAACGCGTTTAGTCTCGAGAACTCTGCCCACTGTTTATCGCTGAGCCACAGCTTGGCGGGGTTCGGTGGTGGCTCTGAGAGAGCAACACCTCCTGTAAGCAGGAAATACCATTCAGCGTTCTCGAGCTCGTGCTTGCCTTGCTTGATGGAAATGCACAATAGGAACGAGAACATGAGTTTGTCCTTCTCCAGTAAGGAACGACAGATATTGCGATACAACGAATATGTGAAGTGCGCATCGAGATTATGTAAGCGCTGAGTGAGATCCGGGGATCGCTCACTGTTCTGGATGCTGGCGATGAAAAGATTGATGAACCAGGATAGTGAATATTGGTAGACCGGCTCAATATTCGCGAGCTGGTCGATACAGAAGAACAGGACCTGGCTAGAGTACGCCACAGGCTTGTACCCCTGTCGTACAGTGTCGATTTCCACTTCAGTCTTCTCAGCGACGAGTTGTTCCTTTTTGATTTCATCTGCAACTTGCTTGCTCTGATTCATTGTGTTGATGGCGTCTTCATCCTCCAGAATATTTCCCTGTGACGAGGACAGGATGTTGAGAATCTTGTCTTCAATCTCTTTGAGCAGCCCCTTATTCCGCGCATTCTGTACAATGAGTTTGTTCTTCTGCTCCTCGAGATCAGGTCGTTCTTGAGCTACAACAATGCCTAGTAGCTGGTCTTCGAGACCGTGCGGGGTGATCATGAAGTTCAACAGCGTCACTTTCACTGAGACTTCAGGCAGATAATGCGGATTTCGATACTTGGTAGTAATGTAGAACCGGAAGTTTTCTGCATATTCTACAGTCGAGTCTCCAAGACGAATGCATGTCACGCCACCCTGCTTAAACGTCTGCTTCAGCAGCAGCGGCTCCAGTGATGGGTCCAATTCCTCGCCAACGTTTTCAAGCAGCACAGGTGTGCCAAATTGAACTGCATTTTCTAGTGTCCTCATGTAGTCTGCATCTGTTAACTTGATGACCGTCATTTGGTTATCACTCTCCATGTTGCGAATCCACTTGTTGGCCTGGCCCTGAGGATCGATCATCAGTGGCCATCGCCGCGAATTAAACACGATAATACCGTTATCCACAGAGAACCCGTCTGTCGGGAGTCCGTCAATATTCCACTTTCGGATCTGAACTGCATCACCAAGAGATCCATTAAGTGATGGCAAGTCACTGCATGGAATGTTTAGCTGCTTGCACCGCATTACCCAGTCCTGTACAGCGTCCTGTCGGTACAGTGATGTGAAGGGGCCGAGATATGCTACGACACCGGCTGAAATCAGCACGTCACCGGTCAAACGACTGTATTGAATCGCTAATTGCTCCGCAAATTCGGTCCACCGGGTTTTCTCGCCGCCAAGGCTTTCAATCAACGTTGACGCTCGTACTAACTTTTTGCCCGTTAGATCAACCTGGTACTCGAGATTCTCCTTTTGCTTGGTGGCAGAATCAAACTGTCGCTGGAGCTCTGCTAAGCCATCTTCGACCTCTTTTAACTGGGAAAGCTTTTCGTTTAGCTTCTGCATGACTTCGGCAAGCTGCTCCTCAGCTACCCTCAAGGCTTCTCGCTTGGGCGCAACCACCTTGGACACGTTGTCATATAGCGCCATGGCGTGCACCCATTTACACAATCCTGCTGCTGCTTTCGATGCCTTCTCAGCCTTTTCAGGGCTAAAGTTTTCATCAGCGATGTACTTGCTGACGACGATTTTCATCGTTTTCGGGTCAAGATTATCCTTATCAAACTTCTTCAGCGTCGTGATGAAGGTCGGATCGCTGAGCATTTTCTGCGACGGTCCCCAGTAGTCCATGATACGCTTAGACGGGTCCTGAGGATCTGGAATACGTGCCGGTTTAATGCCCAGCATCACGCAAACGCCTTCGCAAACCAACTTTACTCCTGCTGGTGGGTTTGCCATCGCCTTGACCTCGTTTATCTCACTAGGCTTAATAGTATCTAAAGCCTTCAACGCCTCTTCTAGAGCTGGGATAGCTTCGGCTAAATCTGCTTCTACACTTGCCTTCTGTTGCTCACACTCTGCCTTCGATGCGTCCGCCACCGCTACATCAGCTTGCACTTCAGTGCGCTGCACTTCGACACCAGGAAGTTTTGACTTGATTTCCTCCATCAAAATGTCTGTGTCCTTTTTGGACTGATCAAGAACGGGTTGCAAGTCTTCTAACTCCTTCCGCATTACTGCCACGTTGTTTTCAGCGAAGTTAATCTTTTCAAGTCCTGTGACGTAGCGATTCCGTGCACCTTGCACCGCCTCACGGCGGCGCGCAAGGAAACTCTTGAAAGCAACGATAAGCTCGAGATATGATGTGGGTGTGACGTAGTTCTGTCGACGCAGTGATATCAAGAATCTGTCCGAGAGATCCATCACACTCACATGGAAATACTGACAGGTATCCACGATAGCTTTGCGAACTTCTGCGCTATCCATTTCGACATCTGCAAGGAATTTCTCGGCCACAGCTACCAACGCATCGGAAGGCCAAGCAGTGAACCAATCAATAGTGCAGCAGTTGATAAGCGACGGGAATTTACGTAATCTGTCCCTGAATGCATCGCCGATAGGAGAACACGCCAGCACAATGTGCAAGTTGCTGCGCACACGTTGAAGAAAAAATGCGTACAATTGTGTCTGGTTCATGTTGTCACCTACTGCCTTGCCAAATTTTTCTTTAACATGTGGACGAACAGCTTCACAAATCCCCACTCGTTCATCGTACGGGAACAAGTTCGGGATCTCTCCGGAGTTTAGCATGTTATTGATGTCTTCCACAAAGCCATCGTATTTGATCTGCGTGTCACTGAACAGGAACACAAGCGGTCGAGCACCCGTGCCAGCCATACGAAGGACGTCTTTCATATCTTCACGCCACTCGGTCATTGTATAGTTCTTCGAGATCTCAATTTGCTTAATCTCGAAGTCAACGATAAACGCTGATAACCGTGTAAGACTCTGTCGTCCACTACCACCCACACCAACTAGAAGAGCGTTGCCACCTGGCATGTTGAGAACACGTACAATCCGTGACAAGTGCTCGATGGCGAATAGGAACATCACCAGATTCATGGGCTTTCGACTGATGCCGTTGTATTCGGTCAAGTACCCATCAAGGCATTGAATAAGTTGCGCGATACCGTCGAAATCATCTTCCAGGCGCACATCCACTTCCTTGTACAACCTCGGGCTAGCGTCAGGATCGAGATAATCGCCAAAGAATAGGTTCCGCATATCACCTGCCGTGACAGGACCCTCACGGCCTCTCTTGAGACTGGCAAATACTTTGTCAACGTTGGTCGCGAAATGTTTGATGGTGATTTTCTTTTGCACGTCATTAAACCACTCTCGGTCCTCATCGTCGATCAAGCGATCACCGATCACTCGAAGCGATTCATGCACCCATAACTTTACCAGGCTATTGGCATTAAATTGGTCATTTGGTACTACAAGCATGATACCCTGGACAATTCGTGAAAAGTCTCGGAGGTTGAACGTATAATGAGATTTCTTTGGCGTCGGTAGCAGGGACGTCATCGCCGATTGGTACAACTCTAAGGTTGCTGACACCACAGCGTCTGATAGCCGCTTCACCTCGGGAATAAATGCATTGGAACCGAAGTACCAATCCAAAATGGTGGTGAAGATTCTCGTGAGAGTTCCGTCATCAAACTCAGAGAAACACAACAAATTGAAGTGGCGGAGAAGCCGAGGAGTGACGCTGTTTCTACCACCTCCAGGTGGGCCCATCGCTGCTAACACGATCGTGTCAACAATCTTCCGCCACGACATTTCCTTCAAATCGTAGTATCCCTCACTGTCGATAAGTTGTCGTACCAGTTCAATTGGAGGCTGTGCACCGTACGTCTCGACCAACGGCATGTTTAAGTCGTCAACGAAAATAATGGCGCTCTTGCCTAGCGGCGGCCCAAAAACACCCTTCCGGCGCTTGTCAAGTTTCCCGTCAATGATATTCTGCGTCATGTTTGCAGACGTTTTGGCTGAAAATGACAGCATAATCACTGAAAAGAGTTCGGGCGGGAGAACATCGGACAGGATAGATGACATATAACAAGATTTTCCTGTTCCTGTGGGACCACACACAAGTACCTTCCTTTTGTTTGACACGAGGAGCTGCACTAAATATTCCAGCTGCGCCGTAAAAATCGTAGGCACGACAATTTGGTTGAATGGGGTGTTGGGCTGAATCACGTACTGTTTCAACATTTCTTCCCACTTGAGCCACTTGCTCTCTTCGATGTTAAAGTAGTAGTCGTGCAGGTTGCCCTTGTTTGGAACAGGCAACGCCATCACGTATGTATTCTTCCCGTCATCAAAGGCTGGTTTCTCCCACTTCCGCACTTGAAGTGCGCGGCTTACTACAACATACTTGCTATCCAGTGTCTGAATATTTTCCATGATGGAACGAACAAATTCGCAAAATCTGGTTCTGCCTTCTGCGTTAATGCTTTCTCCAATGGACCACGTCAGCGAAAACATGAACAACGCCTCGATGATTGCCTTTTTCTTGGAGGCCGCGTCTTTCGGGAGTTTGCACAACTGGGCCTCGAAGATGTGGATGAGACTTTGCACAAGGTTAGTGTCTACCGTTGGGGAAAGCTCGACTAGTTCTTTCCTGACAAATGCAATGCAGGGCTCAACAAGCCATGAGAATAGGAAGTAGATAAGGGTGCGCTGTTCGCTGTTGATTTCGAACGGACCGAAAGGAGAATCCTTACTGCCCTCCGCCAAGGTTATCGAGTCCAACCATGAATTGAGAATCGGAATCCACCCCAGCTGCTCAGGTTCCATGTAGATCATGCCACAACGGGACACCGTGGCAGGAGAGGCGACCAACAAGTCCATCGGCTCAAACATCATGCTCATAACGGAGCTCATCGCAATGATCTCGCCACTCATCAAACACAACTTGCGGTTGTCATCAAGTACAGTGTTCATGTTTTCAATCCAGACTGCGTCCACTGGTCCATCAAACATCAGCCACTTGCGATCCGGAGAAGGGTTGTTGGCTAAGTTACGGTAGTTGATAGCTAGTACACCGTCATTCCATTCGTGAGAGACTGCGTCGAATTGTCCGTAGAGCTGCCCCATCGTTACAGACTTCGGGTTGATCACGGACACGATAACATTGGTGTATCGATGATCGTTGGGGAACTGCTCGTGCAGATGAGCTAAGACTTCGGATAAAACTCGCCAGGAGCACGTTTTACCCGAGAATGGCATCCCCACGACCATGAACCCGTGTCGAACAATCATCATTTCGTAAATTTGAATCACCTTCTCCACGAAATTGGGCACGGGTTGAAGATTTAATTGCTTGCAGATGTGATTGATGGAGTTAAGCATGTCCGTTCTGTCAGGCGGATCAATTATCACCCCAGGGAAGAGATCCGATACGATACCATTGAATAACGGGACGTCTGGGGACAAGAATTTCGGCAAGTTAACGTCAATGATAGATCGTAAAACGAGCGTATCTTCTCGCAGATGTCCCTCTGCTCGTTTCAAATTGCCTGCAGCTCGAAGTACGGCCATAACTGCACGCATGCCGTAGTCATAGTGAGATTGTGATGACAATTGTTCGGAGCACAGTGTGTACGTCGTTGTGATCTTCTTAGACAGTGCGCTTGCATCCATATACCCATACGAATACAGCATGATCTCTGCAATCATAGCATAGTCTGGCACCATCATGGCCACAGTACGGAACAAAACTTTTAAGTTGTCGGGAAGTTCTGCTCGACCTGCGTATCCGGGATTCATTGTGATGAATGGACAGCACGTTGGATTGAGTCGCAGTTCTGTACCTTCGAATATAAATGTTACAAGACTCTGTGCCTTGGCTAACTGGATGCAGAGAATCTGCTGGGCGATCACTGACAAAACCTCCAACTGAATGCGATTAAACTCATCAAAACATGCCCATGCACCCGAGCTTGCGAGGCCTTTAAAGAATTTCCCCATCGCGAGATAATCCAAACCATCGGAGCAATTCGTGACAACACATTGAATAGCGATGGCTTTTGCCAAGTCTTTCGTTGTCTCCGTCTTACCCGTTCCAGCAGGGCCTTCTGGTGCACCTCCAAGATTAAGGTGAATGGCTCCTGTTAGAGTTCGGTAGCATCTATCCGTTAAAGGAGTGATCACCAACCTCATGCTGTTACCAAGGTATTCGAACGCATACAGAGCTAGTGTGTTGATCATTCGGCACTCAAGCGTGTGCGGCTTGCCGGTAGTCGCCGATATGCCACCCTGAACCCAGTAATATCGCAGCTGAGCAAGCCAATCGAAGTCCATCTTGTCTGTAATCTTCAGGTCGACTAATTCAGCAATCGTATCGCGGTTGTGCACATCCATAACAACAAGAGCTCCGAGCGTGATACGGATTAGCTTTGGAAGCTCCCCGAACCATTTCAACGGTTCGTTTTAGCTCCGCCCTAAGCACTTCCAAGTGCTTACCCAACGCACTTGGATCGCTTTCACAAGAATTGAGTGCTTTTTCGCTTTGCTGTGTCCACATCGTCTGGTTTACAGCCAGCACAACTTGACCAGGCCATTGTTGCACCCACTCAAGTCGATCCTTCGTCGGGTAGTCCACAATTGATTCATCCAAATGATAAGCAACCGTTTTCTTCATCGTCATCTCGACTTCTTCCAGCCAAACCTCGACATTGCCACCAGAATTGTTCGGGTTGATCAAGTTTTGCGATATTTTTTCGTACCGGAACGGCACTTTTTCCATTTCAGGGCTCAGCATGGCGGTAATGTCCAAGTTGTCTTGAAATTCAAGTTGTGAAATGCCGTCAAATGCCTTCTTCAGGTGAGGCTGCACTCGAAGTGGGTCTTTCGTCTCGGCAAGGATTTCAAGTAGTTCGTCGTTGGACAAGAAAAAGAAGCGTGGGAAGTACAGCCGCTTCGTCTCCAAGTAGTCATTCAGCCCTTTTTGGATCGTATCGAGATCAGTGTTCGACTGCTGTAGACTTGGCAGTAAATCACTTCGCTCTGCAACAGTGAGCACAGCTGGAGACGCTACGGTTTCCTGCATATTGCGCCGCCAATTGGCATCAACTTTACGGAAAAGAGCACCTTCAATGGGCATTTGCCGCATAATATCCTCCGAGCTAAAGATTGGCTCCAAGTAAAGCCACGTCGCCTGCACTTTGATCCAGTTGTCCATGATATCTTGAATCGAGATAAGCATCTTTTCCCACTTGCTAATCCGCTCGAAGTATGGTTTATTGTAGCGACTCCCACGCATCGACTGGGTTTTCACGATCTGGTCATCGATAATCTGCTGAATTTCATCCGTAGAGCATAAGATTGAAGTGCCAGTGGATCGATACTCCTTCGTGGAAAAGTTGATGCCCACCCACTCCGTTTCCATTTTGTCGAGTGCTTTCTCGAGAGAGAACTCCTTCGAGGCACTGACACAGGTCTCTTCGATAGCGCTCGTAAAGCGATGCAAACCGAGTTCTATCATCTGGTTGATATTCGATCCCTCGTGAACATGAACCTCGATGCCCGTAATGCGCTCGATCTCTTCCCAGTGTCTGTCGCGAATACCAGGCGTGCACAGCAAAACCATCAGCGGAATAATGTTGTCTAACATGTCGTCGAGTGTTTTCTTCACTTCTTGTGCCATTGTGATGGCCACCGCATAGACGTCCGTATTCTTCTCGCACTCCTTGATAATTTTCACAATTGTACGGCGGAATTGATCGCAATCGCGCTCAATCTCTTCAGCATTCACGCTAGCCAGACGAGCTTCGCGACTAAACGTCACTCTCTCCATCGTTTGAGAGATAGTCGTCCATAACTTTTCGATGGGGTTCAGTATATCGTACAGACCCGTCAGCGCTTCTTGATTGTTCGTGATGTTCATACCCAGCGTAGTTTCCTGCTCCTTTATAGATTCAGCTTCGGCCTCTGCATCTTCGAGCGCTTTCCGAGCCCCTTCAATCCGCTTTAAAATGCTCTCCGAGTCCGCGAGATTTGCGTAGTCCCGCATTTTTTCGATACGGCGTTGTAAAGATGAGAATTGGCTTAGGAGCTGCTCTTGTCGACCTTCCACAATAAGTTCCAATTCGTGTTGTCTTTTTGTTTGGAGCTCCATGCTCTTTCGCTGGAACCCTTTGATGTTTTCAGGCCACCGGAACGTATTAAAGAAGAGCTGGATTTCCTCACGAGCCATGTGAAAGTCAAAGTCCTTTAGGAACTGAATACGGCGACTCACATCTTCGTACAGCTTGGTGTTCAGAGTATCAATGAGCTCGATGCTGACCAGATAGAATTTGTCGAGAGCTTTGAGCTCAAAGGAGTCGATGGGCTCTGTCACCAATTTCGCTCCAATCTGTTCATATTCCGTGATCATCGAGCCCATCAGCTTTGTGTTGTCCGTGGACACTTTGCTTAAAATTTTGTTCGCGTGAGCCTTGATTTTATTCACCAGCTTGACTTTCACATCCGTGCAAGAGATGGCTAGGAGTTTGAAGCTGTATCTGTCGCTGATGTCATCCTTCACACGATTTTCCAGGCTCTTTAGTTCGTTGAGCTCGTTCCGGAAGATAGCAAGAATGTCGTTGGCAGTTTTTGGCTCCGTTGTGGCATCACCGTGTAGCATCTTGTCCGTTGATTCAATCAACGCTTCCACCTTGGTTTCGTATTCCCCGTTGATTAGATAGTCGAAAGGCTGAAAGAGATCGATGATTTCCGTCGGGTCGTGCATGTGTCCTGCAATGAGCTCCGCCAACGTGTTCTTTGCTTTTAAGACGAACGTATCATCAAGCCCCATTGTGCTCGGTCCTAACGTTGCAGTACTACGAAGCTTGGATGGAATTTTTGTTTGTGCATCGATGCGGGGAAACTGTGCGAAGATTCGACGATGATGTCGATGCAGGATGCAATTTTCTCCCGCAACGCATTTGGTGAAGGCTCAATGAAAAATCCATCTTGAGTTCTGATCGTTCCGTCACTCGTGATGATACAGTCCACCGACAGCAGCAACGCGGATTCGCTGTTGAATGTCGCGTTCGAATACTGCCGCACAAAGGCCACAAACATGTTCACAGACGCTTCCACCGATTCTCGCAAATTTCTCGCCATCAAAACGGACGCTGCATCAAGGACACCCGCAAAGTTCCGATAGAGAACCGCTTCCGGTTCTTCCTCGCTGATTTTAGGACTGTCTGAACGATTTGGTTGTGGTTTCTTAGTGAGTCCTTCAAACTCCATTCGAGATCGAAGAAGTTTGGTGTGAGGTTCATTCTCAGTCGGTTGTCGTGAAGGATCAGACTTGAATTTAGTCGGCGAACGAGGGCCGCTACTTGCAGGCTTCGTTGCACCAGCAATGCCAGGTACGACAACAGTTTCTGACGGATTTGATCCAGTGCGGATATTGTAGTAGTGCAGCTGCAGCGCACACTCATTTACTCGTTTTGCTGCTGCAGATACCCAGCATGTCTTTAAGCAGTCCTTCACCAGCTCTGCACGTCTTGAAATTGCATCTACGAAATGATCAACCGTCTTAGGAAGCGTACTTCGAAATTCTGGGCTCTGAACATCAACGAAAAGGATCCTGCAAAATGTCGCTCCGATTGTGCTTGGCGATATCTCCCATTCGGGAGGTGGGGTCTCCATGACCCATTGCTCTTGAAGCGCGAAAGTCACCGGGTTGATGGCAAACAAGTTCTGTTGCATTCGACTTCGAGATACCTCGATTCGGTAGCTATCGACGCCAGTTTGACGCCGAACTCGCCAAGCGTCTGACTGATAGATTTCGTCGGTCCACCATTTCTGCTCTGCCTGCAGGAAAGGTGGGTAAATGTTCATTTTTAAGCATGTGTTGGCATCCAGCAGATCATACGCGAGCATGCTCCGCGCTACGGTCTCGTAGTAGTCTGTGTAGACTTCCTGAAAAATTTCTGCGATCATGCTTTCACTTCTCCCGTCAAAAGCTTGCAGTCCGTTCGCGTCCAAACCTGTTGGTGGCGGAATTTGCAATCGACGTAAGATTCGATGGGGTCGTTCAAGCGCCATAGGCACAGTCCTTGCTCTCTCCAGATAAGCATCTACCTGCTTCCAATAGGCCTCCATCGTACTGATATAGCGCCGCTTCTCGAGCTCAAACGTGCGCGGTGTCGCCTGAACAGGCTCTAGCTGCAGCATCCGATTTGACCGGTTGTCATCCACATCAAGATTAAACTTGGTTTTGGCCTTAGGACTACGATGACGAGGTTTCGTGGGGGACGGAGACGGTGACCGGAATACACCTTGACTGTTTTCCACATGCCGAGCGAACGCTCTCGAATCGTCAGCAAACACGCTGAGCTGTTTAATCTCCTCGCTGTGGTCATTTCTATCTTCCCGAGGCGATTGATAGCTTGCTTCGTTACAGTTTGGGAACGATTTACTTGGCGAACCTCGTTCAAGCGCCGGACACACTGCCATCGGTCGTGACGGCGAACGCAACGGAGACTTCACCAAAGCTACTGGAGAATGCACTTCTTTCTTGGTGAAAGAAGAAATCCGCTCAAGTGTCAACGTCCGCGCCGACTGTGTGTAATATGACCCGATGCGGTCACTCAACCGATAGTAGCCTCGGTCCTCCACGGTTGCCGTCTTCTCACCTGGACGATACGCTGTGTGTAAGAGCTTTCTCTGTTTCGTGGGCGGTTTACCGCACCGCGATGGCCCCATGAGACCTCCCAACGGCCCCATCGTCGCTAACATCTCATCGTGTGAACCTTCTAGTCGATTAATGTGTCGCTCCGAGCGTGGACTTGGAATGTCAGCGGAATGATCACGAATATCACAATTTCGAGTGTTGATAGCGCACTGCAGCATTTTCAGCCTTGCAAGACGCACAGGACTGCGCTTAGGCGAACCGCGGGCCACATAGGGCGCGGAGGCTTCATCCCAAAGCTTCTGCTGGCCCTTCATCCCTTCGCCATCCAAGGTTACACCTTAAACACTTTAACTTGATGATCTTGTCCGTCGTGACGCCTCGCTACACTTAGAAAACCACCGCCTATTCACGAACGACATCCAGAAGCAGACGCCAAGCACGTTATCATGGTGCTGGACACGAGAGCCGACCCGAAAGATGCCCGTGACGGGGTGGATAATAATTTCGAGGAGCGTCAGGATGTAGCGGTGCAATCCGAGGAAGAAGCAGCGATTGCAGCGCGCCAATTCACGATGGCGGGGGTGGTCAGTACCAAGCAACGACGGCTAATTGACGACACGGTGGACCCGACAGAGCTCCCGTCATACTCTAGCAATACGCCTAAGGAACAGCTCTGTCTGGAATATATCGCCGGCTTCCAGAGACAATTCGAGCGCATGTTCCCGAATCGACGGCCGCTGTATCTGCATCCTCCGAATGAAAAGGGCGTAGCCAAATTCGTGTGCACGACAATCCGACCGACACTACTGCCGTATCGAGATCTCTATGATTGCCATGCTCTGGCGCGGTTTCTTGCGGGGTTGTCGAATATGAGCCGCTAGCAAACCCGACGATCCCGCCGGTATGCTTGCCGTCGCCGTCGTTTACTCTCAAATGGCGATCGGCCGACAGCTTTGATCTGGCCACGCTCTTGGTGTCTTTCTTGATAGGAGCGGGGTATGACGCCTACGTCGTGAACGGAATTGCGCCGCGGTGGTTGACTCTCTTGGACCAAAGCAGTGCACCCTTACCCGTCTTGCCCGTGGAGGAAGAGCTAAGAAAAATCGCGAGCGTGATCAGTTGGCCGATCCATTCAAGGGTTCTAGCGCACCTACAGAGAGCAAAACAACAAATGATGTGAAATTCGTTAGCCGCACCACCTTCACGAGCAAATACTTGGAAAAGCAGGAGGTGGCGGAGAAGGAACGACTTGATAAATCACGTCGAGTTCTGGATTTCGGCTATGGTGACGACGACGACGAAGACCCTTTAGAAGGAAAGCGAGCACACGCTTGGGTTCTCATCCGCGCAGGGAAACGTGAGGTCTCGGAGCACTTTTACCTTGAACCATCAACTGGACGAAGTTACTCGCTGCGAGATTCGCCTTACGCTGCCATCGAAAGTGTCTGGAATCACGAAAACTACTGGGTGAACATGCAGCAGCAGCCCGTGTACCTCACGCTTTTCGACTTGTTCAATTCAACCGACTGGGAGTACGTCTTCCTGTCCGCAACAGAGCGAAAATCGGGTAAAGAAGCTGAGCAGGATGCCAAAGGAGGCGTCGATCTTTCCGATGACCTTAAAATGCTTAATACCGATGGTGATAATCATCACGGCGATAACGATAATGGTGATGACGACCTCATTCTCGACATTCCTCCATCGTGGGTGACTAAAATCCACATTGACCGTGCCACATACAAGAAGCGTTTTGTGAAAGATTGCCAACATGTGACGCTATATGACCGCGCCAAAGTTGAGGAGTTCGCGGAAAATACGCATGAGCAAGGCCTAATTGCGCGAGTGACGATCTTCCGGGATGTCGGGTGCACGCTTCCGATGGAAATTCGCGAATACTTCAAGAATCGGAAGGACAAACTCGAATCCCGCACGCGTTTCCCATTCGAAAACAAATTCGAGGAGTACTTTGCTCCAGGACGCATGCCGGAGGCGTTGAAATCACGCACCGAATGGATCGGATATCGCCGCGAGTTTCAATTTTACACGAGTGCTCGGCCTGACGGTTTGGTGAATCGCGAAGAGGAGATTCAGAAGCGTGTTGTCGAGCATTTCGATGGCCGTGACGACTCCCTAATCTTCCGGTCCGTGTCTCTGGCAACAGACAAAGACGAAGTGGACTCGAAGAACCCTTACATTTTGCCTGGCGGTCCCGCCGGAGAGATCGCCATCAAGAAAATGAAGGAGAAATTCGCACGGAATCCGTCGCTCGTGGCTGACGAAGATCAGCGGAAGCGGGCGTACAATATCCACGAAGGCTCGATCCGCGTGTACTTCCACTACGCAACCGGTAAGATCACTGCTGGGTCACGTGTGTATTTCAAGGCGCCCAATGTCCCCGTCGAGGTCGTGATGGCCGATCCGAATGCCAAGAAGCCCAAGCTTTCAGTACTGGAAAACGAACTTCGAGCATCATTACAGGTTAGTTCTCTCTTCGGCCTTCCTTGGCTCCGGTGGATTCACTGATCCTTGTCTTCGACATACGTAGCTGGAAAAGGATTGTTACAGCTCGGTTCGTCACTCCGACATGGAGACTCAGGACATCCTGAAGATCCGAAAGCGCGAAGAGATCGCGGTCGTCTTAGAGACGAATTTGTTCGACAGCACCGAAGACGAAGCGCAGACCAAGGACAAGGAGGACGTGAAAGAGAGCGACAAAGTCAGTAAGAGCGAGGTGGACTATCTCAGTCCGTTCCTGCAGGCAGTGCATGCGTCCGGCGCTCTCTCGAAGGAGGACGCTCAGACTGTGCGCGACTTGTGTCTACGCAACCTGAAGGAGCGGCTTCTAGAGCGAGCCAACATCATCCAAGGACGTCTCGACAAGGAGAACGCTCTGCTGGCCAAGCGCCAAGCTGCGTTCCAACGCAGCCAGCGAGAGCACGACCAGGGCACGGACGAGGAGTTCGAGCGCTTCTGCAGTGAGACCATGTTCCGTATCCAGATCTTGGAGCAGCGTCTGGCCAGCCACGAGGAGACTGCACTGCAGAAGTACGCCGAGATGGACAAGCGGCTGCACAGCGACCCTCGCCTGCGGGTCCTGCACCGATAAATGGCTGGATGGTTAGACTGAATCCCTGACGGAAGAACTCCTTGTTCCTGTATTGGTAGCCACAAGAGCATCTTTATAAGACCAAAACAGCTCTCTCTTCTAGGCACTGTCGACTTAACTGACAGTCACGACTGAGCACGAGACGCTTAGTAGTCCTCGTCTCCGCCGAACATGTCCATGCCGCCGCCCATGTCGACTTCCTCCTCTTCCTCGACGGCCTTCTCCTCAGCCTTGGGGGCCTCGCCAGAGGCAGCAGCAGCGCCGGCAGCAGGGGCAGCACCTGCAATTAGTAGTTGTTAAATAACAGCATAACCGTTATTACCATTGCAACGTAACGTTGTTTATAACCCAAACTTAACGTACCAGCCGAAGGACCAGCCAGGAACTTCTCGACGTCCAGGCCGCGGCCCAGCAGCTCAGCGAAGAGCGGGGCGACGTAAGCGGCGACGTCGTTGCCCGAGGCCTTGAAGGCGCTGGACAGCGCGTCGGCCGTCACCTCGACGCCGGCGTCGTACAGCGCCAGCACGGCCAGGGAGGCGGCGAACTCATCGCGTTGGGTCTTGCTCAGGTCGGCGAAGGACATGGCTGCGTCAGGAAAGATAGAACTGAATCGGTTTAAGCTCGAGAGCGGAAAGTCAGTCTGCCACTCAAAGCTAAACGGCACTCGTGCGAGAAATGACTGGTGGAGAGCTCAATGGCTAAGTTCGGATTAAGTTCGGTCTGTTGACAACAAAAAGTTGTGCACGATTTACTGAAGAAAACGAAAGTAATCACCGCAAATGGAAGCTTGTCAAGTTGGTACATTTGATGGACTGACTGAAGGCTATCCGATGTGCTCACCGGCTGGTTGCTGCGTGAGCTCTCCCACCCGAGACTTCTATCAGATGGCCGTCAGAGATACAGAGATTACAAGAGATACGCACGCTGTGTATTGCAGAATGGCATTCTACTAAAAACGGCGCAAGGGGCAGCAGCAGACACCCACCAAACCATCAGTCAGTTTTTAGCTTAGTACCTCAATGGTTGGCGAAAAAGATCGCGTCGTCTTCTCTGCGAGTGCGTCCTTCGCCTCGCTGGCCGAGAGCTACCACCGCTCAGCGCCGACGACGCCCAGTGGACGCTGCAGACGGACCATCGCCAGCAAGCGAGTGCGCGAACTCGCCGACATCCCACGAGCCGCAGGGCTGCGCGATGTGGCCGTCGACGTCTCGGTGGCGCACACGATGAGCAAGCTACGAGCGCGGTTCTTTGTGGAGATGAAGCGCGATGTGACGACCATGCCACGGCAAACGTGGGGCTTCGGGGTGGCGCTCTTGGATGTGCGGCAGTTCGAGCTGCAGATGCGCCAAGTTGTCAAGAAACACTATCGCGCCAACCGCCAAGCTGAACGTCATGGAGTGAAGAAGTGCTGCGCGATGTGCATACAGCTGAAGGAGGAGATGCGCGCCTGGTCGATTGTGAAGCGCTGGAGTGCACTCAATCCTGCCCACAAGGAGCGAAAATGCGACAAGGTTAAAGTGTTCTTCGAGCAGCTCTTCGACATGCTGAGTAAACACGCACAGTGGATGCATGAGTGCGAGGCTTTGCGTGAAATTCTGCGCATGGCGGAAGAGTTGACGCAAATGCAGTACCCACATGATGGCGATGCCATCGACGTGATTCGATCGCTGCGACGCGTTGACGTGAACGACGGAGCAAATTCAAACTGCACGATTTGCATGGCCAACATCCGTCGCCTTCCAGAGGAGACCGCGGACCATGGGAGTGCATGTGCTGTGGAATTGCCATGTGGTCATCGTTTTCACGATACGTGCATTTGCACGTGGCTTCGATCGCGGTTGGACTGCCCAGTGTGTCGCAGTCACGGTCCTGTTCTTGCGTCGTCCCGCCGGGTGTAATTGAGCATCATCGATATAGTTTCACTCATCTGAAGGTTGTATAAGCATAATATTCTCCGTTCACATCCTGAGCATGATTCTACGTGCCTTGTTCGTTATCAAGTATTGCATCACCACTTAACCATGTACTGGATGAGCCACTTACATGTATCTTATTCAAGTAAGTGGATAGCGTCCGTGTTGTTCCGTAGCTCCGCAAAGTGCAGCGCGTTTTCTCCGAACTACCAGGAAATAGAACGTAGTCAGCGGCAAGCCAAAGCACCCAGGCGGCTTTCGCTTGTATAGCAAAGGAACCACACACCGAGTTTTTGAGCGTAGTGTCAGCGCCGTTCTTGCGTAGAAAGTCGATCACTTCTATCTGGTTCTTCTTGGCAGCTACAATGAGCGGTGAATAGCCCTGTTCGTCCAAAGCGTTCACATTGGATCCCGTCTCAATCAGTAACTGAGCCACTGCCAAGTTCGATGTATCGCAGTAGCATGCATGGTGGAGCGGGATAGATCCATTCTGGGGTGTCAACATAGACGCACAAAGAATTTAGACCGAAGCCAAACGATATTGGAAAATTGGCAGACACCCACGACATTTCTGACGGTTGCATTGGCTCCAGCCTGAAGTAAATATGAGACGCAGTCTACGCTTCCGGTTCGAGCTGCATTATGCAGCGGTGTGTTGCCAAACTGCAAACAGCGAGTTAGCACACAACTGCCAAAAACCTTCTGGCGCAGTACTCTCACTTGGTTTTGTAGATTGATGAGCTCGGCAGCCTCGTCTTCTGGTTTCTCCAAGACTTTCTTCAGTATAAGATCCAAGATGTCTGGGTCGCCTCGGAAGGCGGCTTCGTGCAGCGGACTGTTGCGATCCTACATGGCCAGGACGACAATGGTTAGTGTAATTTAGCTCTATTTCCAAGGCAGACTCAAGAACGCACTGGCGTTTTCAGAGCTTCGAGCTCCGCGTTAGCTTGAAGCAGCATCTGAACAACCTCCCTATGGCCATTGGAGATGGCAGCAATCAGCGGCGTGGCACCATACTTCCAACAAATAGCAGATTAGCTTCACCAGGTCATCCCTCAAACGACAGCAACCGCTCTTACCGACTGCTTGCAGTGCCAGTTAACGTCTGCTTCGGGGTCTTTCACCAATTCAGCAACTGCCTTGACGTCGCCGCTCTCACTCGCTTGGAACAGCTCCTCCGTCTGCCTGGTGACGATTCTGTTGGCGCTCATAGCAGAGCAACTCTTAATGAAAGGTCGCTCTAGTAGAGGCTGTTGGGTTTCGAGCGCACGACCTCACATTTTTGCAAAACAAAAGCTACGTGGGCTGTGCCTGGCGCTCACTGAGCAACAACGACTTGGCTGGACGCATCAAGAAACACCCGAAAGCCTCAGTCAAACCACTGGAGCGAGAGCTGAAGAGATATTGCACGGTCGAGTCTATCGACGAATTTTGGACAAGCAAGCTCCATGCAGACTGCCATCGAGAGCTGAGCCACCAGTACTCCCTTCGTCTTTGCCGGGATGGCAGGACTCGAACGTGCAAAGTTTACAGGGTACTTTACTGCAGGAACAGTGGCTGTTTGGTACAACTGTGAACCGCGACGAGAACGCATCTAGGAACATCTTGCTTCCTTCTACAAATGGGTGATGATCGACCAGTTGCATTTAGTAGAAGAACGAGAACATAGGAATGAGCCAAATAGTGTCCACGTGTGCGTTCGGGTGGCGCGGGGATAGTCTCTGACATAGCAGTAAAAGCTGCGATATTCTGGAAATTACGTCCCATATAAAAGCATTCTCGTCCCGCGTCCCAAGTTCTTGACTCTCCTGCCAACTGAGACATCTGTTAAAATGCAGCTCAAGACGACGCTTGTGGCGATGGCGGCAGCTCTGTGGGGAGCCGCAGCTTGTGACGACTTCGCTGTGCTTCGTGCGAGCCTACGCGCCAACGAGAACGGCGTCTCCTACGCTTTGATTGCCTGCGTCACGCCTGTGCTGAACGCCCCCATGAAGTGGCTGCCAAGCAACGCAGCCACCGACTACTGCAAGGAAGACCCGTGCAAGCGCGTGGTGAAGCAGCTCTCGCCGCTCGACCCGTGCACGTGGAAGACCGAGGTCCCGTCAGACAGCGACGGCAACGCGCTGGCCATGGCGCAGCAGGTCATGCGCGACTGCGCCAAGTGAGCTCTTCAACGTGATGTTGAACCTCTTTAACTTCAATAACATCACTTCAACCGTTTATTGTATCGTAACGTGCTTTGGGTTTAACGTGCCTGTTTATCTCGAAACCTATGATATATGAAGCAGCAAGATATAGAGAGATAGAATCATTTTGAAAAACGTATGCATTATTGACTGTATGATTTTATACACTTCCGAATACACACCGTTTACATATCGTTTTTAATGGGTTTTTCATCGCCATTCGAAAAGGGGTGCCAGTGGTGGACATAGATCAAAGAGTCACCATGGCCGGACGTGGACGCGCGTTGACGCTGCCAGCATGGATGAAGAAGCAGCAGGCCGCTCCAGCTCCTGCAGCAGCAGCGCCTCCCCTCCGCCCCCAGCACGAGGCGCATACCCTCCGCAGTATGGAGCTCCTCCAGCTCCCGCTCCCTCGCAGTTCGCCGACGCTCCGGTACAACAATATCATTAATACTCCAAGTTACTAAAACAATTATTGATACTAATTACTGTAAAATATTATAGGAGGCTTCCATGAATGGAAAGCCAGTGGACGACGACCGCCGCCGTAGCTCGCACCGCAGCAGTCGCGACCGTCGGGAACGCAGTCGGTCCCGATCCTCCCACCGTCGGGAGCGCAGCCGCAGTCGGGAGCACCGCTCGTCGCGCCATCGCTCGTCGCGGGACCGCCGCAGTCGCAGCAGAGACCGCGACCGCCACAGCAAGTCGGACCGTCGCTCGAGACGCAGCCGCTCGCGGTCGTCGTCACGGATCGTTCGCCGCCGGAAGAAATCCAACTTTGACGTGCGTCCGCCTGGAGTGACGGAAGAGAACGCTGCTGCCTATGCAGCCCAAGCAATCCTACAGCAGAACATGGCCGCGCTGTCGGGAGCTGTTGGTCCGGCGTCCTTTGGGCCACCGCAGCCATCAGGAGTGAGTGGAGCTTTTTATTATTATTTTCAGAAAAAGGTTTTGTAGCGAGCTATCCATGTGCTAGTCAGTGGAGCACATGGGACAGCAAGCCACAGCACGAGATCCAACGGCTGACACGGAATCTGTGTGTTTCGTTGTCCGTTGTCTTGGTGCTTGGCAGCTCTGCAACGCGCGAGGCTGGATTGTGTTTCTGAGCTTGCTAACCTCGTATTGTCCTCTAACCTTTTTCTTGTGTTGTGTGCGATCGATCGTCTTATAGAATGCTCAATCCTCGTTCCCGCCGATGCACAACCACTCGCACCAGTCCAACGCCGCCAACTCCGGGTATGGATTTGCAGGACAGTCACAACAGACGCGACACGCTCGCCGACTCTATGTCGGTGGCATCGGTGAAATCGCAGAGCCAGAAATCACCGCGTTCTTTAACGATGTTATTGACCGCGCTCTGGGAGAGAAACAGGAAGGCGGTTCCGTAGTGTCCGTGTATATCAATCGCGAGCGCCATTTTGCTTTCGTGGAACTGCGCACTATTGAACTAACCACGGCCTGCATGAACCTTGATGGTGTGGCGTACAATGGTCAGCCTCTGAAGATCCGTCGGCCCAATGATTACAACCCCGCTACCGTGCCCAAGGACCTAGGTCCCATTCCGCAACTTAACCTGGCGGCACTGGGGATTGTGTCCACGACTGTGAGTGATGGCCCTGGTAAAATTTTCATCGGTGGTCTGCCATACAACCTTAACGAAGAGCAGGTCAAGGAATTGTTGCAAGCCTTTGGCCCCCTGCGGTCTTTCCATCTCGTCAAGGAACTCAGCTCCAATCTGTCGAAGGGATATGGCTTCTGCGAATACATGGATATCAACGTGACGGATGCAGCATGTCTTGGACTGAATGACATGAGACTCGGCGACAAAACACTTACAGTTCGCCGTGCGATGTCACAGGAGAACGCTAAGGCTGTCGCAAGCGCAGCAGGTACAGTGAACACAGGCTTGGAAATGGGTCTGGACCCATCGCGTGCAGCGATGCAGGCGATGAGCTTGGCAGGGATTCCGAGCGTGCCTCTTGGTCCCCCTTCCCGTGTGATTGTGTTGCTTAACATGGTGACGCCGGAAGAGCTGGAGGATGAGGAGGAATATGCTGACATTTTAGATGACATCAAGGGTGAGTGCGAACGCTTTGGCGCGGTCGCGTCACTCTTGCTGCCGCGTCCTCGTGACGGGGTGCAAAGTGCTGTCGGCAAGGTCTTCATTGAGTTTGGTGATGTGCAGTCTGCGCAAAGTGCGGCAACGGAGTTGCATGGTCGTGGATTCTCAAACCGAACAGTAGCAGTGGAGTTCATGGACGAAGGCAAGTATGCGCGTCGGGAACTTGCTTAGTTAGGTGAGACAGGATCCAGATGAAGTAGATGGCGAGAGGAGTATTCAAAGCGTGGGTTAACCGCGTTGAGCTATTTCGTCGCCGTTACCAGGGAGTGGGTATGTAGTGCATATCACTGCGTATTGTGTGCTTCTCACCGGGTGCTTCCTGCCTATTGCTATCCATAATAAATGCTAGTCGTTTCTTGACGTTTGTGTCGTTGCTCCAGCATTATTGGACGTCATCCTGAAGTACATACTGCTGCGCCAGGGAATAGCCGAGTTCAATGGCCTGTGGGAGATATCGTGCAAAGGTGAGTTTCATCTAACCCTTATAGGAAATCCTCGGCATACCTTCCGAAAATGTGCCTGTGCGGCGTCGACATTGCGCGCGACGCCTTTACCATGTGACAACAAGCATCCTAGGTTGAAGTGTGCATGCGGGCTGCCCAGTCCTGCAGCAGTACGATAACATTCCGCGGCTTTCACGAAATTCAAGTCGCACCCGTCACCTTCTTCAAACATCAGACCTGATTTCGTGCAAGGTTAGTTGCCATTAATCACTGCGACGACGAAAGAGTCACCTTACCCAACGAGTTCAGAGCTTCTGCATCTCCGGCGTTTGCGGCAATGCTGTAGAAGCGGTGTGCTTTGTGCTTGTCTGCCGTGCAACCAATGCCCGAGTATTGCATCGTCGCAACGCGCTTTGCAGCTGCTGTGTGCGGCTACAGCAAACATTCAAGTGTCAGGGTTGACGAAGTTCCAGTGTCGATCACGGATCCTTACTGTGGGTGCTGTAGCAGCTTTGGAGTAAAATCGAAGTGCTGCTGCTTTATCACGAAGTAGCGATGACGACTCCAACAACTTTCCAAGAGCATAGTAGGCGTCAATATGACCGCCGTTCCCAGCGTCGAGCAGTAAGCGCAGTGCTTCGTCGTGGATTTCCTCGCGATCTCGGAAATGAGCGGAAAAGGATGGCGGAATTGATATGTTACTCTCACTTGCTGGAGTGTGGAGGAGCAAAAGTTTGCCAACCGAGTCATTGCAACACAACTTCCGGAATCTGCCGCCTACATAGCACAGCAAGCATCCAGTCAACACGCTACATCACTCCCCAGCGCTGCTCAGGATTACCTTCTCGAGAAATGCCACCCCTCGCTCCATGTCCTGCTTGACGCCATTTCCTGTCGTGTAGAGCACACCCAATCGTGTCTGGGCGCTAGGATCATTCTGAAGCAAACGACATGAGACGCAGTTTTTCGGTGACAACATTGAAGATCCCTGAACGTACCTTGGCGGCAGCTTTCTGGAGATAATGAACTGCTTTAGCAACGTCCTGTTGAATCTGCGCTCCTACAAGGAACAGACGTCCAAGGCTCGCTTCGGCGGCTGTGTGACCCTGTTCGGCAGCTTTCGTGTACCATGTTGCTGCTTGAGTCTCGTCAACCGTGCACCCACCACGCCCGTGCTCATAAAAATGCCTACCCGCTGTCAATCAACGGACAAAGCTCATGTCAACTAGAACACATACCTAGCTCGTATTGTGCATCGGCGTGATTTTGTTCTGCAGCCTGGGAGAAGCGAACGCGGGCAAGAGAGAAAAATTCATCCTTCTGTTGGTCGTTTTGCACGTGATCTGCTTTTTCGCACTGCCACGGATTAAAGCAAGACGCGCACGAAGGAAGTGAGTAGTTTGGCTCCTCGTGGAATTCAAGGTAAATGCGTGTGAAAACCAAGCGGATCATGTACCAGTAAGAGGCCCAGTTGGTAGCAGGGTTCGATCTCACCCGCAGACACTGCAAGCTCAAACCATTTTTCCGCAATCAGCAAGTCTTTTCCGTTCCTTGGCCACAAAAGTGCATTTGACCCAGACATGTCATGGCTACAGCGCAGCTAAGGTTAGCAGCTTGCTGTTGCGTTGAAATGTGTGTCAGTGATACCTCATAACGCTGAGCAAGTAGATGCATGACATACCTCGTAAAGTTCAAGTGCCTTGCGTAGATTTTTAGTGACACCATGGCCGAAGAAATGTTGGTGAGCATCCAAGCAAATTTCGTCTCCGGATGGGGCAGGATGTTCTGGTTCAGGTGGTGGTGCTACAGGTGCTGGCAACGGCAACTCGATCCCCGACCTGCGTGCGACTGCCATGGACAGCTCCATGAAGAGCGACGTGTAGTACGAGTTGATCTCCTGGAAGGCAAAGAGCACCTCGCGCTTGAACGTTCTGTTGAGCATGAATTTGGCCGTACGTAGGCGTTCTGCAATCGCTGGTACCTGCATCAGTGATGCCGAAAAATTCCGCAATGACACGGAAACACCTTCATTAGACACATGCTCCACAAACTCAGCCTCGTAGGCTGCAAACTCATCTTGTGCTTTGCCCAGCAGACCACGTAGCTCTCCACCCAAACGAACAGCAAGCAGTTTCCGAGGATCCACGCTATCTAACTGCACCACCAACCGTTCCAAGGTGTCTCGCACGTTGTCGACAAGTCCTGGTCCAGCAGTAGCTTGGCTATCCGAATGCACGCGGTCGTCGGTATCAGCAGATGCAGTGGAAGGCGCGGGGTCTGGTTGAAATTCTTTGGTTGCTTTATTAGCTGGCTGTTGGTTTGAAGACTGGTCCTCGGGTGCTTGTGGTTGCTGCTCCACCGGTTGAAAACCTTGGTCTGATGCTTGGACGTCAAGTTTGCTTGCCTCTGATCGCCGAAATTTCCCAAACATCATGCGTACGCTGCCATTGCCTTCTCCGGTCGCGTTTGGGCTTGTGATTGTTCCTGCGGCTGGTTTCTTCATGGTCGTAGCACGCACAACGTTCTTTGCGACTGCAAAGAGGAGGTTAGGCTCGCGTGCAGGGTGCTTGTTCTTGTCTGAGTTGGCGGAAGTTTTCTTGGCTGTCGAATTTGCCTCCTCATCAGTAACAGTTCCGGTCGGCGACATCATCGAAGGCTCGAGCCCAGGCAGCGTCGCCACCGTGCTCTCGTCACTCGCCATACTGCTTCCACTACCTCCTAGCAAATAGGGAACTGCGCAAAGCAACAAAAGAACAAGTGAGCTTGTCAAAGACACTCCCGTTTTAGAGTTTAATTTCATTCTGCCAACCCCACTGCAACAGCTTTTGCCCACGTGCACGCCCGCCTATTCGCTACTATAATATTCCATCGCCATGGTTGAGTTCTCTGCAGTCTTTGCATCATTTCGGTCCACATCGTTTCTCGTCAAAAAATGAGGACATTCGCTATTTGTTTTTACGGTTGATAGTCCGAAGCGTACCGACGCGACACTCGGTCGTCATGGCCATTGGACGGAGGGCGTCGGTATCCGCGTTCCATCGCTTCGTCCTCTCTGCGCATGGGACGACGGTAATCATCCTCTCTGGACGGGTAGCGTCCATACCCTCGGTCGTCATTGCGTCGAGAGTAGTCCCGGTAGTCCCGACGTTCACGGGAGCGGGAGCGGGATCGTCCACGCGGTGGGCCACGTCGGTACGGATCCTCTCTGCGTCTATCTGCGCCATAGTCATACCCCCGACTGTCCCGGTCCCGACCTGGCGGTCCCTGGCCTTGGGTATTGCGGTCGCGGGAGCGCGAACGCTCTCTCGGTGGCGCTCTATAGTCTCCTCCTCCATTGCGACCATTGCGGTCGCGGGAGCGGGATCGGCGCTTGCCTCCCGAAGGTTTGCCCATGTTATTGTGGACTGGAGGACCCCGAGCCATTGGCTCCGGAGCGTCGTCGAACTGTCCGTTGCGGGCGGAGACGGCGGTCCTGAAGGCCCAGGAGGAGGCGGACGGGAGTCGGCAGCGGGACCGGGAGGCGCCGCGGTCCCGCCGCCCTTGGTCATCCACGCAGGCAGAGTGTTCGCTCGTCCACGTCCGCGTCCAGCCATCGATGTCCTTGGCAGCGTTCGAAATGCCAAATTTTTGACTCCAATAAATAAAGTAATTAAATTAAATTTAAAAATTGTTTGTGTTTCACTTTTGAAAAAGTTGTTGGTGAGTGTGATGTCTGGTAGTGGAAGGAAGAGTGCGTACCGCAAAGGCGTGACCAAGCGCGTGCTGTATGGCGACCCGGAGCCCAAGGAGAACGAGCTCATTGTGCGTGTCATCGCACTGCGCGGCAGCAACCTCTTTGAGGTAAAGTTACTGTAAATAATAGTGCGGCAGAGTGTTTTTCTAATGTTGTGCCTTTATGCTATTATTTTATGCTTTTTAGATTGTGGATGCTGCGGGTGCCAAGTCCGTGACGATGCTGCCGACCAAGTTCCGGAAACTCATTTGGGTGAAGCGTGGAGACTTTTTGATCGTGTCAGAAGGCGACGGAGGAGAGACCACCACTGCCAAGGGCACCAAGGGCGCCGTCACGTCCATTGTGGAGCACATTCTGTACAAGGAGCAGATCAAGAACCTCAAGAACAAGAATCTATGGTGCAATTTTGCAATAAAATGGATGGTGGTGGAATTATTTGCAACTAATTTTTGTTGTTGGAATGTTTTTATTTCTATGCCAGGCCTGCTGAGTTTGATGCAACCCCTGCGTCGCAATGGGGTGGAAAAATTGAGGCTGCCGAGGAGGAAGATGAAGAAGAAGAAGGTGAAGAAGAGAAAGCGTCTCAACCTGTGGCTTCGAAAGGACTCACGATGGTGGAGACGAAATTTGCAGACATGCATGTGAACCGGAATCGCCGTAAAGGTCACTTTGACGATGAGGAGGAGGATGACGATAGCGACGACGAGTGAAACATGGGCTGATGCTACACTGCCTGAGTGTGGTCATGGGCGGTGGAGCTTCAATTTTGGCTGCTGCGAATCGATTGTGATTTAAATAGAGTTATTGTTAGCTGTTGTCCAGCGCTTGTTGTAGCTTTCACCCGTGCTTCTTTCTGCCTCTGCAGTCAAACTGGAGTGATCAAGCACCATGCAGCGCAAGCGCAGTGGTGTGTACAACACTGGACCCTCTGTTTCGGTGCGTAGAACATGCCTCTGGGAGCGATAACGGCAAAGTGGTGGCTGCGTGGAGCCTTAACTGACGTTGGTTCGTGTGCACTGCAGCAACACCGTACCTCGTTTTTCGGTCATGATTCTGGCTACTTCGGAAGCAGAGTACGTGCTGCGATGTACTATTGCGTACTATGATATGCTTTCTTATAGCTGCCCCCATTGCAGAATTCAGCAAAGGATTTATTTTCCGACTTTCGAGTTGAAATGGATCGTGAGATCGCATCAAAGCACTTCAATCATCCAGCGTACCTTCGGAGCAAGGCGTCAGTCATGCGATCTTTAATGCCCAGCAAGGCGCCACCTAAGGCAAAAACAGCGCCGAGTCCTGCGCATGATGTGACTGTAGCAGTGCCGGTAGACTCTCGACAAATACAAAGGTTCGTGCTCACATGAACATTGCTGGGTGTCGATACAGCGTATGGAAATAGTAACCTTGTCTGATTTGAACCAGACGCTGTCAATCTGCCTCAGCAGTTCGCAAGAAACTTATCCATGCAGTGGAACAGGGCTCCGAAGGCGGAGGCTATCAACACCCTAATCACAAGCTTCAGGCTCAAATTGACGCTTTACGAGACCTCACATCTTCGTCGTACCCTCAAGTATCATCTAAAGCACAGAGTGGCTATCGTGCTCCCAGTGCAGACATGTCGACCGTGTCAATTTTGTACGGGGCAGCAAAGCCACCGCGAGCGACTACCAATGCTCCCGTTTCCAACTGCAAGCCTCAGAATCAAGAAGAATTCATCTCTGGAGTCGGAATTGGCCCTGGACGAAGCGCAAGTTTCTCTTCCATTCCTGCTCAAACTTCTGCGACGGCTTCAAACAACGCAAACCACACATCATCCGTTTTGGTGGGCGGATACAGATCTTCTTCGGTGCAGCTCGAAGTTGAGCTTGTGGAGCGGCTGAACGAGATCGGTCGCTCAAATGTAAGAAAACGTGCGCTGTGCATCGTACGATCAAAGTCGCGGTTCTAACAGCTTATCCTCTTTCATTTCAGTTACCAGAGAAAACTTTGTCACGAACGCGAGCGTGTCAAAGTGTACTTGATACCATTGTCCAGCAAGACGAGGTGGGTTTCTACATACATGGTGTCGTTCCATGAGTATGTTATTAACAGTAGTTTATTTTGTAGCATTATGGCAGGTTACTGGCGCGGATTCGCGACGAATTCAACACTTATGTGGATATCACAAGCAGAAAGAGCCCTGTGAAATCGAGTGGCAAGAATGCTTCGAAAAGCTGGTGTGCCTGTGGCCAAGACGTCTTCGGTATGGCTATCACTCCGTTATTTTTATTGTCCAAGTTCTTCTGTTACTGACCCTGTATTTGACATGTGGGTAGAGTTTGCACTTGTGAGACAGGAAAATGTAGTGCTGAAAAAGAGGGTAAGCTGCATGCAGCAAGAAATTGAGAACCTGCAAGCTGCGCTGGAGAAAGCAAAAATGGTCGACCGTAATAATGACTGCCCAGAGGATGATATTGCAGGAGGTAAGCCCTTTGGACGTTCATTTCTCTCATAGTGGGCCTCAAAGCGTAAGTGGATTTTATTTCGTGCCCATGTAGATGAATTGGACAGCATTCAACTTTTCCCTGCCGAAGATGTGAATATTCAGTACTGTCGGCCGCAGATTGTGCCAATGTTGAGCTTTGCTTCGCTTCCTGCCTATGAAGATGTAAGTAAAAGCTGCTTTGTGCAGGTAGGTATCGATACGTGCTAACCATAATAATTTGGTGTAGGATGATGAAGAGGAAGGCCTGGATGAAGAAGAGTATATGCAATAAAAGCAATGCTGCTTGAAACCACTGGTTCTTGTTAGCCGTTCATGTTTAATGAGTGCAAAATTGCCAAATGCTGGTCAATTTCTCGTACTCCCAAGCTTCTCCAAAAGCTCCTTCAAGAAGGCTTGCTGTTGCTGCTGTTGCAATAGCGCCTCCCTCGTCATTGCTTGCATTTGATCCATTGCCGTGCATACTCGGTACATTGTGTAGATGAACATAACCGCACAGACAATAATGGCCACTTGCATTGTTGGGTGGAGATGAGCCGACTGGGTCATCGATGCAGTTGGAGTAGATCGTGTCAAGGAGGTCGTCGAAGCTAGATTCGTAGAGGGGGTCGACACTCCGACCTGCTCCTTCGACGACTTTCCCAACTCTCCATCCTTGATGGCGTCTGCATTTGTCGATGTGATACCTGAGCCTGCATGATCCATTCCCGTCGATGGTTTGGCTGCAGCAATAGCAGCGCTAAGCCATGTTTTCACGGATTCTTTTGCTTCCGATACAGTTGTTCCCTCGATCTACAGTCATGGGCAAAAAGTAAGTTTCTCAGGCGCACAGATATGGTAAACGAAGGCATGTCATGTAATACCTGCTTCTTCAGCCACGTGCTTTTGAGCCACTGAACGCGGACTCCAACTTGTGCTAAGCAAACACCACTCTTTTTCGTAGCACTAAAGACCCATCGGTTTTCAACGCGGAAATAGTCACAGTACGGCACATCGGAGACGCACGTGGTTGTGCTGATTACGAGGCGGCTTGAAAATGTGTACGCATATCTTTGAGTCTGTGACGTTGGAATGACACTGGGCCCCACCATATACTTCTTGTTGTGTGTGTATGTGACCGTCCGAGATGCATCGAAGCTGTCGGGTTTAGTCACAGCTGTATACGTAAAAGGCTTCCTCTCCCAAGAACCCATCGCTATGTTTGTCGATCCGCCAGCTTCGAGCAAACCGCGCGCAAACACATCCGATCCAACCCACAATTTTGAGTAAGCATCGTCGACACTACAAAAGAGCAGTCGCGGTTATTACCAACACTTGGGGCAGAAGCGAATCCTCACAGTTGAAAAATTCGTCGCACCTGAACATGACTTCTTCGTCGAGTAGCAAATCGTATTCGCTAAGCAGCAGATCCTTCTCAGGAACGGTGGGCTCTGTTGGCGATGGCACGTCAACAGACAAAAATGACGGCGTGCGATTATCTACCATTGCCGTCGGAGGTGTTGCGGCGGTGGGAGTGCTGCTTCCAGCAGCAGGTTTAGGGACGGGTGCAACAGCAGCAATATCTGATGAACTTCTCCGCCGTCTTGCTTTTCCACCCTCAGTTAAATTAGGGCTTTCTATTGCTTCCGATCCATTTCCAAGCTGCTTGGTTGATTCTGACAAAAGAGCCTCTGTTTCCTTTTTGATGGAACGTAGCTGCTGAATACTTTGGAAGCATTCATCGCTGTAATAGTATATAGCAAGCACAACGTGAGCAATTCGCTAGCTTAGCATTAGATATTCCGTTTGTAGTTTGACCACTTACCGAAACACAAACGAAGTAAAGAACACCTTCTCATCTTTCACGGTGAACTAATATCAAACAGCAGACAACGTGCTCGTAGCGGGTTAAGTAAGTGTCGTACGAAAACAGCAAGTATGGATTAACTGGTAGCTCAAACCTCAATTGCGTTCGGCACGATCAGCGCTGTATTTTTCTTTTCCATCGTAGAAATATCGGCGAATGAAGCTACCTGCAGAAGATGACGACGATAACAACAGAGTAAGCTAGAGAACCATTATTCAAATTTATAAGCAGGCCCCATACAAATATTGTGTCTCTCCACCCCGAGAAGCACATCCGGTTTCTCGTTAGGTACAGCCGTCCGTGAAACGGGAAATTGGTGAGGTACAGCGCACAGGAGTAGCTTTCGACGATCTGCTCTGGCACATCCAGCTACATCACGCACAGAATTAACCATATTAGCTCAACTAGACACTCGCAGAGAGCACTTTGATAGGGTAATTCAGTCAGCACCTTAAACTTCTTTTGAAAGTCGGATACACCAAGGGATTGCGCGTCAGAATCGTCTTCATCTAGATCCATACCAGAAGTTGTGCTGTTGCCTTCGTCAGGATCATCTTCATCCAAATCAAAACTGCCGTGTGGTGGTGCTTTTTGTTCGCCCATTTTCGGTGAAGTTGCATCACGTAGGGGCTGGTTGCGCGGACTTGAAAGTTCTCCAACTGGTACTGCTGATGCAGACGTATAAGTTGTACTCGAGGGGCTTTTGGGTGTATTTTCAGAAGTCATCGATGAAGCAGCTCCAACGGATGCGAGATATTCGCGCATCACTTCTTTTAAGCTGTCATTGCCATGATAAGCTGGGACGATTCGCTTGGTCCGTTCGTACGGTTGTCTGTTGATACGGATGAACTCGGCAATATCGTTTGTAGCGTCAATCTTCTCAAACTCCGTTTGAGCCTTACTTCCAACCGATGCACCACTGTGCAGCATGTGCTCTATCGCTTTCGCCATCGACTGCAGGGAATTCTTACTAACCTGTAGCCGGTATTTCTCATTTTTCATGTATGTCGAAATGAATACCTCGATTTCCTAGCCACCACACGTACACGTGTACATGTCAGTTAACTTCGTGTTAGAAAAGCGAGTAGAAAACTAACCTGGACGTAAACCTGATAGTTTTGCTTCAGTGAGCGACTGCTTTCAGCAACTTTCGTCTGTAGCTGGCGTATTTCCTCCGCCAACTGCTGAAGCTTAGCTTCCAATCGTCGATCTTTTTCATTCGGTAAACGAGCGGTTGTAGCTAGCGACTTGAGAGCTTGCCCAACATCCACACCGCTCGTAGAGTTGGGGATGGCTGGTGCCCCAGACACGTGAGAGTAGGTTGCTGTAAAATCACGGGACTTGACCTCCAACTTGTGCTGTAACTTCTTGTGTGTGGCTGATTCATTACATAGTGTCGAATGCGTCTTGGTAAAGCTTTCCTGTGTCGACGTACGGACACTTTCATACTCGCTCTTCATTGTAGACAGACTGAGAGAAACAGGTTCGGCGAGCAGCGATTGGAATTCCTACAGTGGACAGAATTTAAGCGTAAGTACTTCGTCGTAGCCACAAACCAGACTGCGTTGCATACTGCTCACCTGGTGAACCTCCAAAAGAAGTTTTACTTGATCTCGTACGGTCATCCAACCGTTTGCCATCGTCGCTCCTTCATCTGCCAAAAAGTTGCCATGCACGTTGGAGGATCCTGTACCAAACAGGTCGGAAGGTGGTGCCGTGCCGCCATTCTTGTGTGTTCGAAGCATTTTGCGTAGCGACTGAGAAAAGCGGCTCTCACTCGTTATAAACTCCATGACGACAGCGTTAATCACCCCAATCATTCTCTGCCCGTTGTCCGACATTGCCTGGGCGTGCATCAGGCGAAAATAAAATGGGTTTGTTGCTAGGTCTGTTTGGTCCACATCGACGTCCCCCTGTTGTCCAAGACTCTGAAATCCTTTTTCGATATCAGCTATACGCATAAAAGCATCGACATTCGTTTAGGAGCCGAGCAAGTTACAAAACATTGACATACAAACTTACCCAGTTCATCAATGTTGTTAGCGCTCTCTTTCATTCGCTCGACGAACTGTTGCGACCGAGAAAACATGCCAATAAATGCTTTTGCATGCGCATCAAGACGTCCTTCAGATACTCCAGGCGTTGCTCCTCCGTGAGCTGAAAGGCGCGAAGGTTCTCTTTGATCTCGCGCTCGAAGATCAATCTCTGTGCATTTGTGTACTCTACGGTCTGAGCGTAGTGCTTTTCCGCAGCGATGACTTCTTCGAGACTGCTATAGAGTTTAGAGCGCTGCCGCTCTAAGGAACTACGGCCAAACGAAGACGTGGTATCCCACATTTTCGTCAGCAGTTGACCTGCCCCTGCTGCCAGCTTATCCGTCAGTTCCTTCGACGAAGAAACTTCATCAGGAGACGAATCGGGGCTTAAAGTTGAAGATGCAGTATTCGCGTCCCCACTCTCACTCTTACGCATTGAAGCCGTGATCTCTGCCGCTTCTTGGCATTTGCGTTCATATTTTTCTCTTGCCTTTTCCATCGTAGTGGTCATCTGTACTTGGGCCCAGCGCACCTTTGTTCCCTCTAACATTGCAAAAACGCAGAAGTCCACGACATCGTTATAATATCCTTGCAACATAATCTAGCATTTCATACTGAGGTAATACCAAACCTGTGATGAGGCGTTGCACCTGAACTTCCTGCTGCGCAGCGAACGCCTTCGCACCTGGCACAATAGAAGTCTGCAAGGTGGTTGCAAAAGCCCACCGCTCTTGTGCCAAATGCTCCGTCGCTTCTTGAAACGTGGCCCAACAGTCCGTGAGTTGCTCCGACCAATCTTCAGCTTTTGCACTCCTACAATCGCACCCCAAAGCCACGCAATTGAGTCCAAATACCGGTACCATAAAGCTCAAAGCAGTCCTCTTCTTACTGTGCAAGTTTCAGCAATGACTGTGCATAGCCACTCTCAGTAGAAGCTCTTTCCGTGACGAAGGCTGACACTGCTTGGCAGAGCTGCACGCCGCTCTTGGCCTTCTGGCAGACCTTGGGGAACGCTCGGATGAGGTCTGTGGAGTAGCTCTCTTGGGTCTCTGCTGGGCGTGGGGACATCACTGGTCCGTTCTCGCTCTGTGCAGTGGGACTGCCGATGCTTCGAGTGTCGGCAGCCTCAACGCTGGAGTTGCTGGGGGATTTCTCGTCCATGGACGTGTCCAGAGCCGTCTCCACTGTCAGCTCAGTTGGGTTATCAGCTACAAAAGACTCAGTTAGAGAAGAAGAAGAGAGGGCGAGAACGACTAGACGTACCCATAGCTAATACTCTGGTTACTGCTAGTGTACTATCCTATTCTATACTGACGACTTCGTCACTCGCGCAGTGCAAAGCACTTCACGCACTGTGGACGAAAGTGGCGGACCAGAACCGTTATAACTGAAATTGAAGCCATACAAAACCCAAGTGATTCTTTGACATTAGCGACTTGCGTGTTCAGTGTAAAGGAATCCACAGTGTATCTTGGATTGTCGAAGCAGGGCCAACATGAATCTTGTCGTAATCGAGGCGTGTCAACTAGTAATTGATGGGTAAATAAGACAAGATGTTGGTTCTTTTGAGTGTTATTCAGCCATTACACTTGCCAGGAAAGCTTCACTTCCCTGTCGAGAGCACCTACGAATTGTGAGACGAAGCGCCACGCTCCATTTCCATCACAAGATGCGACTTAGTACTGGGCCTTCTTGGCAGCCTCGGCAGCGATCGCCTTCTCACGCAGCTCCAGCTTCTTCTGGGTCTTCAGGCCCATGATGCCACCGCCCCACTTGCGACGGATGGTCTGGTCCTCGTTGAACTTGGCGTGGAACGCCTCCGTGAGGAGTCGAACTTGGCCTTGTCCTCCTTGTTCACGTGCGTCAGAGCCACCACAGCGGCGTTCTTCTGGTGCACGAGCTGTCCCAGACGGGACTTGCCCTTGACAATGCAGTACGGGATGTCGAACTGACGGCACAGAGCGGGCAGGAACACCACCAGCTCAATAGGGTCCACGTCGTGAGCAATGACCACGAGCTTGGCCTTCTTGTTCTCAACCAGCGAGGTCACGTGGTTCAGACCGAACTTGACGACGGCGGGCGGGGCCGAGGCCTCCTCCTTGCCGGCGGCAATGTTGCGCAGACGCAGGGTCTTGGCGGCCTTGGTCTCCGGCTGGTACTTCAGCAGCAGCTTGAACAGGTCCGTGGCCACGTTCTTGTCGAGCGTGTTCGAGAACTGGTTCACCGACGGCGGCACCTTCAGACGCTGGTACAGGATCTTGCGCTGACGCTGAAGACGCACGTAACGCGGCCAGCGCACGAAGCGGGACAGGTCACGCTTGGGCTGTTCGGATCAAGAAGGAAAACCAATAACCAAGTTAGTAACTTGTATACAGCACAAGCCGATTGTAAACTGGTGGAGGCCCGTAACCTCCACGCAGAAAACAAGTGAGCTAGCATGACAGGACGGCAGTCTTTACCCTTGAGGCGGAATTCATCGCGAGCGAATGAAATTGCCACCACAAGTTTGTGTCATTGCGGTCGTGGGGACCCGCTACACTGTTCTCTAGCGGGACACAAGAGCTACGAAAGAGAACGAGTCTCCTGTCGCTCTAGCCCTCGCAGAGGTTCGTGGCATCGATGCCCCCTTAATAAGGGAAAGCAGAGCGATGAGTGAGTAGATGGTGCTTCAAAATACCTGAATGTCACCACCGCGACGGAAGTTCTTGGGCGTGCTCACGAAGAGCGGGTCCTTCTTAGGCTTCGAGCTGGCAGTGGAGCCCTTGGTAGCCTTGGAAGACACCTTGGTGGTGGTGGTGGTGGTGGTGCGCTTGACCTTCTTGGTGGGCATGGTGATCGTAGATGGCGAATAAACGAATGGAGAAGCGCTGCGATTGGCGGCGGCCACCAGCCATCTCCGCCAGTCATTCGATGGTGTGGGCCACATCGGTAGAGGTGGACCATTTATGATCGATGAGTAAATAAAACATAAATATTTCCAATATAGCCTTGTTGAAGTGGACTGCAACTGTCAATCAGTACATGGATACCCTAGTGACGTTGGAGGGAGTACATTAAGCGGAAGAGCAATGCGCAAATTACCGTTCATGCCATGCTGCATCTGTACCGTGATGCATCGCCTTATTGCGACGCCAAAAAGCTTGCAGGCGATCGTAAACGTCCGTGCCACGACGAAGGACTTCACTCTTCCAGGAGCTGCTCTGATGCAGATAAAACACGTCACGAAGCTTCTGCGCGTATGGCAGACGGCTAACAGGCGACGGGCTGTGGTGATACACGGCGTTTTCCTCCACCATCGCCTTAAGAATAAACACGCCAGGTACCGTTCCAAACTCCTGGCAGAAAAGCAACGCGTTCTTTTTGGCTTGCACACTCAACAAGTTTGCCACGCCATCAAATGTGAAGCCACCTACGCCATCATATCCTCGCGACACTGGGTTTTCATTCTCATGCACGAACACAACCTTGTCCACGTACTCTCCGTCAGCGAACACTTGGCGTGCAAGAGTCATGTCGCTTGTCGCTCCCAGCATGAGTGTGTCAACACCTGCAGGCCCCAGTCCTGTGTGCACGTCAATCATAGCAAACTTGGCAACAGTATCAAAGTCCACATGCTCTTGCAAAAACTTTTGCAGCAATGCCAAACTGGGCTCCAGCTGCGCTCCACCATAGAAGATTGTCTTCGGAAAGCGGTAGTTCCCAGCTATCGTCGCTTGCTTAATGGCATTAAAGCCCTTTGCAACCAGATAGAAAGGAGCTTTCAGCCAGAACGAGTCCACGAATCCGCCGAACTCCGTAGGGTTCAACACGTCAAAGACATCCATATAGCCCAATCGATTTGGGTCTCGCGTCTGCCTCTCCTTGAACTCCTCTGGCGTGAGCCAGTTCCTGTTCAAGTCCACATTGTGCTCATTGAAGCGTCGAAGCTGAGCAAACCCAAACGCATTCAACGCGTGCACAAAGATCACAGTTGGCTTCAGTTTGTCAGTTGCAGGGGTTACAGCCAGCCGTTCCAGCAGTGCCGCCTGAATCGCGCTCCCAGCGAAGCCTTCGACGCCATGAGTGCCTGAAATGTGAAGCAGCACTCGATCACTTGAGCCTCGAAGCATTGCGACATCCACAGTCAGGTCTAGCGAGGCTAAATGCTCCAGAGGCAGCGAGAAAAGCTCAGCCCCCGCAGCTTCAGCTCGGGATCGGAAGAGCGCTCGTGCCTGGTAGTACGACTCGCTGTAGTGGCTCTCCACGCTGCCGTTGACGCTGGACAACGGTACGTAAGAGTCTAGAGGTGCGAAGTCATGGTATACGTGGACGAGAAGCGCCACCAGCAGCGTCAATAGCGCCGGGAGAGCGACCGGGATGCTCGTCATTATGGCAGAATAACTTGAAGTTTAGATCTGTCGTTTCAGATTTGGTCGGATTTAAACGTACGACGTTTCTATCAGGCCAGATCCCAGGACGCAATCCCAAGGACGACGCGGTCGCAGGTGGCGTATTATAGCGCACGTGACGACAACCTCTGCTGCTTAAGCACCACTTCATCCGCTGCAGATTGCTTGACGAGTCGTCCGTTAACTGGAGCTGAGGTCGAGCTGCACCATGGGCCAAGAGTGCTCGTGCCTGCAGCACCCGCGCAAGCCGCGACGGCAGTCCGACGACCTCGACACCGCCAGCGACATGGAGCGAACTGACGACGACCAAGAGCTGGACATACTGGTGGATCATACTAGCGACCAGGAATCGCGCGGACTACTGAGCGCTAGCCAGAGCTCGACGAATAGAGGCGCAAGGAACAGCATCTCGAAACGCAATGGGGCGACTGCAGTCTCTGGACTCCTGGCAGATGAAGAGGAGAAGGAGTCAGACGAGCAGCACATGCGACGCAGTCTCAGCATAGGCTTGATGGGGATCGGTGGCAGCAACAGGCAACCGACGCCATCACCGAGACCGGAGGAACTCTCGAGCTTGTTACGGTCGTACCAAGAGAAGACGGGCGTGGTGGGTATTTTTGTAAGTTTTGTTTGCTGGCGTTGGATGCAATGCTGACTTGATGTTGGGCTGTTGCGTGCAGGTGGATGAAGGGCAATTGGATCTGGAATGCATCATGTGTCTGGATACATTCTCTGAGGTGAGCTACTGCGCTTATACTCCAATGTTGGGACTGAAAGTAGTTCTGACATGAGTGTTGATGTTGGTAGGACAATCCGAAGGTGCGCACGCTGTGCAACTGCGGCATGAATCGCACCAACTTTCACATGAGCTGTCTACTGGAGTGGCTTAATCGTGACGCCAATTGCCCAGTTTGTCGCGAGTATCTCTTCTTCGAAGACTCGTAAACGCACTGATGGGCTTATCCACAGAACGACTCGTTGAAGTTAATAAGACGGCTGCACAAGTTTTCGACACAAATTGAGGCGATCGGCTGCTATGCTTCGCTACGAAGCACATCCAGGCAAGCGTGTGATTAAACGACGAACTGCACTGGGGACCCTGCAGGAAAAGGGATATGGCAGAGATCGACAGCACGACGCCGACGCGCCGAATTATTTTATTAGGTGGTTGCAACTACCCCATGACCCTCGCTCGCACTTTGCAGTAGCGACAGTTTTGTTTTTTGATGGCGACCCCACATGGGGCTATGCGTACATGTACAAGATAACGAATAAATCCAAAGTGTATTCTATAACGTGGTGGCGGATCCTCGTGAGAACTCTTCCGTTAAAGCCTTGCTGTATCTTGTATTTGAGGTAGTTGAGGTTAGCCGCCTTTCTTCACATCCTCACTCCCATCCGATCGCGGAACACATAGGCAGACGTTACCGCTACAATTCCAACTGCAACGGCTGTGGCTGCAGCTGAAGTCT
This sequence comes from Phytophthora boehmeriae, assembly GCA_011947355.1. Classification (NCBI taxonomy): domain Eukaryota; phylum Oomycota; class Peronosporomycetes; order Peronosporales; family Peronosporaceae; genus Phytophthora; species Phytophthora boehmeriae. The sequence goes on from JAAVTJ010000008.1 coordinate 584,726, forward strand.
ACGAGGGCAATCCACAAGGCGTTAGCAAGCTTAAAACTCCGTAAACATCGCAATAGAGAACGCAAGAGGACACCTACCTGCCAAGTGCGCAACGTGAAGCTGGCTTTGCTCTCATTTCTTAAATAGGGTCAGGCATGTCACCAAGCACACCATAATCAGAGATAAATCATGCAAGTGAAGCGAGCGTGGTTTGACCAACCTTGTCCGCCGCGGAGGCAATGACGGAACTCTCTCGAGCAATGGCGTGGTAACACTGGGCCACGACTGATAGCTGAATGGAAACTGAAAGTACGTAATCGAGCTGACCATGCACCGGAAGAAGTTTACACAAGATTAGCATGGTGCCTTCCACCAATAGTAATATAATGACGTACTCGGTGGCGATCTCCACTTTACTTCGTAATCGGAGCTGCTTCGGCGGTAGTTGATGGAACAATACAAGCGCACGTACGATCACCTTATCGATATCCATGGTCAGCGGTAGGTTGGACAGAAACCCATGCATTGTGCCAAAATCCCGCTCGCATCGCAATACTTTTGTTCTTGCTTCCAGCACAACCTAGTGACACACATCGCGAAATTATTAGTTGATGCGAGGATAGGTAAGCGAATCCCCATAAAGGCATTCGGTACCGCTGCAGAAACGTAGAGGCTAAAGAGAGGGTGAGAGACAAGGAACACGTCGTACATCCGCGTAACGTCCTTGAAGCGCCTCAATTGGTGCGCAAACCACGTGATCATCCACGGCAAAGCGAAGAACGGCTCCACCTTCGTCCAGTAGCAACAAAAACATCTTTGTCAGCACAGTGCACCAGCAACTGATATCGGTGTATACGACAAACGTACCCCCGACTCCTGCAAATGACCGAACAGCTCCTCGTCAGCTGCGTCTAGTAGTGGGAACAACAATCTCGTGGTCGCCATCACATGGTCGAATCCGGATCGCATCGGTTCGCGGTGGTACGTTCCACTGATGCGCTGGACCATTTGCACCGTGCTCGGTGAGTTGCCCAATGCCAAGAGGAACACCGAAACGATATCGTGGTATCCTTGGAAGTAGTACAGTTCGTCATTGGCATCCAGCACCGCCAGAATGATCTGCGTAAGTGCACGACGCTTGACTCGCCGCTCGCTCTCCTTCAGCTTCCGCGCCACGTCGCAATGCCACAAGGATCGCTCGACATCCTTTTCCACCTGGGCAGCATCTCGATGGGCAGTTTCTGAGCCGTTTTGCACCGCGATGAGCTCGTTTCGGCCTGTACACTTGACGGGATCGCCGCCACCGCAATTGCCAAGCAGAAACGGCCACAACTCCTTGCGAAACGCATCGGACACCAAGCCTTTCGGGGATACAGCGAGGCGACGCACCTCCACAAAGCACGCATCCAGTTCTGCGTCTCTGTCGCTCGCGCTAACGCTCTTCAAAGCGCGGAGACGGTTGACGACAGCGCGCACTTCCTTCTCCTTCTGCTTGACGAGTCTTCGCTCACGCTCCACCGGCGCTCGATCCCGCACGCCTCGATCGCGGTGCCCGCTGCGCTTCTTGCTGCCCATGGCGACGATGGATACCAAAAAGCGACAAGGTCTACTGGTACACTGTACCAAAGATATTGCCCACGTCATTGGCAGAAAATTCTCGGTGTGCAAGAACGGTCCATTTGATTAAAGGAAGTGGGAACCCCTTCTCATCGTGCGATATTTGCACCAAAGAAGCCGCTTCTGAAGCGTAGCGTTGACAAGCTCTGGATCTGGTCGGCACCAAAGCGCATCGACAGGTATTGCATTGCATTGTGCATTTTGCTCTGTTGAGGACACCGCCGTAGTAGGTAGTTGATGGGGAGGAGTTCTGTAGTAATGGTCGCATGGCGCAATCTGTTTGGCAAGTATCCAGCATGCTTCGAATAGAGAGCTGCACTTGTCATTTGTATCGAATCTCCCACAGAAAGCACTCAAATAGAAGCCTCCCTGGGTTCTGATTTATCTGCAGCATAGTGAAGCCAAGTGATGTTGTCTCCAAGCAGCTCTGCACTTGCTTTCAGTATGCTCCTGTCAAATCAGTCCAAAGGTCGCGGCGTGACTTAGTTTCAGTATACTGTTAGGAGTTGGCTCGCTTGTCGTCGGTTGGTGAATCCTCCAGAGTGGAATTGCGACGGACGCGCAGAGGTCCGGAAACGAGGAAACAGCCGAGCCGACGCGACGACCGATCGCTCCGTGCTGCGCCATTCCCATACTGAGCGTCTTGCTTGCCAGTCGCGATCGGCGATAAGACCCTCCACCAGCTGGTCGAGTCGCACGTGGACGGAGAAAGGGCCTCGAGGCTCTCGGTTCTTTGTCGTCTCTCCTCAGTCTTAAACCGCCCAGCATGGCGCGTTCTGGCAGCGACGGCGACAGCGATGACGCCATGCAGTACAGCAAGCCGCTGCGCCAGCAGAAGAAGCTCTGCGATGAGGCCATGGAGCTCGTGAACGCCGGCGTGGCGATGCAGAACGCGTCGCCTCCCGACGCCGCGGGCGCGGACGCCAAGCTCTCCCGCGCGGTCACGCTCATGGACCAAGCGCTTGCTATCGAGTACCCGACGCAGGAGGAGCGCGACGCCAGTCAACGGCTGAACAACAAGATGAACCGCTACGTCAAGATGATTCGCAGTCAGCGCGAGAAGGGGACGGGCGGAGGAGGTACAGGACGTGGCCCCAACACCAAGTACAACATCTTGCCCATGGACAGCTTGCCGTCCACATACAATGCAGTGGTGGAGCTCATGAATAAGTGAGTTTTATTTACCTATTTATTTATTTCCCCTCTGGAATTGTGAGGAAGCTGATTTTTTCTTGTTGTCGTGTTGTAACTCAGCTCGTCGGCGATCGGAGATATCTTTGAGAGCTTGAAAGGAACCTTTGGGTTCCAGGAGTCCAATGTGGCGAACCAGAAGGAGCACGTGCTGTTGATGTTGACGAACTTTAAACTTCAGGAGGATGAACCCAACCAGAATGCTGACGGTGAACATCACCAATTGGATCGTCAACAGGAGCTGGATATGGCTAGTAAGGGCATCAAGCGCTTCCATGGACGCTTGTTCGCCAACTACACCAAGTGGTGCAAGTACATCTCCACGAAGCCGGCGTTCACGAGCGACCCGCTTGTGGATATCGTACTGTTCTTTTGATTTGGGGAGAGGCCGGTAACTTTCGCCAGGTGCCGGAGTGTCTGTGCTTCCTGTTCCACACTTCACTGCCTCAGGCATCTTCCCGTAGCGGTGACAAGCAGCCTGGTGACTTCCTTGCAGAAGTCATCCGCCCAATGTACAACGAGGTGAAGAAGGACGGTGACAAAAAGACCGCCCAGGGTGCGCGAGCCCCGCATTCAGAAATCCGTAACTACGATGATTTCAACGAGTTTTTCTGGAGCAAGAAGTGTCTGAAGTACAACGCGACTAACATCGGTGAGGCTTTTGGTGAAGTGGACAAGAAGGGCCGTCCGAAGGTTATCAAAAGAGCTTTACAGAGAAGCGCACGTGGTTGCGTGCGTTGATATCTTTCCGCCGCATCTTTTGCTTCAACTGTGCATTGTTCATCGCGTGCTGCGGATTCGCGCTGAATGTTGTCATGTTTTGCCCGGACACACCTATATTGTACGGTGCCGACTTGCACAACGGGAATACTCGCGGCTTTACGGTTTTTGGCAAAATTTGACTGCGTCGGATTTTACGGCTTATGGCTCGGGGAGGGATCTGGTGATGCATCTACCACTGGTTCCAACGCGCCTAGCTGTAACCATCAAATGTTGGCCACTTGTCTTGGTATGAACTACCAAGAAGGTGCATTTGAGCAAATTCCGATTGATTTTAAGGCTTTGTTGGCGATAGTACCTTTCACTGACTGTTTGGAGAAAACTACCGGCCGGTGTGGGTGTTACGTGGACTTAATTGACACGTGTTTCGCAGAAACAGGCAGCACGACAAAGGTAACTGAAGATGAACTCGCGTACTCGTCATCAAGCGACTACGACCAGAGTACTTGTGTGGTGAACTGGCGTGCCGCTGTAGAGTCTATTATCAAGGACCCGGGTCCAGGCAAGCTGAATTGCGAAATTTGTCAGCTAGACATCAAGGCACTGATTACCAACGGAAAAATCGGTGATTTGTTTTCTGGATTGCTGAAGTTCGGTGACGGCAAAGCTTTAGCCGCCGATGATATCACCAACACCGATCGCACAGATATGGGTGGTCTCGCAATGGTTGGTGGCGGGGCATGCGTTGCTCTTGTTATTGCCTGTGAGTTTGTGAACAAAGTCACCTCGCGCGTCGGTTCAGGTTACGTTGGACGCTCGCTTCCGGTTCCAATGGGTGCATACTGCCGATACGTGTGTTTCTGGCTCTTTCTGTTCCTCTGCAAGCTCACGTTTGACTACCAATACATGGTGAAGGCACTTGTGGAGACAACATTGTTCATTTGGTATGCCAACGAAGACGACTACCTCCCGTACTCGAACTTCATCCTCCAGATGACGTTCCACAACATCGTCTACATCTTGTTCCTGTGGATCCCGGCGTTCTTCGTCTTCATGTACGATGCACAGATTTTCTACGCGATTTTGAATGTGATTTTCGGTTCGTTCGCTGGTTTCAACCTTCGCATCGGTGAGCTTCGCTCCTTCCGTGTGCTTCGACTCTCGTTCAAGTCTATCCCGCGTATGTTTAATAAGAAGATCGTTCCGAACATTCAGGACGGAGCTGCTGATGGAAAGAAGAAGAAAAAGAAACCCAAGAAGGGTGAGAAGGAGGATCTGGGTATGCCTGTGCGTCACTTTGAACGCGTGTCGATGGCCGACGGAATTAAGCCGTTAACTGTGAAGGCTCAGATGTACTCCAACCTACTGGACCAGCACGGAGACAACCTCTATAATGAGGTAAAAACGCCCAACGATAAGGACGACGAAAGCTCGACTGGCCGTCAGTCTCAATTGGGATCGGTAACTGGTGTATCAGGCGCTGACTTCGAGCGTACGATTCCATTCGCGATGGCGTGGAACCGTTGTCTTAGCAGTCTTCGTGAGGCTGACGTTATCAGCGACCGCGAGCTGAATGTGCTGAGCTATCTAATTGACTCGAAGGATGCGGAAGACAGAAAATTATACCCGCCAGCGTTCTTGACAGCGGGAAAGCTTGATGAGTCTCTTGATATCATTGTGGACTGTTCGGCTGTGTACGAGAAGTTGAGCTCGGACAAGAAAAAGAAGGAAAAGGCACTTCAAAAGATTGAGAACACAATGCGTGAGCGTCTGACAAAGGATGATTTGCGAGTGGAGTCACTCCTCGGTTCGTACAAATTTACATCACAAGCTATTCGGTTTTGCTTGGCGACGAGCACAAAGATTTGAACGAATGCTTCGATTTCATGGAAGAAATGGCTGCCCAACAATCGGTGCTAAAGGGACTCAACTTGAAGAGTCTTCATGAGTGTCGTGCGTCATGTGCGGAACTAATGAAGGCACTTCTCGAAGTACCCAAAACGACGTCTGACAACAGCATCAAGTTCCAACGAGCGCTGTACCGCGTGATCGATTGTGTTGAATCAGTGCTGAACTGTTTGAAAAAGATTTTGGTCAAGCAAGAAAACCTGGTGCAAATCTTGACGGATACACCGCTGAAGCAGAGCTCATTCTTTTTCCAGGCGATGCTCAGGGTTATGCCAATATGCAGTTGCAACGATTGGTGAATTCTGAAGCAGCACTAGACATTGTTTCGCGAGCGTACCAATTGCTGACTGTTGACAATTTTGATGCTGAACCTCGCTCGGAAGAAGGTCGCCGGCGTTTGCGTTTCTTCGCAAATTCGTTATTCATGGACATGCCTGACGCCAAACCGATTCGCAAGATTCGTTCACTAACGGTATCGACGCCCTACTACAATGAAATCGTCCTGTACTCGATCAAGGACTTGACGACCCAAAACGACGACAGCATTAAGTTGCTGTACTATTTGAAAACCATCTACCCTTTTGAGTGGGAAAACTTGATTGAGCGCCTCCAGACCAAGGACATGGATGAAGCACTTAAGAAATACCCGGAGGAAGTCCAACTCTGGGCAAGTTATCGCGGTCAGACCCTCGCACGTACCACGCGCGGTATGATGTACAACGAAGACGCAATTCGTTTCCTGCATTGGTTGGAAATTTGTGAAAACGAGGAGATGCACCAACCCGGTTGCCCATGCAACAAGTGCAAACGCTTAAACGAAATGGTGGCTCTCAAGTTCAACTACATGTGCACGTGTCAGATTTACGGCAAACAGAAAGATGAACAGCGTCAACAGGCAGCTGATTTGGAATACCTGCTTCGCAAGCATCCAAACCTCCGCGTCGCCTATGTTGACGGCCCCAAAAGATGAAGGAGGGCCCCCGAAGTTTTTCTCCGTTCTCGTACGAGCTGATGGCGAGAATATTGCTGAGATCTATCGAGTAGAGTTGCCGGGCAACCCTATTATCGGTGAAGGTAAACCCGAGAACCAGAACCACGCCATTATCTTCTCCGCGGTGAACTGCTACAGTGTATCGATATGAACCAGGATGGTTACCTCGAGGAGTGTTTGAAGATGCCGAACTTGCTGTCGACGATGGACACTGGCACGGAGAAGCGTCCGTTGACGATTATTGGTTTCCGTGAGCACGTGTTCACAGGCGGCGTATCGAACTTGGCCAGTTTCATGTCCATTCAGGAATTGTCGTTTGTGTCGCTGGGTCAGCGTATGCTGGCTATGCGCCATGTGCGTCAGCACTATGGTCACCCTGATATTTTCGACAAGCTGTTTGCCATGAGTTGTGGTGGTACTGCTAAGGCCTCGAAGGGTGTGAATCTTTCAGAAGATATTTTCGCTGGTTTCAACGCTACGCTCCGTGGTGGCCGCGTTTCGCACGAGGAGTTTATCCAAGTGGGTAAGGGTCGTGATGTGGGTATGCAGCAGCTGGCGTTGTTCGAAGCGAAGTTGTCGTCAGGTGCAGGAGAGTGTGTGATCTCGCGTGATGCGATGCGCATGGCTGCTCGTTTGGACTTCTTCCGTCTGCACTCGTGGTTCTATGGTAACTTGGGTTGGTACTTCACCCAGACGATGACGGTTGTTGGTGTGTTTTTCTTCATCTATGGCAAGGTGTACATGGCCCTGAGCGGCATGGACAGCTTCTTCCTGGAGAAGGGTGGTCTTGGTATCGGAGGCACGTTGAATACCTCATGGGCGATTCAGTTCGGTTTCCTACTGGTTGTTCCTGTTGTTGCTGTTGTGGGTGTGGAGCAAGGTTTCCGTCATGGTGTCACGTACCTGTTGTGGAATGTCATGACGATGGGCCCGCTGTTTTTCACATTCCAGATGGGCACTCGTATGCACTACTTCGATCGTACGCTTATCCATGGTGGTGCCAAGTATCGTGCTACGGGTCGTGGTTTCACGATTAAGCACGAGCGGTTTGCCGAGTTGTATCGCTTCTATGCTTTCAGTCACTTCTATCGTGCTGTGGAGTTGGTGTTCTTGCTGATCTTGTTCCGTGCGTACGGCACTTTCTCATGGTGCAACTGCTCGTGGACGCAAGATGCCGAGTTTTACAACTACTATAAGCCTTCGGACAATGACTGGCGGACGCGTTGCTACGCTAACTACTATCAGACGTGCGTGGAGCCGACCAACCAGAACTACGGTGTCATGTCTTACTCGCTCTGGATTATCGCTGCGACCTGGTTGTGGGCACCGTTCTTCTTCAACCCGAGCGGCTTCGACTGGGATAAGCTTATCGAAGACTTCAACGACTGGCAGAACTGGCTTAAAACGACGAATGACTCGGCCGCTAGTTGGTCAGGTTGGTGGTCCAACGAAGTGGAGTATCTGGAGCACTCGACAACTGGTGCGCGAGTGGTGTCGATGATCCGCAAGATGCGATTCTTCTTCGTTGCGTACGGCATGTACCTCCAGTTGGCCTACAAGACGTACTACGAGGACCAGGATCTCGAGATCGAAAAGGGCTCCATGATTTCCTATGCGCTCTCTGGACTCATGTTCATTTTGGTACTGCTACTGCTGTGCTGTGGCTACATTGCGAGTCGTGTGAAGAAGAAAATGACTTTCAAGCAGAAGAAGCTGCGTAAGATGAAGTTCGTCTTGTCTTGCTGCGGTCTTCTGGTGGCGTGTGCCAGTCTGCTGGTCATTTCGCTCGTGAACTTGCTGGAGATTTGTATCATCATTCTGATCGCCGCGTACTGGTTCCTACAGCTGTGTATTTACCGCAATCAGACGAGTCACGTGGTGGTGCGCGCGATGGCGCGCTCATACGACCGCTGGGTGGGTTGGATCATTCTCGGACCGGTGCTCTTCATCGCCATGTTCCTACCGTTCCTGTCTGCCTTCCAGCAGCGCGTCATGTTCAACAATGCGTTCACGTCTGGTCTTGAAGTGTCGAAACTCTTCTCGAACGAGGCGGCGTCGTCCACGAGCAAAGTCGTCAAGATCAAGCGCGTGGCCAAGAAGAAGAAACGGAGCGATTAGAGCCAGCAAATTGTACAGCCTCGTTATCTCCGCCTGGCATTGGTTGCTGTGTGTGCGGCACGGATCGTGATGGAGCGGAGACCGCTGGACCATTCGTCACGTGCGGATGCATAGCGGTTATCCTACTTTAACACAACATGACGCACTCTTTTTTATCTCATTTGCTTTCGTGTGGTCGTACACTACGTCGGAGCGCCAAATGCCAGCAAGAGATAGATCTACAGTGCTTCATCTGTCTTGTGCATCTCGTCGCAGGCAATTAACTTTGAGGCGGGCGGGGATCTTTGAAGACGGCAAGTACTGTACGGATGATAGATAGCCATCACTTGGGCGGAATAGCTGACTCGAATGAAGTTCAGCTTTTTAAAGTGTATCCATGTGGGATGCGACGTGCCCCATCTGTTGCGGCGCATACAAAAAGAAAGAGGAGTAAACTGATTTAGTTGGAGTCTCGCACTTGGCGTAATCCGTTCTGACTGTATTTTCACTGTAATTGATCCGCGGAGCACCGAAAAATTGGCCTGATAGATCATCTCCCATCAACGCGCTTGAATCCATCGCGGCTGACACGCCTTGCAGTGTGGCTGTCTGATTACCGGAGCCCCTAAACTTTAGGCTAAAGTGTCAAGCTCATGTGTGTAGCTGAAAATGTCCATGGTCGGGCGGGGCGTGCGCCATTCGCGGTCGTGCCACTCCTAATCTCTCACGAGCTGCATCGACGCCACATACTTTAGCGGTTTCTCGAGCCTACACTTGGGCGGCGATCGCCACTTGTGACATCTCCCGCTCTCTAGTTCGATCCTGTCTAGAAATGATACCTACTGTTCGACAGCACTACAGCGTCTAGAAAGATAGTGCTGCAAAAAGCTCTGCTAACCTGCATACAAACATGCTTTCGCTTGTGCATTTTGCATTCGGAGCCACAGAGCACTTTGAGTCAATTCCATCTGTCACCGCCAACCCTACCTGAACCAATCTATTTTCAGCCAATGGACATCCTAAAATACACCTCCCAGCACAATTCAACGAATCACAGCCAAGTATTGCATTGCGGGTAGGGGTGCAAGACAGCCAAAACGATCCAAAACCGACTGTCGACCACTTGGTTTTTGTATGTGAGCAAAAAGCACTTTTCGCTTCCTGCGCACGGAAAGACGACACAGCGGGCAAAAACATCCAGTTCGGCCACGGCTTTCTCTCCCATTCCCCCTTATCCTCCATCGTGGAGTCCACGGGAGGCCCAGAGACGAAAACCCCTTCGATCGGCGCTTTAGACCACTCAGTCTTCTACCTAGCTGGCGCTCGCTAGTCTTTTGGGTACAGTCGGTCAGGCATGAACCGCCGAGGAGGACACGGCAGCGAGCGCGAGGGCAGCTCCGTGGGCATCATGACGGAGGCGCTGGAGATGCAGCGCCAGATGTGCGACGAGGCCATGGGGCTCGTGAACGCCGGCGTGGCGCTGCAAAACGCGTCGCCCCCGAACGTGGCGGAAGCGGAGCGCAAACTCACGCGGGCCGTGGACATCATGGAGCAGGCGTTAAGTATTCGCTACCGCTCGGCGGACGAAAAGACGCAGCCGACCGCCTGAACAACAAGATGATGCGCTATGTCAAGATGATCAAGTCGCAGCGCGCCAAGAGTGTTGGTGGCGGAGGCCCGAAAGGTCGCAATGTGCTCAAGCACAACATTCTCGAGCTGGAGCGCTTGCCGGAGATTTACACGCCAGTGTTGCACCTGCTGAACAATTCGAACCAACTGGGGGACATTTGCGAGTCTCTGAAACGGACGTTTGGCTTCCAAGAGAGCAGCGTGCTGAACCAGAAGGAGCATTTGCTGTTGCTGTTGACAAACTTTAAGGAACAGAGCGGCCAAGACGATGGCAAGAAGAAGAAGAAGAAGCAAAACGAAACGGAAACCATCGACGATTATCTGCGACAGCGAGATCCGCAGATGGAGATGGACCTGGCCAACAAAGGCGTGACTCGCCTGCACAGCCGCATTTTCGCCAACTACAAGAAGTGGTGCAAGTATGTATCACAGAAACCCAAGTTTTCCAGCGACCCTCTGGTGGACATTGCCCTGTTTTTCCTTATTTGGGGCGAAGCAGCCAACTTTCGGCAGATGCCCGAGTGTTTGTGCTTTTGTTGCACTCGATGTTGCCAAAAGTGAACAGTGGCGGGAACGAAGAGCCAGGCACGTTTTTGGTCAACACGATCCGTCCAATGTACGCCGAGTTGCGTCGCGACAGTGACAAGAAAACGAGCAAAGGAGCGCAAGCGCCACACAAGGAAATTCGCAACTACGACGACTTTAACGAGTTTTTCTGGACGAAGAAAGCGCTCAAGTACGACCACAACTCGATCGGCGAGGCGTTTGCCAATTACGACAAAAAGGGCGACCCAAGATTGTCAAAAAGACGTACAGCGAAACGAGAAGTTGGTGTCGCGCAATCATCTCTTTCCGACGCATTTTTTCATGAACTGCGCGTTGTTTTTGGCAACTCTGGGCTTTGCCATTGACATGGTGCTTTACTGCCCTGACTCGCCAATCATGTATGGCGATGACGTGCAACCTGCCGACGCGGCGGAGGTTTTGACGATTTTAGGTAAAAAGTATGCGGCGGCGACTGATTCGTCATCGGTGGAAAACACGGACGATTCTCTATCGGACGACATTGACACTGACAGTGGCGCCGGGTCGCAGTGTCTTAAGGCGAAGCTGGCAACGTGTTTGGGGATCGAGTACTACACTTCCGCTACCGACACTTTTGGCACTTTGCCACAAGACTTTAAGGAATTGTTGGAGATCGTGCCATTCACCAAGTGCATTGAAAAACAGTGGGACGCTGCAGTTGTTACCATAAACTGATTGACAATTGCTTCGAGCAAACTGGTGACGCGGACGAAGTGTCAACCGCCGGGTCTGTTGCCAATATTGCTTACGACCAAAGCAAATGTGTCCCAGCCTGGAAAGCCCAAGTGGAAAGCATTTTAGACGACGAAGGCGATGGGTTGCTCAATTGTGGCAGTTGCCAGATCGACATCAACAGTTTAATTTCGGACCCGACTCGAATCGTGACGCTTCTTACGGGACTGATCGATTTTAGTCGGGACGATAAGGGTGTGATGGCTCTCTTGGGCGGTGCCGCTATGATCGGACTGGTGTGTGTCTGTGAGTTGCAAAACCGGTTTTTTCCGGTATCGGAATGGGGTTTGTGGGACGGTCACTGCCTGTCCCCATGAAGACGTACTGCCGGTACACTTGTTTTTGGATCGTGTTGTACATCATCAAATTGTGTTTTGACTACCAGTTCGTGGTCAAAGCGCTGGTAGAAACGACGCTTTTGTGTGGTCGGCAGACTCGACGGACTATTTGAAGTACTCGCACTTCATGGTTCAGCACTCGTTCCACAACATCATCTACATTCTGTTCCTGTGGGTTCCGGCCTGGATGGTGTTCCTGTACGACGCGCAAATTTTTTACTCGATTCTGTCGGTCATTTACGGTTCATTTGCCGGTTTCAATCTCCGGATTGGTGAATTGCGGTCGTTCCGGATTCTTCGACTGACGTTCAAGTCGATTCCTGGCGTGTTTAACCGCAAATTGGTGCCGAATATTGTTGAGGAGAAGGCGAAGAAGAAACAGAAGAAGAAAAAGGGCAAGAAGAACAACGCTAACGACGAGATTGCCATGCCGCTCCGTCGCTTTGAGCGGATTTCCATGTCTCAAGGTGCCAAGCCATTGACGGTCAAGACGCAAAAGTACTCGAGTCTGTTGGAGCAGCGTGACGACGACGATGTGTACAATGAGTTGAAGACTCTAATGGCACGGACGAAGACCAGTCGTCGCAGTCGAGCCGGTCCTCGAACATTGGCTCCATTACGGGCGTGTCCGGGGCCGAATTCGAACGTACGATTCCTTTTGCCATGGCGTGGAACCGTTGCCTCACCAGTCTGCGTGAGTCTGATGTGATCAGCGACCGCGAACTGAACGTTCTGAGCTATTTGATTGATTCCAAGGACACGGTGGGACGCAAGCTGTATCCGCCGGCGTTCTTGACGGCAGGCAAGTTGGACGAATCTATCGATATTGTGCTGGAGTGCTCGGCGCTTTACGAGAAGCTCAAGACGGACAAGAAAAAGAAAGACAAGACACTTCAGAAGATTGAGACGACGATGCGCGAGCGTTTGACGAAGGATGACCTTCGTGTTGAATCGATTCTGGGGTCGTACAAGTTCTCTTCGCAGGTGCTGCGCATCTTGCTCGGCGAAGAGCACAAGGAGCTGGACGACTGCTACAACTTCATCGAGGAGATGGCGTCGCACCAGCAAATTCTGAAGGGTCTTAAGCTGGACAACCTTTACCTGTGCCGTGCCTCAGCCGCAGAGTTGATGAAGTCCATTCTGGAGGTACCGAAGAAGTCTACGGAGACTAGTATCAAGTTTCAGCGTGCACTGTACAAGGTGATTGACTCGGTTGAGTCGGTGATCAACTGCCTCAAGATGGTGCTTGCCAAACAAGAAAACCTCGTACAGATGCTGAACGACACACCTCTAAAGCCGAATTCGTTCTTCTTCCCAGGCGATGCTCAGCACTATGCCAGTCTGCAGCTGCAAAGATTGTGAACGACGAAGCCGCTCTGGACATTGTATCGCGCGCGTACCAATTGTTGACTGTTGACAATTTTGACGCCGAGCCCCGCTCTGAGGAAGGACGTCGCCGCTTGCGGTTCTTCGCGAACTCATTGTTCATGGAAATGCCGGAGGCAAAGCCTATTCGCAAAATTCGATCGCTGACGGTCTCAACACCATACTACAACGAAATTGTGATGTACTCGATCAAGGATTTAACGTCGCAGAATGACGACTGCATCAAGCTGTTGTACTACCTGCAGACAATTTATCCATTCGAGTGGGAGAACTTGCTGGAACGCATTCAGGCGAAGGATATGAACGAAGCCCTTAAGAAGAGCCCAGAAGAGGTTCAGCTGTGGGCCAGCTACCGTGGTCAGACGTTAGCTCGTACGGTGCGAGGCATGATGTACAACGAAGAAGCAATCCGCTTCTTGCACTGGTTGGAGATTGGAGAGAATGAACCGATGCACCAAGTTACGTGCTCTTGCAACAAGTGCTGCAAGCTGAACGAGATGGTGGCGCTGAAGTTTAATTACGTGTGCACATGCCAGATTTACGGCAAACAGAAAGACGAGCAGAAACAACAGGCACAAGACATTGACTTTCTGATGCGGAAGCACCCGAATATCCGCGTCGCATACGTCGACGGTCCTAAGAAGGTAAAGGATGGTCCACCAAAGTTCTTCTCGGTGCTCATCCGTTCTCAGGATGAAAAGATTGTTGAAGTGTACCGGGTGGAGTTGCCGGGCAACCCTATTATCGGTGAAGGTAAACCCGAGAACCAGAACCACGCCATTATCTTCTCCCGCGGTGAACTGCTACAGTGTATCGATATGAACCAGGATGGTTACCTCGAGGAGTGTTTGAAGATGCCGAACTTGCTGTCGACGATGGACACTGGCACGGAGAAGCGTCCGTTGACGATTATTGGTTTCCGTGAGCACGTGTTCACAGGCGGCGTATCGAACTTGGCCAGTTTCATGTCCATTCAGGAATTGTCGTTTGTGTCGCTGGGTCAGCGTATGCTGGCTTTGTTCCATGTGCGTCAGCACTATGGTCACCCTGATATTTTCGACAAGCTGTTTGCCATGAGTTGTGGTGGTACTGCTAAGGCCTCGAAGGGTGTGAATCTTTCAGAAGATATTTTCGCTGGTTTTAATAGCACACTTCGTGGTGGACGCACATCACACGAGGAGTTTATCCAAGTGGGTAAGGGTCGTGATGTGGGTATGCAGCAGCTGGCGTTGTTCGAAGCGAAGTTGTCGTCAGGTGCCGGTGAAGCCGTTATTTCACGTGATGCGATGCGCATGGCTTCTCGTTTGGACTTCTTCCGTCTGCACTCGTGGTTCTATGGTAACTTGGGTTGGTACTTCACCCAGACGATGACGGTTGTTGGTGTGTATTTCTTTATTTACGGCAAGGTGTACATGGCTCTTAGTGGCATGGATGCCTACTTTCTGGAGAAGGGTGGCTTGGGTATTGCCGGCACGTTGAACACTTCGTGGGCATTCCAGTTTGGTTTCTTGTTGGTTGTTCCTGTTATTGCTGTTGTGGGTGTGGAGCAAGGTTTCCGTCATGGTTTCACATACCTGTTGTGGAATGTCATGACGTTGGGTCCAATTTTCTTCACATTCCAGATGGGCACTCGTATGCACTACTTCGATCGTACGCTTATCCATGGTGGTGCCAAGTATCGTGCTACGGGTCGTGGTTTCACGATTAAGCACGAGAAGTTTGCTGAACTGTTCCGATTCTACGCATTCAGCCATTTCTACCGTGGCGTGGAGCTATTCTTCCTGCTATTGATGTTCTACGCGTACGGCACTTTCTCGTGGTGCAACTGCTCATGGCGCACTGACGCTGACTTCTACAACAACGTTGAGCCGACGGACCTTGAATGGCGTACTCGTTGTTACGATAACCACTACCAGACGTGCGTTCAGCCGACTAATCAGAACTACGGTATGATGTCATTTTCGTTGTGGATTATTGCAGCAACCTGGATGTGGGCGCCGTTCTTCTTCAATCCGAGTGGTCTGGACTGGGATAAGATCATCGAGGACTATAACGACTGGCAGAACTGGCTTAAGACGACAAACGATTCAGCAGATAGCTGGTTCGGTTGGTGGTCGAACGAACAAGAGTACCTAGAGCACACAACGCGTGGGGGCCGCTTTATCTCCGCAGTTCGCAAGTCGCGTTTCCTAATGATTGCTGTACTCATGTACCTGAACATGATGTACAATGCGTACTTCGAGAGACCAGGTAGAGTCATCACGTCGGATGACAACATGCTGACGTACGCTCTGTCCGGCCTGGTTGTGGTGATCTTCTTGCTGTTGGTCTGCTGCGGTTACATTGCTAGCCGTGTGACCAAGAAGATGTCGATGAAGCAGCGCAAGTTGCGCAAGATGAAGTTCTTGCTGGCTTGCTGCTGCATGCTCGTGTCGTTGCTGAGTCTCACAGTGCTGTCTATTGGCAACTTGTTCTCGGTGGTCATCCTGCTGCTCCTTGCAGTTTACTGGTTCATGCAGATCTGCATTCTGCGTTTGCAGTACCACCACATTGTGGTGCGTGCACTTGCTCGCGCCTATGATCGCGCTGTCGGCTGGATCGTGTTTGGGCCTATTATGTTCATTTCGATGTTCTTGCCCTTCATCTCTTCGTTCCAGCAGCGTGTCATGTTCAACAATGCCTTCACCTCGGGTCTTGAGGTATCGAAGCTCTTCGCACATGACGTGGCACCCACACAGGTTGTCAAGGTCAAGCGCGTCTCCAAGAAGAAGAAGAACCGCGACGACTAGACTGGCTGATAGGTCATCGATAGTTGGTTGCTATTTTGTACCTTCATATACGACAAGATTGTCCATTTTGATTTACTAGTTAGTCTTCTCACCAAAACAGAAGTATTCGCTCCCGCCGAATCATCGATGATGCCATGTAGGCCATGTTGCACGTAGAAGCATTAGAATGGCAGACAAAGCGTAGTTTAGATATTTCATAATTCCGTCATAGCTGTTGCTAACCTTGCATTCGGGTGAGGTCTGGAGTTGATACAACATGGCGCAAACCTACTAGGTCAGTTGCAGAACGACTACCATGGGGACTCACAGCATTTCTCTGAGCGAAAGGGGCGAAGTTCGGCGTGCTTAGCGGCGGTCGGGTGTGATTGCTTACGCTAGGAGGCGAGCGGACTTTAAGGTTGTTCAAAATCTCAGAGAATTTGCGAGTATCCGGCTGGAATCGCTTTAAATCCAGATTTCGACCTGATGCAGACGTTCTCTTCGATCCAGACGCAGCGCCATTTCCACTGAATTTGATGTTGGTGGATGAGCGCGACCGCACATTGGGCATTGCCAATGATGCTTCCGGCGACAAAGTATCACTACCCCGATCTTCATCATCACTGCCCTTGTGAATAGGTTCTGACTCGCTGTCAATGGATGACATCGTGCTGCTTCGTGGTCGGACTGCAGTTTCGTCTTCGTCTGACAGTCGCGAACTTCTACTGCTGGAATCGCTCTTTGGAGCCGAACCAACGATGGTAGACGGATGCCCCGTGCTCGGGACACCATTAGAACCGCCAGTAATTTCGCGCATGCGCATTACGTCAAATTCGTCTGCGTCCACTTCATTGTCAATCTCAATTGCCATTGCACTCTCAGTGTTTCCACGACATGACATCTGGTTAGCAAGACTTGTGATGGAGGCATCAATGGCGTGCATCCACTGTTCCTGCCTTCCCCACGTGTCTGTGAGCACAATAAAGCTTTTGTAGCCCTTTGAGGAAAACTGGAGTCCATGCGCACCGCTGCCTGGGCCCTCCGTGACGCCGAAGCTGTACCACTTGCGGACCGAGGTAGGAATAACCCATTTCATACGGGTCGTCCAGTTGGGGCTTTGGAGGGTATCGCAGTACCAAAGTTTATCGCAAATTTGGCACAGCCCAAAGAATGTAATAGTAAACGTGAGCGCATGGAAAGGCATCGGCACCGGAAACTGAATGAACGAGCTCACACGCGTGGGCTCCGGGATAGGTATGTGGTCATGAATCTTGTCCTTCTTGTACATGAAGCCGGTGATGAACTCATCCGTGAACGTAACTTTGCAGTAGTGACTTGCCGCTCCCGAGAAAATAGTCTCCAAATATCCCGTATATTCCTCCACCTCGGCGTTTCCTAGAGTGGCAGATACGTATTCGATCGCGCTTTGCTTCAATTTCAAGCACCCGTGACACAGTGGAGCGTTACGCTCACCCAGCGGTAGCATCTCAACGCGATTCTGCTCTGCAAGGGTTTCTTCAAACTTCACCCATTTTTCGTATTGGGAGGTATATTGCCGCACCACATCTTGACAGGAAAGCCCAACAGAGTCGCTCTTACAATTTGGGGTGCTGCCAAACATCATATCACGCAGTCAATACAATGTAAGCTAAACAATATAGATTGAGCAAATAAGAGTCGAGTAGGCAGGCACGTACTTTGTCAGGGTGAAGATGCTGTTTGCGATAGTTGTCATGTGGCCCTTATATTGGACGTTCTCATCATACGCGCGAATGACAAAGTCCAAAATGTTTGCCCCTTCGATAAAAAGACTATTCAGCAATGGCGACGAAGGCAGCCGTTTTTGGTCCGGGTCCATTAAGACAAATCGAATGACGTCCGTAAGCTCGTGATGCAACAAACTGTTGCTTGGATGAGATCCGTAGCAGGCTAATAAGCACGGCATCAAGCCGAAGTTTGCCAGCAAGTAGTCTACATCTCCGCTCTGCAAGAATACGCAGCGCTTAAGGAAAGTGATGATGTACAAAAGCGCTGAACCTTTTGCATTGACAGCCTTGATATGTCCTGGGTTGGAGGAGGTAGCCAGACCACGAAGCGCGTTGACATCCTTTGTAACCACTGCGCGGCACAGCTTCACGAATTTCTCTACTCGTGGAATCAATGCATGCAGGATAGACACATGGGCCGACTTTAAAAGGCCTTCGATCCCCGTCAAGTCGCGCTTCTTTCTGTGGTAGCCCAGCGTGCTCATCAACATCATCACAATGGAAAGAGCGCCACCCTCACGAACTACTAGTGACGTGCATCCTTGCGTACACTGGCGACAAATCTCTGAAAAACCCAAGTCGATCAAAGTTCCAAATGAAACGTCCGTGGAGTTCAGCAGGAAAATAAGCAGAGACTTGAACAACTCGTTGTGATGGAGCGGAAAATGCTGGTCCGTGATGAGCGGAAGCGTGTGGTCCGTGTTGTCAACAAAAGTCGCCACATGGTTCATTATGTACACTGCAGGGGGTAAATGATATAGTTAATCAGTGAGCAGATATTCTCGACTGAGTCTCGTTGAAAAGCCGTCCCCACACCCCACCCAAGCGTTCGTTGCCACGAATAAAGCCGCGCAAACAAGCAGTCAAATAACTCGCTCTTCTGCACGTTCAGTTGGCCTGCCTCAGACATGTCTGAATAGAGCAACCACACCACGGTATCGCGAATCGAGTCGAGTCCGATGTGACAAACCACCCATGGCACAATAAACTTTCCTTCATCTGCGAGGAAGCACCAAATAAGCTTTCCAAGGTTCTGGTTCACGATCAAATGATTGGTGACCTTGCAAAACAACACCAATAACACATCATCCAGCGGATCTGCGGTGCACAAGAAATTGAAGAGCACTTTCAGATACCCTGATGAAACGTTGATATCAAATGCGTCCGCAGATTCCAATGTCCACCCGGCACCACCAGGCTGGTAGCCCTTCTGGAAAATCTTTGGCGAGTACCACAACGCAACTTCACAGCAAAAATGCTGAATGGTGTACCTCCCGTAACTGGGGTCTTCTGTTGGGTCGGACTCGGGAGACGAAACCGGAACTGTAAGCAAGTGAAACACTTCATAAATAATTCGAGGCTGTTCAAGCCAAGTACTGCACTTGTGGTCGCGTATCATCTCTCGGTACAATTGGTCAACGGAAAGTTGACTGTACTTCGCAATTTTCAGCAAGTCTTGAAGAGTAGAGTTCTTCTTGGCAACAGTCTCTTCAATCTTGCGGCGATGGTCTTTCACCGATTCCTACGAATAATTTAATGTGTATCGTTAGCCACAAGACTCGCAAACTAAATGCATACTTGGTATATGCATTTGCTCACGCTCTCTGCCTGCTCACGCAAATAATCCTCGATGTTAGTGTGGCCAGCCATACGTGCTAAGTGCTCCGCTGTATTGCCGTCCCGCTGTTCATTGCAATGATCGATTAGAATAAGCAATGACATGAAAGCATTCAACCACAGATTTACGCACATCTCTAGCGGTCAGATTGGCACCCGCATTGACTAGAACTTTTACACAGCCTAGGTTTCCAGCGCGAGCAGCTTCCATCAAAGCCGTTGTTGAATTCGGCTACAGCAATACATATACGTAGACCAGGTTTACACACAACTTTCGCGTTAGGGCTATGACGTTTTTGGACAATAGACCCAGTCAGATAACGTACACTTTGTGTCTCAAGTTCAGCTCCTCCTTGTAGCAAAATCGAGCAACATTCCTCAAGGCCACCCCGAGCAGCAATATGGAGGGCAGTAGTTCCTCGGCTCTTCAACACGACATTCAAAACAGAAACAAGTGAGCAAGCTTTGTTTTTGCAACTTGTGGTAGAGGGAAATCGTGGCACAATAACACAGGCCAGACATACTCTGTTTCTGGACAAGTTGATTCTCGCTCCTTTCTTGACTAATAACTTTACACAAGATGAGCGCCCATCGCGCGCGGCAACCATCAGCGCAGTCATGCCATGCACCTAACATCGGCGACCAGAAAGTTGTCAGTTCGAATGTCAAACTATCATCTAAATACTACCAGTAAACGCACAATCACCGTACATCTTCGAGATCAAGACTAGCACCAAACATCAGTAATGCTCGCGCTGCTTCAACGTTTCCAACCGAGCAAGCCATCATCAGTGGCGACACCCCCGTCGGCTATATGTAAACAAATGACATCATTTACAACCATTCTTCGACAATACATCGCGCAAATGCTGGCATTACCTTTTGCTCATCTAGCGAAACACCAATACTGTGCAATATTTCAATGCAGTCCACATGTCCGTTCTCAGCAGCATCACACAAAGTTACTGCCTTCGGAATATTCTGCACAACAAAGATAAACGACACTCAACATCACATCACCACCGCAGCAAAAAAATAAAAACATTGTCACTCACATCCACAACCGACCCCGATGTATCAATCTCCAACAAGTGTCTCAAGAGCTCCACGTCACCAGCTCTTGCCGCAGTCTGTACCCCAAAGTATACATCGTCCGGCACCACATACTTGCACGCCTGTTCATGCTTCAGCAGCTCGATCGAGATCCTTGCTGGCTTATCAACCAGCAATTGATCCGCATGATACTTGGACATCAAGACGATCGGGATGGACACTTGCTGACGTCCAGACGAGTGGAAGCCGTCGAACAGCGACTGGATCGCGCGCTTGTTGTCCACGCGCTCAATGAACACGATGCCGGTGACTCCTACCGCCAATAGCCGCCTCACAATGTCTGGGAAATGCACGCGTCCTCCACGCTCGACGATCGCCATGTTCCCCAACAGCTCTGGCTTGTTCCGCAGCTCTCCATCAGCTTTCGGAGGGTTCGTAAACACCACGTTCCCAGTCACCACTCGAGGCACACGGTCGTAACGGTAGCTGGAAGGCTCTGCGAAATGGTAGGAAGCGGTGCCGCCTCTTGGGGAGGTTGGGGCGTCTGTAGACGTCGCTGACTGTGGTTGTGTAGGCTTGCGCTGCCAGCAGACGAAGGGCACGCCGTCACTGCGGGAGCCACTACCCGTGGACTGTTCGTTGCCCATAGTATCGGCGCAATGCGGGCAGGAGTGATGGTCACCGTACTAAAAACGGTCGGAAAGACACTTGAGGAGGATTCCGAACGCCGAGATCTTGACGAATGCAAGTGGGGAGAACTGTCCTCGCGTACGCTCTTGGATGGGGTGGCGCCAGGGCACTGGGGAGAGCGGGACGGAGGGCAATGCGGACGCTTGGGCCTGCCTGCTGCTTGGTGGCTTCTTTTTTAGGCTTGGAAGATTTTTTTTCTGCTTGAAGCAGAGATCTTGGAGTTTGTATGCGATTGGACCGAGGGGACCGCCAGCCGTTTCTCCACACTTCAGTTCACTATGGTCGCGAAAAATATGCTGTTATCAGATATCCGGAACTCAGGTTCAGAATTGGTTCGGAAGCTACTTGCTCGCTGTGCCGCCGTTATAGCCGACGGATGCCTCGACTACACCGTGCACATGGAGTGCAGTGCTCCAAGGATATTATTTTGAAGGCATTTTGCTGCCGGTCGGCCACTCTTGCCTTTGTCCTGCGCCTGTACCTACAGACGAGGTCGTTGCTCTTAACACAACTGACTGTCTGCAGTTGCTGTAAGGTCAGTGACCACCTAGCGAGTGACAATTGTTGGTTGCTAAGCCGACGCTAGCATCGACGGCTACAAGTTGTCCATTGGTTAGGTGCCAACTAACGGAGCCCATTGACAAGACAAGGGCTTCCAAGGTAAGCAAGTTTTTATGCTTGATGAGGTCTGGTGGACACCTCGAACACTGGCAAGTGTAACGCATTGCAGCCAAGTTGGCTGCCAACGGCAACGCTGCATCTCACTGAGATAGCTAGCTGTCTCTACTCCTGTAGAAAGCTGGTCAGACTCGAACTACATACTCATCATTGTACAGATTCGAACCTCTCATAACTCGGTAGGCTCGCGCAAGGGCCAGCTCGTCGAAGGGAATGCCGATTATAGCATTGCCTTGCCAGCGCCAACCCCTGCTTGCCGTCGCTCGGATGACGTTGAAGCCAAGGTTGAACTTGTCTGTAGCCATGTGACACGCAATTCTCGCTGATTGACCCCATTACAGGGCTGTTCTGGCGGTCAGGTCACACTTCAATTTGCCAGCGATGGAGACCTCAAGAGACCAAGTTCAGCAGCAGCTGACGAGCGACTGGAGCTCGCTACGCTACCGGATGGAGTACTACGGCTACCGGTCCAACCACTTGCTGCACGGCGTCGTGGCGCTGTTCGAACTCGGCGCCAGTCGAGACAAAATCGAGGACTTTGCCGAGGGCTATGCGGCCAAACTGGACAAGCAAGAGCCCGACCACGAGGACGTCACGGAGCCGGAAACTCGCGCCAAGCTGCTCAAGCAGGAGAAGCTCACGTATGAGAGCGCGTGCGCCTTGTTTGGCAAGCGGCAGAACTTTGACGGACTATTGGCGCTTTATTCCGCCGAGGTGCAGGAGCTGGGGGTCGATGGCGCCGTGAAGAAACACCTGCCGTTCCTAGTGGGCGGTCTGGCTGGAGCTCTGTTCCACTCGATCATTCAATTAGGCTATGCCTACTGCATCGGTGGGGACCGGCTTGTGGCGGAAGGATTGGCGTACATGCACTACTCCTACCTCTCTTTTGACGAGCCTCAAGTCGGTGTCGGTGAAGAATTCTCTGGAGGGAAGACGTTCTCTCGAACAGAAGCCTTGAAGCTATTGAAGACTCTGAGTGGCAATCAACTTTTGCTAAAGGAGATGTATGATCAGCTGGAAACTACGTCGCGCGTGGATGAGAAGCCTGTGGGGATGATCCAGAAACGTCTGGGCACCATGTCAGGAGACCCTGAGCGTGGCAGTCCAGTCGCGTTTCAGATGATCTGGAACACCATCAACAGCTATGATCTGTCCAAGATTGACGGTGTGTTTGCTCTTGATCTGGCATTCTGGCTGTATATGATGATCGAGCACAACGACTTTGTGATCTTGCATGCGGTGACGTCAGCGTGGGCTCTGCAGCAGGTTGAGAACCTGCTTGAGCCCGAGGATCGCACGCGCGCGTGGAAGGTGTGGCTGCATGTGGCTCTATCTGCGTTCATCACGAGTGATATTGAGGACGTTCGCGGGTCTGACGTGTGCGATGAACCGATCGATGAGCTCACAAGCTTGGAGCACTGGCGCCAAATTGTGGCGAAGACGTTGACGATGACAGATGGAGGGCTCATGGAGCGCGATCTTGTACACGCGTATAAATTGGTGCAAGTGGCTCGAGATCACGGCGCGAAGAACGAGGAAGGGTTTCTGTCGACAGAAGAACGCGATTTCATTACCCGCCAGAGCGCAATGAAGGTCATTACGGTCGAGTTTGGGCCTATTCACTGAGCTCTGCGTGCATGTTTGTGTAGTTTCATTTAACACCCAATGCATGTGCTTTGAGTATGAATGTGCCACCGTCCCGCTGTTCATGTATTTGTTCGCTAGTCGCGCTTTGGATCCAGGCTCTGCCCTGCAGGTAGAAGTCGATGATGTGCAAGCTTGACCAATGTTGGTCATGTCTCCTCTAACTATTAGACCTCATGCACCCAACACCGCCACGCTCGATTGCTTGCCTTGACGCTGGCCCAGCCACATGTTAGGTTCCGTTCCTCCCATCCACGCGTTGTCCACGAATCCGAGCTTGCAGTCTGCCGCCCCGCTCATCCCTCACAGGGACCGTGCAACGGATCTCAATGACGTACGTGTACGTGGCAATGGCCAGTTCTGATTGGCTCGCTCACTAATTTGGGCTCCGTTCGGTGACACGAGTCTCATCCATGTTGAACTCAGGATTCCTCAATCAGTCCCTGAAGTGCGTCAAACCCCACAGTCACAAGTCGGAATCAAGATCCCCAACAGTATGAGTGTCATCGGAAGTCGCTTAGCAGGCCAAGTGGCCGTCATTACGGGCGCTGCTGGCGGCATCGGCCGCAAGTCCGCCATCCTGTTCGCCAAGCAGGGCGCGCGAGGCGTCGTGTGCGCCGACGTGAACGAAGCTGCGGCCGCGGAGACCGCGCAACTGGTGCAGGAAGAGCTCAAGAAGCTAGGCAAGACTGAGACGGTCGCTCTGGCGGTCAAGGCGGACGTGTCCAAGGCCAGCGACGTGGAGAACATGGTCAAGACGGCGGAGAAGGAGTTCGGCGGCCTCAACGTGCTGTTCAACAACGCTGGCATCATGCACAGCGCCGACGACGACGCCATCGCTACCCAGGAGGACGTTTGGGACCTCACTATGAACATCAACGTCAAGGGCGTCTTCCTGGGCTGCAAGTATGGCATTCCGGCTATGCGTCGGGCAGGAGGGGGCTCCATCATCAACACGGCTTCGTTCGTGGGGATCTTGGGCGCTGCTACGCCTCAGTTGGCCTACACTTCGAGCAAGGGTGCTGTCATTGCCCTGTCCCGTGAATTGGCCACGATCCACGCACGCGAGAACATCCGTGTCAACGCATTGTGTCCTGGTCCGCTGAACACGGAGCTGCTGCAGAAGTTCTTGGACACTGAGGAGAAGAAGCAGCGTCGACTGGTGCACGTGCCCATGGGACGCTTTGGTGAGGCTGCGGAGATGGCCAAGGCTGCACTTTTCCTTGCTAGCGACGACGCGTCATACATCACGGGCACGTCGTTTGTGGTGGATGGCGGTATTACATCGGCTTACGTTACCAGCGAGGGCCAGGTGGACCCGTTCGGAGGCCCCAGCGAGGTGTAGGCGTCGAAAAATTCGCCATTTGTCGGTTAGATGTCGAGGAACGTCGTAGAGAAAGCGGCGTTTGAACATACAAACAAGTAGCTTAAGTTTGCCATGTTCTACAAGAATTGCTGACGATGGTGTCGTACATTATGACCCTTCTGCTAACGATGTCTTTTACAGCAGCGAGAAGAGATGGCTTTGAGTCCTGAAATGCATACGTGCGCATGTAGATCTAATCGGCTGCACAACTTGTTGTTATGGCAAAAGATACTGTCTAGTAGTTCTGGTGGCGGGCATCTCGACAGCTACTACGTAGTAGGCTAAACGCTCTCTAAACACGGAAGTTCCACTACAAGCGAGCAAGCAATTCACAACGTGAGTTTGCGGATAACAAGACAAACAATATCAAAAGAACAAGAAACGCACCGATTTGAGCTTCGTGACACCACGGAAGCCATGTTTGGAGAGACTGATGCCCTTGCCAGAGTCGCGGTTGCCAGTCCAGGGCAGATAGGGGTCCAGAACATCGCAGCGGTTCATGTACACAGTGCCAGCACTGATCTGCGAGCCCAGCTTCATGGCATGTTCGCGATCTGAAGTGAACACTGACGCAGTCAATCCGTACTTGCTGTCGTTGATTTTCTGGATCGCCTCGGCGTCCGATGAAACACGCTCCACGCCGACAATCGGGCCGAATGACTCTTCTGTCATGATGTCCATTGATCCATTGCAGCCAGCAAGCAAAGTAGGGGAGTAGAAGCGGCCCTTTCCATTGGCATCCGACACAATGCCACTCCCAGTCAGCTTTACAGCACCCTTCGCCACCGCATCTTTCACGTGAGCGTCGAGCATCTGTGGCGCATTAGGCAGTGCCATAGGGCCCATCGACGTCTTGGCATCCGTCGGGTCGCCTAGGTTGTAGGCCTTGAATAAACTCTTAGCTTTCTCCAAGAACTGGTCGTACTTGGATTCGTGCACGTAGATGCGCTCCACACCACAGCAGGACTGCCCAGCGTTGTAGCAAACACCATCAACAAGACCCTCTGCTGCTGCGTCCGCATCGGCGTCAGCAGTCACGTACCCAGCGTCCTATGAACACGGAACTCCTGGTTAGACTTTCAGATGCCATAAAGGCAAAATTCACAACTGCACTCACATTTCCACCGAGTTCTAAAGTGACATCAATCGAGCGCTGGGATACTGTTTGCTGGACCTGGCGACCACTACATCAGTCGTTAAAACGAAAACACATTAAATACGACAAACTGTCAAGGGTTGCAATGAGCAACGCATATTCGTACCCCGAACAGAGCCTGTGAAGGACACGAACGCAGTCTCCGGCCGCTGAATAATCTCAGCAGCCGTATCGTGCTCGACGAACGATGACTGCAGCACGTTTTTAGGAACCCCTGCCTGCTCAAAGGTTTTCTGGTAGTGTTCACCGCAAAGTGGAGTGCGAGGTGAGTGTTTCAACAGCACCGAGTTGCCTAACATGAATAAAGACACGAAAAGCAATATTAACTCGAGTACTCAATGAAAGCAAACAAACAGATCTTACCTGCCAAGACTGCCGGGATGATCGAGTTCACCGCCGTCATAAGAGGGTAATTCCACGGGGCCTGTCATCACCAAAGAAAAGACCAGGAAATTACCATCGACTAGTGAAATGTGCACACACATTCAAGCAAGCGTACAATGACATAGACAACGCCAACCGGATCGTGTGTGATCTGGCGAAAGAGTCCGTTCTCTTCTGGGAACGAATCCGTGCGCAGCGCCTCGTTCGATAGGTAAATGAGGGCCCTGGACACATCGAGCACAAAGTCTGTTAGCCGTAGAATCACAACTACCAACTCTCTCTCACTGCTTCGTACTTGGCACGGTCAATGGTGCCGTTGACTTCGTTGCGCGCTTGCTGCACAGGCTTCCCCATCATGCCTGAGATCTCGTGGGCGATGGCTTCGGCGTTGCTCGCGAGCGCGCCGATCCACTTGGTGCACAGGTCCTGACGCTCGCTCAGAGGCACATGCTGCCAGTCGATCTGAGCCTTCACAGCTGCATCCAGCTTGGCGTGCGCTTCGGCCTTCGAGTCGTAGGCGACCTCGCAGAACGTCTCCCCGTGTACGGATTGTCCACCTTGAGCCTGCTCACAAACAATCAGCACAATCAGCTCTGCTGTCGGCATTAACTGCATCCAACTCAACGTACGCAGATGCAGCGAAGCCACGTTGAGAAAAAGCTTTCCCTGCCTGGCGAGAGGCCGTTGCAAGCTGCTTGGAGGCGTGACGGAACATACTGATTGTCTACTGAGCTCCTGGCGGATGAAAGACAAGTGACGTAGGCGATCGGATCCTGTTCCCTACTGGTGCAACCCTATCTGCACATCACAAGGGACCGTGGAAGATGAGCCTTCTGCATCGACCGTCCACGAATAGTCAAGTCCGGCTGCTGGCACAAGTCAAGATGCACCGACAGATGCAGCTGTTGGGACGCGGCACGTGTCGGCTACGGTCTCTGCGGCTTCTGCACACGTCGGCGGCTGCTTCTGGAGCGGAAGACGGAGGGATCCGCTACCTGGTGATCGACGGCTATGTCAAGACCGGGAGAGAGACTCTGGAGGCTGGTGGCGCCACGACTGCCGGTCAGTTGTACGCCAACATGCTGGTTAAAGCCACGGAGCGCAGTGTCGGTCGTACAGCAGAGTACGACCTCATCTACCCAGCAGATCCAGACTTCGTTTCACCCGACATGACCAAGGTACGAGGCTGTTCTGCTAAAGAACATTGAGATGTAAGAGCGACTGACTGTATTGATGCTGCTTTGACTCAGTACCATGGTGTTGGATGGTCGGGGTCTTCACTAGCGGTTCACGAGCGTGACGACCCGTCGGTGGTGCAGATGATGCGTCTCGCTCGTCAAGGCTTCGCTCATGGAGTGCCACAGTTCGGTAGCTGCTTTGGACTGCAGTTGGCCGTGGCTACTGCTGGTGGTGTCGTGCAGAAGAACAAGAGGGGCAAAGAGTTGGGAGTGGCGCGGAAAATCCGCCTGAATGCTGCGGGTCGAGCGCACCCGATGTACGAAGGCAAGCCGTCTGTGTTTGATGCCTTCAGCAGTCACAAGGACGAGGTGCGGGTGATCCAACCAGGTGGGATACAGCTCGCAACGAATGCGTTCACGAATGTGCAGAGTGTGTGCCTTCGGTACCTGAAAGGAGAGTTCTGGGGACTGCAGTACCATCCGGAGTACGACCTGCACGAGATGGCGCGACTGATCTATTGCCGCCGCGAGATAAACACCCAATTGGGCTTTTTCAGTGATGTGGAGGCCTCGGATCAGTTTGTGGAGCTACTTGAGGAGCTGGCTACAGATCCGTCTCGCAAAGACCTTGCCTGGCAAATTGGCTATGATGAAGACGTGTTGGATGAGGACGTGCGGACGTGTGAGGTGAAGAACTTCGTCAAACATTTGGTGCTGCCGTACTACATGCAGTGCCAGCAGCAAAACGGGATCAAGAAAAGCCAAGACACTGCCTGCCGACCGCAGGAAGTAGCTAAAGTGGCTTAGGGACATTGATTTTGACACGTTAACGACAACTGTATGCATGTATGTGGCTATTGCCTTCATGGTCTCTCTACATGTGTAGCTTACTCTTTCTTTTTGTGAGTACGCGCTTTGCTTTTGCTTTTGCGTAGAATAAAAATGAGTGCCAGCACGATGAGCACGGCAGCACCACAAATGAAGCTGAACTGTTTGATGGCATGAATAAATTCTAGCTCCCGCATCATCTTGACGCCGTCCACGCTTCGCGAGAGGTTGTTGGCCACATTGATGAGCGCGATGAGCTCATTGCGGTGGAGTGTCGGAATCGTAGACACGTCTTCGGCAAGCAGAATTTTAATGGCCGTACCCAGTCCCATGGTCTGCAATTTACCCCACAGACGGCACTTCTCGCACGTGACGCAGTCCATGATGCGACTCACATTCTGAAACTTCTCGCGAAATTGAACCGCTAGCTGCTCCTTCTCCTGTTTCGCCTGCGATAGTTGGTCTAACGAGAGTCCATCAGCTTGGACTCGGAACAGCGCACTCTCATCAAAACCCGACAGCACAGATGAGCATTCGGCGTGTGCCGGGCAAGCAACTCCTGACGATTGGGCATCGTCCGAACCCTCCAGCAAAAGCTGACGAAGAATCTCTTTCACTCGTTGGTCATCCGCGACGTTGCCGGTGTTGTAATCATACGCGAGCAGTTCGTCTCTATACTTGCTAATTGCACGCATAACGAACAGGTACGCGAAGTAAAGGTTCTGCAATCGCTCACGGTGCTTGCCTACCCGGGCCACAAACAGCGAAGGGTTGACTCCCCAGTGTTCTCCAAATCGATACGTCAACGAGATGTGCGTGTTGATCGACGCCTGCAGTCCGCTAATAAGACGGTAATACACGCGTTCCTCAAGACACATACTATCCACAGCACTCTCGTCAGCTGGCGTAAAGCAATTCTCGTCGTAAATCGCACGCCAGATGCGTACAGCCTGCTCACCGCTGTACCCCGTGTACCTCTCCGGGTTCTCTAGCAAATTAATGTACGTCATCGTTTCTTCCTCTTCTCCCTGCGTCGCCCACACGTTGGCACTGGAGACTTCTTCCCACTCCTTGAAGGTCTCTCCAGCCTCTGCGTTCTTGCGGTCGACCTTGAGAGAGCGCTCTCTCCTGTCTGTTCAGCGCAAGGTTTTCCTTCTTCACTTGCTTTCGAGCGGGATTTGGCAGCCAGCTTGTCCAGTTGACTCCATGGCGCTGGGATCTCGTGCGACGGACACTCACAGACAGCGCAGTCGATGCTGGCGCACATGCCGTCGTCCTGCCAGTAGGGGCATTCCTTGCCCAGATCCACCTTGAAGTAACGGAAGAACGTGAGGCGCGATAGCTCGTGAAGTAGCGGGTGGAAGTGCTCGTTCACGGCCTTGTCCACCGTCTCGTAGTCGCACGCGGAGTCTCGTACGCTGCCTGTAAGCTCTGGCGTTTCGCACACTTGACACTGGAGGTAGTCGACCATGTCCTTCGGAAAAGTCCTGGAAATGTTGTCCGTAGGTGATGCCAGGACTTGAGGCCTTGCGAAGATGGAGATGAAACTTGCAGCTAGCACTCCCATGCGTAGAAACCTCCTTGAGGACGCTGGAGCAACCATGATGCACGCAGCAAAGGTGGTGTCGTTCGTGGCGGTTTGATGTTTTTGACGTCTGCCACGTAGTGTAACAGCGAGAGCATTAGCGCAACCTTCACGGGACCTTCCAACGACATTTCATTTTTCTGGAGGTCGATTGGTAGAAAAGACGCTACAGCTTCAACTTGGACAGCAAATCACAAGCCACCGATTGTTCGAGAAGTTGCAGGCAAGACGGTAGTCCTGCTGCAGGACTCTACCGTCTTGCCTACAACTTCTCCTGCTACATGCATTCTGATACATATCGACAGATCATTGGCAACATGCTACCTATGTTGGTACTATCACATTGAGACTGCACGCACCGTTGACAAGTGCTCGAATTAACCATGACATGTGCTTTTCAATTGATTCCGAGACCGACATTCCGTCAGCAGTGCTGACACGCATCATGTGAGTCACATGCTAGCACCATAACACCACCAGGTATTCACAATGTAGTTTGTTTCATAGAACTCTGATTTGGATTGCTCAGTCAGAACTATAATCGTCAGCGATAGCTCTAGATACCTGAACTAAAGCCTAAAGCTTTGCGCCGCGTTGCCCCGAGCACTGCTAGTACCGAGCAGTCACTGCACTGTCGCAGCGCCCGGCCGGCGAGCATTGGGACTATTCCAATGATGCTGCTTGCATGACGCGGTAGATGCACACGCTGGACCGCGCGCATCCACTTTGATGTACATTTGCGCCACCGACTACATTTGCGCAAACTCAAAATTAGTTTGGGCCATCTCGCTAGTCCGACCCAAAACAAGCCAGTCGGTGACGCAAAGTTTACAGAATTCTGAGCAAGTTCAAGATCAGCACGATCACTAGCCCAACTACCACGCACGCAGCAAGCAAGCTGTCCACGACCATGCTGACGCGCTTTTCCCATCGTCTCCGTCTCCACTCCGTCGCTTCACGGGCGCTCAGTTCGTCTGCGTCCGCGGCGTCCAGTTCCCCGCTGAGAGTGCTGGTCATTGACGGCTACTCGCCTGACGGCCGAGCAGATCTCGAAGCCGGCGGTGCCAGCACGGCCGGCAAGCTCTACGTCGATCTATTGGTCAAGTCTGCGCCTGCTGGCGTTGACGTCGAGTCGGAGGTGGTTTTCCCAGCGGACAACGATTTCCAGGCGCCAGAACTGTCCAAGGTGAGGGTTGATTCCGCTGCAGTAGCAACTGACACGGCTCTCAGATCAGGACTGGCACTGACGTACTATTGTTGTGGATTTCTGATAGTACCATGCAGTGGCGTGGACTGGTTGCTCGCTGACCATCCACGACTCCTCGGACGTGCGTGTCACGAAGCAAATTGACTTTGCCAAGAAGGTCTTTGAGGAAGGTGAGGAGAGCGACTATGCGATTGTGCATTTCCAAACTGGAAGCGGCCAATGCTCACGGTGCTGTGTTGCTTTTGTTTATTAGGCATCCCGCAGTATGGAAGCTGCTGGGCGGCGCAGATTGCGGTGGCTGCTGCAGGTGGCTACTGTGGACCGAACCCACGGGGTCGTGAAATGGGCATCGCTCGCAAGATCGGACTGTCTCCTGAGGGTCGTGCGCACCCGATGTTTGAAGGCAAACCAACTGTCTTTGATGCTTTCACGAGCCACAACGACGAGGTGACGCACATGCCACCCGGAGGACTAGCACTGTGCGGGAACGATTTCACGGCGGTGCAGGCTGTGGCTGTTCGCCACAAGAAAGGTGATTTCTGGGCCGTGCAGTATCACCCTGAGTACGATCTCCATGAGCTCGCACGCCTCACTTATTGTCGTCGAGAGAAGCTTGTTGGGCTTGGTTTCTTCGCAGACATGAAGAGTGCCGACGAGTATGTGGACGACCTTGAAAATTTGCACATCGACCCGTCGCGTTACGATATCGCGTGGCGTCTTGGACTCGACACTGATGTCATGGACGAGAACATCCGTCACTGCGAGACACGCAACTTCATCAAGTACCTTGCGCTTCCCTACAAGGCTGTTGTCGAAGGCAACTACGCTGACGAGCTAACGGGTCAGAGTATGTAATGCTGGACCCCGAGACGGACAAGTAACGGCAGCCAACGCCTAGACTCGAAGATATTAGATCGGGACGGCTAAGGTAGATCAGTGGATAAGTCTACACAAGTCTTCAAGGTGCAAAGTGTTGAATGCTTGGGGACTTAACAACATGCAAATGCAGAAAATGCGAAGACCTAGCCTCATCATCTACAGCATACTCTTACTTGCCACCTTTCTTCTTGTTGGCAGCCTTCTGCATCTTGACGGCCTGCACGTTCACCTTGACTTCACGCGTGAACGGCAGGTAGGTGACGCCGCCCATGAAGGGGACAAGCACCTCCGGCACCTTAACACCGTTCTCGTCCTGGTAGTTCTCTAGGATGCAGCACACCGTACGTGTGGACGCGCACAGCGTCGAGTTCAGCATGTGCACGTACTTCTTCTCGCGCTGGTTCTCCTTCTTCACACCACAACGGATCTCCATAGCGCGGGCCTGGTAGTCAGTGCAGTTAGAGGCAGACACTAGCTCACGGTACTCCTTGTAAGCGGGGAACCAAGCCTCCAAGTCATACTTCTTCACAGCAGCGTTGTTGAGCTCGCCGGACACGATGTTAACCACGCGGTACGGCAGGTTCAACGACTGATAGAACTCCTCGGCATGACGCAGCATCTCCTGGTGCATAGCGTCCGAGCTCTCCGGATCCGTAATGCAGAACTGCTCCATCTTGTCGAACTGGTGGACACGGAAGATACCCCAGGTGTCCTTACCGTGGGAGCCGGCCTCCTTACGGAAACAGGTGGAGAAACCACCGTAACGCAGAGGCAGCGAGCTCTCCGTGATCCACTCACCTCTGTGGTATCCGCAGATAGGCTGCTCGGACGTGGCGATGAGGTACTTCTCGTCCTCACCAATGACCTTGTACAGCTGTTCGTCAAAGTCGTCGAGCTGCGCGACAGCAGCCATTCCTTCCTTGTTCATGAAGAAAGGAGGCTTGAGCATTTTGTACTGCGCCTTCATGAGAAACGTGGTTGCGTACGACATCAACGCCTGCTCCAAAAGGAAGCCGTAGCCCGTGAGGAAGTAAGCGCGGTGGCCAGCCACCGACACACCGCGCTCAGGCTCGTAGCCATCAATGCGGTGCAGCACTTCGTGGTGGAAGTGCAGACCGTCCTTCTCAATGGGAGAGCCCCATTTCTTCACCACCACATTGTCGTCCTCGTTGTTAGACACGGGCACAGCGTCGTCCACAGTGTTGCCGATCTTGGGCAGCTCCTTGTCCACGAGCTCCTTGAGAGCGTCCGCCTCCTTCTTCTTGTCCGGCAGCTGAGCCGCCAGCGCCTTGCGCTCGTCGCTGATGGCCTTGAAGTCCTGCTTGGCCTTGCTCAGCTCCTTGATCTGCTGCTGCAGAGCGTTCATCTTCATGCTGATGGTCTCCACCTCGCCCTGCTTCTGACGCCACTGCTCGTCCAGCGCGATCACCTTGTCCACGATATCCACATCCAGGAAGCGCTTCTTCTGCTCGGCACGGACGGCGTCCGGGTCTCCGCCACGTTCGGGGCGCAGGCGGTTGATATCAATCGGCATCTTGAGCTGCTTGGGGGTGCTGGCGCTTTTCCACGTATGAGGGAGCGGGAACCATCAGGTTACCACGCCACCGATTGCGTTTAAAGGATACGCTCGAGCCACCGGAAAGGATCGTTCGGGACACAGAGTGTAACCAATCAAAGTTTTTCGAGAAGATTTATAACAATGTGATTGGACGAAAATTACTTGGTAGGGATTTGGGTTGGAAAAACGTTAGCAGAAGATACTTGTGGTAAGCATTTGCTAATCGACGATTAGAGCAGGGTGCCGCGTTGGTGACGCTCTTGGGTTGCTGTGAACCGGTCCACCACCGTATTCGCATTGGTTGCGCCCTTCGTGAGCGCTGCCAAGTAAGACACCAGCAGCGCGTCATTATACTCCTGTGTGAATGCAGCGTCGAAGCTCTCGGACTTCATGGCTGGCAACTGGTTGCAGATACTGAAATGTGACGGAGCAGATTGTGGTCCAGCGGCGCTTCGCCATTCTTCATGGCCTGCAGGAAACGAAGCAGGACATCCACTTGTCGATCCAGCATTTTGACGGCGTCTCGGACGTTACCCAGGTACGGGTGCACTGTCAAAGACCAAAACGAACACGTAAAGTGAGAACAGCAAGCAACGGCATAGTAGAAACAGAGCTGGTCACCACGTACACGAAGATTTGCTCGTATCGCCCATTGGTGCAATCTTGGAGATGTGATCGATAGCAATTTCTTCAGTCTCCGACGTTTCAATTTTGAAAGGAGCCTTGACGAAAATCATCTTGGGCGCGCCGTTCAGCATGTGCAGCTCCGACTCAAACAGCGAGATCGGCAACTTCTTCTTCGTGCTCGGTCCCTTCGACTCTGGGTCTAGTATCATCAGCAATGGACTTTCATTAAACTCCATAACCTACACACAACAATCGTGTCAGCCACAACAAAATCATCTACCCCAACAACCGATAGCAACAACTCTCACCACTCGGTGGACAGCTAAATCACTGGGAAGAGCCTTCTTCCCCACAGTATACCACCCCAACAGCTCGAAGCCTGGGAAAACCTGCGAGACTGCGTGCAAAAAAGGCATGTTAGCTGCTGTCCCTCGTGAAGTTATTAACTTGCTGAACGTACACTGTTGGATCCGCGACGTGAGGAACTCCTTGTCGATCTGGATCTCGCCATTGTTGACCTCGTACTTCATCTCGAACGAGTCGTAGACGGCCACGTCCAGGCCGTTCTGGATGCCGAAGAGCGCGCCGATGACCTGCGGCGCCTCCGTCTGCGCGATCTGCGAGTTGCATTTCTGCCGCGTCTGGTGGTCGGCGATGTTGACGATCACCAGCGGGTGGATCTGGATCTGCCTCTCGCCTCCGCCGGCGCCGTTCTCCTCGCGGTGCACCAGCATATCCTCGTCCTTCTCCTCGGCGTTGGTCATGACGGTGTCTTCCATCTCGGCTACTTTTTGATGTGGCTCGATCCTTCTGTCGAGACAAATTGTGTATTGTACACGGATTGGTCTGAGGGACTAGTTTTTAGTCGTATCTAAATCCACTTCAACTTGGTCATTGGCAACAACTTGTTGCCTTGTTGTCCTCTGACTGCCAGAAATACTAATGAACGCCGCTCCCAATATTGCCCTGGACGACAAGCAACGGAGATTTCAGTCGCTGGACAGAAGAGCTTCCACGAATGACTTCGGGTCCGTAACGGAAAGTCTGAATGGGACAATGGCCATTTTGCTCCTGGCAGCAATTACATACACGACAATACGCTTTGCATTGGTGCCTACTGCGTGCCTTTCACCTGTAGCAGGCAACACATTAACGCTTAGGACTGGTTGCATAGTGGTATGAGCACTTCAACTTCCATACCCCTCCGCGTGCAAAGCGGCGCAGACCAAGCGATCGTAAGCGTGGCGCTGAACAACATATCCTTTCCCACCAGTTTCCCCATCGCATCGCCAGCGTCGATTGCAAGGTCGCGTTCAAGGATCAACGGACAAAACAAAGGGACAAAAGCCCTCACTCGTACTTCCGCTTGCAGCGCTTTTCAGCCATATCGCCAACACACCACCTGGCTCGCACGAACTGCGGAAAGAAGCGGCCGAAGCTGCCATGTAGCAACACAACCTCATGCAGTACCAACCAGAAAACTAGCAGCTAGCACCGCCATGTACAAATATCCTGTCGTTGCATGTCGTGCTTGAAAAGGCCTCGACGTGGTGCTGTCGAGGGACAAAACGTTTGGATTGGCTGAAATGACTGTCTACAACCTCTTTGCATTGGCTAAAATGGAATCGTTGAAGCTGATTGGCCAATAGCCGTGCATAGCCAGTGCGCACTGTCTTTCTGCGCTGACTTTTTCGGTCTATTTCCTGCTCGTAGGTGGCGTTACGCTCGGGCGATAATTGAACACACCGCCTGAAGGACTCTGTGCGTGCTGAACCAAATCTTCCCCTTTTGGCGTGTGGCTCCTAGAGTCTCGCCCTCCCCACAAGCAGCGCAAGTGAAGAGAGAGAGAGCCCCCGCAGGCGGCAGCATGAGCGATCAAGTCTCGGACGACTTGCTCTGGTCCTTAGACGTAAGATGCTATTTTTGCCTTTATATTTATTTACTAACATTTATTGCAATCATATTTCTTATACGATCAGAATTTAATTAAAAAGATGCAGGTGCAGACGTGGAGAACGATGCAGACCTCGTGCGTGCAAGTATCTATACCCAAGACAACCTTTTAGGCTCCATGATCGGCAGCGACCTGGTTTTCGGCCGACGGGAGTCTGCGCGCGTCCAAATGGAGAGGAACGGCAATGTCCGAGGCTTTGGGAGACCCACAGTCTCTATGGGCTACG
Source organism: Phytophthora boehmeriae (assembly GCA_011947355.1). NCBI lineage: Eukaryota > Oomycota > Peronosporomycetes > Peronosporales > Peronosporaceae > Phytophthora > Phytophthora boehmeriae. The sequence continues at coordinate 621,063 of JAAVTJ010000008.1, forward strand.
GCATTGATGAAGAGATGGACGATGAAGAGGCGCTGGACAGATTGACGCAGCACATGCCAGGGAACATGATTCCTTCAATGCCAGGAAGTAGCAACAGCTACAACAGACAATCATCCAGCCAACGCAGTGAAGACACAGACAGATCCTTCTCCTTTGCATCCGAGGAAGAGGAGGAGGAGGGACACAGTGTGGATGGGATGCTACCGTCCCCGACCCGGAAAATGTCAACGAGACGGCTAAGTGAAGGTGATACCTACGAGCAACGCATCGAAGCGTCGCTGGCAGGATATATCACTAAGTCACTAAATGTTGAGTCGCGGGAGCATGCTGAAGAGCAGATGGACAGAACATTTACTATGAGTGATCTCGCGCACTTTAACCCGCAATTCGGTCGCGAGTTGTATTTGGAGCGACTAGGACAAACGATGCAGGATCGTGAGGGCGGAGGGAAAACTCTGGCGTCCTATAGAAAATCTACGATGCAGCAGACGTCCACACCCGAAGGTATTATCCGACAGGGATGGCTAGCGAAGCGCGGCGTGGTTGTGCCGAGCTACAGGAAACGGTGGTTCACGCTACGCCGAATGCCGCAAGGTCCTATGCTGACTTACGCTAAGGACAATAACGAGTCAACGCCGTCTAAAATGATCGATTTGAGCTCGACCTCGCGATGCGTGATTGTCACGGGCAAGAGCGCGAAAGAACATGAGTTTAAGGTGATGACGTCTGCAGACTCGTCACGACGAGAGTACTGCATGGTGGCGGCATCCAGCTATGAGATGACGCAGTGGGTGTGCGCCATCCAAGCGGCTATCAGTGCAGGAAACCGCTCGACGTTTGACGGCGCGACTGACTTTCAGCAGCTATGGCATGAAGCCGGCATCCAGGGTTTCTTAGTGCGGTACGGCGTTCGGAAATGCAGTTCACGTAATCGACTACAGACTCGTGTGCTGGAGCTGAATTTTGCCGAACAGACTCTTATAAATTCTCGCCGTGGTGAAACCCTCACGACATTTCACTTTACGGACATTCGCGGTATATCTAAAAGCAGCTCGCGTTCCAGTGGCGAGGAACACGGCATCAGTATAGACTTCCATGGACCTCACAGGTCCTGGCCTATTTTCCTTGACACGATAGAAGCACGAGACGACTTGTTCACGATTTTGCAGCGGATTGTTGACAACGTGGTAACTGGTGATGATCTCGAGAGGCGCTCCTCGCGCCTGACTCTCAAGTCTGGTCATCTTGACACGAAAAACGCAGGGCCTCACGCTACGTTAAGAGGTCGCTTGTTCGTCTGTCTCCACGAAAACTGCATCGTATTTTACCCAGAGGATGGTGATACTACTACACGGCCGTGGTATGTCACTGCTCTCAAGGGCCTTCGCGTTTCAATGAGAGAAGAAAAACGCCTACTAGTTATTGGAAGACTGTCGTTGGTGTGCCCGTCTGTTGCGGCATGCCGCGCTTGGTATGACGCCATCTTAGCTGCTACGTGCCTGCCTTCGGAAATTATTGAAATTGAGCTTAAGGAGCGAGCAAAGATCCGCAGAGTTTTTCAGGCAACTGTATCTCGGCTGCAAAAATTACTGAAGGCAAAGGTGACACCGGAGCCCAATGGTCCGCCGAAAGATCAGAAAACGGTGAATTTGATGATCAGCACGCTGTGGAAGCACGTGTTTCCTGAAGAACCCTACACGTCAAATGCCGACCCCCGGTGGTTGGAGATTGGCTTTCAAAGAGGAGGTCCGGCATCGGATCTGCGATCAAGCGGCTTACTTGGAATCTACTGTTTAATTTTCTTTGCCAGCTATCCGTCAAGCGAATTCAAGCGAATTTCAACGCGTACACGACATGGTGTGAGCGAAGGCAATATGAAGAATTATCCACTTGCGATCGCTTGCATCAACGTAGTGGGCGTTTTGACGGAGTTACTTGGGTTTGGTGACGCTGGCACTCACTCTGAAGGGTGCTCGCTAAACGCTATGAAGACTTTCAGCCTCTTAATTGCACAGAGTGTTGGTAAGTCGCGGTCATCAAAGGTAACGAAAGCGTATTCAACATCGCGGCCACTGAGTGAATACAAGACCTGGGAGGACATTGTCGACGAGCCGGCAAATCATGTGTTTGAGACCATTTTCTGTCTGCTGTTCCCCATATTGGATTCGCTTTTCGTAGAAATGGGAGCGGTACGTTTCACAACTACATGCGGGCTGAGGAATGAAGGTGTGCTTGTGATTTTAACGATCCTGTTATGTGTGTTGGTGCTTACAGGGCTACATGGAATTTGGGCAGGTTGTCATCGCCTTCCGGCGCCGCGTCAAGGTAATCTTCGATACGCAGCCCAAGTCACTAAATGACCTTCGAAGATTGGCGCAGGAACCCTGCACAGACACGCTTGCCGTGCCAACAGTTCTTGCCAAGCAGCATACAGTAAGTAAATTGGGCAAGATTGGCATGGGCAAGAAAGCAATGAAAGTGGACGGCATGGCGTAACGACGAGAGTAGTCGAGTCGCCCCCACATAGAGATTTTGAGTTTGTTTGGCTTCGGATAGAAATGCAATGCAGTTTACGACTATGAGGTTGGCGAATATTATACATTGTGAATCGAGTCATGGCTCCCCACACAAAACATTTTGAGTTACTTTGCACAACGTAGTAGTACCGTGCTGCTAGCACTTCAGTGTAGTTATTGTATAGTCGTTGCTTAACCTCCGGTGCCGCCTGCACCGCTTGCCTGAGGTTGTTGCGTTGGCAATGGGGTCCGGTGTAAATGCAAATGGCGGTGACTTCTTCCACCACGACCGCTAGTTCCACCACGCCCGCCACGGTGGTGGTGATGAGGAGGCGGTTGACCGTGATGACCACCGCTATTATGTCCTGTGGCGTTGCGGGCTAGAAATCGTTCCCAGGCTAGCTTCATCTCACGGAGAAGCAACACAGACTGCTCTTTTGCCCGTTCCAGCGCCTACATAGACATTCACACATATGTTTACATTAATCAAACGCCTAGCAAGATGAGGCATCACAAAAACTAGAAAGCGTGGCGTACTGCCTCGGACGTGCTGGTGATCTGGATGTAGGCTTCTGGAAGAGCACGGAAAGTCTCCTTGTTGTCGCGTCGACCCCTGAACTTGGACAACGTTTGTGGCCATGGGCCAAAGTAACGAAGTTGGGCGCATGCCACAGCCTCAATCTTCTTTAGGTGAATACCCCGCTCACCAAGCAGTTTCCCAGGGAAGTTAAACTTGCGCGATATGAGTGCATCGGCATCCACGATGTCATACACGTTAACGCGCGCGAACACGTGACCTGATGAAACAGGCCCTTCCCCGCTGCTGCTGTTCAACACTGCGTGCTTGAAGCTATTGCTCCCTCCGCTGATAGTACTATCAGTGTCACCGTCGCCACCAGCTTCCTGCTCTAAAACAGAAAGGCCGAGCTTCTTCATCTGGCGCCCTCTGTCTTCCAAGGCCTTGCCTTCATCTTCCTTTCCTTGCAGCCGCATACATTTGCCAATTTGTTCTAGCTCACGATTAGCACAGAAGCGTACACAATTAGCCGATTCCTACATACATAATACGGTCTACATATCGTACCGATGCAAAAGCCAACGTCACGGGTGTCTGGAAAGAGTTCCTGGCGAATATCTTGAGCCTTCTTATAGGCAGCGATGGCCTCATCGTATCGTTGCTACAAAACGGTTGAATAAGTGATATTAGTTTTGTAGAACTCAACAGCAGTCCTTAACTGCGCAAAATCTTCGTACCTGATCTCGGTACACTCGCGCGAGGTTGATGAAAATACGTGCAGCACGTGGGCTGATGTCGTTGAAATAGCGATCTGTGATCTGCAATGCCTCCTTAATGTTCGCCTCTGCACCACGCCAATCTTTCTGTAGTGTATAAGACGCAAGTGAAAACAATGTAAGGAATACGCAAAAACGATCAATAGGAAATAAGGTAATCAAGACACACCGTGAGTCGCTTGAAATTGCCCATATTATTGAGTGTTGCGGCGGTCTCAAAGCTCGCGTTCCCAAGCCGGCTTCGACGAATTCGCAAGGCACGATCGTAGAGACGACCGATTTCCGCTCGCTGCTCTGTCAATTCCGCCTCACTGCCAAGCACAACAATACGTTAGGCACAAGTCCCATCGCCCGAACGTACATTGCAAAAGGCTCGTACCTCTGCCCTTGTGCTTCAAGCTGGTTAGACAAATAAAGAGCGAGGTTGTTTAACGACTGTGCGACTTGCGGGTGGTTCTCGCCAAGTGTTACTTCGCGAATCTTCAGTGACTGGCGATACATCCCGACAATATCTGGGCGATTTTCTTCCTCTGTGCTTGCATTGACGTCCACACCGTTTTCTTGGCTAGCGCCGGCCAGACTTTCACTGCTTGTACTTGACCTACTTGGACTGGGACTAGAGCTGGATCGGGCCCCTCGGTGGGCACTACCACCTCGTCTCCCCTGTTCCACCTCTTCCTCCCCTCATATGCCGCTCCCTAGATTCACGGTTGTTTTCACGGAGAGCTGCCGACGGTGTCCGTCGTTTTCCTGCGGTCGGATAGTTCTTATAAAAATTGGCTAAATTGTTCAGGCTCGTGGCATACTCCGGGTGGTTTTTGCTTAACACGCGCTTGCGCATCTCCAGAGCTCCTTTCAGCAAGCGCTCAGCATGCTGTAGCAACCAAACATTGTGCGCCAAGTGGCCCCAGCGTGTGCTAAGGCAAATACCAAACTGGTTCAGAACCTCTGCAACCTGCGGATGCTCAGACCAGCCCAGCACTTCGCGCTGCAGCCGTATTGACTCTAGATAATGGTACTCTGCTGCCACCCAATCCGTAACGTCACAGCATGCGTAGCCTAAGTCCGTTAGCAACAAAGCCTCCAGTGCGATGAGCTCTCTGATACCCACGCAGGTACATCGATCATGGACCGCAGCAGCAGCCGCGGAGGTTGTGGATCCTCAAACGACGGTAGTTTGTCTAGTATCGATAGTTCACGGTCGAACTTAGCTTCTTCCACATCCCACAACAGCGCAGCAGGATCATTTTCACGGTTGCCACACGTACAGTGCAGTGACCGTGCCTCTCGTGATAGCTGCAAGCACGACGAGACCACTTGAATGCGCCGTCGAGGTTCCACACGCGCACGAAAAATGAATCGACAACGTACTACCAAATTACTGTAGAGAAGTGCGTCCACGATGAAGGAGTTAGTGAGAGCAGCAGTTCCTGCAGACCGCTGGCTGCTGCCATTTCCAGTGCTGCCAGCGGTTGAGCCCGCAGTGAAGCTACTGCTGTGACGCTCAATGTTGGGCGTTGGCACTGTCCCAACATCCACGGGTAATGAGGGTTCACTCTGCGATCTCATTGTACTGCCGTTCCTGGTTGGCATCTCGCCGAGCTCATCGCTTACTCGATCTTGCTGAGCGCGACGATTAGTATCACGCATTTGCTCAATGCTCTGCAGTGTCAGTTCGTGTGCCAGTCGCATCGCTGACTCTATATTGGCACGCTCTTTGTCAAAGAGAGCTAATGTCCCATCAAAGCGGTAAGCATGTGAAGCTTTCGCTACAATCATGCAGTAATATCGCACAAACCGTCGTTTCCAAGTAAGAAGCAATTCTTTGCCCAACGGAATGCTTGTGGGCGGAGCACCCATTGAAGCTGCCACGAACGACGAAGGTGTTGAACTAGAAGCCGGACCAGGTGCTGGGTCAGTGAAGCACTCACCGCCCATATAACCAGCTTCTTCTTCAGCAAAAAGCTGCACAAGATTATGCATCCGGTAGCGATTCGTTTTGGAGTCAAACTCGACTAGCGACCACTGGTGAAGATGTTCAAGTGCAATACTTGCTGACGGCACAATCACCTCACGGGCTTTCACTTCTTCGCTGCTTTCGAGATCTAGCAGATCATAGGTGTCGTTTGTCATCGCACCATCGTTGTCGAATCCGAAACCATCCATGTTCGAGAGTTGGGACCCCAGGCTTCGCACAGACGACGAATCATCGTCACGATTACGACTGCGTTGACTCTTTGCATACGCATCGGCAGGAAAAATGACGAAGCTGAACCACTCGAGGTAGTGGCACCTGCCGAGCCACTCAGAGAGGATGAGAGCGATGGGTAACTTCCAGCTCCTGCAAGTTTACCAGGGGCCCGCTCTGATGAAGCACAAGAGAGAACAGCATCAGCTGCTTCGACTTCAAAGCCACCCCGAAAGAATCCAAACGCCATAAAGGCCAGACGCAAAGGCTCGTCCAAATGGCAAAATGACGAGCGAATGCAGCGGTCCACGCACTCCTTGTGACCTACTTGGTTTAGCTCTCTGATAGTTTCAAATCGGTGCTCATCGCGCTGTCGGAATTACAAAACACCAGAATTTGGGGAGTGAGCACTTCATCTACATAAGAAGTAGCTGGGACGCCACACGGATAAGCTCTTTACCTCCAGATACTCGATCATCCGCTCAGGAGTAACAGTCATCCTTGCGTTGGCAAGTGCACGACCTACAACGCGAATAGCAAGCGGAAGACAACCACAAATCTTTGCTAACCGCTCAGCCAACTTAACAGAACAGCCCGGCGCCACAAGACTTAGTAGCTCAGTCTGCACACGAAGCAAGACAAAACTTTTAGGTCACTGAGCTTCACCATACATTTCAAACAGTACCTTACCGCTGTGTGCAATGGCAGCTCAGATATTGAAAGCGAGTAAGGCGTGATGCTGGGAATATGCATGTTGCGGCGAGATGCAAGCAAAAGACGCAAGTGAGGAGCCACCGAGATAAGTTGGTGCAATAGTTCCTCGCCCTTGTTCTCATCTTCGTCCAACAGCTCCTCGACCTTGTCTAGCACCAGCAGACAGTTTTTATTCCTGCAACGCACCAAGCAAGGACATGCATTAGCTAAGACCATCTTCAACTCAGAATTTGGGCGTACTCAGCGCAAAACTCACCCTAATTCCGCAAACACTTCTTCATCTGTATCCGCCGCAGGCATACCGATACTCTGTGCAATTGCATACCGCACAGTAGAGAGTTTCTGACCTTCTAGGTCCACGTAGAAGACTCCATCAGGGAACATACGACGACTGTGAACGAAATGCGCGACAGAAATCACAAGAGAGCTCTTTCCGATGCCAGGGGCACCCAAACATGCTGTCACGGCATTATCGTGCAATGACTTGACCATCAAGTACGTTTCTGTGTTTCGACCGATGAATTGTCCATGCATGGATGGAATATTGGATGGATAACGAGGCGTGTAATCGCGTAACGTGCCATTTGGAATCTCTCCAAAAAGAACCACGTCGTGATCAGCTGAGCCAAGCAGCAGGAACTTGCTGGACTCGTCGTGCGGGAACGCCAAAGCGTGACCCTTGCAGCAACACTGTGTCGCACTATGCTGCGAGTGCCTCGACCCATCTCGCATCCACGTGCATGTCGGTTCGTGTAAATGTCTACAAACAATTCGCAAAGAGATAACAAAATTTTAGTCGTATCAAACTGAAAACCACAGCAAGTCAGTAAAAAAGCGTACGCGCAGCAACAAGCAGCACGCTTCTGCGTGGGAAGCGCACGTACAGCTCCTTTTGCAATCTCAAAAGCTGTCGAGACAGTATGTCCGTGAAACAGTGACAAATAAAAATGCTTCGCAAACATCGTTGCCGATGCGTCCACTACAAGCGAATCCGAATGCACCGCAACGACATGCGGAATACCAGCATTCAAGAACACTGATGCGACCTTCTGACTGTGGCAAGCATTGACAAACACCAATTGCACATTCCCATCCAGCGGTTGAGGAGCTACATTCACCGTCGAAGCGTCTTCCACAGGAGCAGCCCCCGGCACCTGTCTCTCCGTCTTCACATGTCCTGAAAACATCAATTGCCGCAATGCATCGGGAGTAATAAGGTGTGTACATCCTGCTCCATCTTCAAAGCACAAAGCTGCTCTCTGTCCCAGCCCGTGGCCTGAAAAGTGCAGCACCGTGCACTTCCACGCCGTCATGAGGCTCCTCAGGATGTCAGCAGTGGCGATATCGAAGCGCATGTGGATAGCCTTGTGTTGCACGTCTGTGAGCAGTGAGTTGCTGATTTCTCGGCGCTCTGCCTCCAGATCCAGCTTCTCCATGGGGTAAATTCGAGTCTGCTGTCCTTGATCACGAGGGGAGCGGCATGGAGCACCACGAGGTCCAGAACGTTCTCGTCTCTTGGCCAGTTCTGCTGTGTCGATGGCTGAGTCCGAGGCTGCTGGACAGCGGCGCTTGGGGCTGCGGCAGACTGCGGGGATGCCGAAATTAATGCTTCGATGGCTTGTGAGATCCGCACGCGGTCTCCGAACGCTGCGATGCCCAATTCGTCGCGCAGAGCGTCGCGCGTGAGCTCCGGGAGGATGTCGCCGGTGATCTCGTTGCTCTGGAAGAGCTCCGTGTACTTGAGAAGCCTAGCGAGCCCAGCCAGAGCCCCACGTCCTCGCGAGACCAAGCGCTCCAGTGCGCCATCTTGGCATTGGCTTCCGATTTCAAGTCACTCACTTCGTTTTGTTGGATACTTATACAAAACACAGTTATTTTCGGTTTATACCTGACTATTGTACGAAAAGGATATCTAGCGTAACTTCGTTCATTGGCTTGGATTGGTTGATGGCGACGAGCTCCGGAGGCAAGAAGCGGCCGCGCGCCGACCTGCTATCGTCGCTAGACGCGGCTTTTGCGCCTGCCACGCAGCCTGCTGCTAACAAATATACTGCGCAAGCTGCTGCCCAAGCGGCACCGAGAGGAAACAAGCAGCAGGCTTACCAGCACTCGAAACGTAAGCGGAAAGGGGGCAAAAACGGCAAGCAACAGGAAAAAGCAATAGTGAGGGCGGAAAAACTGGAAACAACAGCACCAAGGAGGCTGAGACCAAAAGGGAGGTGACTGTGGACCCTCTATATGAGAAAATGGGCGCGGACTTGCTGTCTGTAGGGCTCAAAAACTGCTCATTGGTACGAGAATGGATGAATTCTTTTTTGCTATTGTTTTAGACACTTATCACTTTCTTTTATGTTACTTGCTACGCAGCATTCACAAGCTAAAAGTCTGGCGAATCCTCGGACGCTGTACCAGACGCTGAATAACTATTTGGAAGAAGTTACGAAGGGCACAAAAGCTGCTAATTCCGCGGTCGACGGTCTGAAAAACAAGGTTTTAACGCTGGACAACCCCGTCAAAGCGACGCTTGCTATTGCTGCAGAGAAGGCTATTGCCACTGCTAGTCGTGCCCAGACTGCAAAGTTACTCAGTGGTCGACGACGTCGCGAGTTAGGGCTGCATCTGCTTAGTGGAGAAATGAAGTACAGCGATGCCGAGCAACTCAATGAAATCTGGACGCTACGCTGGTCAGGTTGCTGGGGGCGAAATCAAAGTGGTTGAGTCGGCGGATAAAGAGGCACAGCGGACACGTAATGCAAGGCTGCAGGCCAAGCTCAAGTACATGGATCTCTCTGGATGTTCTATTGAAGGTAAGGTGGTAGGTTAGGTTGTAGCTGACTCCCAGCTGTTGTGATTGTACATGCTAACGAGCTTGGTTGCAACGCTGTGCCTTTGTAGTGGTGCAGTCTCAGAATCCGTGCAACGTGGGGCTGCGCGGTATTATCGTCGCAGAAACTCAGCGAACCGTTCAGATCTGCTGTCCTCCATCTTCAAGCAATAGCAGCAGTGAAGGTTCTATCTGCAGTACGTCTTAAAAGCTTGCCTGCTGGTTTTGCTTGGTGTTAACTTTTCTTTGCTTATTGCACAGCCCTGGTGAAGTCCAACTCGTGCTTCAGGGCCTACTTGAATCCTACTCGAAGTCTGTTGCTGGAAGGTGGCTGGCTCGCAGCTCGAGCTCAATAGACAGCACTCTCGGTCTAGTATTGCACGTAACGACAGCAATGGAACAACTTTGACGAGAAAGTGCATAGATGATAATCGAATTTTAAAAGGTATTATTACGATAATATTGTTTAAAATTCGCAAGTACGTTGCGCAACGTCACACATTTTATCCCGCACAATCGATCGTGCTGATGGCGGGCGGCGGAGTCGTTCGGCTGCTGCTGCTGGGCGTGTTGTTCCACGCTCTGTGCATCTTCAGCATCTTCGACATCTACTTCCAGTCGCCCGTCGAGTCCTCCATCCCCAGCGCCAACTACACGTCGTCTCCTCCTGCCAGGCGCGTCATCGTCTTCACAGTGGACGGATGTCGCGTCGACAAGCTCTACAAGGCCACCGCAGGCTACACAGACCGCTTCAACCGCGATCCGGACTCTGCAACTACTGCGAAAGACCTCCCCAGTGGCCGAGCGCCGTTCCTGGGCGACGTCATGCGTCGACGTGGCAGTTGGGGCGTCTCCACAACCATGTACCGACTGAAAGCCGTCCGTGTCACGTGGCGTTGACTGCAGGAATGTATGAAGACCCCACGCTGTGACCAAGAACTGGAAGCAGCATCCGGTGCCTTTGACTCGGTGTTTAATCAGAGCAATAATGCCTTCATTTTTGGCAATAGAGATGTGGCTCCGATGCTGGCGAGGCATGCACCTCACGCTCAAGAAGAACATTATTCTGCAAGAGAAGAAAACGAGATGGCGAGAGAAGACCCGTCGCTGTTGGATGTCTGGAGTTTCCGGAAGATGAAGGCGTTGTTTGCCCAAGGAACGGAGAAGAGAGACGCGGAGCTGCATGCGCAGCTGAATCAAGACAAGTTGGTGATCTATTGTCATTTCTTGGGGACAGACTTGAGCGGGCCGAAGTATGGAGCACATTCGAGAGAGTACTTGGAGAATATTGCAGTGGTGGATGAACTGGTGGAGAAGACGGAGAAGATGGTGGAGACTTACTTTGGGCATGATGGACGGACAGCGTATGTGCTGAACTCGGATCACGGCATGGATGCTCGTGGTAATCATGGTGATGATGACCCGGCTAAAAGCCGGACGGCAATCGTTGCCTGGGGTGCTGGGATCCAGGGGGCAATCGCGGTAAACGTCACTGATGGGAAGAGATTTGATATTGACCTGCCGACCCAGTCAAGAGCAGAGGTTCAAAAGCGATTGGAAGCTCAGGAACGCGAGGAGCAAGTCGCAGAGCGTGAATGGGCTACACTAATTCGTTTTGAACGCAAAGATGTCATGCAGACTGACGTGGCACCGCTTATAAGTGCATTAGCCGGACTTCCGTATCCTCGCAACTCGGTGGGTGTTCTGCCGTTTACTTACTTGACTAAGAACAAGTATCGTGCGAATGCTGTGCGCGCAAATGCACAACAATTATATCAGCATGCTATGCGAAAGGAAGAAATTAAGCGCGCGCACCGAGGGTGGTTGTTTGTGCCATATACTCCTCTTCGCAGCCGTGCACTTGAACTTGCAGGCAAGATCGATGATGCCTTAAGAGACATTAGCGATAATGGCAACGAGCCTCGACATGATGAGGCGCATCGACTTGTGGAGACATTGAGCCAAGAGATGATTAACATTTGCCGAATTGCCATCGTATATTACCAGAAGTACGACTGGATGTTTCTGTTCGTCTCCATTATTCTGGGCTACATCGGCTTGGCCCTTGTCATGGTTGTGGCATACATCAACCCGGTGAGGTTCCGCTTGCGTTGGTTGTTGACCCAGACAATCGATTTTAAAACTGCTGTCACGGTGGCTGCGATTGTCTGGTGGCGATTTCTTGCGGACTCGCCTATTTCGTATTATTTGTATGGAGTGTGTCCTGTTATTTTTTGAGTTTTACGTGGAACCACCTCGATCAACTCCGTGCTGCAATGGCACCTAGGCAGCGTACAACAATGGTGACTTCGTGGAGAGGCAGATTTCATATTACATGGATTTTCTTCTGTTTGCAGCTAGTTGTCCAGGGCTACACATGGCGCCCAATATTCAGTGTGCTTTTCGGCGGTCTCGTATTCTGGCCGCGGATTTTCGCTGATTCTTCTATGGTATCGGGCGAAAGCAAGAACTCCAGAATTCTACTATCACCGAGTATGTGCTGGTCGGTAGGCTGCCTCTTGGTTGCGATCTTCCCGTGTTTACCCGTTGAGTATGGTACCAACACGCCACTAGTTCACCTTGGCGCCTTACTCACGATGGTTTTTGCGTTCACAGTTCTCCGGAACGTCATAGCAAAGAACGATTCAAAAGAGCAGTTGAAAAAGTACTTGGAGTTGGGGTGCCTCCGATACTACTGGCGCTATTGACATTGCAATCGACTGTGTGGATCATCGAGAGGAGAGCCACCCCGCCCTTTTCCCTTGTCATGGCGAATTGGGCGTTGGCGATCACCCCCGCTCTCATTACTTGCTCGGATAATCTGCTTGAGCAACGTAGAGGGACAACTTCCTATCAGGAGTGGAACCAAGGGTGATATCGAGTGCCAACAGCGTGCAACGCACGGTAATCCGAGCGTGCAGGTCGTGCGACTTGTCCAGGTGCTTTTGGCGTTCGCACCCTCCTTTGCACTGCTCAGCACCGCATACGAAATGCTGTTCTATCTGGCACTATGTACTATGCTCGTGAGTTGGTTGCTGCTGGAAGCAGAGTATGTATTTTCGTCGATACCCGTGGTGGAGCGTGAGACGCATAGGGCGTTGATATTCCTGCTGCTGGTCCAGATCTCGTTTTTCGGCACAAGTAGTGTCACGAGTATGACAGATTTCAGGATATCGTCGGCTACCCGCTTCTTGACAAGCTCATCAGCCTTCATTGCGCAGGCTCTCGTTGTGCTGAAACTGTTGGTTCCGTTTATCGTTGTGGCCTGCACTTTTCGCTTGATCCTGCTGCTGCCGTCGAGAGTAGAGGGTTCCTCGATATGGGAGAAGAAGGACATGAAGTGTGATCGACACCTACCAATGTCAAGATATTTTCTCCTGGCAGCGGTCATGGCTGATGTGTTAGCAGTGCGGTTCCTCTTTCTTGTGAACAACGAAGGCAGCTGGAAGCAGATGGGTAACTCCATTGCGGTGTTCTGCATCGGCAATGCCCAGATTGTTCTCTTACCAACTGTCGCGCTGCTTGCCTGGTTTTTTATCCACGACCTTGAACCGCGTGATGAATACGAGCCAGTGGATACAAGGGAGAGTGATAAGGCATGTTAATGATGTTGTATTTGTTCAGATATTGGAGGGTAAACTGTTATCTTTTTCACTTGCAAGTTATGAGCTGCCCCCAAGAGAGCTCTGAGGCACGAAGCGAGGCTATCAGTTCCACGTGCTCGGGACCCAGCGAATATTCGCGTGCAACGCGTGCTTTTGTTTGCGCATGAACCACTTTGCAGTCTAGTTTACCTCGTCGAAGGTGGTAGAGATGTACGCGTGCTCGCCCAAGTTTAAGCACAAGCAAATTCCACGGATCACTCAAGAACACCAGGTTCATCAGCATGCGCTGAACGCTGGTGGTCGAACTCGTGACGACTCCATCGTGGCCCGCTACAGCGTTAGCGTCGCTACCTGCATCTCCGGTAGAGTCAGGATTCCTATCGGGCTGGCATCGGTTCAGTTGATCCTTCCAAGACTTGGGAGCAGCTAGCAGATTAATCAGTGGCGCTAAGAGATCGTCATCCCAACTTACCGAAAGGCAGCTAGGCTCCCAGAGTGCCCCCGCCGCACTGGGCACCGCTGAGCGAGCAAAGAATAACGGTTCTGGAACTGCATCCAGCCTATCCTGTGGCTTTCCTTGGGTGGCATTTGTCGGCTTGATCATTCGGCGGCGATACGAGCGCAACAGCGCTCGCTCCGTTAAAATTACAAAGACATAAATCACAGCTGCAAGAGCGAGCGATAACAAATCGCTGTAAACACCCTCGAGGTTCATCTTCCAGGCGTCTAAGGTCTCCGCACGCAGGAGCATGAAAGTCGTAATTGGTTCCACCTCGTTAGCTTCCAAAATGCGCGCATCGCGATCGTCGACGGATATTCCTCCGCGCACCACGAATACAACGGCACCGAGTGCGAGAGCCGGCAGTAAGTGGCCGCGCACCCCTGAGACCCCATGTCCAGGCGTCCAGGCTCCGGCTGAAGTCTGTAGTAGTGCGCGAATTCGTGCGAAAAGTCCCATGAGCCAAACTGAGCGCATATGTACTGCGAGCCAGCATGTCATTGACGAGAAGCTTTCGGTGGCGCTACCCACGCCATAATCCTCCAGCTCGTAACGCATCAAACCGTCGATGATGTGGGCACTTGCATAGCAAGCTACGGTTACCCAGCTGCCGTACACTACTACCTGGCTTGGTACTGCAAAGAACACTCGTACAGCGCGTTTCAGTCGGGTCATGATAGGCGTTGCGACAACGTTGCCCTTTGATCGGAATTTTGATCAACAGCTGCGAAACAGGCGACTAGGAGACAAGCTAGCCGAATGGCAATGTACACCTGACCAATGTAACGCAGCGTAGCTGCGAGAGGACTCCACTCAAGTCCGTCTGTATAGAGCACCTTACCCTCAACACGCTCATCAAATATCGCCGTCGTTATGCAGGCTCCATCGTCGGTGCATTCTCGGACCCTGTAAAGGATGACAACGCTGTAGAGCTTATGTGCAAGCAGCACAGCACCGCCCAGTCGCGTAAGAGGATCCGACTCCGTCTCGACCAGTGTTATATCCAGCTTTTCACTTTTGGCTAACCCCACTTGCAATTCTGCAACGCGTAATGACACAGTCTCCCATAACGCAGGGGTCGTGCGGAGAGTGCCCTCGACGTACTGAGGGGCTGCCCAAGGTTTCTCGCATAAAAGCGGTCGGTCTAGGTCGTCTACACACAGGTCGACACCGGGGTTTGCAGGATCGAGATCAGCAAAAACCGTAGCCCAGACGCCGAGCCAGTACTTGTGGTCCAGCAGGTTGCGCGATAAAAAGCTGGTGCTGCTACTCGCGGCTGTGACCCCAGATCCGACATTACTTATTCCTGTCCAGCGCGCTTTCGAACGCGCTGCAAAGCACACTCGTTGGGGAAGTGCGCTCAGCTCTCCTCGTGCCATGATCTCAATGCCATCTTCCGTCTGGGCCATACTTTTGTAGCTGGTCGTACTCGCTGCGTTGGCTGCCAAAGCGTCGGCAAGACTGTCAAGCATCGCGAAAACTGTAGTCCCGGGTAGCGTATCACCACAATTGGTGCTGTACCACGAAGCAGGGGACCGACAGCTCAACAAACACTTTGGCCAGGCTGCATCCAAGCTCGATGTGTCCAAGAGGTCTCGCGCTGTGCGGAGGCCGTAAGAGCTCGGCGCGTACTTGTAGAACGCCGTGGAAACGTCGAACGCAGCGCCAGAAGTGCCATTGGTGATGGTTGTGCCATTGCGGAAGATTTTCCGCGCCGCGAGTGTTTCTGGTCCGTACACCGCGAAGACGTTGGGCTCCAATTGCGTGTACGGAAGCGACTCGACACTTGCACCTCCTCGCGGTACGTCCGAAAGCAGCAGAGCGTAGGCAAACAAGGTTAGCAGCACCCGGAGAGTTGAAAGTTGCGGCAGGTTGTCCACAAAACTCGCAGACTCTTTCGCGGCGTCAGGGTGGATTGTCTGCAGCAGCAACGACGAGCGTTTGCGTCGTGATCCTTGAGTGTCTGGGGGCATGGCTGACAACGACGGAGGCTTGGCTGAAGGCTGGTGCTTCAGAGGAGGAGGAGAATTGCTCCTTTGGTCATGAGAGTCCGAATGCGTCTCCACTTCTTGAGGGTCTTCCGCGAACTGCTTCGAGCGCAGACGGGGGAGTCTTTGCTGCTTCCATCGCCGCCTTGGGTCGACATCGTAGTGTCTTCGATACAGGCGACTGCTCCCCAGTGGTTTCGAGTTCATCAAGAATATCTCATGCATGGCCGTACAGTTGTTAGGACATTCATGCGTTTTACATGTGTGATGTCCACCATGAGTGGAGCCATCCACAGTGTATCTATCTATCGCTGATTACAACCCCATCTTGGTCGGCAAAATCCAGCTGAAGTGTGTGACATTGTTTTCACCCAATTAAAAACTCAGTCGTCCATTCCTCAACTTGCTGACAGCAGAGTCCAGCTCGACGTTTTCTCTAGTCCAGGCCTTCCGCTATGAGCATCGACTGGTCGCTCGAGTGCTGCAACGACAAGCAGTTCCTGTCCATCTTCCTCATCATCTGCTACGCCATCGCCATCTTCAAACTGTAAGCGACCCGCTCTGTCGTGAGCTCTGTCGTGGAATAGAGTATCAATCGCTCACTGGCAATTCTCTCTCTGTAGATGGCGCGTCTCCATCCTCCACCCATTCAAGATTCTGTACGTGACTCTCAGTCAATATTAATGCATCAGCAAAACTCTGGACTAATGCTGCTGTTTTTCTTTGTGCAGAACGGTGTTCCTGCACGAGCTGGGCCATGCTACAGCTGCGTGGTTAACCTGCGGCAGTGTACGTGCAGCAGATTGACGACAGCCTTGTACTGCAATTGAGCTGACTATATTGGCTGGATTATTACTGCAGGTTAAAGGGATGGAGGTGCATCCGGATGAAGGTGGCGTGACCAAGACTGTCGGGGGTTTGCAGTGGGTCATCCTTCCAGCTGTACGTCGCTGTTGCTGTGGCGTACTTGGAGTGGTGAAGGCAGTGTTTATCCTGTTGTTGATGCTGTGCAGGGCTACTTGGGCTCAGCGGTGTGGGGGATGGCGTTGACGATCGCGAGTGCTGACAAAACAGCGTCCGAGGTTGCGGCAGGAGTCCTCATATTCTTCCTGCTCATCTTCATCTTCTACGCCCACAACGGCTACCTACGGATCCTCAACTTCTGCTTCATTCTGCTGCTGGCAGGCTTGCTGGCTCTCAACA
Organism: Phytophthora boehmeriae; assembly: GCA_011947355.1. Lineage (NCBI taxonomy): Eukaryota > Oomycota > Peronosporomycetes > Peronosporales > Peronosporaceae > Phytophthora > Phytophthora boehmeriae. The sequence continues at coordinate 637,893 of JAAVTJ010000008.1, forward strand.
TCTGGACTACGTTTGACGCGCTGCAGTACGTGACGCTCTTCCTTGGTGTCATGAGCTGCCTCTTCTCCGTGTACGACATCTGGGACGACCTCATCTCTCGACGTGTGAATGAGAGCGACGCGTCGGTGTTCGCCAAGATGACACACACTTCCAGTCGGTGCTGGGGAGTTATCTGGGGAATCATTGCGCTCGTATCGCTCGTCGCGGCAGTGTACTTCAACTTGCTGGTCGCGGAAGACTCGGGGAGTCGCTCACCAACATTTCAGACGCTTCCACCGGAACCAAGATTGCGCTGGCATGTGCAGTCATCATTGTGGCCCTTTCAGTGGTTCATACAGGCCTTACGCGGAGATGCATGGTGCGCAAGCGTGAGGGATTCCGTGATTACTTCGCTGCCTAGACTCGTGTCTCCATTGACAAGTGCTTTATAAGACACTTACTTATAAATCGACCGCATTCTGTTCTTCATGCCCTCTGTAGATTTTATCCATACGGCACGTCTCTACGATAACCCCTCTTACTTCCTAATACTTGAACTCTACTGCCCTCTAGGCAAGGATGCCGTTCGTCATGCGCTGGAAGTTGTCATATTGGCGGGTGCTATAGTTGTTGTTGCTCTTTCGGATTAAAGACAGCACGTGCGCTACAGTCTCCTGCTTCGACAGCGTAAGCTTGAAGCGCGAACGGAGCCGCAATAAAATATAATCTGCGTCGATGCCCAGGAAGCACGGGTACGGTGACTGGCGCGACATAACGTCCACAAGGTCACAAATCTCGTCGCAGTGTTGCTGGCATGCCAGGAAGCCTCGCGTGCAGAGCGTCACGTATTCCTTAAAACCTTCAGATTCCGGCCCGCCCATAGTATCCACCATCTCAGCGGTCAGCTTGAACGGGGCAGTCTCGATACTGAGCATGCCGCCCGGTGCGATGCCAAGCAGGAAGCCGTAGTCGATATGGATGATGCGACCTTCATTATCCAGCATGATGTTGCCATTATGCCGATCCTTGATTTGCAGGAAATAGCACACGAGTGAATAGCCAGCCATAGACCGAATGAACTTCCGGCGCGCTTCGTTAAAGCGGTGTGATTCGGGTGGTCCATACGATTTCTCGAAATGGTGCAACAGTGAAACGTATCCTTCGCGCTTCTTCAGGCCGTCCAGCGAGATGGCATTGATCAGAGTCTCGATCAATCCCGTGGACGAGCTCGTAGCAATAATGCGGTACCTTTTGACCCATAGCGGCAGGTTTGCACCTCTGAAGATTTCAATGAACTTCTGAATCAGCTGTAGCGTAAATACCTCTTGCCGAAGGTCGTCGTTACTCTTGCCAATCATCGACACGATGTCCCAACCAGGAAGGTGGCCGTACGGTGAGGCAGCACATAGCCTCGCCCTCTTCGAACTCCATGACTCACCAAAGGCCGCTTCAAAGTCCTTTCGACGTGCTTTTTCACGCTCAATAGCTTCTACCGTCAAGTTGCCTGCTGCCAAGTCCATCTCCAAAGTAGGTGAAGTCAAAACCTCGGTTGCCGCCAATGCATCCGCCACCGCGCCATCAATCAAAGCGTCACTGGCTTGGCCAAACTTCGGTGGCGCCGCGGATGGCGTTGACACAATATCAGGAACATCGATCGGTGTCTCCGGAACAGGAGCTCGTCGCGTAGCGGCTGGAGTTTCAGTCGCTTGTACAGGAATCGGAGGAGGCATCACAGGCATTTCCTTAACTTCCACCGTATCCTCAGTGTCATTGGCAGCGAACCCCTCACTGGTTTGGTGACCAATGAGCTTACCTACTTCATCATCCTCGCTGTAATTAATCTCAGAAGAATCAAACGCACCATTCCCGTTTAAGTCTCGATTCGACGGCGACCGTGGTGATACAGGGACCATACTGTCCTGATCGTCGCTAAAAGGGTTACCACGGATCACCTCAAAGATCAACAAAATGGGGACACGCGCCTTTGTTGAAAAAGCGGTGCCTTCTTTGGTGGGTATTCTTACGATTCGCTCAAATGGGTCCGTGGCCTTTACCAACGGGACGTAAGCCATAGGAGGAAGATGAAGTTTCTCAAGATACGACGGCAGCTGCTGCTTCCGATCCTGAATGGATGGCACAAAGCGCAGCGCCTCGGCGATGTCAGTAATTTGCTCCACGAAATCGCACTCATCGGCAAAATGCTTTGCCAGCACCGATTTGTCCGTTTGGCTCATGCGACGCATCGATTCGCTGAAGATACTGGTTGGTTGGTTCCCCGCCACATCGTCCTCCTCGAGCACGAGCGAATGATCATCATGCTCATAATCATCACCTGTGGGCTGTGCAAGTAACATGGAGCCAATGTCTTCCTTGGGCGTCAAGAGATGCTGCTGGAAGCGTGAAAAGTCGCGGAATCGGCTGTCAACTTCAGCATCAAGTGATGACCTACTGTTACCGCTACCGCTCTTTTCCGTGGGCGGGGACAACGGCGGATAATTGCCCGTATTCACGAAAGAACCAGAAGCGTTCGTCTGTGCTTGTCGACGGTGTGTCGCTATCTCCTCTGTGAGTTTGACGATGATTTGTAACTGGTCATCAGTAGGCGTTGGCAAACTACGCTTGTGCGTTTGAGCCGACTGCTCGTGCGGATCGCAACTTAACGCTGTGGCCCGGTCTACTCCTGCTACTTCACACTCGATTTCCACCATTAACCGTACGACGCGTGCATATTTGTCCTGCATTTCCTTGGGTTTCCTCGGATCAAACGAGTCTTCTAGTGCTCCTTGCAGCTGCCAACGGAGTAATAGCGCTAGATGGATGGACCGCGAACAAACCGAAAGAATCAGCTCGTCCAGCCAGAATATCTTCTCAAAGTCAAACATCGGGATCGACAAGTACGCATGGACAATCTGCGGCCAGTAGAACTCCACCTGATTGATACGCGTGTACGAGAAATGGAGCAGTTTCTCCACAATAGGCTTAAATAGCAATGGATCACTATCCAAGTGGCGATGCAGCAGGATCACGGCGCGATAGACGCTAAAACTGCGTGCACGAAACTCTCGATGTAGCGCCAAAATCTTCAGGTCCAATGGAATCTCTGGATGATCTACCGTATGATCGTAAAATCGCCGGTCTTTCAGCAAAATTTCCTCACACTCCTCAGCTGTAATCACTTGCGCTTTTAGCAAGTCGATCGCGATCTTTGCCGACTCCGTTTGCAGTGGGCGCTTTGGCATGATGAGTTCAATAGGAGCCTCAGGATTCAGAGCGCGCGGATACAAACAGATACCTGCTTTCAGTCGCTCTACCATTGCGCGCAGATAATTAATGAACATCTGCGCTTCGTAACAGTTGTCACATACTCGCTTTGCGTAGTAGTGCGATCGCTGGGGAGTGGCACCTTGTGACTCGTAAACTTCTCGCAAAATAATCCATCACAGCAATTGCACTTGTACAATAGTGTAGCAGTAGTTGGTGGCTGTGCTCCAGCAGCCGTGGCTTCTTCCAATAGCAACGTGCAATGCGGACACTTGCACGTGGCGTCCGTCTCCGTCGACGGCACAGTAATCGTGCTCACAGGTGAGATCGAAACGTCCAACGCTGCATGTTGAAAGAACGCCGCAGCTAATCGAGGCACAGTCGTCTCCACCGTCGTTTGGATTGCTCGAATCCATTTTCCTTGTCCATCGCTGTGTCAGCATACGCATAGAAGACCTTGTTCTGTGCCGTAGCAAACAGGAAGCCGTTCTGGTAGATGTGCATGTTGCCTTTGCCGTCCCACTCCTGAACTCCAATGACGTCCACTTCGCCCTTTAACCGCAGCATATGATACGCATCTTCTTGTGTGCTGTCAACCATCATTTGCGACAAATATAAGCGTTAAAACGCCAACAACCACTGCTATAAAGACACAAATCACTTTACCTATAGTAATGGAAGGATGTGCCGACTAAGAAGCAGTAGCGACGTAGCATAGGCGGTGGAGATGATGGACTGGTTCGGAAGGTTAAATAACCTTCGCAGCTGGCGCGCGGGGCCTTCATGGCGCTCCACGAGATGACGCGGGACCTGCTACGACGCCGACGTCTCGTGGTGGAGCTGGGCTGGTGCTGACGCTCTCAAATGGGCGTGTAACCAGTATACACGTCACAACGCAGGTCACCGGTTGTTGTGTTTAATAGGCTGGTTCTCGGCACTGACGGGGCGTACGCAGCCTTGCGGTGGCTAGTCAGATAGAGGAGACAGCAAGGAACACAGCAGGACTAGCGCGGCCTGCCACACAGCGCGCTAAGAGACGGTAGAGCGAGAGGAAGCGCGGGTCCAGAGCACGCGCGCTTGCCTTTCTCTTCAAGTGGGTGCTGCGACGTCTCACCAAATGAAAAGCTCGTTTTCGTTGGATGCTGGGATAACCGTGTGCGCATGTACTCGGCAGGTACTGGTCTTGTTGTGGACAAACTTATTGCGCACTCAGACGGGATTTCTGCTATCCGAGTGCTGCAAGACCGCTTTTTCACGAGCTCGTGGGATTCCACCATTAAACTCTGGCGCTATACGTCGCGTTTTATCGTGGCGACTCCTATTCGGACATTCCTGGATTGTGAAGAGTCCGTATTATGCCTAGACGTCAGCCGCGACGGCCAGTTTGGCGCAGCTGGGACTCGAAATGGGTTCGTGTACCTGTTTGACCTGAGCGCAGCAGTCCTGCGCAACCAAGTTGATGCGAGTGCTTCTCGTGGTGGAGGCATTTCATCAATATCCTTCGCTGCAGATAACAAGTCGTATATCTGTGTGACCATGCAGAACGAGCTGTTTCACTTCAACCTCAAGGGGAGAAGCTTTGGGATATGGATGTCACCACAGCAGGCCAAATTCGGTGTTTCGATAGTGATGGCAAGTATGCTGTTGGAGGCAGCACGGCTGGCAAGATTTTATTCTGGAAGTTGCATGAGGAAGCTGGGAAAGAGCTCGTTCATGAAATTCCGCAAGCCCACGACGCAAGTATCAGTGCGCTTGCAGTCGGTTGCACCGGGTCAATCCTGGTATCCGGCGACGTGGACGGCTCCATCCACATCTGGAAACTGCTGGAAAAAACATTTTTGCATCGGAAACAAGTGCCTCTGTCTTCATCAAGGAAATCGCCACCGCTTTCAGGCTCCATCAAACAACTAGCAGCGAATCGAGTTCGTCCTCCTCGAAGCGCCGATCAAAGCGAAGACACAAGACCAAAGCTTTCATTCCGAATTCCACAGCACAATTTGCAGAGGCAGAGTGTTGCATCGAGTTTTAGTCCAAGGGAAACAAATACCATTAGAGGTGTCTTTACTGAGTCAAATAGAGAAAGTGTCCACCAACGTCCTCACATGTCCTTCAATGAAGATTATTTTCATCCAATCACAAGCTGTGTATCCATTGTTAATATCCAATCAGATCGATTGAATCCATTGGCCAGCCCCAATACAAAATCCCCTACAAGCATCAAGCAGCGGACGTCATGGACGAGTCTCTCTACGACGAGTTCGGCAACTACATTGGGCCGGAGCTGCAGAGCAGTGGCGACGAAGACTCTTCAGAGTCGGAGTCTGAGGCGGAGGCGCCGTCCGATAACGAGAGCGACGAGGATGAGGCGCAAAGTAAGCGTTTCAGTGATCATTTCTAATTGATAGTGTATCATTTCTAAATGTTTGTATTCTATAGGACGAGAGGTGGACGATGCTGGACGACAGGTGGACGCTTTGGCTCTTCACGGTGGACACTTGGAGGACGACAATGCGATTGTATTGCACGAGGACAAACAGTACTACCCCGATGCCAATGAAGTGTATGGGGACGCCGAGACTTTGGTGATGGAGGAGGACGCTCAGACCATCGAGACGCCCATCATTGAACCAGTTAAGACCAAGTCCTTCTCAGTGTTGGAGCAGAAAGTGCCGGCCACGACGTACTCGACGCAGTTCTTGACGTCGCTGATGGACCATCCGCAGCTCATCCGTCACTTGGCAGTGATCGGAGACCTACACCACGGCAAGACGCTGTTTACTGATCTCTTGGTGGAGCAGACGCATGTGGACAAGTGGGACCCGGCTGTGGAGACCCGCTACACAGACACGAGGAAGGACGAGCAGGAGCGCAAAGTCAGCATCAAGAGCGCCCCAGTGTCGCTTGTGCTACCGACTTCTAGGGGCAAACACTACCTGCTCAATGTGCTAGACTGTCCTGGACATGTCAACTTTTCAGATGAGACGACAGCGGCGCTACAGATTGCCGATGGTGCCGTACTGGTTGTTGACGCGATTGAAGGCGTCATGATGAACGTACGGTGAGACTTGATTGGCAAGATATGTATTCCGACCTAATTGGTGTGCTGTGTTGCAACTGAATTTACAGACCGAACGCTTGGTGAAGGCTGCACTGCGAGCTAACGTGGCGCTCGTCCTGGTGGTTAACAAGGTGGACCGCCTGATCATTGAGCTGAAGTTACCGCCTGCTGACGCGTACTTCAAATTACTGCACACAATCGAGGAGATTAACGCAATTGTGGACGCCAATACACCTGCAGGCCAGGAGAAACAACGATTGTCGCCTGAGCTCGGCAACGTGTGCTTTGCTTCGGGTCAGCATGGCTGGAGTTTCACACTGGAATCATTTGCACACATCTATGCGGAGACGCACCCTGGCGTCCCGCCGTCAGCTGGCGGCCCGATTGTGGGGAGACCGGTACTTTAACCTCAGACTCGTACATTTACCAAGAAGCTGGTACGTTTTCAGAATTCACTTATCTCTACAATCTTCGTGATTGACGAGTTCTTAAACATATCCGTTTTATGTCTAGCCGTACCCAGGAGCACTGCGCTCATTCATCCAATTTGTTTTGGAGCCACTGTACAAGATGTACTCGAAGGTCCTTAACGGCGATCTGAAAGAGTTATCTTCGTCCCTGCGGGCCATGGGTCTACGCCTGAGAAAAGAAGAGCTGAATCTGAATCCGCGCCCACTTCTTAAGCTTGTGCTTGGCAAGTTTTTCGGTAACGTCACGACTGGATTCATGGATATGGTCGTCAAGCATGTTCCATCTCCTCTTGCTACAGCGAAAAACAAGCTCGAGAATATTTATACTGGGAGTCACTCCTCCGAAATGACAACCGTACAAGGTATCCTATCATGTGACCCCAAGGCACCATTGATGGTCAATATTGTTAAGCTGTACTCATCTCCTGATGGCACCACGTTTAGCGCTTTTGGCCGTGTGTACTCGGGCGAAGTTCGTGACAACAAAGACGTAAAGGTATTGGGTGAGACATACAGCACTGATGATGACGAGGATATGTGCACGCGGACGATCGAGGGCGTTTGCATTGCGCAGGGACGCTACAAAATTCAGGTTAATCGCATTCCTGCAGGAAATTGGGTTCTCCTTGAGGGTCTAGACGCTTCAATTACAAAGAGCGCTACGATTACAGATGCTGATGAAGACCTGCTGCAAGATGAGGAGATCGGTATTTTCCGACCCATTCATATCGCATTTGGAACCACGGCTGTTGTAAAGCTGGCGGTCGAACCGTTAAACCCTGCAGAGCTGCCAAAGATGCTCGAGGGTCTGCGGAAGATCAGCAAAAGCTACCCGCTCGTTCGCACCAAGGTGGAGGAGAGTGGCGAACACGTTATTCTGTGTACAGGCGAATTGGCAGCAGACTGTATCTTGCACGATCTACGGCGCATGTATTCAGAGATTGAAATCAAGGTTGCAGACCCCGTTGTTGCTTTCTGCGAGACAGTTGCCGAAACGTCCTCTGTCCAGTAAGTATTGCCTAGCATGGTGTCGTTGCACGGCCTTGGGATTCTAGGCTAACCGATACTCCCTTGTTTTACGCTATGTAATTAGGTGCTTCGCAGAGACGCCCAACCGAAAAAACAAAATCACAATGATTTCAGAACCACTAGACGCGGGCCTGGCTCAAGATATTGAATTGGGTGCCATTAAACTCGATGTACGTGGTTCATCGATGTTTATATTCGAGCTATTAGATTTTCGTCTAACTGACGACATTTCCCTTGTAACATATGTGGTGATTTAGATGGAAAGGAAAAGCGTGGCTAGTTTTTTCAAACCAACTACAAGTGGGACGCACTTGCTGCTCGATCAGTGTGGGCGTTTGGGCCAGAAACGAATGGACCCAACGTGTTGCTTGACGACACGCTGGCAACCGAAGTTAATAAGTCGTCCCTGGGCATGATCAAGGACAGCATTGTGCAAGGATTTCAATGGAGCTGTCGTGAAGGGCCGTTGTGTGATGAGCCGATCCGCAATACTAAGTTCAAGATCCTGGATGCTACGATCGCATCGGAGCCGATTCATCGTGGTGGCGGCCAAGTGATCCCTACCTCCCGCCGAGTGGCCTACTCAGCCTTCCTTACAGCTACACCGCGCATGTTGGAGCCGATGTATGCCCTTGAAATCCAGTGTCCTGCAGATACGGTGTCGTCACTCTACCAAGTGTTGAGTCGCCGCCGTGGTCACATCACACACGATGCCCCCAAGGCTGGTTCTCCGCTGTACACGGTGCGCGGTTTCGTTCCAGTGATTGAATCGTTTGGACTGGAGACAGATCTACGAGTGTTCACTCAGGGCCAAGCCTTCATCACACAAGTGTTTGACCATTGGGCGGTGGTGCCGGGAGATCCGCTGGATTCGAACGTCGTGCTTCGTCCGTTGGAGCCTGCCCCGGTGAACGACCTTGCTCGCGAATTCATGGTCAAGACTCGTCGTCGCAAGGGCCTCAGCGAAGATGTGAACGTCAGTAAATACTTTGACGAACCCATGCTGCGCGAGTTAGAACGGCACGAGATTGAGCTTCAGAACCTCATGTAGAACGATTCGGACAGCAAAGATGCAACGTAGCAAATGTAATGTGTCCTGTGTGGACATTGACGTTACAATGCTCATTTTTACATGTTGTCCTCCAGTGTCCACTAACGCAACATAGTCATTCTTCCGAAACAGTGACGGACTCCATTCTTATTTTCGAGCCTAACACAACGCAGGTAACGTTTAACCAGATAGATGCAGTGCGTGCTTTCTCGAACTTGTCGGTCTCGTTGAGCCACTCAATAATCGCGCAATGCTGTGCTTATGTTCTCAATATCTATGACTTCAGACTTAACAGCTCTGCACGAACAGCCTTCGTGGCTTCTTCCGGTTCTAGAATCCGTCTCCCGTCTCTGATCAATCTGTTGGGTCCATCTTGCAGTACCAGACGTGGACGTGACTGTCTCCGAAAGGTTTAAATTTTCTTATAAGACGTACTTCATGGGCTGTGATGTTTGACTCATTGCAACATGTTCTTGGGTAGTGGTTAGAGCTGCCGTGCATTGACGAAAGCGTCCTGAAGGACCGCCTTGATACTGTGAGTGCGATCGTCGAAGCAATATCGACAAAAAACAGAGTTCTATGGGCACTTTCGAGTCTTTTCCAGCACGTAAAAACCTACGAGAGCGAGTTATCCGCGTTCACTGAAGCTGCAAACAACTCGGACGACAGAATGTCGTTGGCGGTACGCAGTTTTTTCGTTTTGAGAATTGTTAAGCAGTTCATTTGATCCTTGGTTGTTTATGTCTTAGGCGTTTGGTAGTTTAGCAAAGTGGCTTACTGAGCTTCGAGTTCTGCCCGAGAGATGCTTAACTGAGATCGACGCAATGGTGGATCTGAAGTGTCTGCATACTTCACGACTCCGTCCAATTCAAGATCTGTGCGCTCGAGATCTCCAGCCTTTATGCACTTTGATCCAGGAGACAATCGCAGGGATTGATCAAGACAGCGACCTCGTTGAAAATATCACTGCAATTGGCACAATGAGCGAGGTGAGGTCATCGACTTCACATTTGCGTGAGCTACAAACCCAGATTCGACTCTGCGAGCTTGAAGTGACGACAGCCAAGAAGCAGGCACGTCTATCCTGTGGGTATTCTTTACGTCTCAGTTGCTAAGGTAGTTTTGCTTAATCATTTTCTCGTAGACTGCAAAACTGCTTCGTATCGCGGAAGATCGTATCAAGGTTTTATACGCTGATGATGACCAAAGCAACATCGCAAAGATGGGTGTTGTCCTGCGAGTTTCTCGACAAGATAGCCACCGTATTCAACAACAGAGTGGGAAAGCACTCAGTGTCATTCGCGCATCTAGGGCGTCGGGGGTATGGTTCTCGACGCCTGTGGTCGACTCGTTGGGAGCGAAATGGAAGGCTTTGAAAAGAAGCTACGAAGATGCTGAAGCAAGCTTGGTGAATTTCCTCAGCTCGATTATTCAATCGAATTTTCGCGGTTTTCTCGAAGACCTTGCACTTCGCATTGCAGAGCTGGACGTACTTGTGAGCTTTGCGTTGGTTTCGCAGAAACACAATTTCGTTCGCGCATCGTTGTCCACAACCATAACCGGATGCGAGAACCGCCCCGTATTGCTATTGAAGGGAATTTTTGATCCATTCGCTTCGTGTGATGATCTGGACGCGAACGCAGCTAACGGTGGAATGGATGTCGATGTATCTTGTTATGATCAAAAATCATTTTTGCTGCTTGACGGTGAAGAGGAACCTACCAAGTCGAGCTTATTGTATCTCTTGGGTCTGGTGGTTTTGCTTAACCAGCTTGGCTGTTTCGTCCCATGCAAAGAGGCCGTGCTGCCAGTGTTTGATGCAATTTATTTACGCACTGGGGCATACGATCAGCAGTTGTACGGATATTCGACGTTCATGACGGAGATGCAGGAGATGAGTCATATTTTCTCAGCGATGACACCAAATTCACTTGTGTTGATCGAAGATCTCTGCCGAGGCACTTCAACATGTGAGTTCTGGGCCTATTGCATGTTACATTCGCTGTTGCCTCACTAATGCTTGACCGTCAATTTGTTGATGCAGCGGAGGGCCTTGCCCTCGCGATATCCATGTGCCTCCATCTCATGGAATCAAAGACAATAACCTGCTTCTCATCCCAGTGGCGTGAACTAACGCATTATTTGAATCAGCAACCCGCCACCGTGGCTCTAATGGGGAGTAACAGTATGGCTCTGCAATCGGACAGAGATATCCGTGATCCATCTCGAGAAATGGCGAGTATCGAGAAATTGCTGAGAGATTGTGATGTACCTCCGGAAGTCATGGAGCTTGTTTATGAGGAGATGCAGCCGCAATAAAATGGCCTGCGTTGGATTTCAATTGCACCATTTCATGATACACTCCGCGACAAATTAGATCGGACACTCATAAAAGTGGCCGTAACTGTCAAATTTTGGAATTGTGAAATTCTGTTTAGATATGTGAGAGATGTTATTGGTTAAAGGTGCTGTTTGTGCTAACGAGCGCAAGTTCGCAGTTTGTAACATTAGAGGCTTTTAGCAACAAGAGTAACGGTTCGGATTGTCTGTTGGCCAGCTGATGCAACCGTCACAGGTCACAAGTAGTTTTAGCAAGACGTCCAAAATATAGGTTGATATTACGGGTACAAAGCGTCAAATTACAGCTATTTTTAACTGCTCGGGACCTGGTCGACACTGGTGTGTCCATTCAAGATTTCAACGCTAAACTGCTACTGTATGGTGGTATTCAGATTCACCGATGAGCACGATAAAGAGCTCCTGCGGGAGCTCATTGCATCGCAGCCATTTGCAGTACCTTTCGGAACGACAATAACAACGTGGGAGGCGATTGCCAGTCGCGTTTCATCGGCTATAGGCACGACGGTAAATCAGAAGCAAGTGCGTGATCGGCTTGCTTTGTTGAAGAAAAAATTCAAAACTCGTGAGCGGACGTCGTTGGGGGCAAGTGGTGTGGCAGAGTCACTTGACGCGTGCGATGTGCAGAGCAACTACACTGACGTGTGTGGTTTGACGGCCGAATACGTGCAGCTAGAACGAGTTCATCAAAGCGCAAAAGCAACAGTATCCAATACAAAGAAGAAGAAAGCGAGTAATCTAAACCGATGTGCAGTCGAAATTATTCAGGAGAGCACGGTCCGTCGAGCGGAAAGGCAAGGCACCGACGACGGATGTGGTTCAGACTGGTCTAGCGATACTGAAATTAAGCTGGGGGACACCAACCATGCATTCTCGTCACCTAGTATTGGTCGTGACGATCTTGAGTCAGATTCGAGTGCATCTACCCCTGGTCGAGCTTCTGATCGAAGTAATTCTTCCTCGAAGTCCGCCTCAACAAAGCGCTCCAATGCATTTACGTTGGAGACGCAGCGCCAAGCAAAACGCATGAAAGAGGAGTTAGAGCTTCGCCGCAGTGAACTCTCGATGCAACAAGAGCGAGCCAATAGCGACGAGCGGCACTTTTGTGAACGAATGCAATTCGAGCGGGAACAAGCAGCTCATCGCCTAGAATTTGAGAGAGAATCTTAGCAATTAAATCGCCAGCTCATATTTGAGTGCGCAAAACTGTTCAGCTCTGCGTTATCACAAGGGAAAAGCAAACAGTCTACTGGCAATCCAGGTACTGTGATATACTTGGCGGCTGAACTTGAAAGAAGTCGCTAATTGTGTTCCCTCCTCGAATGCAGGTGATACAGTTAGTGAATAGGACGCCCATAAGATACATTTGGCCGATCGGTTGGACACCAGATCGCAGTTGTCGCTTGAAGTCCAGCGCGCTCCAATAGTTGGTAATCTGGCCGTAAGCCCACTCTACAGATACGCGTACTTTGCTCATAGGTGCGTTCACTGATTGTTGCTCTGCAGTCATGTTTGCGATAGCACCACCAAAAGGACATTCCAGTACATTATCACGGCCATACGCCATGTCACCAAACACACGGAAACTACTAAAGCGCTCATCCCTACCGATAAACGTTGATATCTTTGACTCACAATACATCTTTAGGTCGTGGTTTCGACCAGGAAAGGGACCGAAAATGTGCGCAATCATTCCGTCCGGTGTGACGATGGTCTGATACTTGACGGCATGTTTCCTCTTGTGACCATTGTACACAGACTGTTGACTCAAAACCTACCGTCTCGCCTTCGATTGCGAGGTACAGGCCGACACATTCCACGAACTGTTCCGTCGATAAAACTCCACACATTCGTAACATGAGATCCAGCATTGAATACAGCGTCAGCGAATTCTTGTGCGTGCTGTGCAGCGTAGTTTCGGTTGAAGTAGAGTTGTTTTCGATATCGCCGATGTAGGTCGGCCATGATATGGAGAAACAGGTTGGATAGGCCGCTAGGAGAACGACCAAAAACGACCTCCAGGTCAGCCCAACGTACTGGCACTGCCAACTTGTACAGTAGAACGCATAGCGCCTCGATACCATGTGAGTGTGTCCGCTCGCGTGTGCGGACTTCGCCAATTCTCAATAGTCTCACTAACAACTCAATCTCGTGCTTGTGCAACCGAAAGCGCGCTACACAATCACGATCAGCCAGAGAATTGAAGTTAAACGAGACGCGTACACGGGTCTCCAGAATCTGCTTGGTACTAAGGAAGGCGTAAATGACAGCACTCTCTACAGCGTTCCCTGACTGGCATGCTTGCAGATACCGTCGATACAGGTACGCGTCCTTGTAGTATCGAGGCACCCCGCGGGTGAGGCACCTGACATACCACGCAACGTCTGAATAGACCTCATTAAACCCTTGCACAAAAGTCTCTGGCATCGTGATAGTGATATTGAATTGTGTCGTTTGGGAGACAGGTTTAGCAAGATGTGCGGACCGTAAATGTGATTTACTTTAGCGTAAATCTGAGGCTTAGATTTTCGGTTCGAAGTGTATTTGTGAGCCCACATTGTACGTTGTGGCTCACGATTAGGTTAAAAGTCCATCTGTCAGGTGACTGTGACGGTTTTGCTAAAAACCTCTATTGCTCTCATACAATTTTCCGTTTTGGGGTCGCGACAAATTAAATCGTACACCTCACACATACAAAAATCAAGTATAAAGTATTGAAATGACTGCGTAAAATGCAATCACAAGCATGACAACGTATGGACCTGAGGGGTGTTGATCTGACACTGCCTCGTAAGGCTATCTAGACCCGGGGTGTACACTACATCTTCTAATCCTCGTTACAGTCGTGAAGGATCATACCCGAGCAGTTATATGGCATTGGATGCTCTAGGTAAGAGTTAAAGAGAGCTCGTTCTGAATGTGATGGGCATATTCGCATTATTGTATTGAATATGGTAGGAAATAAGGTTGGTGGCTTTTCGAGGCTTGTAGGAACCACAGTGATTGTCGTATGGCCACACACACTGTCAGACAGAAAGCTTAGCAGCATGAAAGGCCATTTAGCCTCATCTCAGCTTGAAATGGGACCTACATCAAACGCAGATGCAGCCGCCATGGGCAACGTTGGTGTCCAGCGATAGAATTCACGACCATGGCGCGCATTTTACGCAGTCATTTCAATACTTTATACTTGATTTTTGTATGTGTGAGGTGTACGATTTAATTTGTCGCGACCCCAAAACGGAAAATTGTATGGGAGCAATGTTACAAACTGCGAACTTGCGCTCGTTAGCACAAACAGCACCTTTTAACCAATAACATCTCTCACATATCTAAACAGAATTTCACAATTCCAAAATTTGACAAAGTTACGGCCACTTTTATGAGTGTCCGATCTAATTTGTCGCGGAGTGTAACTTAATTTCACTCGCTCTCTTAGTCGGCCGGCCGATGACATCTAAGAACGGCCATTCCACCACGACAAGGTTCGCGTCCGTGTCTTGGCACAACAACATGGAGTGTCCATCTTCAAATCGCCAACTGCACATTCCCGTAACCAGTTTCTCATCGACCCATTGATTTAACGTAGAAGACGACGCTGCTGCAGTAAGTTGCAGCGAATGCAGCAGCTGGCCAGATTCAAAATCGTACATTTCCAGTCGAGACGCCAATGCACGGGAACACACCACGAACACGGGCCCCCAGCAAGACACGAGCGTTTGCGCTGCAGTCGCTGCCTTGTTGGTTCCAACTGCACCGCCTACTGTCGGCTTTGGGTTCGCGCTGAGACCTTCACAGCTGGCCAATGCTCTCCACAAGCCCGTCGTCGACATTTTCTCAAACACATAAACGTTTCCCTTCCTGGTCGCGACCACAAGCTTCGAACAGCAAGAACTGAAGCTCATACTAGTGACTCTAGGCGCCGCCAAGACCTTCGACAGCTCTTCATTTCCGAACGCCGCCGCTGAGTCTTCATCACTCGAGTCGACCGTCCTTAGAAACAATCGACCGTCGACTGTGCCCAGAGCAGCAGTCCGTCCGTCAGGAGAGAACTTGACGTGGCAGATGGCTATATCGTTCAGCACTTGAGCCACAGGCTCCAATGTCGCTTCAATTGTCCCATCAGTCGGTATTTTGTATAGAAATCCTCCAAATAAACTGCCAATTAGCAGTAGAAACGCGTCTGTGTCTGGAAGCTTCAAGATGTCCATGGACGTCACTGCATTCCTCACTTGCAGCTCTTGAAGGGATCGAAAGTCTTCGGTACTGTAGAGAGCCACCTCCGGTCGTGCGCAGTAGCAACCACCGACCCGTCGGACGTCCAGCACTGGCAGAAGCTTGAGAACTTGTCGGCAATCGGCGGCACCACCTTGAGGACCTTCAGAGTCGGGTCCTGGCCGGTCTTCAGCTCGCTCTGCAGCACGACGAGCTCTCCGTTGGCGCTGAGAACGCTGCACAAGCTGCGCGAGTCGGTGGCAGCAGCGGACACCGTCCCGTTCCACGCTGGGAACGGAGGGAAGCCGTGCAATGTGGTCGAGCGGACTTGCAACTCAGCGCCGAACATGGTAATGTGTGTAACCAGCAGGGGTACGCTACAGTACTGCATGCACCAGAAATGTTCGTACGTGAATCAGTTTTGTGGACACATCGCTGCTCAGCATCATTTTTTCAGCTGTGAATTCTGGAGTAGATTTGGAGCTGCCGAATGTGACCGTCGAGTAAAGCAATACTGTCTCCATGCCTATGAACGTCAAATGGAGTCGAGGCTTGCCTTGTATCGCTTGTGCTTGGACGCAACGAATCTTAACGTTACGCAGTGTAACGCCACTTCAAACAATATTTTCCATCACTTTGCTCATTCAGGGTGAGTTAACAGCTTTTTGTATGACAACCCTAATCGAGCAACGACCATCCGGCAGATACACTTGGCAGTTTTTCAACTTTGATGGAAGCGCGATAGTTCGACCTTTCACCGCCCGAGAGGAGGCCGAGAACGAACCCAGACGGCAGTTGCAGCGATTCATTCCACGATTCGCAGAGAGAAGGAGACTTAGGACCTCAATGCTGCGCGAGCGAGCGCTTCGGACAGTCAGCAGAGCGCTGCAAGCGACTTGGAATGGATGGCACAGGACTGCAGACTCTGCTCAACGGAGGGCTGGAACTCACTTAGTGTGGACTGGCAGCTACGGCGCAAAGAGCTGCCAGTACAGTGCAACGATCGGGATCGCAGCAGCGACTGTTGCTGCTGCTTTGACGCCAGCGCTCTGTGACTCACTGAAGGAACAGGAGAGCGACGAGGACGACTGCGAGTTATACCGTGAGAGCGATGGGAACAACAGTTGCTTTGACAGGGAATATGAGCCTAGGAGATTGCTCGGATGCGGCACGTTTGGACTGGTGATGCAGTGTGTGCACAAACAGACAGGACAAGTGGCAGCAGTGAAGATGGTGCAGGATCTACCAGGCAATCAGGCTGAGGTGGAGCGTGAGGAGCGAGCGCTGCGACGGCTGGAGCGTGCTGGTGGACACGAGAACATTGCAGGCTATGAAAGGTCGTACTGCCACGACGACTTCCACTACGTCGTGCTGGAGTATGTGCCCGGCATCTCACTGCACTCGTACATGGAGAAACATCGCACTCTGAGCACAACGTTGGCGCTAAGGCTTGTGGCGCAGTTGGCCGATGCGCTGAGCTTCATGCACGCAAATGATATCATCCACCGCGACCTCAAACCGGAGAACATCATGACGATCGTTAATGAGGATGGCAAGAGTACTAGCTGTCGTGACGTTACTCTGAAGATTATTGACCTCGGGTCAGCTGGCAGTGTGTCAGTGCCTGAAAAGGAGAATGCACGGTCGTCAACACTATCTGGAACGCGGTGCTACTGGCCACCTGAGGCCCTTGAGCGACAAGAGATGACTGCAGCAATGGATATGTGGGCGCTTGGATGCATCTTGTACATCCTCCTCTCAGGTCGCCACCCGTTTGATCTCACAGGCTGCTCGACAGAAAAACAGGTCATTCATCGGATAACCACCACGCAGGTGTCGTTTTTGCTACCTGAATGGCACGACGTCCCAATGGAGACCAAGACACTGATCCAAGGTCTGCTGGAGAAGGACCCTCGTCACCGTTTTACTGCTGACCAAGTGCTCGATCATCCAGCCGTCATTGAAGCCACCAAAGCAATGTGAAGTAGCGGCTGCACTCTGTCGCGTAGTTCTGATGTCTTTACAAATTGAGTTGAGTGACGAACATGGCTACGTCTGTAACATAAATTTCACGTTTCATTATGAATCTTTGTCACTATTGTGAACTAGTATGTCACTAAACTGAAATCGCTATCTGAAAATTCACTTCAGTGACCAATGTTCAGTTTAGTGACTAATAGTTCAGGAATCCACTCACTGCAGTCGCATAATGGTTCGTTCATCTCTCCATGGCAGCTGCAGTGCAACCATTACACCTTATCTAAGCATCTCTGCTCATTCTCCATGTCCTTTGCCCCAATAGCAACAGATCCAGCAGTCGTTGGACGCCTGGCGGTATCAGCATCGGCTGCAGGACGCTGTTCGTCACAGTCGCAACTTGACTGGAGACTTCCCCGTGTCAATAATCGCGTCTCCGCGAGCCTTTGGCGGCAGGTTTTCGGTGCGTCGAGAGGTCTCTGAGGAAGACCGAAGCAGTCGCGAGCGCTATCTGCATCTGCTGCAGCAATTGGACCGAGAAGAGTACGGCGAACCAGCCCTCAAGAAGAGGAAGAAGAGCTCGATGCTGCCGACGGGGAGGGAGGACCACGTGTATGAGCAGAAGAGACACAACCAAGACATTATTAGGAGACTACACAAGGAGCTCAGTGGACGCAGTGAATCTCGTTACAGTGGTGCAGTCAATGGAAAGATGGCGAAGGTGATAATGAAACAGGTGAAGCAGGTTGCTGAAGAGAAGAGGCCAGACATTAGCAGCGAAACGGAGGTTTGGAGAGCTTTGTTTTGCAATCATTTCGGCGACTGTGGATTTTTAATTGTGGATTGAGTGGCAGAATAATACGCTCCAGGAGAAGCCGACTAGCAACGGTGTCGAGGAGAGTAGAACTCCAAGGAAATACCAGGATGAAATCGCCGAGCTTGAAGGTAAGAACAGGCTCATGTGTTTGACCAGTGGATAGAGCTGACTGTGGAAAACTTGTTGTGCGCGATAAAGAAAAACTTCGAGCTCAGAGGCTGTCGCGCACGTCCGAGGCAGACCGACTGTTCTACAGTCGTCTTGGGGAGCGTGGAACGAGTGTACGCAGATTGTGCCGTTGCTTTGAGAAAACACTATCGTACTGATTGCGTATAATGCTTGTTGGGTCCAGACCATCATCGAGGAAGTCTTACTGGAGGAGCTGTACGATTTGGCCGAAGATGTATTTGACGAGGAAGAGGAGAAAGCACGCTTCAAGGAGTTACCTCCAGATCTGCTAGAGGAGGTCGAGGATGCGCTACATGAAGGGCCGATGGAGGAGGTTCTTGTCAGCAAGTACAATGTCGATATCACCCGTCGTCACTTGCAGTGTCTGTTGCCTACAACATGGCTGAACGACGAGGTGCGTCTGGGCTGTGATGCCATGGTAAGGTGGGAGTTTTAGGTAAATTCACTTGGTACATTGCTGCTGCAGGTCATCAATTTTTATTTCCAGATGATGAGCGATCGTGATGAAGAGCTGGTGAAGAACGGTGTCCTTGAGAAGCGCAGTCATTTTTTCAATTCTTTCTTCTACACAAAAGTGTCGGAAGGTGGCTACAACTTCATTAACGTTCGTCGATGGACGAGGAAGGTAGGTTTCCTCTACAATATGACGGTGTCTTCCACAACGCTTACATTATTTTTGCTTTGATAGATTGACATATTCTCCATGGACAAGATTTTTATGCCCGTGAATGTCGGCAATGTGAGTGTTTCTGTCGTTTCTGGTATGACATGCTTCATCCACACTTATCTTGATGTGCTCCGTGGTTGTGTAGATGCATTGGTGTATGGCTGCCATCTTTATGACAGAAAAGCGCATTCAATATTTTGACTCCATGGGCGGTGCCGGAACTGCGTGCCTCAACGTACTACTGAGGTGATCTCCTTTTATTGTGTTCATTCATCCCTATTGCACCGCTAACTTTTCTTGCATCCAATTCAGGTATCTGCGCGATGAATCGGAGCACAAGAAGAAGCAAAAGTTTGACGACGAAGGCTGGGAGCTCGTGTCAACCACACCTGACACGCCCTCGCAGACGAATGGTTCCGATTGCGGCGTATTTTCCTGTATGTTCGCGGACTACCTCTCTCAAGGCTTGGTGCGTTGCGTGCAGAACCTTGTTTTCTATCGTTTGCACAGTAGCAACTAACACTCTGTTCATGCTAGCCACTGTCGTTCAAGCAGAAAGACATTCCGTTCCACCGACATCGTATGGTGCTCCATATTTCGCGGGGCTATCTCCCACTCGACGAAGAAGATCTATAGAGGAACCGAGTGCCAGTCACTCGACCAGCAACGGACCATTCAAATACACAAGGGATTGGTCAACGGGTCTGTTGTTTATTCACTGGGAGGTGGGTCTCGCCTATCTTGATATATACGTGCAGGTTATTGTCTGCATGTTGCTGGTTGTGTAGCCTCTGGTCTACTTGATCTTGAAGCCTTCTTCACGCAGACAAGCCTTGTGTGCCTCGATGATCTCCTTGCAGTTCTCTTCGCCGTTGGTGACCACGCACAGGTCGCGCGCCTGCTTGGTAGTGGGGCACGAGCAGCAAATCTTCTTGCCAGACTTGCCCAGCACTGGGCCCTGCTCCGCTGTGGTCGCCTTGCAATCGCCCATGGTCTCTCTGGTGGTAGTTAGTTGCGCTTGGCAATGAGAATTCTAGACTGCCGGCACTGTGCCAAGGGTAGCGCGTCTGTGCGACCAATGAAGACGAACAAGCGTGACCCCAGAAACGAAGTGATAATTAGGTGTCGTAAGCGAAGAATTAGGTGCAGCGTTGTCTACTGAAAACAAATACCTGTGACAACAGTTAATGATGACATAAACCGGAAAGAGTTAAACTGGTAATGAAGACCTGCTGAAATTTAATGGCATGGAATTACGAGACGGCGTTATTGATGGGTAAGACACGATCAAGAGCTGTTCAATGGGAATGCCTGATTGTTGTCCCGTGTCAACGACCTTGGCAATCAACACGATTATTGAACGGCTTCAACATGCTAGATTCCTTGCAATTTCTCGCCATACAGCTATACATTTCATCGTCCTCCTTTAAATTAGTTGCCGTGGTTGCATCGAGTGCATCGGCCTTCAACTCGTCGCGTCCCACAGTGCGTGCAGAAGGCGCCAGGAACAGACACGCGGTGCAGCATCTCGCCATGGCAGTCGCGGATGTGAGCGACGAGATCACCTCGAACTCGGAACAGCATGCCGCAGAATGTGCAGTTCTCCCACAGATCGTCTTCTGGTCCCGACAGCCGTTCAGCAGAATTGCGCTCGATAAAACTCCCGGTCTCTGTAATCGACGACGCCACCCTCGCCAGCGGGATGTCGCTCACATTCTCCACATCTTCCTCTCCGATGAACAGCATCTCCGTGGCCGTCACGAACGGCGTCGGACGTCGGAGTCGATTTGTCACCACCGAGCGATTGTCACGTACCGCTCGAGGCACTGCTCGGAAGCGGATGGGGAACAGCAGCGGCACTTGGTTCTTCCTCTTCTCCAGCGTCAAGAAGCCAATGGCTTTGTTGATTTCTCTGCCGCCTCCTAACGGGAACGTCTGTGTGAATCCTACCGCCCGTTCGGGCCAGAAGCAGCTGGTTAGAGTGAATTTCGACGTGGACGTCAGTGGTTTCCTGTCTGCGATCTGGAGCAGGAAAACTGTCTGCTCGTCGCGTGTCTTGGACCACTTGAGGTACTTGGACACGTGCGTCGCTCGCAGGTACTTGCCGGAGCTCACGCTCACGAGCTGCACGCGCATCTCGTCCAGGATGTGGCGCTCGCGCACTTCTTCCACCGGCACGATCTGCACAAACTCCGCGTCGGCGGCTTGGCCCACGCATTGGGCGTTGTAGAAGCACGGGGCCACGCTCTCCTTGTCCTTGCACGTCACGTAGGCGTCGTAGCCCTGCCAGAAGAACTGCAGCGCCACGTGGTCGCGAGACGTCGTCCACGGGCCGGAGGTCACGGTCTCCAGCGCTGGCGCCGGCCGCTGCTCGGGCGTCGCAGTCTGCTCGCTGTCCAAAGGATAGAACTCGGTCAGCTCGTCGTCCATCATAGCGACGGTCTCTCTGCCCAAAATAAAAAGTGATTATGACGCCTGATTTCGTGAGACTTTCTCTGCCCAGAACCCTATTCCGAACAGTGGCCGTTTTCAGAGTCAAGAGCCGTTTGGACACTGGCGATGGCAGTGAAAGGCGACAACAGACTTGGTGCCAATGCACTCGGGAGCTCTATACTACGAAGTGCTCGATGGATTGACTGGAGCCCGTGGAATCGACGGAATGCAAACTGTCCGGAATGATCGATCATGAAGCTGGGACCCCCGTAATCAAAAAGACCGATGGGCATTTGGTTCCTTCGTCGCAAGATGTCTATCTACCGGCAGCCTTTATCTTATTTGTCCAGTATGAATGCCTTTCGGTTGGGCTTACAGTTACTGGTTGCACACTGGACCTCATCGAGCACACACCGACAGCCGCACTTACGACCTGCTAAAGCCCACCACTTCCACATACAGCAGTGCTACACATCTTCTAATACACTACAACCGGCTTCATGCATCCACTTTTTCAGCTGCACTTGCAGCCATCTTGCTAGTCGCATCCCAAACCACAAAACTATTCATCGCACCAAAAATTAGTCCAACCTTTATCACAATTACCCAATCTGCCCGTTATGAGTGTGACCAAGACGCTGTACCGGGACTTGGTGGCGGCGGCACGGCGGCTGGACGCCCATCCAGCTCTGCGCGCGCTGATCTCCGGCGACTTACGTGGCTCCAGTACATCTGCAGCCTCTCGGCCGCTTCCACCGCACGTCGCGGCCTTCAACAGCAGCCTCTGGCGCTTTCTTGGGGTCGACACTTCTACGTGCCAGATGACACTCGACCCACGCTGCTGCAGCTCGTCAGAGAGGAATTCCGCAAGGCTGAAGGCTCTGCAGACGACGGAGACGGACTGGACACGGCGTTCGTGGCGCTCCGAGCGCTGAACGACACGTTGGCGCAAGGCAAAGCTTTGGAGCTTCCTCTAGAGCCAAAAGATCGCAAGGAGACGACGGTAGAAGGCGTGCAACTTGCAGAGTATGCGGAAAAGCTGTCTGAGTTTTGTGTGGAACGAGGCTGAGCTTGTGGTCGTGGTTTTGATGCTGTAGGAACGTCGCAACTGGAGTCTTTTTACTGGCACACCCGCTTCTGGATGGGGACTTTGGACGCTCTGTGGTGGTGCTGACGGAGCACTCGAGCAATGGATCCAAAGGATTTATTGTGAACAAACTTATGGGCAAGGCGCTCATGCATTCGTTCCAAGTGCCATCGCGCATTATGCGCGCTTTCGGCTCCAGTGAAGTACGGATGGGGGACCAGTGTTCACGAAAAATGCAGAGGTGCCGTGCAGATTTTGTGTGTGAGTCGCCTAAATGATTGTTCGTGCTGACTGTTTTTAATGGATGTCTACAGGTTTTGCATGGCAAAGCAGAGTTTGGTGGCCAGCGTGTTGTGACGACCAATTTTCCGACTGCCAACGACCCGAGTTTGTTTGTGGGCATCGATCTTGATACAGCGGCCCGGGCGATATATGATGAAAGTGCGAAACAGTCCGATGTGGTGTTCGTGAATGGCGTGTCTGCGTGGTATCCAGGCCAGTTGGAAAAGGAGATTAGGCAGGGTTCGTGGGTAGCTGTAAAGGCACCCGTGTCCTTGGCCCTTAATGCGCCCGCGGAGCTTTGGCAAGACTTGATGCGATCTCTGGGCGGTGAATACGCCGAAATGAGTTATATCCCTCCTATGGACGAAGTGAGTGAGGGTAAATAAATAATCGGTTCGTCTCAAAGAGCAACTCTCTATGCTCACAACTCTCTTGTTCTCCGACTGACCCTGATTGTTGACACGGACA